>CAWUFW010000288.1:3945000-4545000 GCA_963921515.1 Calotriton arnoldi
GCTTATCAGTAAGCTCGACTATAGAAACGCCTTATTCGTAGGCATGGCAGAGAACCTTTTTACACACCTGCAGGTGCTTCAAAACGCTGCAGCCAAACTTGTGTGCAATAAAAGCTGACTGAGCTCAGCATCAATGTGCATGAAAGATCTTCACTGGCTACCCATGCCACAAAGAGCAGTGTTTAAGCTACTCAGTCATGCACATAAAGCACTGCATCAATGTGGCCCCAGAATACTACAGAATAAAATTGAATTCTACGTCCCCAAAAGGAGCTTACGGTCACTCCATCAAGCGCTGGCCAGGACAAAGCGTATAAGGAAAGTGAAGGCAGGAGGACGTTCATTCTCATATCTGGCGGCTAAGAAGTGGAACGAACTCCCCCAAGACCTACGCCTCACGACTGACTACTTAGCTTTTAGGAAAAAACTTAAAACTTATCTGTTCCCCAAGGCCTAATATCCGACAGATTTTCTACCACACCAGCAGCCCTTCCACGATTTCTCGCTATTTAGCGCCGTGATATCCCTTGGGATGAATGCCGCGCTCTATAAATAAATAAATAAATAAAGGGCTTAAAGATCGCTAACGGGCCTGGGCAATCTGAACATTAAGACAAGAAGATTTCAATCACAATAGGACCACAGTTCAAAGGGCTTGTTCTATACTATAGTGGCAGTGGTCTCTCCAAACCTCCTATACTTGTGAGCACCACTCACTGAGCACTGTGCTGCCTACACTTATGAATGTACACTTTTGAGAAATAATTAAGCCTTTCTTTGCAGTGGTTATATGGTCTGTAGTGCAAATTCATTTAAGACCATTTTGACTCTTCCACAGGTGGGGCGCAAATAACCCAATTTTTCCCTGTGGTATATGAGTACTCAAGCTGATCATTGTCTACTTCACGAAGTTTCGATTGAGTAATTTCATGCAATGAAGCCAGCTTGCTTTTAGAAGAAGGCAAGCCCAGACATACTGCTGAGACACCAAAAGCAAGACAGTCCAGACAGCCGCTAAAACAGCCAATGGTCATCCTGAGGTGGAAGGTTTCTCTGGAGTCGTGAGATTTATGGCCATCATTGTTTGGACAAGACCACTCATGACAAATTTTCATGGTGGATTCTTTCTCCTTTTTAGAGTTTGAAAACTCAATAGCAAAGCCCCCTCTGACCTCTTTGGGAGAGTAGGAATTTGTAAGGTAAATGAAGTCATGGTTTGTGAAGTCGCAGGGAAAAGTGTGGCCAATGAGCTGGCTGTCCATGAGGAGCAGGATGTCCTGGAGATACACTTAAACAAATTATGAGATGGTATTTTAGTTAGCCTTGGAATGAACCAGGTGAAAGAAAGTGCAATATTAGTTCAAGGGACCATTAACATGTGCATAGAGCAGTCTATAAACGAATATTCAACAAACTGTTCTCCAACAAGTTCATTGGAGAAATTTCACAAATATGGCAAACTAACATTTCATCTTTATCCTTTGTTGTCTATTGATAGACAATGGAAGAAAATAATGAGTGAAACTTGAATATCTGAGCAACAAAGACATTTTTCTGAGCAGAGGTTCTGTTTCGCAACAATGGGCCTTACCTCATGCACAGCACAGTGTGTATGTTATTACGCACTCGCTTAGTATAGGCTGCCATCATGTTGGCCTTAGTAGGCTGCTGACCCATGTCCAGTACAATCGGCTTCATCGCTGTGACAATTTGGTCTTGTTCATCAAATCCATAAATGTTGGGAACATCTCCTGAGTTCAAGATATTGTTAATGTCTTCTAGGAAGGACTCACTTTTAATCTGAATGGAGATAAAAACACTTTTTAATAGGAGGAGAAAAAGTACCTATATGTTAAGGTAAAAAAATAGTTTTGTAATACGTATGCTAGATTTTGGAAAGTGCAGCAAGGTAACATACCTGTAGGCAGGTACATAAATGAGGAGTACAATACCTCAAAATGGGATAAATAAGCAGTACATGTGTGAGTGTAGTAACAGTAAACAGTACCATGGTGGGGGTGAACAGATGTGAATAGTAGTTGTGTGGGTTGCAGTCAGCTGATCAGTTTTGTTTACGTTTCAAAGAGCTGAGCTGCATCTGTATAAGTGATGGACAAGCACAGACGATATGGATTTAGGGAGCAGCAGAAAACTTTACAGAGAACACTTTATTGAAAGTGTATCTCAAACAGCAACCTGCTTGAAGTAGTGGATGAGGTGTGGTGCCTACTTGAAACTAGATCAAGGAAAGTAGTATGTTTTAACAGATTTGTATTAGTTTACAATTTGTTCCACAGGAAAAGTAATGATTCACCACAAATCGTAACAATTTTGGTGAAGTACTAAAGCTGGGCTCAAAATAATTCTAGTGCCCAAGTTTGAAGGTGAGCCTGTTAAACACGGTCTAACATGTTCTACTAGTTAATTGTGTTTTAAAGGGGGATGTTACACGTTTTGATACCTAAAGGTGTGAGCAGTGCCCTTTGGCAAGTCAGAAATAAGTAATCAGTACCTTAAGAGATCTCACAGTAATTAGCACTACAACCATGTTTGGAATGGAAGGTGAGAAGCATTTTGTGAATGTTTGGAAGATCTTGTGGAATGTATGTAGGGGTTACAACAGGTTAGCAGTTAACATGAAAGTTGCGGACAGAAGAACAGTACACGTGTGGAGGTTCGAGGAAATAAGAAGTATCTGTGTGTGTCGGAGAGATGTGCAGCAGCTAAATGAATGTCAGAGTTGTTGTAAAGAGGAGAACTATCTTTGTGAGGACTGGAATATGTGAAGAGTACATCCGCTTGTGTCAGCATTAACAGCATTCATAGGAAGCAAGGCTGGACACATCAGCAAGGGCTCAGTCAGCAGAACTTTTATAAGTTAAAGAGTACCCCATACATTTCAGAAGTGGAAAGCAGCAATACAGGGTGCTGCACAAGTAATTAGTACCTGAGTGTCAGTAAAGAGGAAAGTGATGGGAATATCCTGCAATCCAGCCTTCAGCAGAATGCCTTTGATGTCCTCTCGCCACTCAGGAATTCCGTAGTTCTTAGCGAGTTCAATCTGGAAGCTTTCATATTCTGCCCTATAACCAAGGAAGAGATTTAAATTAGTACCCCTGACCCATCCAATTGGAATGCTTTGAAAGTTGTGTACCCTCTACTGCTCGTCTGAATTCTAGGTTCAGCTACCGACACAGTGGGCATATATTTTTTTTTGTGTGGGTGAGATTAGGGTTTCGGGAAATACTAGACCTTTTGCCCATCTGACGTTGGTCGTTAGACGCTGTTAACTGCTCTTCCCTTCATTATTTGCCCTTGCCTCTGGCACACAATTGCAGGGTGGGCAATTAACAATAGTTTACCGCAGTCAACACCCTCTGACTAGGGTTCTGACCTCTGTTGACATCATGGGAAAAAGTCAATAATGCTTAATCAAGTTATTAGTACCAATGCCGCTTTAAACATCAGTGCACAATGGCACTGATGTTTAAAGCATCATGCCAGACTAATGGTAAAACTGATGCTGTATAAGGAAAATGCTACTTACCAGTATGCATCTGTTCTTGGCATGTAGAGCTGTAGAGTTGTATACTTTAGCATAGATCGCCATCTGGTGTTGGGCTCGGATGTTTGCACTTTGTTTTTGTCGGAGAAGTCTTTGTTAGTCACGAGATAGGTGGCTCCTCCTTATGGTGATAGTGCGCATGGGCATCGACTCCATCCCCAGATTGTTTTTCGCCATAAAGGGTAATGATGGAGTTAGTAAGAAAGTAGAAAAGGATGTCCATGTGTGATGTATCTAAGTAAGATAATACTGCAACGGATAAAGGTATCCGGGGAGGTGGGTGGGCGTATACAACTCTACAGCTCTACATGCCAAGAACAGAAGCATACTGGTAAGTAGCATTTTCTTTTCGAGGCATATGAGCTGTAGATTGTATACTTTAGCATAGACTATATAGCAGTTTTCCTCCTTAGCAGTGGCAACCTGTATCCGTTGCAGTGGTCTGAAAAAGTGTTCTCAATACAGCCTGGCCCACACTAGCTTGTTGTTTTGCTTGCACATCCACACAATAGTGTTTAGTGAAAGTGTGCGGTGTAGACCAAGTTGCTGCTTTGCAGATGTCATCTAGGGGAATGTTCCCTAAGAATGCCATAGAAGCCCCTAGTTTGCGTGTGGAATGAGCTCTAGGGGGAATGGTTAGTGTGTTTTTAGCTTTGAGATAGCATATTTGGATGCACTTAACAATCCATCTTGCAATTTCTGTTTTTGAAATGGGATTGCCCTTGTGAGGTGGGAGAAAGATACATAGAGTTGTTTAGTCTTTCTAAAGGGTTTAGTTCTTTCTATGTAGTATAGTAACGCCCTTTTGACGTCTAGCGTGTGAAGAGCACGTTCTGCCACCGAGTCTGGTTGAGGGAAAAAAACTGGGAGTTCAACAGACTGATTAAAGGTGGAAGGCAGAAACTACCTTGGGTAGAAATTTTGGGTTAGGTCTAAGAACCACTTTACTATGATGCATTTGCAAAAACGGTTCTTGTATGGTTAATGCCTGGAGTTCACTAACTCTTCTGAGGGATGTGATGGCTACCAGGAAGGCTACCTTCCAAATGAGGAACTGTAACTCACATTTGTGTAGAGGTTCAAATGGGGGACCCATGAGCCTGGTAAGGACAATATTGAGGTTCCAGGCCGGAGAAGCTGGAACTCTAGGTGGAATTATCCTTTTAAGTCCTTCCATAAACGCTTTGATTGCAGGAACTCTAAATAAAGACAAGTGTTGTCTGTTTTGGAGGTAAGCGGCTATTGCAGCTAGATGTAGCCGTATAGATGTATATGCCAAATTACATTGTTGTAGATGCAAGAGATAACAGATAATGTTTTGAATGGAAGCATCTAGTGGGTTGATTTTGTTATTTGTACAATAAACAACAAATCGCTTCCACTTTGCTGCATAGCATGCTCTTGTGGTAGGACGTCTAGCCTCTTTGATGACGTTCATACAATCTGGTGGAAGATTGAGGTAGCCAAACTCTAGGACCTCAGGAGCCAGATCGCAAGATTCAGTTGATTGGGATCTGGATGTCTTATCTCTCCATAGTTCTGTGTAAGAAGCTTGGGTGAGAGGTGTAACTTTTGATGAGGTACCACTGATAGTTCGAGTAGAGTTGTGAACTAAGGTTGTCTCGCCCATGTTGGAGCAACTAGGATCATTGTGAGGGAGTGTTGCTTGAGCTTCCGAACCAGTAACGGAATGAGAGGGAGAGGCGGAAAAGCGTATGCAAATTTGCCTGACCAGTTCATCCATAGCGGATTGCCTTTGGACAATGGGTGTGGATACCTGGAGGCGAAGCTTGGGCATTTTGTGTTGTGATGTGTGGTGAACAGATCTATGTCTGGGTGCCCCCACATTTGAAAAAATGGAAGAAGAACTTGAGGATGAAGTTCCCATTCGTGGATGTGTTGTGTTTGTCGACTGAGCAGATCCGCGATCTGATTGTGTACTCCCGGGAGATGTTCTGCGAGGAGGTACATCTTTTGAGGAATAGCCCATCTCCATATACTTTGCGCTAGGTGTGAAAGTTGGAGAGAGTGTCCCCCCCCTGTTTTTTAATGTAATACATTGCTGTCATGTTGTCTGTGCGTATTAGGACAGCTTTGCCTAGTAGCAAGAGTTGAAAAGACTTTAGTGCTAAAACGATTGCTAGTAACTCCAGGTAATTTATATGGAGTTGTTTTTGTCGAGGGGTCCATAAGCCGTGAACAGTTTGACTTTGTAGATGAGCTCCCCAGCCGGTGAGCGACGCGTCTGCTGTTAGTACTATCTGTGGAACCGGGTCGAGGAACGGCCGCCCTTTGGAAAGGTTTTGTGTATTCCACCACTGCAGAGAGCGATGTGTGCGGCTGTCCACCAACACCAGATCTGTCAGCTGACCTTGAGCCTGGTTCCACTGATGTGCTAAGCATTCCTGCAATGGACGCATCTGGAGTCTTGCATAAGGGACGATGAGGATGCAAGAAGCCATCATCCCGATTAATTGCATAAACACTAGAGCTGGCAACGAGTGATGAGGCCGAAATTGTAATATTAGAGCCTGCATGGAGTGAATCCTGCCTGGATTGGGGTATGCTAGAGCTCTTGAGGTATCTGGAGTAGCCCCTAGATACTGTTGTATCTTGGATGGTTGAAGGTGAGACTTGGTGGGGTTTAATGTGAAACCTAGGTCGTGAAGTAGATGGATAGTTCTGTGTGTGTGCTGTACACAACTGTTGTGAGATTTGGCTTTTATGAGCCAGTCGTCCAGATAAGGGAACACATGGATGTGTTGCCTTCTTAAATGAGCTGCTACCACTGCGAGGCATTTGGTGAAGACTCTGGGTGCTGTGGTTACCCCGAATGGGAGGACTTTGAACTGATAATGTTGCCCGTCCACCATGAACCTGAGATACTTTCTGTGAGAGGGGTGAATAGGAATATTAAAGTAGGCGTCCTTTAGATCCAGAGTGGAGAGGAAGTCGCCTTGTTGAAGTAGTGGGAGCATCTGTTGGAGAGTGACTATGTGGAAGTGGTCTGATTGGATGTAGAAGTTTAGGGGTCTGAGGTCTAATATTGGCCTGAGAGAGCCGTCCTTTTTTGGGATCAGAAAGTAGAGTGAGTAAACCCCTTTGCCCTGATAGGGTAAGGGGACTGGTTCTATTGCATTTTTGTGTAGTAAAGAGAGAACCTCTTGTTTGAGGAGAGTCAAATGTTCTGTGGACATTGGACGGTGTTTGGGAGGAATGTGTGGGGGAGTGGATTTAAGTTCCAGGCAGTAACCATACTGGATAATTTGTCTTACCCACCTGTCTGTAGTGATGGAATTCCAGACAGGTAGGAACTGTGAAAGGCGTCCCCCGACAGGTGTGGAATGGTCTGGGGAAGCGCAGGGAAGTCACTGCTTGGTGGTAGGGGAGTTGCGGGTGCTATTACCCCGGCCTCTGCCCTTGTTGTTGTTACCCCTGTAACCGCCCCTAAAGTATCCTTTGGAAAAGGACCTCTGATTGGGGCTTTTGTAGGATGAGGTTGGGTGCTCTGATGTGTTGGTTTTAGAGCCAGCCCTATAAAAGGAGCGTCGAAAGGAGCCTCTAGGAGAAGATAACTGCAAGGCTGCCGTAGACTTAGCAGTTTCCGTGTCCTTCTTCATCTTTTCTAAAGATGTGTCCACTGTAGGGCCAAAGAGGTGCTCTTGGTCGAAGGGCTGATTAAGGATACTGGTTTGCACCTCTTGTTTAAATCCAGATATCCTGAGCCAAGCATGTCTACGTAACAATACGCTAGTATTGACTGCGCGAGACGCGGTGTCCGCTGCATCTAGAGCACATTTGATTGATGTGTTTGTGATTAATTTGCCCTCCTGTATGAGGTCATTGGCCTTGTCTTTGTATTCATCGGGTAGCTGTTGAATGAGCTTCTCAAGCTCATCATAGTGAGCCCTATCATACCTTGCCAAGAGAGCTTGTGTGTTGGCTATCTTCCAATAGTTTGCAGCTTGAGACGCCATACGTTTGCCTGAAGCGTCTAACAATTTGGATTCTTTATCCGGAGGCGGGGTGTCACCTGAACCTTGAGAGTTGGCCCTTTTACGTGCATTAGCTACTACCAGGGAATCTAAAGGAAGCTGACCCTTAATGTATATGGGGTCACTGGGAGCTGCTTTGTATTTCTTGTCTATCCTGGGGTTAAGAACCCTGGTCCTAACAGGGTCTTTAAACACTTCTGGTGCGTGTTTAAGTAGATCTTTTAACATTGGTAGGACGTGTGAGGACTTTTGTGGCTGAGCAAAAGTTTCTAGGAGAAAATCCTCCTCTACAAGATCTGAATGTAACTTTACCCCGTGATATGTGGCGGCCCTATTGATTAGTTGGGCAAAACCTACATTATCGTCTGGTGGGGATGGCTTAGAGGGATAAAGATCTGGGTCGTTGTTTAAGTCAGGATCTGTATTATAGTCCCTCCATGGATCTGGTTCCTGTGGGGTATCATCATAATCATCCTCATCCTGTTGTGGAACTATATTATCATCCCCTTGTCCGTCCCCATCTCCATAATCACTATCCTCTGGTTGTGGAAGTGGAAAAGTGAGTTCTGGAGAGTGTACTGGAGAGATCAGTAGATTGGGATCAGTAGGTGGAGGAGGAGGTGTAGGGGGTGGAGAGGTGTTAGTGCCCATTTCTATTCTTTTAGCAGGAACTGGTGAGTCCTGCAAATGGTCCGGTTTCCTCTTTTTGGAAAGAATATGACCAGTCTTTGAATCAATATAAATTGTTTTCTGGTTTGGATCCGGTACAAAAAGTTCTTCGGATCTGATGTTCTTTTTCGGTGCCGAAGATTTTTCCCTATGAAGAGTCTTAGACTGTTTAGGCATAGGGATAGTGTTCGGTTTGGACGCTTTTTCCCGGTCCGAAGACTTCGGTGTAGGTTGTTTCGGCTCTGAAGACTTGTCTTTTGGGTGTTTAGGCGCCGAAGGTTTATCTTTGGAGTGTTTCGGCTCAGAGGTTTTCGGTGTCGAAATGTTATCCTTTAGTTTGGGCTCTGAGGTTTTCGGTGTCGAAGTTTTATCCTTTTGCTTCGGCTCCGAGGGTTTGCCCTTCGACTGTTTCGGCGCCGGAGGTTTTTCCGGTGCCGATGGAGGAGGGCGTGGCATATTGGAGGGCTTGGACTTCGGTGCCGGAGGTGTTTTTTCGGGACCGGAGTGTGGTTGGCTCGAGCCCGAGCCAGAAGGCTTGTCTTTGATTTTCGTAGCCGGGCCCGAGGGCGGGGCATCTGAAATGTTCGACCGGTGTGGACCTGGGCCCTGTGGCGAAGGTGTTACCGGAGCCTTCGGTATGGGCTTGGGTGGGGCAGGGGTCTCGGTACTCACGGTCCGCTGAGCTGGAGTGACTGCATCCTCGACGTCCTGTTCCTACTGGGCTTGTTCCAGAAGGCTGTCGGGGCCTGGATGGAAGATGTCCGGAATGGAGCCTCTTCCTCGGGACATTTCGTGGCGCGAGCCCGACGATCACGAATGGTCTTCTTGGACTTGAAAGATAGACAAGCCTCACAGGTATCCTTTCGGTGTTCTGGAGAGAGGCAAAGATTACACACTGGGTATAGGTCCGAGTGTGGGAATTTAGCACCACACTGGGGACATTTCTTGAAGGGAGTCCGTTCCATCGACTTCCGTCGTGATCGGCGCGGGTAGGCCCAACGGCCCACGTCGAAGTTTATCAAAGTTTTGCGATTGTAGAAGATGCGCATCGAAAAGGGGATCGAGACAATACCGTCGAGTGGTAAGTGATTGCGCGTCGAAGGGGGTTTCGATAGCGTCACCGACCCGGAGCGCAGCAAGTCACATCCGAACCCGATGGCGGAAAAAAACAATCTGGGGATGGAGTCGATGCCCATGCGCACTATCACCATAAGGAGGAGCCACCTATCTCGTGATTAACAAAGACTTCTCCGACAAAAACAAAGTGCAAACATCCGAGCCCAACACCAGATGGCGATCTATGCTAAAGTATACAATCTACAGCTCATATGCCTCGAACATTAATTTAACATAATACTGCAGAATTACTATGGAAATAAAATACTGCTCCTTCATCCACTTTCATATGATAAACTGGGCATGAAGGGGTTTTTGTTTCACAATTCTTTATTGGAAGATTAAAACAAAACAGTGTATAGGGGAAGGAGGGACAGGGAACATAAGATACCATGTATAAAACAGTAATACTGTACAAAAAACACAGTGCAAGATGAAACAGAGCGCTAGGTACATATCATGTGGTGTTCCCACAAGGCAGGGCCCCTTGAATGTCAAGGAAGAGCAAAATCAAGGACGACATGCGGGTTCACATCTGTACACAGGATGGTCAGAGGGGTGAGAGAGGGTCCAGAAAAATGTAACATGACAAAAAGAAATGAATAGAGGAAAAGCAAACAGGGAATCCATACTCACGACCACATGCCCGGGAGGGGGGAAGTGGGGGAAAGGGGTAGAGAATAGGGAGAGAAGGGTGAAGAGAGGAAAAGATGAGAGGCAAAGAAGAAGAGAGATGTGGAAAAAGCGGGAGTGGGGGAGGAAAGAGATGACTTTTTCTTAAAGACTGTTTTCACAAAATCACAAGTTTTAAAGTTGTTGTTAAAATTATTTTGGCAAGAACCCCAGAAGCCATCTCATAAAAAGGTCTCTTAACTATTTTATGTTTTGCAAAAATTGGCAAAAATGCTGTTAGGCAAGACGAACCTTTTGGTATAAACAATGATTTAGGGAAAATCCACACTACTTTATTTAATAATTAATCAATCAATGTTTATTTCTGGGAATTACCCCACAAAACGCACCCACATATATAAAATTCATTATAATACATCCATAGTAGAAACACACTAAAATATGATAAAACAGATTAGAATTAAAAAGAGAGGCCTTGGTGCTTTTTTTGAAGCCAAACAACGTATAAGAGTTCTTAGACTAAAATCAATGGGCCCGATTCACAGAACTAACTTAAGACAAAATTCTAAACTTACTACCATTTTGGTATTCACAGAAGGCACTTACTCATTTTGGTATTCACAGAAGGCACTTACTTACTCATTTTGAGTAACTTACTCATTTTGAGTAACTTACTCATTTTGGTATTCACAGAAGGCACTTACTCATTTTGGTATTCACAGAAGGCACTTACTTACTCATTTTGAGTAACTTACTCATCTTGGTATTCACAGAAGGCACTTACTCATCAATGAGTAAGTGCCTTCTGTGAATACCAAAAGGAGTAAGTTACTCAAAACGAGTAAGTTACTCAAAATGAGTAAGTTACTCATTTTAGTATTCACAGAAGGCACTTACTCATCAATGAGTAAGTGCCTTCTGTGAATACCAAATGAGTAAGTTACTCAAAATGAGTAAGTAAGTGCCTTCTGTGAATACCAAAATGAGTAAGTTACTCAAAATGAGTAAGTAAGTGCCTTCTGTGAATACCAAAATGAGTAAGTGCCTTCTGTGAATACCAAAATGGTAGTAAGTTTAGGGTTTTGTCTTAAGTTAGTTCTGTGAATCGGGCCCATCGTGCTCACTCATATCAGTGTGAGCACATATCTAATTCCCATATTCAGACACAGCGGTCTTATCCATTTTTCCCTAGCTTACTTATAAGCCGGGCAGTCAAACAATTTCCAATAACATCATTAAACCTGCCCACTTATATATAAAACTGTTAGTTAGCAGCATCCCATATCTAAATTTCACATCAAGTGTTTTAGACTGTTGAGGACAAATAGCATCCATGAAACTTTCACAGCGGAGAGTAAGCTTACAGGCCAGGAGCGTGTCTGTCAAAGTACCACTACTCACAGAACAATGGCAATTGTGAACTACACGATCTCAGAAAGCTTCAACTGCAGTCCACCTCAATCCTCATGCAATTGATAAAGGGTCATAGCAAAATGTTTCTAGCCCCAAGTTTAGCATCCAAGATTTTTCATGGATAAGCCATGGCAGCTTATGATTCTTATTGAAGGACAGAATTTCTTCTCGTCCCTTCCTATACAAGAAGAGCTCAGGTGTTGACCAACTTTGAATCCAAAAGAGGAGAGGTCTAAGGGCTGCCAAATCCCCAATTCTCTTTTGCCCAAGACCAAAGTACAATAGGATAGAAGGAGTTCTTTGAGGTAGGTTCAACAAGGTTCTTGTAAAAGCAGTCTTACAACAAATTAGATCAGTAATATTAGTAATTCCTCATATTTCAGCACCAAAAAGGGTGGCAGTTTATGCCTTGGCTCTATAAACTTCCATAGTCAGAGATAAAGACCGAGAAGTAGATGCCCTATACATTTTTCTAACAGGCGATACTCTATGGAGCAATAATGCTTTACTTTTCTGAACTTGTTCTTTCCACAGTAGTGATTTATCAATTCTAATCCCCAGATAATCAAAATTATCTACTCTATCTAGCAGTTGTCCACCCAATCTCACAACCCTCTGCAAGGCTTGCATGCTGTAAGAAAGTGCCCTCTTTTTGCATGGTTGCCTCCACTTTTTGCTGAACTGCTGATGTACTTTGACAGAGTGTGCCCAGGGCTTCTGCCAATCAGGTACCCAGGGCCTATGTTATTTCCCTAATACTGCATTGAAGACAACCCAATTGGCACTCACTGTCCACAGGTCAGCCCCTAGTAAATGGTACCACAGGTACCCAGGGCACTGTGACCAGGGAAGGCCTCGAAGGGCTGCAGCACTTATTGTGCCACCCTTAGAGGCCCTGTACCTTTACACTCACACACTGCCTTTGCAGGCTGTGTGTTTTGGTGCAGAACAAAGTGAAGAGTCGACATGGCACACATCCCTGTGTGCCATACCTACAACCCACTGCCCTTGCATAGATCAGCCACCCCTCTAGTTGGGTGCACTATACCAGTGGTGAGGGTACAGGTGCATGAGCCCTGTACCCCTACAGTGTCTAAGCCAATTCTTAGACTTGTAAGTGCAGTAATGCCATTAAGAGTATATGGTGCTGGGAGTTTGTCATTACGAACTCCACAGTACCATAATGGCTTTACTGAAAACTGAGAAGTTTGGTATCAAACTTCTCAGCACATTAAACCCACACTGATGCCAGTGTGGGATTTAATGAAAAATGCACACAGAGGGCAACTTAGAGATGCCCCCTGAAAAACGACCTAAAACTAGTGTCCAGGCTGAGTGGCTGCTCCCCAGCTGCCACCCCCAGACATGTTGCTGGACCCCTGGGTCGAGAGCCTGCTGCTCTCGGGGGTCTGAAACAATGCACATCCTGGGACGAGGTGCCAAGCCTCCTCCCCCAGGATGGGCAGGGTCCACGAAGGGGACGCTTCAAAGGTTCGCCCCCTTTGTGAGCTTCCCCAGGCCTTTGCTGCTTCCAGCAACTGGTCCCCACCGGTTCTGACACCCACTTTGGGCGGGAGAACTGGCGGGAAAACCAAGTGAGGAAGGGAGTTGTGCCCACCTTTGCCAACCCCATCCCTCAGGTGGGGGAGGCGAGGTGAAGCACAACTCTCAGTCCCCGCCATCTGGCAGATGGGGGAACCAGCCAACCAGAGTGAGGCAAATGCCCCCCCCTCCCACTGTAGGGTGGCATAATAGGGGGGTGTACCCACCCCAAGGAAGGGACCCATTGGTCCCAACCTTTTACTTACCTGTAACACCTCTAAATCTAGTATTTAGGGGCACCCCCGAACCTTGCCTCCTCAGACAAGCAACGACCAAGAAGAAAAGAAGAATGACCGAACAGCTGTGCCGAAGCTAAGAAGAGGAGGACGCCCACTGACATGGCCCCAGCCCTACCGGCCTGTCCCTAACTCGAACCTGCAGAAGCGGAACTCCTGTGTGTCCTGCAGCCAGAAACCTCAAGAACCCTGAGGACCTGCCCTGCCTTCCAAAGAAAAGACTTTGTCTCCCGTGAACACCGGATTTGTTCACCCACAGACTCCAGCTCCGGCAAAATCCGCGAGTCTGCACCACTCTGCACCCGTCGGCCACTGCCCGAGTTCGAGTGGCCCAACACCATGAGGAGGTCTCCCCAGCGATCCTGACCCAAGATCCAGTGATCCCTGACCTGCCTCAAGCCTCCAGCCGATGCCTGCAGCCTCAATCCGGAGGGTCCCCCAACCGCAACAAGGAGCCGGTAAGAAGATCTGACCCTAAAAGACACCCCTGCACCCAACGCCCCACGGCCTTGGGTGGCCTTACCAACAGTGTCCTGCCAACCCCCAGCATCTCAACTTACCTCTCCAAGTGGTGGTTGCTCCCAGAAGACCTTTGTCCTTGAGCCTGCACTGTGTTTGCAAACTGGAGAATTCCCATTGAAAATAACAGGCCACCCGACGCCTAAACAGCACCCTGCACCTGGTCGCCCTAGTGCCGCTCTGGGTGTACCTTTGGTGCTAACTTAAACCCCCATTTGCCCTGAGCTAAAGTCCAGGAGCTTTGCTCCCACAACCTTGTGGCCTGCTCTTGAGCAGCCACCAACTGGAGGCCCCCTATCCCCCGTTGGATAACATTGGGCCTAAGCACTTTGCACCCAGCCGCCCTAGAGCCGCTGAGGGTGTTTTGAGAGTGCATCCTCGACCCTGGGAGACCCTGGAGAGACCCATAGGATAACATAGACTGTTTTCTATGAAAAGGTTTCTAAGTGTGGAGTTGGAAAATCTATAAAAGTCCATAGAACTGTGTACAAATAACCAAAACATATTTACTTATCTTTATACAGGAAATGTCCCAGTGCAGTATCCAGGTATACTACACTGTGTAAGAAAAGTAATCTGCAAAGTAATATACATGACCTACTACTGACAAGTCATTACAAAGTATATGTACAATATTTCAAAGTATTGCATTTCCAGTAATTTTACTGTAAACAAAACAAAGTATATATACAACTGCAATTCAAACTGAATTGTTACTGCAAAGTATAAACAAATTACCTGTGCCAGGCTTGCTTGGTTCTAAGAAATAAATATGACTAAATAATATTTTTATACAAAGCAAATTGGTCTGAGTTCAGTCTTTGAGTGTGTGCAATCATTTGCTGATTGAGTGTGTATAACAAATGCTTAACACTACCCTCTGATAAAGCCTTACTGCTCGCCCACACTACCACAAATAGAGAGTAAGGTGCTATCTACTTTTACCTCTACCTACCTTTGGGGTTCCACTGGACTCTGTGCACACTATACCTCATTATGGTATAGTATATACAGAGCCAGCTTCCTACACATGCCCCTAAAGTCATATATTTAGTCTTAGCTACATTAATCTCTATATCCCCACAGAACACAAAAGTCAGTAAATATACTAAGTAAATTCTGAAGACCCATTGGTGTAGGAGATAAGAGCAAGGTATTGCCCACAGATAAAAGTGTGGGTATGGGATTTCCCTCCAATACTGGAGCATTATGGGCGCAGTTGTTTAAGAAGTCTATGGCTTCATTTATGTAGAGAGAAAACAAAGTTAATGCAAATACGCATCCGTCTCTTAGACCACATTCCACAGGGAAACGTTCATTTAACTCTCCAAACTTCCCCCATCTCATTTGAGCATAATTATTTGCATGGAGCATAATTATTACATTGATAATGTTTTCAGGCAAGCCCATTGACTTGATGGTGTGGCAAAGTTTATTCTTAGGGCGAAGCAGTCCTTAAATCAACAAAAGCTACTTATAAAGGCTCCTTTTTTAAATTTAGAATTATTCTAAAAGATTAAGACAAACCTAAACCTGATTGCACTAATTTTGCTCCTAAAACCTGCTTAGTAAGGTGACAAAACCTGTGTTCATCCACCTGGTTAACTTATCAAGCAGTTGCCTAGCAAACATTTTATATAAGTGATTAATCAAACAAATTGGGCTATAATTTAATGGTGCACTATTATCACCTTTCTTGAAGTTAGGTATAATTTCCGACCCTCTACCAGTATCTGGGATATCAGCACCTTGGTGCATTGCGTAGATCTCCTGGTATTTTGTCTGAGCCCAGGGTCTTTCCTGTTTTTACAGTTTCAATTGCTTTTAAAGTATCAGATAATGAAAAAAAAGAGTGTCAGAACCTAAGGTCGCAATTATAGGACAAGTAGTTAGATCAATGTCATATGCATTAGCTTTGCTACTGTCATTTGAGTAAAGATTAGAGCGATTTTCCCAAATATGGGGAAGTATGTAATGACCCATAGGGCTACAACTATGGAGGCTTTCAAAAGCCTCAATATGCCAAAAGTCAAAATTATTGTTACCTTTAGCAGCTTCAAGGAGATCGGCCCAATTCCCTTTATCCAAATTCCTGTTAATGATATCTAGAATACGTCACAAAACCAAAGGGGATGATGGACGGAGTGTTGAACATTGCAAGCACTCACCCCCAGTCAACTGATCTGGGTTTAATCCATCATCATTCTTTAGCTCACTCCGCCACCCCAGTTCAGACATGGCCATATGCAAATCAGTCTGACCCTGTGCCTCATGGGAACAGTCCAGCCCGAACTGCCAAGCCATGTCTTCCCTGGACCGGAAACAAGCATCCTAGGACCAGTTTCTGGCTTACAGCCGTCATCAGCCAGGCTATCTTGAATCCAGTGGCAAAGTGAGCAAGGGACCCACGTCTGGGCATACCCTGCCAACTTAGGGCGAACATAGCAAAACCAAAGGGGATGATGGACGGAGTGTTGAACATTGCAAGCACTCACCCCCAGTCAACTGATCTGGGTTTAATCCATCATCATTCTTTAGCTCACTCTGCCATGCCAGTTCAGACATGGCCATATGCAAATCAGTCTGACCCTGTGCCTCATGGGAACAGTCCAGCCCGAACTGCCAAGCCATGTCTTCCCTGGACTGGAAACAAGCATCCTAAGACCGGTTTCTGGCTTACAGCCGTCATCAGCCAGGCTATCTTGAATCCAGTGGCAAAGTGAGCAAGGGACCCACGTCTGGGCATACCCTGTCAACTTAGGGCGAACATAGCAAAACCAAAGGGGATGATGGACGGAGTGTTGAACATTGCAAGCACTCACCCCCAGTCAACTGATCTGGGTTTAATCCATCATCATTCTTTAGCTCACGCAAGATAGCCTGGCTGATGACGGCTGTAAGCCAGAAACGGGTCCCAGGATGCTTGTTTCCGGTCCAGGGAAGACATGGCTTGGCAGTTCGGCTGGACTGTTCCCATGAGGCACAGGGTCAGACTGATTTGCATATGGCCATGTCTGAACTGGGGTGGCGGAGTGAGCTAAAGAATGATGATGGATTAAACCCAGATCAGTTGACTGAGGGTGAGTGCTTGCAATGTTCAACACTCCGTCCATCATCCCCTTTGGTTTTGCTATGTTCGCCCTAAGTTGGCAGGGTATGCCCAGACGTGGGTCCCTTGCTCACTTTGCCACTGGATTCAAGATAGCCTGGCTGATGACGGCTGTAAGCCAGAAACCGCTCCCAGGATGCTTGTTTCCGGTCCAGGGAAGACATGGCTTGGCAGTTCGGGCTGGACTGTTTCCATGAGGCACAGGGTCAGACTGATTTGCATATGGCCATGTCTGAACTGGGGTGGCGGAGTGAGCTAAAGAATGATGATGGATTAAACCCAGATCAGTTGACTGGGGGTGAGTGCTTGCAATGTTCAACACTCCGTCCATCATCCCCTTTGGTTATGCTATGTTCGCCCTAAGTTGGCAGGGTATGCCCAGACGTGGGTCCCTTGCTCACTTTGCCACTGGATTCAAGATAGCCTGGCTGATGACGGCTGTAAGCCAGAAACCGGTCCCAGGATGCTTGTTTCCGGTCCAGGGAAGACATGGCTTGGCAGTTCGGGCTGGACTGTTCCCATGAGGCACAGGGTCAGACTGATTTGCATATGGCCATGTCTGAACTGGGGTGGCGGAGTGAGCTAAAGAATGATGATGGATTAAACCCAGATCAGTTGACTGGGGGTGAGTGCTTGCAATGTTCAACACTCCGTCCATCATCCCCTTTGGTTTTGCTATCTAGAATACGTCTTCATTTTATAAATACATGTGTTAAATGTACCTTGTTGCCAACTACTGGGCAAATGTTGTTTGATAAATCCACAACTATGCTTATGTTTGGTAAACATTATTTGAATTTCGGGTGGGAAAATAATCACCCAAGCCTCCCTTAGTAACTGTCAATTAAACATAGCTAATTGTAAAAAAGTAACAACCCCAGAAGTGCAGTAAAATTAATCTCTATACATTGTTCTATAGATATTGTCTAGGGTCATCAATCCCACCCTCGCCCCAGACTCTGATCACAGTTAATTAATATGTCTTGTTATCAATAGGGGCCTGTCCCTTGGTGCCATGCAGCAGTACTTTAATAGGCGTGAACACAACATCTTGCATTGACCAACTGACCAAAGTACATAAGGCTTATATCAATCTTGTTAAAAAATCCTGAATGAATCAAGGACACTGTGCGGTAGTAAAGTCGAGGAGGGAAATGGCAGGGGGAAACCTTTATCACCGATCATTGGAAGGGATAAGCTGGTGGGAGAGGAAGTAGAAGTCAGGTGTTAAAAAGCTTGGGAGGATGACAGCAAGGAAGTGAACAGCTGGGGATTATACTGAGAGTAATGGGATGTAAGTCAGCAGTGGTAAATATAACTTTAAAAACGATAGCTGCTTAAAGACAGACATTTATACATATATACATTTAGATATTGTAGCTATTTGAATAGTACAGTAAGTGCTTACATATGTGTGGCTAATTTAGTAAGAGACTGCCGTCCACTGCCACCAACTCCCAGAAGCAGTGCATTTCCCATTGGCTGTCGCAGGATCCGGCTGATTCGGCAAATATGCTGAATGGCGTCCATGAAGAGTACGAGCTTCATCTTGCTTGTGTTGATCTGGTTATAATCCTCCATGTAGTCTTCAATCACACGCACCATCTGAAGACAACAAGATATAAATATTAAAACACATACAAAATCCATTTAAGCGAATTAATAATTTGACAGAACTTAGAGACAACACTTACAACGTACACATGGAGAGACTCTTCTATCTATGCTAAGCAGACTTGTTGAACTACAGTGAAAATCTCTAGGTAAAACATAGATCACAAAGTGTTCTATGCATTATGCAGGAGAGACTGGTAGAATTGCACTGACCACTTCAAAAAGACATCAACAGTAATAACCATAATGGCTGTTGGGCCAGTGGGGCAGAAGCATCAACATCCAGGAGACCGAAAGGGGAGCTCAAACAGGAAAATAACCTAAACCATCTCCATCCAACCTTCCTTGAATCTTATTTTTAAAATAATTCTCAATTGCCAAGAGAAAACAAACTAACATTTGAAAATGTTGGTGAGTGAGGCCAACAATCATAAAAAATATGAATGGACCTTTAGGTTGGGAGGCTCCTGCAGTATCACAACGTGCTTGTCTTGGCATTGAGTGTATGTAGTTCTAGTTGCAGTACCCATAAAAGGTCTGGTGACACCCAGGTCATCTTGATAGTCTTGAAAGCCCCTGCTCTGTTTTACTGTTGTTAAGTGTAACCTGGTTGTCTGAAAGTGTGTGACCCAAAAATAACTTTGAGAAAGGGAGGTGTCTTATCAATTACCCTGGTTAGGTCTCAACACAAGTCTCAGAGAAACTCTGCCAACGCCTGGTAGCTATGGCACAATCAGAAGGCAATTCTCTAGAGAAAGGCAGCTGCTTTGAAGCAGTACCAACAATTTCAAAGTAAAGAACAAAACAAAATAAAATTCCCAAGCCAAGTTAGAAAAAGAGAGAAATCATTAATGAGAAAAAACACACCACTGAATAAGGGGAACCACAGATGTGATTTTTTTTAAACATTTTAAAGCAAAAAGAGCATAAAAAAGTATAGTGTCTTTGAAAAACAACAGATCATAGATGACCGAGACCTAATCATGATTTTAGGCAGACCACAATGTAGTGAAAACTAGATAAACTAAGCAAGTCATCGTGGTCAAAGTCTCTGAAAAGCAAGTAAAAATGTTTCTGCAGGGCAAGGTCAAAGAATGAGCCAGCAATGGATCCTCAAAGTCAGCTTTGTCATCATCAAGCTTCCACTAAAGCCCTTTGTTTTGGCTCCAAACGCTCAGGGAAGGACAAAGCTAGTTTTCATAGCCATCGCGTTCGCTTAGTCATTGGGATGGATTTGCTGTCCCAGTCACTTTGTTGGCCCCCAAAGTCCTGCAGTTGGGCAAAGCTGTACATTGTAGCTGGGCAGGGTTCCACAAGGCCAAATACCTACGCTGTGAGGTCCTGTAGAATCCGTTTTCAGTGTGGTAAAAAGCCTCAGTAGGAGGAACCTGGTTTTCTTGCCCACCTTGTGTGTAATATTCCAGGTCAAGCAAAAGCACATTGTTCCGGTCCTTTAGAGGTAGAAAAAGGCCCAAGTCGCACTTTTCTCCAACTGCTGGGATAGTATCTTCTAGTCAATCCTGAAGTCCCCAAGTTCTCATGGCAGTCTTATAGACACCACATATTTCTCTAGCCAAGGGTCCTGACGGGTCCAGTCCTTTGTGGTAAGCTAGGCCTTGCTGAAGTCAGGAGTCCTGCTTTTTGTTTCAATTAAGTAGGCAAAGTGGAGGTCAGCCGCCTGATCACTAGAGGACATTTCTTCTTCAGGCGTGTTCTTCCTAGGTCCAAGAATGTTCTGAGGAGGTGGTAGTAAGGTGCCAGTCTTGTATTGGGCAGTAGCAAGTGACTGGAGAATATTCCCTACCCAATCCTGTCTACTTTTTCACCTTATGCCCACCTCCTTTTGCACTACTCCTCTTAAATGTAAAAGTGCTTACTGTTCTTGTGGAATCAAGCTGCACCAGGCTGGAGAAGCCCAACTAAGCTGAAACCGGTCTTGGGTTTCTCGGGTTCTGGTTTGGAGAGGACCTGACTTGGCAGTTCAGGGTGGACTGTTTCTGTTGGAGCAGGACCTAGGCCGATTTGCATATGAACAAATCTAATCTGAGGTGGTATCATGAGCAAATAAAGTTGGCTAGGATTCATCCTTGAGTAATTAAGAGTGGCTGAGATTATTTCAAGCATTCCATCCATCCCTTTTTTGCAAGTGGCAAAGCTGAAAGAAGGCCTGCCACGGGCTCATGTTATTCATACATTGAGTCATCAACAAAGTTGGCGTTCACGTTGAAGGGAATTCAATGGTGGATGAAGCCGCCAAGGCAACAGTACGCACTGCTGCCATTGCTGCAACAACTCGCTCCAGTACGAGGATAGACGGAACAACTATGACAGATGTCAGTGCCACGTGCAACAGCTCAGCCCTGCCTAAAGGCATTCCACTCAAGTACTCCTACAAGTTAGATGCACAGAAAATTCCATATGCTCAGATTCCAGGAGTGGGGGATAGAGTAATACCAAACACTGATCGCAGATTGGGATTGATACTAGCTGCACACAAGGGTCTGGGTTCAGCTCATGCAGGGATCACTGCTACAGTTTCACTACTAAAGCAGCACTATTGGTGGCCAGGTCTTACTAAGCAAACCAACGACTTTGTCCTCAAATGCAACATCTGCCAGCAGATGAAGGGCTCCACCGTAGCACGTCCACCACAAACACCTTTATTTTTCTCAGACAAACCTCTTGCGTGTGTATATTTGGATCACTGCGGCCCCTTACACTCCGACGGGGCTTACAAGTACATCTTGGTGGAAGTAGATTCACGCTCCAGATTCCTGCAGGTTTGGCCCCAGCGCTCGGCTGACGCTCGAACTGTTATAAAGGATTTGTGAGTCTTTAGTGGCACATACGCAATTGGCACACTACATTCCGACCAGGGTCTGGCGTTTAGCTCTCGGCTTATAAGGAAGCCATGGGAAGTTTGGGTGTGGCCTTGAGGTACTCCTCCCCCTACCATCCCGAGGGAAATTCGGTCATTGAGAGGAAAAACCGTGACTTAAAGCAATCCTTGACAGAGAGGGTATCAGGCTCGGATGGCAGTTGGGTCAATCATCTATATGGGGTCCAGAGGGCACTTAACAACATGGCAAGAAAATCCCTGGGGGGTCATACACCTTATGAACTCCTGTTTGGGGTGAGGATGTGGGTACCCGACCTCGATAGTGTCAACATGGTGGCGGCTAAAACCACATTTGACATCAATGATCATCTGGATGTTTTACAGGACCTTAAAGAATACCGAGCTTTACAAAGCAACATCCCAGTAAAACGCACCACAACTGGGGAAGTAAAAACAGTACCGGCAAGACTTACCTGGGTCCCGAAGATTGAGGACCTGGTCAGATAGAAAATTGTGGACAAAAAAGAATTCAGGCCATCTTACAGAGCGCCTGTACCTGTCCTGGCTGTGAAGGTACCAGAACTGTACTTCTTCCGCCGCTTGCCGAGACAAAAGGTTTGTCTCAATTGATTTGATCGAACCACACGATGTGGCCGATTCTCAACAGTAGGCCACGTGGGCTCCTGGGTAGCCGCCGGACTCCTCTCGCTACTGTACAGGAAGTTCAGATGGAAGCTTTAATAACGACTGAAGACTCCACTTTCCAAAGAGAAGCTGTAAACAACAATGAAATGATGCTTTTCCCTGTTGAAACAACTACAACTGTACAATCAACAAGTACAGAAATTTCATTTCCAAAAATTGACGACGTCTATGTAAACATGCCACAGATCGAGTCGTCTACCAGTTCTACAAAACCTGCTGAGCTGCCAAGAATGTACCAGACGGCGTATGGCTACTTTGTGCATTATGACGATTTCTCATCGGATCCAACTGAACCTGAACTGCCAACACTGCCTCTCCTTTTCAAGCTACGAGTGTATGCTTTCTATCTTTAGCTGAAAAAGACTTACTTCATTGTTTCTTGGATACATCTCTGGATTACAATTGTATCACTTTTCCTGGTACTTTGGATTGTTATAGTGACTGTCTTTTTCCTACTTCTGAATGGACACTTTCTCCCAGAACGCTCCTCAGTACAACTCGGGAACTTCTTTCTTAAACCAAATGCATCATCGCACAGTGAACTGAGGGACCTGTCCCTGGTGAACATTACAGCAGTTCCAGTTCCTGAAGGAATTGTATGGGACAGGGTATCATATGATGTGTATGGTCCTACTGAACTTTTGCAAATTCCTTATTTGTTTAAAATTTCTTTAATTACATCATCACCTCTAAATACTTTCTCTGATGATTGGGACATTGAAACTGTGCATAAATTGCTTTCAGATTTAGAGCAATCAGTTGCATTTTCTAATGATGAATTATATGATGGCACAAGTAATTTTGGAGACATGTTCTGTTACCAGCATTATGGTCACCATTTTTTACATAAAGCTAGTATCCCACGCGCTGTTTACAATTATACTCAATGGGAACACTACCCAACACCACCGAAAGGTAGTTCAAAGACATTTGCACAGAAGTTTGCTTATTTTTCAGGTTTTGAAACATTAGATCCAGCCTCGTATTACTATAGGCATGCACCTACACCTGCAAAGAAAAATATGCTAACAAACACCAAGCTAATATACTCTGCTTCCTTTATTTCCCAACTGTCTATACAGGGTTTCGACTTTTGGAAAGACACCATAGACACAAAATCTATCTGGGGGACAAAGGATTGGCAGGTTCAGGGAACAGAGGTCTTATTTAGAGCATGTCTCATACCACATCAAATGATTTTCCTGAACAAGACAGTGCAACAAATTTCATGTCTTGGAATAGCAAAAATAATGGATTTGAACACACAGCGTATTCCAGCATTCTCACGCTTTGAGAATTGGCAGCACTTTAAACACTTCAGTGAGGATACACTGGATACCATAATATGTAATGGTTCTTTCAATTCATCAGACCCCAATTGGAAGGGATGGTTGGTTTGGCCTGTGGACACAAACGGATGTCAATCTAGATTCCTGGGTAACACCGAAGGGTTTAAGATCAATAGGCCTGATCAGCGATATGTACAAACAGAACACTCGGGTGGTGACGTCATATAGTATTGGGAAGTTATGCCTAGATTGGCTACAAACCTCAACACTCTCCCAGGTGAAACAACTCTTGCTCCTTCTTTCTGAAGACATGGATCTCAGGGATTTTTTATTAGGCCCCCGGAATCCACGTCAAAAGCACTTTTTGTATGGAATATACAACGGGATGTGGAAGATTTCTCAACAGGAAGCTGCTGAGAGATTACACGAGATTGATAGGGTTAATTTAGAAAAGGCTTTGGCTGACAACGGTATGACCAGTTTATCATCCAGAATTTATTCACTAGGCAACATAGTGTCTTCCACAATTGACATAATACAGCAAGACATGTCTATATTACAACATGGACAGTCACAATTACGGTCAATAGTAATACTGAGCTGGACGTTACAAACGTTACGTTCTGGCCACGGGCCATGGCGTTACATCAACAGTGCAAATGTGTTTTCAGCATATGATCTAACGGAAAGACAGATAGTAATGGCGTGCAGAGATGCAAAATATAAGATGTTGCACATTGAAAAATTAGACCAATTACTTTTCACCGTGGCTGAGACACCATTTACTGACTGGATAATCCATGGTTACATCACCCTACCGGTCATGACTTTCCAATTCCAATATTGTCTTCAATACCAACAGGTAGGCAGATATGAAGCGCTAGGGGAAGGATATGTGCACGAGTATTGGGTATTACTGTTCAGGTTTAGATGCAGGAATGGGGACATAGACTTTTTATAAGTGTCTCCGAATGTGAAGATGCTTTAAGTTGCTCCTTGGTTTGCAAGGACATTTCTCTGCACGGGGCACGCAATGCTTTAGTAGTGAACTTTTCTTGTTATCTGAAGGGTTCCCCAGCTGCTGTGATTCATCCTGTGTTCAGGCTGCTCTTGAATGGGAGCTATCTGATGCTGAATGATCGAGGTTGCTGCAGAATGGAACCGGTCATCGCTTAGTTAGTGACGGTTAATTCCATAGTCACTTGTTGTACACAAGTACTGTTTCCACCTGCCCGCACAGTTAGTGAGAAGCACTATGGCCTTCAATAAAAGTTTCCAACATCAAATTTGATTCCTTAAGCAAACTGAAAGCCATGCTCTTGTAAAAAGACGTGGCCTTAACTTCAGCCAAAGAGACGTTTGATCTCAAGTTTGCATGGCCCTTGTCTGAGATACAGACACTACTCCACACGAACTTCCCGCTGCATTTTGGGGAGCTGGTCCATCGTATCTTTAACATGTCTGATACGAAAGGAATAGTGCACTTTTTTAAATGTATCGGATCTGGATGGTTAGCACCTTTCAGACGATTTTCGGAGTTATACCATCTTTCATACACTCCACGTTGGGAAGCGTTTTTGGAGGGCTTCCGCTTGTCCTGCTACTAGTGGCAGGAATCCTGATTTTATTTTATCTGCTCCACAATGGGTGTCCCAGTTCAACTCGGAATGGAGACAGTACTGCTAGCGCTGCGTTGCTGTGAGTGCATGATACACTGCTTCGGCACGCCTTGGCTTCAAGAACTAAATGAGCATTGGTTCTTATCGTTCAGGCCAGTCTGGCTTGACTGCATCCAACCTGTCTTCCGCTGTCTGCTTTGCAGCTACAAATGCGTCCTGGATATATGGCTCGGTTCAGAATTGGCTGCGCCACCAGACATGGAAGTACTGATGTACCCATTAAAGGCCCAGGCATATTGCTGTCCCCAGCATATTCCATTGATGATGAATGCATTCTTAGAGCCACCGTGAGATGCTTCAGGTCCTAGTGATGTGAACAACGGCTCTGCGGAAAACTTATGGGATACAACGCCGTCACTCAGAGGCTGCTGTGGGAATTGGATAGAATCACCTTTACTCCATAAATATGCTATGAGGTGCGCCTCTGGGAACTACTGTACTGTTGTGTCTACCACTCGGAACACATAAACAATTGGCCTTTTCCATGTGGGAACAATTTGGCCTCTTTTTTAACCAAATGAACCAAAACAGCTTTTGCTTTTTCTAGGCACCATGACTTTCTGAGTGCTTGGGATCTCAAATGATATAATGACTTAAAGACCGCTTTTAGATGCTTTTAAGAGTAGCTTTTAACGTTTTTAAAATTGTCTAAGGGCTTTTTGAGTAGCTTTTTAGATATCAACCCTTAGTATGAGGAGTGTGTGTTATATTTCCAAGTTAGGCACATGTAGCGAAGCAGCTTATTTCTTACATTGTCCTTACAAATAACATTTTCAGCTGTGACCTTTTGCACATATCTGCGTGCACGACAATGTTGGATTTGTTTCCCTGAAACTAAACTTGTTTACACATCCAGCTTTACACAACATTATCACAGTACCCTGAACATCATGTACAAGGTCTCGTTTCATACTATGTACAAATTTCATCACTATCTTCATCCATGGGGCGACAGGGCTATCTACATATCCGTAACATCACTAATCTATACGCACATCGCAAGGCAGCTTTCTATTATAAAAGATGAGCATCCCAATAGATTAACAGAGGAGGCACTTCCACTGACACCGATGTCCTTGTATGCTGAGAAATCACCACGCAGCGGTCTGACATCTCGTGAGGGGTGTCCGGTTTGTGACCAAGACCGGGTTCTTCACTCTATCCCTTCAGGTAATGGGGTTGGTTTGTCCTTTAGGGGGATTCTTGCCTTTACACCTACACACACTCTAGGTACACCTAGAGTAGGGTTTGCATCGTAGGAGTATGCTAGATTACTGCCTTGTTTTTTATGCCTGCATATATACATTGTTTAAGCACCATGGTAGAACTATATCTACTATTTATGCTTTGGTGCTTGTAATCACGTTTATCTGCTTCTGTCTAATAATCATTGCAGCACACGTGTTTTATGCAAGAATAACGTTGGTTCAATAAATATTATTGAAAACATCCCACTGTGTATTCTCTATATATTTCTCTGAGAATAAGGGAGCATGAGTGACTGAGCGAAAGGTTCTGTACTGTTTCCACAATTCTTGAGGGGTCAGGGTTGTCATGTTCAGCGGTTGCAAGAAAACCATTCACTACCTGATAGGTTAGGGGGGCTTACCGAGGCACTGTGAGCTAGCTGGTCTCTAGGCCAACATATCCTGTGGGGGTGACCGGAATCCGTCTAGACACCAAGCCCTTGGTTTATGTTGTCCAAACAATGCGCAGATCATAGGGATTGGTAGGAACTACACGACAATAGCTCTAAACTAACTGACTAGGCAGTTCCCCTCGCTGAGTTCACATCATGGAAGTGCTTTCATAGTACCTGTGCTAGGCTTCGAAATATCTAGACCTACTTTTCTTTCTTTTCGTTGAAGTCATACTCAGTAGTTATTGTTTCATTTTGATTTTGATTCTGGTTGCTGTTCCTGTGAGAACCTCTGACTCCTTGCTCCAGCACCTTCTCACAACTAAACCATAACAGGGCAAATGTAAGAACAAGGCTTTGATATATGCACCTGTTAAACATTTCTAGTAACACTGCATCCATTTCCTTAAGTGGTACAGGGCCCTGTGTCAAATTCACTCCTGACTGCCTCATGTTAATTTTTGAGGAGTCTTATAGAAACATTTCCAAAGGGCTTTGGCTGTCTTTGATATCCTACCAAACTGAGTAGGTCCCTTAAGGTGTTCTTTCACATTTTCAAGAGTTTACCATTCACATAAATATCTCAAATTTGTAGCACCCCCTCTTTTCATCATGATGCATTAGTGCCCTTGGACACATCCGTCCCCAGCCATCCACACATCTGAAAAGGTCAACACCTTGAACTTTCAGCATAGTTTTTCCCATACCTGCTTAACTCATTGTGCTATCTGAGTTGTCACTTCTGACGTCATGTATCACCCTTCATTGCCAGGGGCTCTGCTACTGTTTCCAGCCAGTTATTCTCCAGAACATCTCTCCGGGCCACCAGCTTACTTTGCTTATACCTCATAATAACAGTTTTCTAAATCTCTAGTTCATAGTCACAGAAGATATCTTCTGAGTTAAAGGGTGAAGTGTGAATGTTCGTATTTACTGCCGCGTGGTTGCACTGTCAGGGTGACACCAGACAGCACTGGCCTCACCATCAGTGACACCAGGTACCATGCTGCAGCATGTTCTGGAGTCAGACAGCAGACGCTCTGTGGTTCAAATTCTATGGCTAAGGAAGCAGTAGTGTAAAAGACAGTTGTTATTTACCACTATGCTTTTCGGTGATAAAAGATCCTGGATACAGTCAATATCCAAAAGAGCCAGGACAGTGGGGGAAGGAGACATGCAAAGGATTTAACTGGAATTAAAATACAATTGAAATTTGCCAATAACAGCAGATTCTAAATTCTCCATGGGGCAGTTGTCACCCACTCCAAGAGAGGAGAAATTAGAACTGGGATGGTGGGAGCTGGCTGTGTGAAAAGGGGGTGAAGCCTTAAAGTGGATGGAATTGAAGTGGAGAGGTGTGGTGCAGCGGCCAGGGCAGCTGACTTCGGAGCACGGGGCTCACGGTTCGATCCCCGGCTCCGGCGGCAGCTCAGCTCAGCACCATGTGACTCTGGGCAATAGCTCACTTAATTTCCACGACGGCCCCCAGCGCCTTGAGACCCATAAGGGTGAGTAGTTTGCGCTTTACAAATACGGATTTACATACTCAGATCTCTAGCAGCCTCAAAGTGCACTGGTACTGTTACGGATTGCATCTTTGACCCTTGGTTTATAACCTGTGATCCTTGCCACATGGTATGAATTTTATCATTTTTTTAATGTTATGAAAGTTTGTCGTTTAAAATGTTTTTCACAGACTTGCATTAGATTATAAATATATTATAGAATAGATAATAGTCAATGTAGTCATAGCTTCAAAATGTTAATACTTTTGTATAACTTGTCAGTTAAACTTGCGAATATCAAATGTGTGACTTCTGTCACATTTGAATTTTTGATGTGCTTGGGATATAAAGGGCCTGAATTGTTTTGCCATTTCTGCCATTTTGAAGTCTGCAAATTTGGCCAAAATACATATCAAGAAGGTAGACAGATATGGGGTTAAAATAAGTAACCCTATGCCTACACCTTGACGATATGTTGGTAGTTGATATTCAGCAGTCGATATTGTTGCAGATTGATATTTTGTACCTCGATATTCTGACATACAATCAGTTTGGAAAGCAATTTTTAGGTTGTACTACAATTCAGCTAAGTCAAGGCACTTATTTTAAAAACAGCAGAGCTGGAGCTGCAAGCACATTTTATTTAAACGTGGGAACAGTCAACTGCATTTAGTGACACAATGTCTCACAGTCTAACTTCACTGAGTTCATACAATGGAAAGGCTTTGCTGAAATTAGCAGAAGGTGGGCAAAAACAGCCAAAGTCCTGTCAAATGGGCTTCGGTTTTAGTGTGTCCAGTGCTTTCTTGGCTAACAATTTGTTAGTAGTGCTACTGAAGGTCTCTGCTTAACAGGCAGAATCAGTCAAGCAAACTCATTTGCCATTTTTGTGGCTTTCTGTATAAAGTGGGATTTGCCAGTATTCTTTTACTAGCACAGGATCTACTGATGTTCTCAATGTGACCTCATGTTCAATCTATAACCTGGATCTTTTCTCACACTGCTAAAAAAAGCTAGCAATCCAGCAGTTGGCTAGGGATGAAAACAGATAAGCTCAAACCAGCTGTTTCACCCACTGGTTATTGGGGCTGTTAAAATGGAGCACGTTTCACTTTTTCCTATAACATTACACAGAATTGTGCTTTGCCGGCAATACAAGCTTCTTCAACAACAACTACCAGTCTGTTCACACTCTGGGGCCCAAATCACAAAGGGCCTTCGCACTAGTAGTGGAGGCCCCACAGTTGTGGCCGGGGACCCACACTCATGGCAGGACCTCAACATTGCAGTCTCTCATTTCGGAGATCATACCACGAGCGCGTCCCACCATCCCCTACATCACGATTGCAGGGTCTTCGCCATGAGTGCGGAGGCCCTTTGTGAATCAGGCCCTTAGTGTTTTCCTCAAGTGCCACCCATTATATTGAGGAAACGTGCAGTAGATGTAATGTGCACTGAATTACAAAACAACACTTCCAGAATTCTTTCACAGGTCTTATTCGTATATGCAGTCAATATGTCTGTAGCAGAAGCACTGATTTCGTCAAATGCAATTCCGTATTTCGGAACATTTTCTGCTGCTGCCTCGCTCACAGTTTTAAGTTAGGAGGTTCCAGCTCTACACAGTCTACTGACAAAGACTTTAGTTCTAAACAGCCTTTCGGTTGCTGTTTACAAATGTTTGTAGACAAACAGGGCACAGTCAGTCTACTGGCCTCTTAATTCTGATAAGGCCCGTAAAAGGAGCTACCCGCCACATTATCTGAAAAGCTGGTTCCTTTCAACCAGACATTTTGCCTGATTGAAGGAATTGCAAGGTCCATGTAAAATTTCAGGGGGAAATTTGAAACACCCATGGGAATCGGTGAAGAAAGACCAATTCTGCGAGGGACTCGTGAGCGTATACTATAGGCACACTTCATAATATACAATAATTCCACCTCTAAATGCTCCCATGCCCTAAATATAGGTACCTTCTGTCTAGGAGAGAATAAGCCTGACTAATCTCCAGGAACCTTGTGATGCGACTAAGCATGTAGCACCCTTCCGCATCAACAGTTACAACAACCTCAAGACTAAGGGCCCGATTACGAGTTTGGCAGATGGGATACTCTGACACAAACGTGATGGGTATCCCGTCCGCCATATTACAAGTTCCATAGGATATGATGGAATTGTAATTTGGGGGACGGGATAGTGCTAGAATGTTAAGTACCTCTTTGGGCACCAATAGAAGCTATATGCTGTTTTGGCACATTCAGAGCCATGCATAGGTGCAAACTTCACATCAAATTAGAATGCAGCCTAAGGATATAATGAAAAATGTGAGGATAGTTTCATTTTTTTAAACAGATTTTCTCAAAGTCTTAATGTATTTCTCAAATGGACAAACATACATTCTGGAACTCTAACCAAGGAAATGTTGCTGTGAATGTCTGCAGTCTGGCAATACCAAAAATGTGTATTTTTTCTACGGAATATAGTCTATACAATAAAGTAATAGAGCAGATTGCAAAATTGTGGCTGAGAGAATGCTGACAACAGAAATTGAACTTAATGGAGAGTGTAAACACTATATATTTTCTAATTCCATAAGGAGCAAGGAATCTTCTGGTATGATACAGACCGCTCTTTCATTGACTGGCAAGCTAGTAGAACACTCTGGACATGGCGTTTGTCAGCTCTATTTCAATATTTTCAAAAACATGGTAATTCCTTCCAGTCTCCCTTGAACAGGAAGGATAAGTTACTTACCTGTAATCCTAGTTCTCTTCCAGGGGTATACTCATCAAAGTCATAAGCACTGAATAATCCCCGCCCACGTGCGGGATCCCGGAGCATATAGAAATATATGTATATATACACATATATATGTGTATGCTAGGGCCCACAAGTGTATAACACTTCCGAAACATACACATACATATGTATATACATATAAACATGCAGCCTAAAACTGTTCCAATAGGGCAAACCGCCAAAATTACATAGGTTTCTTTTGTATGAAAATAATACCCTAAATACATTTTATAATAGAGAACATACACTGTAATAGTATCATACAAGAATCCTTTATTTTCAGAAAAGGAAAACAGGTAATAGCAGGCAGTTGGCCCATAGGCTGCATAGATAAATAACTATCATAGTACAGTAAGAAAACTGGCACCTTGCCTTTAAGGCTTCCAAGATTCTGGACACCGTGCCTTTAAGACCTCCAGGAGCCCCTCTGCTCCCATCATGCACCACAGGTGACAGTTAGGTCAGTTCTTTTTTACGGTGTACTAAGTTGTATCACCCTGAGTATAAGATGCACAACACACAGTATTGTACCATAATTGCTCGTCCGGGGAGGTGGGAGGGTTGCTTATGACTTTGATGAGTATACCCCTGGAAGAGAACTAGGATTACAGGTAAGTAACTTATCCTTCTCTTCCAGGGGATACTCATAAATAGTCATAAGCACTGAATAGAGTAGCAAGCCCATACCCACTACTTCGCGGACGAGCAAACCAGTACACAAAATATATAACAATGCATCTTAAAATGGAATCAACCAAACAAATTTCTCAACGAGGCTTGCCCAACTTGGGCATCCACCTGTGCATCAGAGTCCAAACAGTAATGGCGAGAGAAAGTATGAACAGAACGCCATGTAGCTGCTTTACAAATTTCTACTATAGGAACATTTCTAAGGAGAGCCGTGGTAGAGGCTTTTCCCCTGGTAGAATGTGCTTTAGGTTTCCCCTGAAGAGACTTGTTGGCTAGTTGGTAAGCCAAAGATATGCAAGAGACTAACCACCTACAGATGGATCTTTTAGAGGCTGCCAAACCGGTATTTATGGAACCATAGTTAACAAACAACCGGTCCGTTTTTCTCAATGACTTGGTTTTCTCTGGATAAAATTTCAGTACCCTCTTGAGGTCTAGGGAATGGAGGGACCTCTCAGGAGGAGTCGTGGGATTGGGAAAAAATGTGGGCAGAGTGATAGTCTGATTGATGTGAAAATCTGAGACAACCTTAGGTAGAAAACTCGGATGGGTTCTTAAAACTACCCTGCTTGCATGGAAAACAGTATAGGGCTCTTTACAGCACAAGGCCTGTATTTCACTAACCCTGCGGGCAGAAGTGATGACGACTAAAAAGGCAACTTTCCATGACAAGTGCTGCAGAGAAGCCCTGTGAATTGGCTCAAAAGGAGCAGCCATTAATTTTGTAAGGACTATGTTGAGCTCCCAAGGTGGAGAAGGAGATCTCACTGGGGGTAAACCTTCTTTATCCCTTCAAGGAAATCTTTAACCACTGGCATCTGGAAAAAGAAACCTGTGTAGGGGACTTTCTGTATGCAGTGATTGCTGCTAGGTGAACTTTAATCGAGGAAAACTGCAGGCCAGATTTGGCCAAATGTAGTAGGTATGGCAAGATCACCTGCTCTTGACCCCTCACTGGATCATGAGCATTGTTCATGCACCACAAGTAGAATCGCTTCCATTTGAAAGCATAGGACGCCCTGGTGGAAGGTCTCTTGGCTTCCTTGAGGATGGTCATACAGTCCGCTGGTAAGTCTAAGTGTCCGTATTGCAGGACCTCAGGAGCCATGCTGTCAATCTGAGGGATGAGAAATTGGGATGAAACACTCTCCCTTCGTTCTTGGACAACAGGTCTGGACGGCAAGGCAACCTTCGGTGTGGCACCTCGGATAATTGCAGAAGGTCCGGGTACCACCACTGCTGCGGCCACTCCGGAGCTATCAGGATCATTCTGGTGTTGGTCCTGTAAAATTTGTTGATTACTGCAGGGATCAGCGGAAGCGGAGGAAAGGCGGAGGAAAGGCGTACAGTAATGTCTGATACCAGTTCATCAAAAGGGCATTCCCTTGTGACCCTGATTGGGGAAACCTGGACGCGAAGATGGGGCATTTGGTGTTGGCCGCGTCTGCGAAGAGGTCGATGTCTGGCACTCCCCATTGTTGGAAGATGTCTTACGCGACCGCGCTGTTTAGCACCCATTCGTGCGCTTCTACGAAGTCTCTGCTTAGTGAGTCTGCTTGAACGTTCATGACCGCCGGAAGGTGAATGGCCACAATGCAGAGGTTCCTGGCGAGAAGCCACCTCCAGATGGTCTGTGACTCCAGAGAGAGAGTCCTCGATCTGGTGCCCCCCTGCTTGTTCAGATAATACATCGTGGTGGTGTTGTCTGTCTGAACTAAGAGGGAGCTGGACTGGAGAGAAGGGTACAGAGACTTGAGAGCCAGGTGGACGTCTCTTAGCTCCAGAAAGTTGATGTGATACCCTTGCTCTGTCTCTGACCAGAGACCTTGTACTTGAAGAGGCCCCATGTGCGCTCCCCAACCTTGCAGGGAAGCATCCGCGACTATAGTCTGAGTGGGAATGTCATGATGGAATGGGACTCCCTTTAGTAGGTGTGACCGCTTCATCCACCATCTGATGGAGTCTTTGGCCGATTGAGGTAGAGTCACACCGTCTTCCCAGCGACCTGAGACTTGCATCCACTGGTCCTCCAGAGACTGCTGTAGAGGACGCATGCTCAATCTGGCATTGGGGGCGATGAATACGCAAGAGGCCATGGAGCCCAACAGCGACAAAACCTGTCTGACTGTGGGATGACGGGCGCTGAGGAGATCGCAACATTTGTCTCTGATTGACGACAACCTCTCCGACGAAGGACACACGCTTGCTTTTGCGGTATCCAGTGAAGAGCCCAGGTAATGGATTTTCTGGGTCGGATTGAAGACTGACTTCTTGAAGTTGACCTGAAGTCCCAGTGTGTTCAGCAGTTTGAGACAGTAGTTGAGGTGATTCTGAAGTAGAGAAGGTGTAGCACTCTTCAGGAGCCAATCGTCCAGATAGGGGTAAATGAAGATTTTGCGCTTGCGTAGGAAAGCTGCCACCACCGCCATGCACTTCGAGAACGTTCGGGGGGCTGATTTGAGCCCGAACGGTAGAACTCGGAATTGGAAATGTTGATGGGTTACCTGAAAGCGGAGAAACTTTCTTTTTTTTTTTAAATAATCTTTATTGTTTTTCTTAAGACAAATACATACCTCCCGCTTCATCTCCCTCCCCCCTCCCTTTCTCAGATACATACAAAGAATTAAAAATCCTATAGGAACTTTCTATTTGTTGTACATTTCATTATTATCATGAAACAAATCTCAATTCTTTTATTACTAAATAATTCATAACAATTAATTCCCACAATCTGTTACTAATCCTTACGCCTCTATCCTCCTGACCGCATAGTATCTATATTCAGCTTATCCACTCACAGCCTGTCTTTGCATCCATTGAATAAGCGAATTCCATATAGCTAACCCTCGTTTACGTTTATTCCTTCCCTTCCTTTTATATATGGCTACCTCTAGACTGCATGTCGCCAGCAGTCTCGATCTCCATTGATGAAATACCGGTGGATTTGGGTCTAGCCAAGCTGAAGCGACACACATCCTTAGGACCGCCATTGATACAAAAATCAGCCCTTGCATATATTTTGGACGTTTTATACAGCCTACACCGAGAATTATTTCATCTACTGTAATTGTGACTAACTTTGAAAATCTCTGACAAAAAACACGATATATCATCAATCAACTTCATTAAAACTTCACATGTAGCAAAAATGTGTACACTATCAGCTTCAAATAGATTACACCTAGGACATGACGTTCCTTTTCCCGTCCCCCATTTAGCTATTTTATTTGGGGTATAGTACAATGAAAAGAAGGTTTTATAGTACTGAGCTTGTAATTTTGTAGACATTATATGGGACTGAAATAGTTCATAAGAATGGAGAAGTATATCAGTAGGTACACCTAATTTAGTCTGCCATTTAGCCATACATTTGTCCATATCATCTGGATAATGTGTATTCATCTGTTCATATATAGCCCCTATCCTTATTGTTGTTTTTTTGGCCATATTCTCCATAGTTGGAATTACTTGAAATTTTATCCCACCTCCCCTTTTTTACATAAAAAATCCCTAACCTGTAAAAATTTAAAGAAATCCCTATGGCCTAATTTATAGTCCATCTGTAATTCCCTAAAAGACTTCAGCCCCACGGTGGTATAAAAGCATCCTAATTGTGTAATCCCTCCCTGTATCCATCTATCCATACAGGCATCCCTGAATATCTCTGGAAGATTATTATTTTTATGAATTGGGGTGTAATGAGATAACCGACCAATACTCATTAGTTTACGTATATTATTCCAGACCTTATGAATACCAAAAATGGTCTTGAACTTAACTTTTTTAAAGTAGCTATCGTTTAGGTGACGCCATAAGTATCCTTTGGTTTCTTCACCCAGTAAAAGTTCTCGTGGTGTTGGGATATTACTATTTATTCTATTATCGATCCTACTTGATAGTAATTTGTCACAAAATTTCAGTGTAGTAGCCCAATAGTACAATTTAAAATTAGGTAGCGCCAATCCCCCTCTATCCTTGGGTAGGGTGATAAATCTCATAGCCCGACGTGATCTCTTGTATCCCCATAAAAACCTGGAGAATATGTTATCTATAGATTTAAACAATTGTGGTGGAAATTCCAAACAAATAGATCTGAAAAAATATAAAAATCTAGGCAAAAAAGCATTTTAATCAGGTTGCATCTCCCCGATAGACAAATGTAGATTGTTTAACCTGATCATGTCTTTTTTGTACGAAGTATTAAGGGTTCGAGGTTGTTATTGACTAAGCTCTGTAGATTTGCCGTTATACTAACCCCCAAATAGATAGCTTTCTCCATTACCCGATCATCGCTCATCGTAAGTTTACTATTGAGTATAATCTGTGTTTTGTCTTGGTTCAGTTTGTACCCGGATGCTCTTCCAAACGCTTCGGCCTCCTCTTCTATGACTCTAATTGCATTGATAGGGTCACTAGTAACGAGAGCGATGTCATCCGCATATGCCAGTGTTTTAGTAGGCTGATCTCGTACCCATATTGGCGATATTAATATACTGTTTTCGAGTTTACAAATAAAAGGGTCTATATACATCGCAAATAAGAGGGGAGAGCACGGGCACCCCTGCCTTGTCCCTCTACTGATAACTACCTTATCGGACACTACTCCATTAACCATTATAACAGCTGCTGGATCAACATACAACATTTGTACTGCTTTGATAAATGGTTCCCCCAGACCACTTCTAGACATTATCGTCCAGAGATATTTCCAGGAGACCCTATCGAAGGCCTTCTCGGCATCTAATAATATGAGTGCCATAGGGTCCCCTGTAACATCTGTCCAGTCAAACAAAGAGATTACCCTTTGAACATGATCGGTTGTAGATCTCCCTGGTATGAATCCATGCTGACGTACCGATACGATTTTATGTATAATTGGTGCCATACGGGTCGCTAATAATTTAGAGTAGATTTTTGAATCTCCATTTATCAGGGTGATAGGACGATATGACCCAAGTTCTGTAGGATCTTTGTGTTTTTTAAAAATACTACGATCTTAGCTAATGACCATGATCCTGGCGGTCGTCCCCCTGAAAAATATGTGTGAATAGATCACACAATATTGTTTTTAACTGTGTAGAAAATTTAACATAAAACTCTGAGGGAATCCCATCCATACCCGCCGCTTTGCCTGTAGCTAAACTATTTATAGAAAGAAGAATTTCCCCCACTGTGGTATATCATTCAATATTTCCTGATCCTCTACCCCCAGTCTTAGGGGTGGATTCTGATCCATATATTCTTCAATTACACCCTGTTGTGTACTTGATTCCCCATATAGTTTGTGATAAAATTGTTGAAACGCAATTCTTATTTCATTAAGGTCGGTCTTTAGCCCATATACTGGATCTCTAATTGCCCTTATTAAATTGGCTGTGTTTTGTTCTCTGGCACGCACTGCTAACTGATGTCCTACCTGTTCACTAAGTTCATAAAAATTTTCCTTGTGCATTGTTGCTTTAGCTATTGCTTTTTCCGTTAGGATATTAATAATGTCATTTTTAGCTATCGCAATACCCCTCAATTCATTCTCAACTTCCCGTCCCTCTCGTGCAGCCATTATCAATACTTCCTCGGCAATCTTTAATTTTTCCTGTAGAACAGTCATTTTTTGTTTGGCTTTTTTATTGGCATTTAGTGAAAATCGCAACGTCTGATCCCAGCCTTTAGGGTATCCCACACTATGTCTATTGATGCACTATTTACATTATCTTCCAGAAACCCCGGTATCCAAGTCGTCATGTGTCTACAATATTCCTCATTTACCAATAGATCCCTTTGAAATGTCCAAGTTTTCACATTGGGATTTATTTCTCCATGTTCTATATTTACAACAAGAGGGTTGTGATCAGATAAAACTCTTGGTAATTTCTCTATTGTGCAATTAGAGATTAACGTGTTAGAAACCAAAACATAATCCAATCTAGCATGTCTAGCATGTGGATGGGAATAATAGGTAAACCCAGGATCACCTGTATGTTCTATTTGCCAGCAATCAATCAAGCCATGTCTCTCACATAGATTTTTAAAAGCTTGAAACACTCTTGGCTTCCTGCCCCGGTATTGAAACCCTGGATCCACTGACCAGTCGCGTGGGAGGTTTAGGTTAAAATCGCCACAAATTATTACTGGGAGAGGCCAGTGAGCGAGCTCATTAGAAATATATTCCAACACCTCCGGGTCATCACAAATATTGCCATATATTGTACATAGGGTCATTTGTCTGCCATCACTATGTCGACATTCTGTAATTGACCAACGTCCATATTTATCAGATGCTGATCGGGTAAATTGCGTCTCTCCCCTTTCGCAAGTATTGCCACCCCCTCATCCTTACTCCTTGTGTTGAGGCCGTAATCATTCTGTACCCTAATGTATTAAGCAAATGCCTTTGTGATCCCTCAATGTGTGTCTCCTGTACACAAATAATATTTGCTCCTATTGATTGCAATCCGATAGCTACTCTCTGTCTTTTTTAATGTCATTAAGGCCACAAATATTGACGGTAAGAATTTTTAACCTAACCATAATGTTTCTTATCCATCCTAACACACAATATAAACCTTTCTGTTTTTTCTTTAATTATACAATTTGTATTCTTATTTCTCATATCACTATCTATATCTCTTTTAGATTGGTTCCTATTTACATCATTTCTACTCATCCCTGATCTGAGAATCCCCCTTCCCCCCCACCCTCCCCCACCCCCCACCCTCCACCAATTATTAGGCAGCCAGGCTCAGGCATGAGCCTGTGTGAGGACATCAGAAGTTATCCACCTTTCTAACCGCTCTCATACAGTTACCCTTACAGTACATCATACCTATGTCACATATATTATATTATTATTATTTTTTTTCCCCCCTTTTTTTTTTTCCCCCTTTCCCTAGAGGATAAAAACCAACTTTTCATTTTTAGATCCACCAGATTCCAACACAATATCATCCAACATTTTTTGGGCTTGAATTTCTGAAGTGAAATTAAAATTTTGCCCCTTATAAACCACTTTGAGTCTAGCCGGATTTTGCAGAAATACTAGTGCACCCGCTTTTTGAAATGGTGTCATTAATTGTCTAAGTCGCCATCTACGCTCCACTGTTGCATGAGCAAAATCTGGTTTTGCAAAGTAAGCAAACCCCTCGCACTGCTTCCTGGCGTTGGGTCGAGCTAAATCGTACACCGCCTGTCTTAGTATGAAATTACCGAAGAAAACCAGAATAGCTCGAGGTAATGACTTTGATTCGGTGGCATGTTTAGCTTGAGAGAATGGGAATCGGTGAGCCCTCTGCACTTCTTTGTCCCAGTCCCAAGATGATAATTCAGGCAGTGATTCTTTGAGCATCTTCACCACAAATTTCCTCGTATCATTTCCTTCGAGATTCTCCGGGACTCCAAGCAGCCGCAGGTTATTCCGGCGTTGCCGATTTTCGTAATCCTCCAGCTTCCACATCACGTCTTTTATGGTTTTGTCCTGAGAGGTAGCCTGTACCTGGAGGTTTTCGACTGACTTCTCCAATACTTCCGTCCGCGACTCCACCGTACTCATTCGTTCTGCAATGTCCGAGCAGATTTTCCCGACTTTTCGTACAGACCCTTGCAATTTTTTTGTGGCCTGTCTTGCTTGTCGGTTATCTGCCTTAACCTCGTCTTGAAAAGATCTCAGGGATTGTAAAATAAGAGCAAGTGACGGGTCAAGGGAAGTATCCTTCTTGTTTTGCTCTGGCTCGCCTCCTATAGCTCCTAAGGATAAGTTACTTACCTGTAATCCTAGTTCTCTTCCAGGGGTATCCTCATCAAAGTCATAAGCACTGAATATTCCCGCCCACGTGCGGGGACCCCGAAATATAAAAATTATATATGGAAATCACATATATACAGCTCTACATATATGCATATACATATATCATTTTTCTCATACCAATGCAGCTCTCAATAGGAGGCTAAACAATGTAATTACACACATAAAAAACTACTTTTGCCAATATATAAAAACACCAGAGGACAATTAGAACTTGAACTCGGTTTTTAATGAGCAAAATACTCATAAATAGTAAAAACTGCAAAATAAGTAGACATTGTTAGCCTACAGGCTGCATTGTAAACCAATAGCATAGAAAATGAAAACATTTTCAACAAAAACTGGCACCGTGCCTTTAAGGCAGCCATGACCCCTAGCTTCCCATCATGCCTCAGGGGTGACAGTTAGGTCAGTTGTTCTTTGCATAACCCTGAAGGTCAGGGCACAAAGATATCCTTTAACACTTTAGAAATCTCTCATTTACCTGGGGAGGCGGGTGGGTTGCTTATGACTTTGATGAGGATACCCCTGGAAGAGAACTAGGATTACAGGTAAGTAACTTATCCTTCTCTTCCAGGGGATCCTCATCAATAGTCATAAGCACTGAATAGAATAGCAAGCCCATCAACCACCTGCAGGTAAATGAGAGTAAAGTGACCCAACACAAAGAAACATAACAGCCGAAATCAGCTGTTGAACAGATTCCTCAAGGAGGCCTGGCCTACTTGGGTGTCTGCTCTGGTGTCTGATTCCAGACAGTAGTGCCTTGTAAATGTATGGACGGACCTCCAAGTTGCCGCCTTACAGATTTCAGACATGGGCACATTTTGAAGAAAAGCAGTAGTAGCCGCTTTTCCTCTAGTAGAATGCGCTCTGGGAGTAAACCCCAGGAGCTTCTGCGCTAATTGATAAGCAAGCTTGATACATGAAACTATCCATCTGGAGATGGAGCGCTTTGAAGCTGCGAACCCAGATCTGATCGACCCATAGTTAACAAATAGTTGATCAGATTTTCTTATAGATTTGGACCGATCCAGATAGAATTTTAAAACCCTTTTGAGGTCCAGAGAATGCAAAGCCCTCTCAGCTGGAGTGGAGGGATTGGGAAAAAAGGTGGGTAGAGAGATGGTCTGATTCACATGAAAATCCGACACCACCTTTGGAAGGAAAGAGGGGTGCGTCCTCAACACAACCCTGTTAAGATGGAAGACTGTATAGGGCTCTTTGGAGCAGAGCGCCTGTATTTCACTCACTCTGCGAGCTGACGTGATCGCTACCAAGAAAGCCGCCTTCCAAGAAAGATGTTGTAAGGTTGCTTTGTGTATGGGTTCAAAAGGCGGACCCATCAATTTTGATAGCACCAGGTTAAGCTCCCAGGGTGGTGAAGGAGGTCGTACCGGAGGATAGACCTTCTTTAAACCCTGCAAAAAATCCTTAACAGCCTGTAACTGGAAGAAGGAAGGTTGAGAAGCTGAACGCCTATATGCAGTTATAGCTGCTAAATGCACCTTAATGGAAGAAAACTTCAAACCTGCTTTCGCCAGATAAAGTAGGTAAGGAAGGATGACCTCTTCCTGACCTTTGATTGGGTTACAATTGTTCTGCATACACCACATGTAAAACCGTTTCCACTTGCATGCATACGAATGCCTCGAGGACGGTCTTCTTGCTTCCTTCAAGATGGACATGCAGTCCTGCGGCAGTCCTAAGTGGCCATACTGGAGGACCTCAGGAGCCATGCCGCCAAGTTCAGCGAGGGAAGGTTGGGATGATGAATCCTCCCGTTCATCTTGGACAGCAGGTCCGGTCTGCACGGCAGCCTCTTGTGAGGACACTCTGATAGGTGCAGAAGGTCCGGGTACCACCATTGTCTCGGCCAGTCCGGGGCAATTAGTATCATCCTCGTGCACGAATGGGACAGCTTGGTCACCACCTTCGGGATCAGCGGAAGGGGTGGAAAGGCGTACACAAATGCCCCTGACCAGTCTATCAAAAGGGCATTCCCTTTCGATCCTGGTCGGTAGAACCGTGAGGCGAAGTTTCGGCATTTGGCATTTTCGTCGTCCGCGAAGAGGTCGATGGTGGGACGACCCCATGTCTGGAAGATGTCTTCGACGACCTCGTCGTTGAGCACCCAGTCTTCTCTGTCTTCGAAGTGACGGCTGAGTGCATCCGCTCTCACGTTCTGTTCTCCTGGCAGGTGGACTGCTGTGACTGCCAGATTCCGAGCCAAGAGCCAATGCCAGAGTGCTTGAGCTTCCAGGGAAAGTGTGCGTGAGCGAGTTCCCCCTGTTTGTTCAGGTAGTACATGGTGGTGGTGTTGTCCGTCTGTACTAACACTGAGGTTGCCTGAATCGAGGGGAGGAAAGCTTTGAGGGCTAGGTGTACTGCTCTCAGCTCTAGCATGTTGATGTGATATGATCGCTCCTTTGGAGACCACAGTCCTTGAGTCTGGAGAGAACCCATGTGGGCTCCCCAACCCTGCAGCGAGGCGTCCGTGATCAGTGTCTGAGCAGGCGGAGGTTGATGGAAAGGAACTCCGACTTGCAAATTTTGTTTTCTCATCCACCAAGGTATGGAAGCTCGAACTGCGTTTGATGGACTTATTTTTTCGTCCCAACGAGCGGTCTGCTGGTCCCACTTGTCCTCCAGATCCTGCTGAAGAGGACGCATTCGTAGTCTGGCATTGGGAACCAGGAAGATGCAGGATGCCATCGACCCTAGCAGGGAGGCAATCCGACGCACAGGTAGTTTTCTGTTGCGCAGAACCAGCTGGCATTTCTGTATGAGGGAACACTGTCTCTCCTCCGAAGGAAACACTTTTCCTACCGTGGAGTCTAGCAGAGCTCCTAAAAAATGTATTTTCTGTGTTGGCTGTGAAGTTGATTTGACGAAATTCACATGCAGGCCCAGCCGGTGACACAGCTCGAGACAGCTCAAGAAATGCATCCTCACACTGTCTGGGGAAGGACCTTTCAACAGCCAGTCGTCCAAGTACGGGTATACGAAGACGCCCCTGCGGCGCAGTGCGGCTGCCACCACCGCCATGCACTTCGTGAACACTCTGGGGGCTGACTTCAACCCGAAGGGTAGAACCTTGAACTGGTAATGAGCGGATCCCACTAGGAATCGCAGGTACTGTCTGTGATACTGATTGATCGGAACGTGAAAATATGCATCTTGCAGATCCAGCGAGCACATCCAATCCCCCTGCCTGAGATGTGGATATATTTGATGGAGAGCCAACATGCGAAACTTTTCCTTTTTATGGATAGGTTGAGTGACCGCAAGTCCAGAATGGGTCTGTACTCTGCTTTTTGGCCTTTTTCTTCACCAAAAAATATCTTGAGTAAACCCCTTTTCCTCTTTGAGATACTGGCACCCTCTCGATGGCTGACTTTCTGAGAAGGGTGGCAACCTCTTTCTGCAAGAGTTTTAACTGGTGACACGACGGAGGAACTGGAGGGATTGATGGTGGGCGATGTTGAAAACGTAGAGAGTACCCATTCTGCAACGTGGCTAGTACCCACCGATCCTTTGTGATAGCTCGCCACTCTTCGAGATGATCTGCGATACTTCCCCCACTGGAGTGGTGAACGGCGACAGGGGAAGTGAGTGTTCATTGTTTCGACTGCGTCTTGGCGGAATTGTTGCCTTGTTGCTGGTTTCTTCCTCCTCTGGAGGAGCGTCTGCCCCGATACTGCGTTTTTGCTGGCCTTGCTGATCCTGATTTTTCTGCCAATGAGGGGTTTGAACCCTCTGTTGGGAGGATCGTCTATTGTAAGGACGGAATCTCCTACGGAATTCCTTTCTTTTCTCCAGGCCCACCGCTTTAAGCGTGTCCAGTTCCGTTTTCATCCGTGTCATCTCTTCATCCGTGTGAGTCCCGAACAAAGAGGAACCAGAGAACGGAAGATTGAGGATGCGTGACTGCGCTTCTGGCCTGAGTGCTGTAAGACGTAGCCATGATGTTCTCCTTGCGCATACCCCATGAGCATAAGCATGTGCCGAAAGGGTAGCTCCATCCGCCGCAGCACTGATGACCTGGTTAGACACCTGACTGCCCTCTGTTAAGATTTCTTCAAAATCTTTACGGTCTTCCTGTGGCAACTTTTCAGTGAATCTCTGTAGTGAGTCCCACAGAGATCTGTCGTAGCGGCCCAGGAGTGCCGCTGCATTGGAGACCTTCAACATGGAGGCCGAAGTGCCACAAACCTTCCTTCCCCAGGAATCCTGCACCTTGCTCTCCTTGTCTGGTGGGACAGTAGAGGAGGATGCCACCGCATGAGTCTTCTTTGCCGCCGCAATTACGACTGAATCCGGAGGAGGGTCAGCCCTGAGGAAGAGCGGATCGTCCTCTGGTGAACGATACTTTTTAAGATCCTCGCTGGGGCGGTCTTAACACTCGCTGGCGTGAGAAAGATATCCATCACTGGCTCTATGATGCCTGGTACCAAGGGAAGCAGAGGTTTAGTTGCTGCTCTTTGGTGTAGAGTCTCAAAAATCACCGAGGACTTGCTTTGACGAGTTGGCATAGGGATACCCAGCTTTACAGCTCCTCTGCCAAGAATGTCCTGAAAAGTGTAGATGTCGTCCACCGGAGAGACCCTCGACGGTGGACTGTTCGTCAAAGTAGGCGAATAGTCTCTATGGGATGTATGAGTGGAAGAAGAGGACGGAGTAGGCGATCTGTGTGCTCTCCTCCTGCTTCTTGATCTAGACCTCCTCCTGTGTGAGTGCACCGGTGTGCGGCTGCGAGCTCTTGTTCTTGAAGGAGATCGCTCTTTATCCTGAGTTAAACGAGCCAACGGGGATCTGTTCTGATGGCTCGAGTAATCCCTGTCCGTAGCCCAGTGATGTAGAGGCCTGTGCCATCGTGGCGATAAATGGATGGAAGGCGATCTGTGGCTCTCTCTTTCCTTAGGAGACTGAGCAGGAGGCGTGAGGCTCAGCTCTTCATGCCTTGTTGGAGAATCTTGGTGACCCCCTGACACTGGGCTGTTGGACGTCGAGATAACCACCTCCGGGGATCTGGACGAACCTGAAGGTGACGAAGACAGGCTCACTGGAGGTGAGGTGTTTCCAGAAGGGCGCTTTGACGTTGACCTAGAGCGTCTAGCGTCGACTGCCCTCTCAACGGAGACGTATGTCTCGGCGTTGACTTTCTTCTCTTAGAAAGTGGACTTCTCGGCGACGAACGTCTCTCCAACACTGGTGCAGTGTCCTGCTTTGACACTCCCTGCACCCTTTCAGGAGATTGCTGTGTCGACGTCGACCGGCGTTGGACTGCCGGCGACGGAGGTCTTGGTCTCGACGTCGAAAATCCACTCGGCGGAGTCATCCGCCTCGACGGCGTGGAATGATGGATCGTCGCCGAAGGAGGTGTCCTGTGTCTCGACGCCGAAGATCGTTGCTTTGATCCCGGCGGAGATCTGTGTCTCGACGTCGATCGCCGATGAGGAGGCGGCGACGGAGAGATGCGCCTCGACGTCGATCGCCGCTGACGAGACGGGGAGTTGTGCTTCGACGTCGATCGCCGTTGATGAGGCGGCGACGGAGCGCTGTGCCTCGGCGTCGATCGCACCTGCGACGACGGAGCGCTGTGCCTCGGCGTCGATCGCGCCTGCGGCGACGGAGCGCTGTGCCTCGGCGTCGTACGCCCACCCGGCGCCGGCGGAGACCTGTCTCTCGGCGTTGAGCGCCGCCTGGTTGACGTCAACGGAGGACCTGTTACCTTCGTCGACGAAGATTTCGTAGTCGAAAGATGATGCGCCGGCATCACCGAAGTCTTCAACGCCGATTTCTTCGTCGCCGATTTCTTCGACGTCGATACCGACGCCCGACGGAGAACAGGTCGGGACTTTTCCTCTCGACGTCGACCGAGTTCTCCTCTTCTTCTGCCTCACAGGAGACCTACCTCTTTCAGAGAGGCCATAGAGACGGATCCTGTCCCTCTCCTTGATAGTCCTTCTTGATAACTTCTTACAATGCTGGCAGTTGTCAGAAGAGTGGGACTCAGGGAGGCAGAGAATACACACAGGATGTGTATCTGTTCTGGCCTTCTTCTTGCCACATGACGGGCAAGGATCGAATAAAGAAGGCATTTCCAAAAAATAAACCTTTTCTGAAACACAAAAAAGGTGCTACTTGCACTCTAGGACCAAAAGACGTCGAGTGAAAGTAGAAAAAACTAGATCTTTATAGATATTTTTTGACAGAAAGTCAAAAAAGCAAGAGCTGAAAATCCAGGGTCCTGACTGAAGGAGCCGGAAAGAACAACTGACCTAACTGTCACCCCTGAGGCTGTGATGGGAAGCTAGGGGTCATGGCTGCCTTAAAGGCACGGTGCCAGTTTTTGTTGAAAATGTTTTCATTTTCTATGCTATTGGTTTACAATGCAGCCTGTAGGCTAACAATGTCTACTTATTTTGCAGTTTTTACTATTTATGAGTATTTTGCTCATTAAAAAACCGAGTTCAAGTTCTAATTGTCCTCTGGTGTTTTTATATATTGGCAAAAGTAGTTTTTTATGTGTGTAATTACATTGTTTAGCCTCCTATTGAGAGCTGCATTGGTATGAGAAAAAATGATATATGTATATGCATATATGTAGAGCTGTATATATGTGATTTCCATATATAATTTTTATATTTCCGGGGTCCCCGCACGTGGGCGGGAATATTCAGTGCTTATGACTATTGATGAGGATCCCCTGGAAGAGAAGGGTTCTTTATCTACCTCTAAAGTCTCCTGAGACATCATTGATGAGGCTGAGTAATCCCATCTCAACTCGTCACTTCTCTCCTGATCTTTAGAGGTATTCCGACGCATCCTCGAGACTCTCTTGAGTCTCTTTTTAGCAGTTGTTGGTTTTTCTACTGAGCTACTATTTTCTGAATGCGAGAAATCACCATCTTCCCCACTATCAACAGTACTAATGTCTGATTGCTCGGACTCATCAGTAAGGGAAAAAAACTTTTCCCCAGTTACATCTAATGTTAGTGCGCATTGTTCAATAAGCCCTCGCACTACTACCGGCTGGGGAGGTAATAAATTACCATGAGGGTCTGAAACATCTGGGAGTGTGTCTTTATCGACAAGATTACTAAGTTGAGTTGGCTCTTGCTCAATTGATAAGTGCTTCGTTATCTCATCTTGATAATTAGCCCCTTCCTCCGCTTGTAATCCCTCTGTCAACCGTATCTTTCCCACCAATGACAGATTCAACCCAGGTTGTTCAATGGCATTTGGTATTTGCTCAGACTCCTCAGTTTGCTCATTTCCCAAACCTGGGCTCTCTATGGGTATTTTTTCCCCCTGTGACCTACATCTTTCAAGTCACTCTTGGGTAAAAATAAGCTGGTAATAGCCGGTTGAGTTTTCGCTATTTCGCCGGGGGTTTATTTTCCGACCTGATGCCTTGACTGTACAGTCATATTTCTTTTTTCTCCAGATACAGGCATTACCTTATTTTGTTTATCCATTCGAGAAAGGCGATCACCTCTCTGTGTATCCATTTTTACCTCCAACCCATTTGATCGCTCCGTGGCAGCCACCGTTCCTCGCTTTCCTCTGACTCGCGTTGCCATTGACACTGGCAGCTCTTCCGGAGACGCGTTGGGTTTCCACGGAGACCACGTTGCAGCGTATGCGCGCCCGCCTCCAGCGACCGCCGTCAGTAACAGCCGCGCCAGACGCTCCCAACTCCGGAGCTCCCGCCAGGCGTTCCCGCTACACGAGCCACGTCCGCCACAGATCGCCGCCGCCTCTACACACCCCAGGGCATCGTGAGTCCTGCCACCACATACGGTTCCTCGCATGCCGCGCCTGTCGTGGGTTGATTTCGGGAGTATATGTGAAGCCCAGGTAAGAGAGCGGTTTCACAGGCTTCTTACTCCGACGCCATCTTGCCTAAAGTCGCAAGCAAGAGATCTGGATTACATCCATTGTGAAAGCGGAGAAACTTTCGATGCATTTTGGACACCGGGATATGGAAGTAGGCGTCCTGCAAGTCTATAGCACACATCCAGTCCCCTCCGATGTAGATGAGGGAAGTTCTGGTGCAGAGCCAACATCCAAAATTTTTCCTTGCGGATGAATTTGTTCAAGAGCTGCAGATCGAGAATTGGTCTGTATTCTCTGGTCGGTCCTCTTTTTTCGACCAGTAAGTAACAAGAGTAAATGCCTTGCCCTTGTTGTTGCTTTGGAACATACTCTATGGCATTTTTTTTTTTTGCAGAAGACTGTTCACCTCTTTTTGCAACAGTAGATGATGTTTGCTGGATTTTCTTTGAGGAGGAACTGATGGAGGTGGGGCTTTGAACCTCAGCAAGTATCCATTTTGGACAATATTCAGCACCCATTTGTCTTTTGTTATTGATCTCCACTCTAGCAGATGAAAAGTGATACTTCCTCCTACCGGAGTGGCTAACGGGCACGGAGGAAGCCTCTGCTCATTGCTTTGCTGGTTGCTTAGCAGTTGAAGCCTGCTGCCTGTTGTTTCCTCTACCTCAACCAGGTCGTCTTTGATGGAATTGCGACCTCTTCTGCTGCTGGTTCTGGGATGACCACTGAGGGGTGTGAACCCTCTGATTGAAGGAGCGCCTGTCGTAGGGACGGAATCGTTTGCGGAATTCTTTCCGTTTCTCTAGGCCAACGGCCTTCACAGTTTCCAATTCAGCTTTCATTTTGGCCATCTCATCATCTGCGTGAGACCCAAACAGCGAAGACCCATTGAACGGAAGGTTGACAATCCTCCGTTGAGCATCTGGTTTCAAGCCTGTGAGACGCAGCCAGGCCAAGCGTCTGGAACAGATGCCGTGCGAATAGCCATGTGCGGCCAGATCCGATGAGTCTGCAGCTGCGCTTATCACCTGGTTAGCCACCAAGCCCCCTTCTTGCAGAATCTCCTGAAAGTCCTGCTGGTCTTCTTTCGGGAGTTTGTCCGTGAATCTGGCAAGGGAGTCCCAGAGAGACCTGTCGTACCTCCCTAGAAGAGCTGAGGCGCTGGCCACCTTCATAACAGAGGCAGAGGTATTGCACATCCTCTTGCCCAGTGAGTCCATATTCTTGCTGTCTTTCTCGGGAGGGACTGACGAGGAAGAAGTCGCAGAGTGTGCCTTCCTGGCTGTCGCCACAATGACCGAGTCTGGTGGAGGATTGGACCGTAGGAACAGGGGGTCCTGAGCCGGGGCCTTATATTTCTTGGCAATACGAGATGGCACTGCGCCCACTGTGGAAGGAGTTAAGAAAGTCTGCATGGCAGGCTCTAAAAAACCTGGGACCAGAGGCAGTAGAGACCTGGTTGACGATTGATGGTGTAATGTCTCAAACATAACAGATGTGGAGACCGTCGGGGCCGACATACTGATGTTGAGTTTTCTGGCCCCTCTGCAGAGAACGTCAGTGAAAGTTCCAATGTCGTCAATCGGGGACACTCTGGATGGTGGCGTTGCAGACAGAGTTGGTGAATAATCCTTGATCGAAGATCTGGTGGATGTAGACCACGTTGGTGATCTTCGTCTCCTCCTCTTGGGAGAGGAATCATGATGTGAGCGAGACCGCTCCCGTGACCTCGTGTGGCGGGAGGATGGGGACCTTGACCTTCTCGAGGTTCTTTTCGGAGAGACCCTCGATGATGTCGTTGGAGGCGGACCCCTGGAAGTTTTCGACGGAGAGTAGGTGCGAGAGTAATCTGAATCAGGGCTTCCCTGAGCAGAACCGGTACCTTCCAGCCATCTTGGCGAAAGATTGAAAGGATGTGACTTCTTAGCCGGAACCGGAGAACCCTCCGGTGAAATCTGGACGATGTTAAGACCCGGGGATGATGAAGGTCTTTTCGACGTCGAACGTCTTGACCTCGACGTCGACCGCGCCCCCTCTGTAACCTCCTCCGAGACAACAGGATTTCTGTTTCTCGACGTCGACCGATGTCTCGACGGCGACACCGACTGTGCCGTATTCGACGTTGATCTCCTTGGCGGCGAGATACTGGTAGACCCTCTTCTCCGCAGAGATCTCGGCGTTGTCCTCGACGTTGAACGCCCACGCCGGCGAACAGGAGATCTCGACGTCGTCAGTCGGTAAGCTCTCGGCAGAGTCTTCGCCGGCGAACCTCTCGACGCCGACCTCCGAGAAGGTGGCGGAGTGTTCCTCGCCGTCGACGGATGTTTCGACGTCGACGGGTGCTTATCAGGTCTCTCGGGACCAGAATACTTCGAGCCCGAAGTATGTCTTGACATCGACTTACTTTTGTGCGACGGAGAGTGTCGTCGTCTCGACGGCGATCTGTCCCTTGACGCTGAAGAGTGTCTTGCCTGCTTCTTCGACGGCGATCTCGACGCCGAACAGTCAGGAATCTGCTTCTTTCTAGACTCTGGAGAGGTAGATCTTCGCCTCTTTCGGTGTTCCTGATGAGGAGGGCCCTTGGGAGCCCCCAAGGCCACTTTTGTGATGACTTTTTCCTCTCTCCAGTAGGGCATGGAGCCTAATCTTCTCCCTGTCCCGAAGAGTCCTTTTAGAAAATTGCTGACAATAATTGCAAGTATCAGGTTTGTGTGAAGATGGTAAACACACGATGCACACAGAGTGTGGGTCCGATTTTGCCATCTTTTTACCACATGAAGGACATTTATTGAATAAAGCTGACATTCTGACAGAAACAAATATGGTAAATTGTCAGAAAGGTTTAAGAAAAAACAACCAGCAGTCAAAAATGTCCAAAAATGAGAGAAAAAACCAATTTCTGACTAAAGATAATCAAAAACTGTCGAGCTCAAGCTCCAGGATCCTCACAGAAGGAGCCGGAAAAAAGAACTGACCTAACTGTCACCTGTGGTGCATGATGGGAGCAGAGGGGCTCCTGGAGGTCTTAAAGGCACGGTGTCCAGAATCTTGGAAGCCTTAAAGGCAAGGTGCCAGTTTTCTTACTGTACTATGATAGTTATTTATCTATGCAGCCTATGGGCCAACTGCCTGCTATTACCTGTTTTCCTTTTCTGAAAATAAAGGATTCTTGTATGATACTATTACAGTGTATGTTCTCTATTACAAAATTTATTTAGGGGATTATTTTCATACAAGAGAAACCTATGTAATTTTGGCGGTTTGCCCTATTGGAACAGTTTTAGGCTGCATGTTTATATGTATATACATATGTATGTGTATGTTTCGGAAGTGTTATACACTTGTGGGCCCGAGCATACACATATATATGTGTATATATACATATATTTCTATATGCTCCGGGATCCCGCACGTGGGCGGGGATTATTCAGTGTTATGACTATTGATGAGTATTCCCTGGAAGAGAACACACACTGCCAAGGCTTGTTCCTCTGGGCTTCCTGAGAGTGGGGATACCAAACAACTATGGGTTCTCTGTGGGTACAGAGTGGCCACAGGTGATGAACCAGGTGCATTGCATTTAAGAAATTTGCACAGCAACTGAAAGCAAAATGCCGGGTCAGAGTAACGGTCATTAGGTTACAGATATGACTTCTTAACATCTGTAAATTCTAAGCTGCACATTGCTTGGTGTCAGACTTCCCTCACCCTGACTGGCTGGGTGATCATGCTAAATATGACAATTGTCAGAATTTGTAGCAATCTTTGCAAAACATGGTCATTTCCTCAAGTTGCTCTCCATCAGTAACACAACCCTGCCAAGGCTTGACCTCCAACTGTGTTCCTCTCGATCTTCTGAGCATAGGTGGTACCAGACATGTATGGGTCTTCTATGGGCTGGAAAGGATGTGGGGAACCAGGAAATATGATCCCTATGTGGAGGGCCTATCCAAAAATCCAAGACTATTGTCACCAGATAATTACAAATATAGGGGCAATCACAGGGATCAATTTCCTTTAGACCCTATCATACCAATATTGGGGGCCCTGGGGAAGGAGGTAGGACTCCACATTCCCATCAGTACTGAATTTGGTAAACTCATTAAGCATCTGCATTTGGAGGCAAGATTATCATTGGCCTAGTTTTGGAAACAGGAGCTCACTCCTCCAATCCATGTCTGATGGGCAAACATTTGGTAAATTTACGCTAACGAAAAACTGACTGCACCTATACATGACCACATAGCTAAATTCTAAAAAGTTTGGGCCCCTTTCGTGACATACATGAAAAGAGCTAGAAGATACAGGAGTGGCCGAACTGGTAGACCTAATGTTCTTCGATGATCCGGTATCAATGAGGTATCCCCAACCTCAGTGTCATCTTCTGATAAATAAGCAAAGCAGTGTTATCATGCCCAGGGATGATGAACTGCTTAAATGTTTGAAGGGGGATGCATTCGTCAAAACAGATGTAAGTCTCAAGATAATAAAACATTTATGCACTTGTATATAACAAGCATAACTATGCATATTCCTGGCTGTCTACTGTGGAATAGAAATAAAAATGATATGCAATTGTAATTTACATGAACAAAAAGATTCCAGAATCTTTTGAAGGTAGTATGCACCATAACCAAGCTTTAAAGCCATGTATGTCAGCCCCAACAATCTTGGGAACTCCTTTAAAGTGGAATAGCAGATGTTAGGCAGTAAAGCAATAGCATGTTTTTTTTCATGAAGATAGTACAGGATGTGCTTTCTTACTTTGCTTTTTCCTTCAATGAACTGATAAATTTTGACATCAGAACCGGGTGCCATGAAGTCCCCATAAAGGACTGGCTGGTCTGGAATAACCTCTTCAAAATTAGTGCCAAACTCCTGCATCTTCTTCTTCATCAGCTCATCGAACCAAATGCGATCATCGTCATTCACAAGGCGGTCCTTAAAGATACGACAGTTCTCGTGGTACCACAGCCTAAGCAAGTGCAGCTTATCCTAAAAATAAATAAAATCGGAGATATTTGGTACATTTCATTCAGGTTAGAAGAATGCCCAGAAATAACATCATACCCTACATTCCTGCTGTTATTGATGCAGATATACCATATGATTATTGTATTACATCAAGAAAAATTCTTAATAGAGTGCCACCAGAAAAAGGCCAGTGGTAAGAAAGTGGGAAAATGAGCAAAAATGTACAGCAAGTTTGTTGCCCTACATCATACTTCATTTGTCCGCCTCATGCCTAATTTCCTAGACATTACTACATCCTGCTATGACCTTAAGATTTAGCTATGGAATTTAAATAATGGCCAGAGAAGAGAAACAAGGGAAGAGGCAGATGTAAAAAAAACAGTGAAGCTGGTTCCAGAGATGTTGAAACAGCAGCATGAGAGCCAAGAACAAAAAACCTTGCGTGGGGTAAATACAACGCCATGCATTATAAAATAATTTTGTAGAGTCAAAACGAAGTAGAGAAGGGCATGCCAGAATCAAGCAAGTAGGTCATCTGTATATACACCAAAGGGGATGTAAGTAAACTGCTAGTGTCAATAAACTAAAACACTACAATACAAAGCATGCAGAGAATGAAATAATGTCTGATACCTGTGAGCAGAAAGCGTAGAAAAAAATGAAGATTCAAGTTGATCTAAAAATGAAAATATCTTCTTTTCAAAGAAAACAAGGAGCAAGGTTGAAAAGACTAACATTATCGATATACCGGAGATGGTCTTACTTCATACTTTAAGCAGGAGTGTGGGGACTCTTCTCATAAGACATAGGAAGAACGTAGGTTAAGGAAGATAAGAGAATTTTTCAGAGTTTAGAAATCTGGAAACATTATTATGGAGGCCAATGTTGATATTAGAAGTCTATAAAAGTCTGAAAATGAAGACTGACACATAACCTTCTAGCTACCAGGTGCCTTTTTATCAGGTTTATGCAGCAACTCACCAGCATTGTGCTTGGTATAGCCATCAGCATGCCTTGGAAAACCTTGGACAAATCACGCAGGTTAAAGGTGTAATGTGACTTGGCCGGTGTAGGTAGCAGCTGCGATGTAATAGTTGCATACATGTCAATGGTGGCAGCTACAAGTGGCTCATTCAAGTTCTGAAGAGCAGGGCAGCCAGCTGCAGACAGATCAAAAAACAATTTCCAAAAGGGTGAGACAAAAAGCAATACTCAACATTTCAGCTGGTTAATCATTCAAAGTTTAGCACACAGAAGTATTCAAATATGGAAGAATGCATTTATTTGATTCATTGATAAAAGACTTTTCCGAGTACCTGTGTCACCTTAATAACAGACTAGGTTTGCTGCTGTGATTATAAAAAATATGCTTAAAAATCAGATAATTTAGGAAAATGTTCATCTTGAAAACTGTTCATGTTGTTTTACAGTCAGGCTTTCTGGTAGCCTCACTAAAGATGTAGGCACTTATAGAGAAAGCATTGACTCTCTCTTGCCTCTGGAACGTTTTTTTGCTCATTTCCCATATGGCATGAACCCATATCGACCCTTGTTGCCTTCTCTTTCTGATAACCCACACCATCTGACCACGGTGTACACAATAACAATCTATTCTTCTAATGGTATCATAAACGGCCTATAAGTCAAAAAACTTGTCTCAACATTTAACTAACACAAGACATTTAATCATCTGTCAATTCTTAAGTAGTTGGCCGCAAATCAAGTGAGCACCCTAACTACTAATATGATTAGTTCTGTCTCTCTTAGTTAATACTTTATTAACTCATTGACAGTGATTGCCGGAAAGCAGCTAACAGGAGTTTACTGCTTAATAAATCCATTTTAGTGTACATGCCTAATACAGTCCTCAATCTGTGGACAAGGAATTTGTTTCCTTGAATTTAACTGTGGGTATCATGCTAATCCTTACCAATGGCATGGCCTGATCATGTGTCTGCTTACCCCAGCATAAACAACACTCTGCAAGTAAATTCCTCAAACAACTCCTAGTCTGCAGTTCTTCTTTGTTAAATGCATGTATTTTTCTCTTAGGAATATCAAAGTAAAAATAAGCAATGTCTAATCTGCTTTGATCTTCTTTGTACTTCTCTGGCACCAATTTCCTCTGGCATGGAACACTTCTTGCACTGCATGTCGCAATTCTTTTTCACCACTGTGTTTTTTTACTATGTACACTATTTGATATCGTTTCATACCACATGTGCATCCCTGCACAAAATAGGCTTTTCTGAACATCACATCCTTTCTCAGACTGGCTCCTTTCTTCTCTTTGCACACCGCTACCCACATTTGAGTATGGTAAAGGACCTTAAGCTGTGCAAACCTAGGACCTAATTTAGTTTGGTGGAGAGGGTACTCTATTGCAAAGGCAACCGAGTACCCTCTCCACCAAACTGAAGTTCCGCCCTCATCATTTAGATTTGGGCATAACTTCATTATGTAAGGGATGGAAGCTACTCCATCTCTTCTGCAAACATACACCTCAGACAGCCAGACAGAGTAAAGGCCCTCGGAGGTCTGGCAATTTGACTGCCTGTGGGCAGTCAAATTGCCAGTTTTTACTATAAAACCAGGCAGTAAGGAGTAAATGAAAACGTTTTAATATCCACCACACCAATGGTGCGGGAGTCATTATTTTTTTATTTTCAAAAACAAAATCCGACTTTGGGATTTTGTAATTGTAAAAAAAAAAAAAGGTTAAACGTTTGACAGAGGATAGCGTCATGTTGATGGAGCCATCCGTCGAAGTTTTAATACATTGACAGGGACTGATGGTCCACAATTTTTTGGATTCCGACTCGCCTACATATCATATCCCCAGTTCCATTACTGAGTTTCAAGTTCCTCTCATTTATAAGCTGCTGCCTCCCTCCAATCCAGCAAAGCACTCCCCTCTTTGGTACCTTGTCACACCACCTCTCTTGCATACCATTTCACTCTGCTCCATGAAGTCACCCTATTAGGCACATTACTTTTACATTTAATGTAAACTGTTAGGCACATTCGAACAATATAACCATTTCTCCTGCATGTCATTCGAACCCTTCCAGCAAAATCTTCCTTTCCTGTTCCTAATGACCATCACGTTAACTCTTTGTCCCTCTGCAGAACTACTCATCATACTTCTTCAAATGTACCCTCTATTCTGCATGCTATTCCTCTTCTCTAGCATGCCCAGCTAATTGCTACAGCAAAAATCTGCTACACTGCACTCCATCACCACCTGTTAACCACTAATAAAGCATTTGCACATTTCTCCAGTGTGCCACACTCATTCACTTCAGTTTCCTCCTACATTCCAAACCAATGTTCTAGCATGTCACCCCAGATCTACTGTATTCCACTTTACTTCATGACCAGCTCTTCCAAATGCTGCACCTTCACCTTCACTCCTACATAACATTCTTCCACTACTACCTGTGGCTCCACAACAATTATGGCACCACACTATTCTTCCAGTACTGCATGCCAGTGCCACACCTGCTTGTCAGTTTCTCACAATTGGATATGTCATTGGTCCTCTAAAGAACTCTTCTCTAAGCTACATACCTACTGCCATAAATGTTTAAAATGAATGGGGGGTTGTATGGACTGTGGATAGATTTTGTTCAATCTTTTCAAAGGAGGTTGTCGGAGAGGGGGAGGAGGGTGCCAGAGAGCCAGCACACAAGATGGCCACACTCCTGTGAGGCCCCTGCCATCTGAGACAGGCATTCAACAAAATCAGTCCTTCAGCACTAAAAAAATACTTTGTTAAAAGTGGACTGTGGCACTACTATGCTTCACCGCTGCCTGCTGACGTTGTGGCTGCCTCCTGGGACATTTGGGGTAGAATGCTTGGGCCCTGGAGGGTGTGCCACTGTGGCAAAAAGACAGCTGAAGCCCTGAGTGAGAAACTGGATCCATGGGACAGCGTAACGGGGAGGGCTAACCCCATGGGAGCACTGGATCTGGCTGTTGATCCTACAATATACATCTCATTGCCTATGAGGGGTACGTGGCACCTCATAGCGGCCCGCCATTAACCATGGAGCACTGTAAATCTTTTGCAGCAGTAGGCTTGGTTAGGCCCCATTGGCGCACTGTGGAGGCCAAGCTTGATTGCGTGTTCCCTGCACCGGCCACTCTACTGCTGTTGCAGGATGCCATTTTGCCATAGGGGCTCTCTGCATATTGGAGATTCTGTTGGGCTGTGCCCCTTACTCCCTGCAGAGTCTGCTCAAGCCCCCTAAGGGTGCATGCTCTGGGGGTGAGGCAGGACTCCATTGTTACAGTTGAAGCTGGCGGAGACCTGGATCTTTGGCGGTTGACCCCCTGGCTCCACAGCCTCCTGAAGATAAGTGCCAAGCTACTGACTTTGAGATCACCTGGGGCCACAACAGTGGTGAGATCATGTTTGATTATGAATTAGCTATGCCACAGGAGAAACAAGAAGGAAGCAGAGCATGAACTGCACACTAAGTGCACACCTGGGCGGCCCTGGTATTCTGCATTTGTGTGCTTTTCTGTTCAAGGGGTGGTTACCCAATCAGCACAGGCCCTGCTCCTGTCTTGATAGTTCACCATTTGCAACAATAGGTAAAATGGAAGGATGTCAGCAGAAACTGCAGTTTGAGGTTAAGTAGGGGGGCAAAAACGTCTTTGGTGGATGGTGGCACCTGGGGCTTGGAGGACCCTGCACTAACATCTGATGACCAAGAAGCATGATGGAAGGCTAATAGAGAGGGAAAAAAGAATCTTGACCGCCAAAGACAACCTGCCAGCTAAGGGAGAGCCATTAATAAATATGGAGAAGATACTGGGTGTCGTCGTCACAAAAAACTAAGACTTGGAGGCAAGATTTTACAGGAATAACATTCATATTATAGGTACCCTTTGATCCACCAACACAGGAAAGATGGAGAAGTAGTTGGAGTGACTCCTACTAACAAGCCTTTTCACCCTGTTGGTGGTTAAAGGAGCACACAGATCCCGGCAAGACCCCCTCCTCAATTTCCGGGAGAAAGGCATAGCCCTAAGACTGGCACATGAGAAACGCAATATTAATTTTGATGGCTATGACATCTCTCTGTTCCCGGACTTCACCATCACCATACAGGAGGTCATGCAGAAATTCACCACTATCAAGCAGTATGCGGTGTTGTATTCGGCACATTAAAAAGTTACCAACTGGAGGAAACATCATATCTTTCAGTAACTGCAGCTAGCAGACAAGTTTAAAAAAAAGTTGCAGAGCAAAGACGAGAGCCGCCATGATTCCCCAGGGCCATGCGCATTGCTCACACGGCAGATTGACTCGGACTAGCAGTCATCCAGTGTGAGACACTCCTCCACTCTTGTTGCAGTGGTGCTCTAGAGACTGGTATTTGTCCACCATAGCCACTCTGGCCTTGCAGTAGCTTAATATATCCCCTTGTGCCTACTACCAGTTAAGTCAGAGGTGCACTCTGTGCTCTGGTCCCTGCCCGGGTGAATCAGTAAGCTAGCACCACGCTGAACTCAGTGTCACAATATATAAATATTTAGTGTTACCCATGAGTCCTTTGCCCTCTCGGTCCTACTTAGAAGGGTTAGGGTTGGCTCTCTGGGCAAGACCCTAGGATTGCACCCTCCATTATGGGTATTGAAATGGGTTATTCATAGTTGTTAACCATTCCGTAATAGTTTAAGATGTGATGTGTTCTTAAGTTTTAGCTGGGTACTATCCTGACGGATTTGGGTCGTCAGTATGGGGGGGTGTTAGGGTGGTGGGAGAGACTGGGGCTTATAAGGTACCACACATCACATTGAATGTTTACTGGCTTACATGTGTCCAGGGAGTTGCACCAAGTTGGCACAGCCTATCTCTCCATATCCTGCTACAAACTCCCAAAGTACTATGATAGGGGGACTGGCAGGATTTTTTTCTGCGCCAAATGGGAGGTAAGGGGGCTCACCAACTTTTTTGGTATATCTTGACAGGCATCATATACAAGAGGCCCTGCTGCAAGAGACACACTTTACCCCGGGGGCCGGTCAAAATTTTGCTAGTAGATGGGCCTCACGCTGCATCACCTCGGCATATTCCTCCTATGCTTGAGGGGTTGCCAGCCTGATAAAGAAGGGTACACAGTTCCAGATGCTGGGCTCTCTTCAAGATGAGCAGGGCAGATATGCAGTAGTGTGGGGCAGGGTGGGCTCTGCCCGACTCATTATTGTGAACTGTTATGGGCCAAACACTGATGTCTCTGGGTTTAATGACAACCAGTGGGGAGTGTTCTCCACTGAGCCTCAAACTCTGATCTGGGGCAGAGATTTCAACTGTGCACTCTAAGAATGGGTGGACAGATCTCACACTGCAAGGGGACGGAAATCTATGGCAGCTGGCCACCTGCAAGTCATAATGGATAACCACAATCTGCTTGTTGTCTGGAGGCATGGGAACCCACAAGCTATGGAAGGCGCTTTCAATTCTGCTGAGCATCATATGCTTGCGGAGTGACACCTGGCTCGTGGCAAGGGTTGTTGGATTCTGGGTTGAAGAAGTGCCAGCTTTTGGCTCGCACCCTTCCAGGTCTCACCGGTCCTCCCCTGCTTTACAATCCTGTACACGGCCCCACTGGGAACTCTTTGGTGGGTTGGTGCAGAGGCCTTGCTGGACACTGTGTTTTCTGAAGAGCTCATGACTAAATCCTAAAAATACTTTGATCAAGGCACTCATGGCACTGTTGACAGCATTGGTATGGTGTGGGTGGCTTGCAAGGCCAAAATCAGTGGTAGGTGCATAGCCAAGCAGAATGGAATCCTGAATTCTCTCCGAGTTCATCTGTCTCGCCTGGAGTGCAAGCTTAAGGGGCTGGAACAGACTGTTACCAAAGGGCAGAACGGTCCTGTGATTGAGCAGATCAGGGACAAACTCTCTGGAATTAATGAAGTGGTGGACAGGAAGCGTAAATTCCGTGGTAAGTATGCATCAGCTCATGGTTAAGGGGAGGGAGAGAGCAAATCACTAGCTGATATGATCAAACACCCTTGAGCTGCAAATGATGTTCTCTAAGGAGAAGATGTGAATAGTTCGCACCACCAGCATACTGCTAGCATAATGAATATTATTTCACAATATTAGCAGATGTTATACACTGCCATGGGCTCACACATCCCCTCTCAAAATACGGAATACTTACATGACACTGCTCTGGGCTGGCTAGGTTATGCTCATTGCCTTTTCCTCGCACATCCCTTCAGTCTTACAGAAGTTTGAGAGGTTATTGGGAGGCTCCCTCCCGGTAAGGCACTGGGCTCTGATGGGCTGTCAGCAGAATTTTATAAGTGTTATGCTGCTCTACTAGATCAACATCTGCTGGCAGTCTTTGAGAAGGCCGGAATGCATTGTGTGCTCCCCCATCGATGACAGAAGCTATTATTATTAAACATCTGAATCCAAGAAAATCAGTGTGTAAATATGAATTCTACAAACCCCTTTCACTGCTTAACTGTGATGCCAAAATCCTCACCAAATTAATAGCCAACCGTTTAAAACCTTTTATTCCTGACCTGTTGATACTGAACCTCTGTGTGTTTATTCCGGGCCAATTGACAACTCATACGTTTTGCATGCTCTCTGCTCTGCTGCAGGATATAGATCTGGACCTTGATGCTGTTGCTATCTTTCTAGATGCTTTCAATTCCCTAGAATGGGCATACCTGTTCACCATACTGCATAAAATGGGCTTGCCTCAGATATTCCTGAAATGGATTAGGCTGGTATATTCTTACCCGGTGGCCAGTGTCTGGATTAATGGGATCAATGCATCACCTATTGCTGTCTCATGTGGCACAAAGCTGGGCTGTGCACTCTCTCCTCTCCTCTTTGCTCTAGCACTGGAGCCACTTGCTGCGAAACTTTGCCAGCACTATTCAGAGCACCCATGTGGTTATACTAGCCACTATGTTCTCATACCTTTATATTCAGATGACATGACCCTATACGTTAGGAGCCCAAGCAATTGCCTTAAAATGATAATGCAAGAATACATAAAACTTGGTGCTCATTCAGGTGAAACGTATTAATTGGGGCAAATATCAAATATACCCTCTCACCAGTGCCACATGAAAATTCACAACAGACTTCTCATTGAATTGGTGTGATGAGTGTCTAAAATACCTGGGTATATGGTCCAGTCGAGATGTGGATGTGGTCATGAGGGGAAACTATGGTGTTGTGACAGACAAGATTGCCAAACAAATCACATTCCGGATATCTTTCCTGCTCTTTTTAGCTGGCCGGATAGAGCTTTTTAAGATGGTCATCCTCCCCAAGCTACTTTGTTTGCGAACATACCCATTCCCTCACCAAGGACTTTTTTCACTCACTATGAACTCAACTGATTAGGTTGGTATGGGTAGGCAAATAGCCCAATATTAGGTGGGAAACACAGACACTGCCCATTCACCGGAGTGGGTTTGAGGCCCCTGACACGTAATAATATTACTCTAGTATTCAGGATCACTTCACCCATTATTATTGGTTTCAACCATCTCCTTATTTGACACACTTGGCAATTGAAAAAGATGAGGTGGCTCCTATCTCCATACAATGAATAATTGGCACACTGGCCCCTGGCCTCATTCGCTCAATAGCTACTACCACTTGTACATTTACCGCCTGGGATAAGTTGAGTAGGAAGGTGGGTGCAACCATGATCTACTCTCCACAATGCCATTAGGCTGTCACTGCGCCTGCCAGTAACACACTAAGCTAAGGCTATCTCCCAGCTGACGAGTTAAGGCCCCCTTTGCTGGGGCGATCTTCATAGTAAGGGTTCTTTCATTACTGCAGCTGACTTGAAGAGAGACTCTTCTTACATCCCTATAGATTTATTTTCGTATTATTGGCTGAGGGAATCAAGCAGGAAAGTTGGCCCCGATTTCCCCTTGGAGCCTGTCCATTTCAAAAGTTTGGAAGTGTTTTAATGGTATACCTCCACCAAGCATTTAATCTTGAGTTTGTACCAATTGGCTTAAGAAGAGATATCTGAGGTCACTCAGACCGCTGGGGTGAAGACTTGGGGTTGGTACTGCCAGTGGAGGTTCTGCTATAGCCAGACTAGCAAGATATTGTCTGGCACTGGAGTGCACATCATGCATTTATAATTTCTACAGATAGCCTACTACACTCCCCTGATGCCGTGTAAATTCGACCTAAAGGAGAACTCCAATTGTGAAAGATCTAGTGAGTCAGAGGCTGGTTTTTGCATTTGAACTGGCAGTGCGGAAGAGTGCATTCATCCTGGAGTGAAGTGATAACTAATTTTTCAACAATGATCGACTGTGAGATCCCTACGGATCACTCAGTTGGCGTGGGTTCCAGGAATATCCACGTTTCATAGGAAATTTCTTGCCTTGGCCTCTTGTTGGCCAAGAGACAAGCAGCTTGCTGGGGCAGGGGGAGAGCCTCAAAATACAAATAGATGTTGGATTCCTTCCGCTATTGCAATGAACAGCTGAATCTATATGCAGAACTCATGCTGCCCACATCCAAATCCAGACACATTTGGAGTCAGCTGCAGGCTTACCTACTCACTTCATTTCCTGAATGTAGCAATTATTGGAACATTTGGCTGACACAGTGTGTCTGTCCATGACTTGAGAGCCAGTTACTCTGGACCAGATACTATGTCTGTCACACCTCACATCCGCTTTAATGGAGGATCTGTCTCTTTGTTGGCAAAAAAATGATGCTAGAGTTATTATCTTTGTACCTAGCTGTCTGGACTCTAGGCAAGGAGAGGTGACGCCAATGTATTTGGTTTGTCTTTTCACCCCTAACATCATACTTTAGTATGTTAATGTGATTGTATGAACTGGTACCTATTGTTGTACGGTTTAATTGCAATTAATAAAGAAAACATGTTTTTAAAAAAGGTAGCTATTGGAGGGGCTCTCCTTTGGAATGCTGAACACAAAGGTGACAGTTGTAAATACTCCTCAAACTATAAGTGGTGTCGAAAGCTTGTCTTTCTTCATCTCCACGCTAGCCTTAAGTGACATGCATGTTACTCCGCCTAGCCAACATGAGGTTCTTCTCCTGAAAGCAACTCCACCATTTCTGCACAACCTTGTGCCTCACCTATACTCCTGCCTTGTCGCATATTTGTGATTCCCCTTTCATGACCAAAGTGTATCCTCTACTGCATCCCGAACATCGACTCACTCATGGAAATGTGTTGCATTTTAATGCTGCTCTTCAGCACTGTAATCTTGACATTCAGTCCTCCTTTACTGCACATACTATTTGCAGAAACACCTTCCTTCTTCTATTTTGCCATGCATGCTAAATGTCATATCTCCCAATGAGATAGTCACTCTTAAAGAAATCGTCTATTTCATATAAGCCTTCTCTCCTTCTCTCTCACACACACAGACACATACACACAACCACTAATACACATCTGTTTTCCATACAATGCTACTGTACTCATCTACTTCAACAGCTGGTGCTGTATAGCACTCTTCTCCTTTTTCCTAATTCACTCCTCTTTTGCCTAAAAGAAACTGCTTATCCTGCGCTCATCTCCTCTTCTTTTATGATAGCCTCACTTACTGACTGCTTCTTTGTGACTTTTCTCTCCAAGTAATCCAGCTATAAAAAAGAAAAAATAGCAAGTTGTGAATGCTTTGAATACATAAAGAAAATAAGGAAGCTATACTCTCTACTATACAACGACTTGCGACAATGATAATGTCTGGAACCGGGCATATACTCACCAATTTTTAAATCAGCCCAAGGAAAAGATGATACCTGAAACCCTCAGTTATAAAGACAGAATGACTCCCACTTTCCCTTTGACAGTTGACAGGGAAATTATCAAAAATGATCAACTACAGTGACAAGTCAATTGGTCTTAAACATGCTACTCACTCCAGACAGACCTAGAGAGGTAATCTCTTGTTGAATGGAGATAGAGACAAGGGGTGACACCTGATGATCTCTCAGTCAATCACGAACACAAAAAGATCACCTCTTCCGGCAAGAATAAAACACGTGTTCTACCAACATTCAAACAGGACAAAGGCACAGGATAATCTAAATTAAGAACTATTTATCTTCAAGTTCTATCTTTCACCGAGGATGGAGACTTACCCATCCAACTGCCCAGAATGGTTGAGAAGATCTTCTTCTTGCTGCCGTCCTCCATCTCTGGAAAGGAAAGGAAACTGAAATGACGGGTAAGACGCTGGGTGACAGGATTCCTGCCTCCTCCAGGCGGTCCCATGGCACACACAAAGTTGATATCCACAAGCTGCTTAAAGACACCTGATGAACAAAACAAAATCAAAAATCAAAAAAAAGTTAGCATGTGGAATTTGAAAATGTGGGAGAAATACTTTGTTAATACTAAAGAAATATCTTTTGGGAGAAATGCAGCTTGACCAGAGAAGACATCCGCATGAAGAAATAAACAGCATGTTTAAAAAATGGTGAAAAGCTGGTCAAATGAATGCAAAAAAAATATATATATATTTTTAATGCTATACTTTAGTTTGGCTTCTTTTAAAATCATAAAAGTGTACATAATAAATAGTAAAACAATTGATAAAATAAAATCAGCAATTATACAGTACATAATTCTAATAAAACAATGTCAACAAGATGTTTTACACCCAGAAGCTTATCAAGTTCTTCCTATTAACAGCAAAAAGGGAAATAATAGAAAGTGCAAAGAACATTTGTTAGGTAGCGCCTAGTGTCAAAGAAGCCTATACTCAATTTCATGGGCATTCCCCGGCCCCTCCCTTAGAGTTTGTTTAGACGAATTCTCCCCGACCAAAATAAAAATCTGGAGACAGCAAACACAATGCACTCTTTTGTGTTGTATCTCAATATCCTACTCACCTCCCGGTAGTGTAATGTACCCATAAGCTAACATACTGGGATGATGCATCTCCGACGAGGAGAATTGTATACTGGACAGAAGAAGAGAAAATGATCAACTGTCTCAATCTGCAACAAACAAAACTGGCAATTTGCAGATGAAGATCCTTTTTGGCACACTTAGTAGTAAAAGATTCTAGGGGGAGGATACCATGTCTAAACTTTAAATAGAGAGTTTTAGCTTGGAAGGGGCAGATCCTATCCAGAAAAGGCTCAAACGTGGGATAACATTTGTAGGACAGAAACGTATCCGTAATGCTCCCAGCTTTTTGCTCATTCCAAGTTTGCTGCACAATAAATTCCCAAAAGGCTAGCTTTAACTTAGGTAAGGCTCCTTTCTTTATGGTGGCTGGTGAGGTGTTACTTACTTTACTGCAATATTGCAGCCAATAGATATATTTTTTTCAATGATAGAGCCTCAAGCATCAGGTTTGCACCAAGAAAATAAAAGCACGTCAGAAAACATGCCAAGTAATGCCAATGCCACAAATAGCCCATCTATCCAGAGTGAAAAAAATATGAACCACGGCAACGTAAACCCATAATTTGCGTGACTACTGGGCCCTGAGCCCAACTAACCATTCTGAAATCCACTACTAACCCATATCGTAGGGGGCAATGGAAAAAGCTCAGACACTGTTGTCCATATCAAGTATAACAAAATAGGCAAAGTAGGAGTTATGAGATTCATTGACAACCTTTAGCTTCTTAAAAAGTCTCTTGATGCAAAAGTTAACTGGACGCCTTTCATCTGATACGTTCTGCGTGCAGGCATTTTAATAGGATGCAACATTTTAGACAAAGCCGCTGTCGGAGGATCTGGCACATGATCCACAGCTTTTTCCACTATATGTCACAAAGAATAAAATAATCTTGCCAAGTTACTGTTTAAGGATGTCAAAGCCAGAGATCCTAGCTCAAAAACGTTCTTAACCCCATTGTGCTGGTTTCTTTAGGACTATAGTGGCGAGGTTGGAAATGTATTAAACCTGCAATTGGCTATACCGAACCACTAGAGCGTCAGCCTATGGATGAGCCATTAAGGAAAGCCACTACCCTACAAGAAAAAGTGAGATAAGATTTGTACACCTCCCCTAACTCAGGTTTCTCGTAATCTGAGAACAAAGTTGACAGTGGAAATAGCTTATCAAATAATTCACATTAATATACACATGCAATAGTGATTAATAACACTTTTTTACGATTCTAAGCTGGAAAAAACAAGTTACCTGTTTGCTGTGGTTCTCCAGTATTGAAATCTTTTATAGATTCACATGCTTGAATCTTCCCCGACATCATTGTGGGAGTCCCACGGTAACAGTAAAATAGCAGTATTAAAACTGAACATTCAAATGCCCATAGGAATTCAATAGCGTTTAGCAACCTATTACCATTGTTTTAAGACATCCAAACTCAGCCAATCAGAGGGTAGACCATAGAGTCTCCCCCCCTGCAGGGCCACCATACCTCAGATTACCATTAGAGGAATACAAGAGGTATGGAAGGTGAACCTGAAAGGGGAGGAGGGAGAGTCGCATGTGAATCTATAAAAGATATCAATACTGGAGAACCACAGTGTAGAGGTAAGTAACTTGTTTTTTCTCCAGTATTGTATCTTTTATAGATTCACATGCTTGAATCAGAATAGCAAGCAGTTATCGAAGGGTCAGTGGCGGCGGGTAAGGTGAACCACCCCACCATGCGACCCAGAAACGAAATACGAATAATAATCATAAAGAGCATACATCATGAGCTCACATCAATATATATATATATATATATATAGCCAAGAAATCCCGTGGTGTCAGTCAGCAAAGAACACACGGGCACAGACCGCAATTGCAGAAAGTATTTAATCCGTAGTTACATGGTCCACATAACGCGTTTCGGCCGCCGACCTGCGGCCTTGATCACATGCGACCCAGAAACGAAATACGAATAATAATCATAAAGAGCATACATCATGAGCTCACATCAATGCATATATATATATATATATATATATATATATATATATATATATATATATATATATATATATATATATATATATATATATATACACATATGCATATGGCAACATTCATGCACTTAAAATAAACTGGCGCGAAGAAATTGGAGTCCGTTTCTCTTTTTGCGACTCCTAGTGCAAAAGGTAACTCAAAGCACTTTATTTCGACCTTGGAGACAGGCAGGCAGTCCACCATAAAGCACTTGCCCATAGTCCTAACGTGTTTCAGCTTTCCCTCAAGCCTTGGTCACAGGTAGGCATTTCATCAAACAGGTGTCACATGCTTATTAAGCAAGTGCTTTATGGTGGACTGCCTGCCTCCAAGGTCGAAATAAAGTGCTTTGAGTTACCTTTTGCACTAGGAGTCGTCTTATTTCTGGTGCAGAAATGTTTGTGGATAAAAAGCAGGACTCCTCGTTCCTGCTCGACGAAGCCGCCCTGTCAGGGTCTGGGGCTCTGTTAACGATTATATTTTTGGTGGATATATATATATATATATATATATATACACACATATACACATATACCTAAATTTGGAAATATTCAAAACATATTAATGACTTATCATAAAACAATAGCATATGAAGAAAAACAGACATGAAGAAAATCATACTTTATACGAATACACATCGCAGAGCAGCTTGACCAACTGCTACATCCGCCTTCTGCCAGGCATCCAGGCAGTAATGCTTCGTGAAGGAAAGTACGTTCGTCCATGTCGCCGGCCTGCAGATGTTAGGCAAGGACACTCCAGTAAATAGGGCAGAGGAAGCTGCCACCTTGCGTGTTGAATGAGCTGCGACTTTGGAAACCAGAGGGCGGCCAGCCCTCTCATGACAGAAGAGAATAGTCGATGAGACCCAGCGAGCGATAGACGCCTGTGTCAAAGCCTGACCCTTCCTAGGGGCTGAGAAAGCAATGAGTAACTGAGTAGATTTTCTGAAAGACTTAGTCCTTTGCAAGTAGAACTTTAAACATCGTTTCATGTCTACAGAATGGAGTGCTCTCTCAGCTGGCGAAGATGGAGCTGAAAAGAAGGAGGGCAAAACTACTGGCTCATTTAGATGAAATGTAGAAGGTACTTTAGGAATAAAAAATGGATTGGTACAAAGAATTACTCTATCCTGAAGAAACTGCAGGTATGGTTCCGTTGTTGTAAAGGCCTGAATTTCATTAATACATCTAGCTGATGCGATGGCCAACAGGAAAGCCACCTTCCAGGAGAGGTACTTCAAATCGCACTTGTGAATTGGTTCAAAGGGTGACTTCATAAGCTGTGACAGGACAATATTCAATTGCCATAGCACTGGAGGAGGTCTTACCGGAGGATAGGCCCTAAAAAAAGTCCTTCATGTACTCCTTTACCAGTCTCTTAGACCACATAGACAAGCAACCAGAGCATCGTCTGTCTCTGGAGATTACAGCAAAGTGCACCTTGATGGACGTATGTGCCAGACAAGCTTTGGCGAGATACAAGAGATAGGGCAAAACGTCCTCAGACGGCGATGAGAAAGGATCGCAAGAGTGCACGGCACACCATATGCAAAATCTTTTCCACTTGGCCGAGTAGCATTTGATCATAGAAGGAGCTCAGGCTTTCTGCAGTATTGCTCGACATTCATCAGAAATCGCTAGTTGTCCAAATTCTCTGTGATGAGGAGCCAATCCAACAAGTGTAGTGTGTGGATTTGAGGATGAACCACTTGGCCGTGGTTCATGGAAAGAAGTTTTTCCCTTGGCGGGAACAGGATTGGAGAAGACCCTGATAGGCAATCTAGCTCTGTGAACCATTATTGTCGCGCCCACACCGGGGCGATCAGGATGATGCGGCAAAGCTCCTGTTTGATCTTTTGCAGAAACTTTGGAATGAGAGGAAACAGAGGGCATGCGTAAGCAAACGTCCCCCTCCCAAGAGAAGTGGAAGGCGTCTCCTAAAGAGCCTGGCTGAGGAAAGCTGCTGGCCTAGAACCTGCATTTTTTGTAGAGAGACGTAGCGAGCAGATCTGGGGTTGGAAGCCCCCAATGGCGAAAAACCCCTTGTAGCTGATCCGCGTTTAGCTCCCACTTGTGACACTGCTTGGTGTCCCTGCTGAGGGAATCGGCCCAATAATTTTGGACTCCTGGCACATGTTGAACTTGTATTGATATCTCATGGGCTATCAGCCATTCCCAGATCTGTTGAGCCAGGCCTGAGAGGGCATGAGATCTTGTCCCACCTTGTTTCAGCAGATAGAACATGGTGGTGGTGTCTGTGCGAATTAGTATCAACAATTTTCTGATCCTAGGGAGGAATGCTTGGAGGCCCAGAAAAACTGCCTTCAGTTCCAAGAGATTTATGTAACACTGTGCTTCCTGGGCCGGCCACCTCCAGTGAATCTGTAATTCCTGCAGGTGGGCACCCCACCCGTCAATGGAAGCATCTAACGTCATTACCAACTTTGGTTTTGTCGTGAGGAAGGAAAGACCTTGGGAAAGGTTGTCTCTAACTGCCCACCAGGTCATTTCTGAAATCATCACCGGTGTGATTGAAATGATGTCTTCGAATGAGCCTCGAGATTGAGTCCATTGAGCATCGAGCTGCTCGTGAAGAGGACTCATTCTTAGGCGACAGTGCGGAATCAGCGGAATACAGGACAGCATCATTCCCAGCATTGATTTGTATGTCCTTACTGAAACACATTTTTTTGCAGACAGGCATTGTACTGTCTTCTGGAGGCGTAAGATACTTCCTTTTGTGGGGAAGGCTTTTGAAAGCGTGGTATCCAGATTTGCTCCTAGGAATACTATTGACCTGGAAGGAGCCAGCGAGGACTTTTCCCGGTTGATTCTGAGACCAAGGGAGTGAAAGAGTCGACCACAGGCGTCTGTCGATCTTCTGGCAGCCTGGAGCGATGGAGCCTTGACTAACCAGTCGTCCAGGTAAGGGAATACCTGGTAACCAGCTCATCACAGAAAAACCGCCACTGGGGCCAAGCATTTGGTGAAGACTCTTAGAGCCGACTTTAACCTGAAAGGTAGCACCTTGAATTGATAATGGCACCCTACCACCTCGAACCTCAGAAAACGATGATGTTTTGGATGTATGGGAACATGAAAATACGAGTCCAGAAGATCCAGGGACGACATATAGTCCTCTGCATCCATGAGAAGCAAGATTTCCTGAACCTACAACATTCAGAAGGGTTGAGATTCGATGAACTTGTTCAACAACCTGAGATCCATTATCTGCCTCCATTTCCCCATCTTTTTCTTTATTAAGAAGAAGTGAGAATAGAATCCCAGATTGTGTTGATCGAGCGGCACCTCTTCGATTACCTGCTTGGCGAGGAGCAATTTGACTTCCTTCTTGAGGACTTGCAGATGATGATGGGAAGTTCTTAGCGGAGGCAAATTCTGAGGCTGTTGAACAAATTCCAGGTTGTGACTGTGGCGGAATACGTCTAACACCCATTTGTCGGAAGATATAAGCTTCCATTGATGGAAGAATTTGGAGCAAGTGGGGCCGAATTGAAGTGGAATTACGGGAGCAGGGACCTGCGGATCCTCATTGCCTCTTATTGGAGTCGTGAACCCTTCCTCCTGACGGTGGGCGTCGACGTGCCGCTGCCCTAGGGTAGGCTGGTGTTGAGGTTTTCCGAAAGGGCTGCAAAGTGTACTGAGAACGAAATCTCTGTTGAAAATATGGCTGGAAACATTGCTGAAGCCAAGGTCGAGAGAGATATTGACCTCTGCCTCTTCCCCGGAAGGAAGCAAACATTTTCTGCTTCAGATTCGTCAATGATTTAGCCGTATCCGTATCCGACTAGATCGACTGAAGCACTTCATCTACATGCTTGCCAAAGAGAAATTCACTGTCGAACGGCATATCCAATACTTTGGCCTGCACCTCTGGGCGGAACATTGTTGCTTTCAGCCACCCATGCCATCCCAGCACCGCCACTTATGCCATCTGCCTGAAGGCGGTCGATGAAATATCCAGAGCCACATCAAACATCTCGGAAGACGCTCTCTCTCCTTCCGATAGCACCTCCTTTGCTTCTTTCTTCTTGTCCTCTGGAAGAAACTCCAGCAATGTTGGACCACATCTGGTGGTCATACTTCCCGAGGATAGCCATGGCGTTGGAGGCCCTGATGGCAGTGGCTGCTAAAGCGGAGAACGTTTTTCCGATGTTGTCTAGTCGGCGCCCTTCCTTGTCAGGTAGAACCGCACACGGAGAAGAAGGATTTTTAGATCTCCTCTGAGCGGCCTGCATAATAACCGAATCAGGCTGAGGGTGACCAATCAGGCACGCAGGAGAGTCCTCGGGCACCCTGTACTTCTTGTCCAATTTCGGTACCATCGCAGGTATAGAAGCTGGTGTCTTCATCAACTTTAGGCCCTCTTGCCATAAGAAGTCTATGATGGGAATGGTTCGAGTGGAGTGCTGCATTGTAGGCTTAAAATCGCATAAGAAGCACTCCATCTGCTTCGCAGGCATAGGGAAGTCAAAGCGCCTAGAAGCACGTTCCAGCAGTTTGTGGAACCCGCCGATATCTGCAGGTGAGGAGTCGGCTAGAGGCGGAGAAGGTGGAGTAGGAGCTACGTAGTCATCCCACTCATCATGGACATCCGGGTCCAACTGCAATTCCCCTTCCTCTAGTTGCCGGTCTTCATCATCCTGAATTTGTGCAGGAATTTCCACAGGTGGCGGAACGTTCTTGCTTTTTGGCAACGGGGCGCAGGTAGCGACAGAAGATTGGGAACCTCCTTTACAGGAGACGGCTGCGGAGCAGAGTTGGTCTCAGGAAACCTTTTGTAATAATCATTTAGCATCAACCTAAGGTCAGTGACTAATAAAACAGGGATATTAATGGAGGGTTCCTGAGCTTCTTCTTCTTGTTCCTCGTAAGGGTAGTGCTCCTGAAATCCATCCAAACGTTGAGCACTGGGACGCCCTGTATCAGAGAAAGAATAATCCCCCTCCAAATAAATAGATGGGTCATCCATTTCCTTTTCTTCCTCCGAGTCGGGACACTTAACCCTGAGTTGTGAGGTACTGTATGCAGGGCCATAAGGACCATCATCTTCAGATTCCTGGAAATCCAGTCGACGAGCAAGAGGCAACGGCGAAATCTTTGAAAAATCCTGCAGAAGGGGAGGAATCGGCTTTAGAAGCAGACTGTCTTTTTCCCTCATCAACGGAGTCATCGACGGCATAACCGACTGCGGTGGTTGAAGAGTCGCTGACGGTGAACGAACCTGCTGAACCATCGACGGTGAAGCCCTCGTCGACAGAGACGGTCTAACTGCAGCCAACAATGGTGACACCACCACTGCTGTCGTCGACGAAGCCGCCATAGTTGTCTTGACCAACGGTGTAGTGGCAGTCGCTGACGAAACTGTCAACAGAGTGCCACCTACAGTGGAGACGGAGGCTGTAGACTGCGATTTCTTCGTCGACGGGTCCATGGACGAGCGGGTTTTGTCAGCTGAGGATTCCCTGGAAGGAGTATGAGTTGTTGACGGTAGAGCAGAACCAGATCTTTGGTGAGAAGAAGAGGGACCGGGCTGGTCTTTTTTAACCCTTTTTCCCTCAACCCTCTCTTTACTTTGAGACCTGGATTTTTTAGGGTCCTAAAGTGAAGAGGAAGACCCGTCTTCCTTTCTTTTTCTGGAGGGGGTATGAGGCTTCTCCTCAACCTCAGAGTCAGAGCCTTTTGCCGCTTTTTTCCTTTGCAACCAGAGAAGCAGCCTACCCTCACGGTCCTTGAGAGTTTTTGTGGAGAAAGTACGACAGTACTTGCATTCTCTGGGCTTGTGGTCTCGATATAGGCAATAAAGACACTCCTTTAGTGGGTCCTCAGAATATAGTCTGGACTTTCCACAAGGCTTACAGGGCCTAAACATCCCTTTTTTAGACTCTGACATAATTAAGAAAAATAGGTACTCACACTCCTGGATTGTACCTCAGAAGAAGCTATGAAGTGAGGAAGAAAACAAGTTACTTACCTGTAACTACGGTTATCCAGTATTGGTATCTTTCATAGATTCACATGCCTGAATCATTCCCCGTCGTCGAGATGGGAGTCCCACGGTAAAATACACAAGCAGTGCCATAAATAATACATAGGCTAAAAAAGGCCCAAGGCCATCTAATAGTAGCCTATCTATGTCCTTTTTAAAAAAGGACCAAATGTTGGCTTCAGCCAATCAGCTGCTAGCACCCTCTAGAACACTCCCAACAGAGGCAAGTTCTCTTCAGATTTTCTAAGCACAAGTGGGAAGCAAGGATCCCAAAATCAATGAGAACTGACTCCACGGGGAGGAGGGTGTGTTGCATGTGAATCTATGAAAGATACCAATACTGGATAACCGTAGTTACAGGTAAGTAACTTATTTTCTTATCCAGTATTGGGGTATCTTTCATAGATTCACATGCCTGAATCAGAATAGCAAGCAGTACTATAACTGTACTGTCGTTAGCGGAAGGTGGGAGACATGTAATTTCAAACTCCCAATAATTATCCACTATTCTTTACACAATGCTAAACGTTACATTATATTGAAATATTAAAACCAGCGATGTTGAAGTAACTATCCAAAGATACATTACAAACCATATTATGGTACAAATTGTCAAATACAGTTACATGATCAATTATCTTAATTAAAAAGAAAGAAAGAAAGGAAAGATTTCCTATTATGAAAAATAAAGAGGCTGACCTTAGTTAAAGAGGTGACGCAGTACAGCTTGGCCAACCGCTGCATCCTCTCGTTGTGCAGATTGCAGGCAGTAGTGTTTCGTAAACGTGTGGACATTCTTCCATGTCGCAGCACGGCATATCTTGTCTAATGTCACTCCTGCAAACAAGGATGCAGACGCAGAGACTGTTCTCATGGAGTGTGCTTTAGCCCTCACTGTCAGAGGTTTGTTAGCTTTTTCGTGGCAGAACTGTATCGCAGATGCGACCCATCTGGCGATCGTGGCTTTCGTTACTGCCGTTCCTTGTTTTCCTTGTCCGTAAGCTACCAGGAGCTGATCTCTTTTTCTTATTTCCTTTGTCTTGTGAAGATAAAATTTCAAGCATCTTTTGATATCCAATGTATGCAAGGCCCGTTCTTGCTGGACTAGATGGGTTTGGAAAGAAAGATTGTAATATCACCGGCTCATTGAGGTGAAATGAGGTACTTTCGGAATGAACGTTGGGTTTGTCTGTAGGGCTACGTAATTTTCAGTGAAATGTAGAAAAGGTTCTTTGACTGTAAAGGCTTGTATCTCACTCACTCTTCTTGCAGAAGTAAGAGCTAACAAGAGGGATACTTTCCATGTGAGAAATTTAAGTTCTGCTTTATGAATCGGTTCAAACGGTTGTCTCATCAACTGCGCCAGGACCACATTGAGTTTCCACTCCGGAGGAGATCCGCGCACTGGGGGAAAAGCGCGAAAAAGGCCTCTCATGAATTGCTTTATGAGATTTGATGTACAGAGAGAAGGAATTTGAGGAGATTTCCTGTACTGGGGAATTAAAGCCCGGTGAACTTTTACTGAAGAAAAAGTGAGACCTGATTTAGCCAGAGAGAGGAGGTATGGTAAAATCTGCTCAGCAGGGGCTTGCAGAGGATGAACGCTATTTTCTCCACACCAGCCACAGAATCTTTTCCATTTCAAACGATATGTTTTGATAGTGCTTTCAGCACGGGAGCGTGCAAGTGAAGAGAGTGTGGATCCGGATGAATCACTTGGCCCTTGTTCCTCGATAACATCGTTGAGGACGGTTGTAGACGAATGGGTCTCGCTTGCGACAACAGGAGCAGCTCCGGGAACCAATATTGCCTGGGCCAACGTGGTGCTATCAGGATTAGGCAGCAACCTTCCAACTTCATTTTGATTAGCACCTTTGGAATTAATGGGATGGGGGAAAAGCGTAGGCATGACCATCGCATTAAAAGGGCATTCCCCCTTGATCCTGGCAGTCGAAACCTGCTGGCATAATACTGGCATTTGGCGTTCTCCTTCGTTGCAAAGAGGTCCAAAGCTGGTTTCCCCCAACTTTGGAAGACCTTGTCCAACTGTGATTGTTCTAGTTCCCACTCATGGCAACTGGACTGAGACCTGCTTAACGTGTCTGCTAGGATATTGTGTAGACCCCTGACATGTTCGGCCTTCAATGAGATTCCATGGTACGTTCCTGCGCTTCTTGAGAAAGCGTAACGGATTTTGTTCCTCCTTGCATGTTTATATAGTACATGCTGGTCGTATTGTCCGTACGGACCAACACTGAGGAACCTGCTATTCTTGGCAGGAACGCCTGGAGAGATAGGAATATGGCTTTGAGCTCCAAACTGTTGATGTGCTGCCTTTTCTATACCGAAGACCATTAGCCCTGGATTTGCAAGTCCTGCAGATTACCTCCCCATCCCTCCATGGAGGCGTCTGTTGTTAGAATGAAGTCTGGGGTATTTTGAAGAAAGGTTAGGCCTTGAACGAGATTTGTTGCTTGTTAGAAATGGGATCTCTAGTTGGCAAGGGCTTGCACCTTTGTCCAAGTAGGGACCCTTCTTCCTAGTCAGGGTAAGGGTTGTTACACTCGTGAAGTAACCCCTGCTCACCCTCGTGGTAGCTTGGCACGAGCAGTCAGGCTTAATTCAGAGGCAGTGTGTAAAGCATTTGCACATAACCAACAGTAATACAGTGTAAGCACTACAAACGGACACCACACCAGTTTAGAAAAATAACCAATATTTTATATACTCAAGACAAGACCAATTACGACAAAAATCCACAATACTATACTTTACGAATGAATACTTGATACGTTAACTTCTTCTTTGCAGGAATAGCACAAAAGCAAAGTTCGTACGAGTCGGTAGCTCCGTCCGAGCCTACCGTGATGCTGAAAACCACAGAGTCTAACAGTTCCAGCCGACCGCGTCGATACGGGCCAGCAGAGTCATGAACAGACTCGGTAACAGTACCTTTCTCGTTGTGGCTGGTACGGAGTGTACGAGCCGGTCGGCGTTCGTCGCGGTTGCGGTGCAAGACGGAGCGCTGCAAGGTGCGGTGTCCCTCGATGCGGTGCAGGCAGCGGCTCGATGAGCGTCGTGCAGACGGAGTCGGTGAGTCCAAGGCGTGCGATGCAGGGTGAGACGATGCTCGATGCGGTGCTGACAGGTTGCGATGCAGGCGACCAAGCCGGAGTGCGGGAGCTGGCGTCGGACAGCGGTGCGAGTCGGAGCGGTGCGTCGCAGACGTGCGAGCGGTGCCCCAAATGCGGTGCGGTCTCGACTCTGGAGCCAGTTGCAGCGACAGTGTCGGTCTGGTCCGGCTGGCCCAGTGAAGCGATGCGATGCGAACTGCGGTGCCCACAGGTCACGGTGCAAGCAGCGGCTCGATGTTGGCGGCGTCGGACGTCGCCCACGGTGAGACCAGGGTTGCGATGCGAAGCGGGGCGATGCGGTCTGCGGTGCAAACAGGTCACCGGCCAGGGATGGATTCGGTTGACGGAGTCGGTTGCAGTTCCCTTCCTCTGTGGCGACTGAAACAGCGTTCCAGAAGCGGTACCCAGAGGCTTGTGAAGTCTTTGTAGTCCCTGAGACTTCTTAACAGGAGGCCAGCTCGGTTCCTGGCCCTTGGAGATACTCAGCACAAGATTGTAGACAGTTCAGTCCAGTCCTTTCACTGCCCAAGGCAGAAGCAGCAGCTGCAGGCCAACCCAACAAAGCAACAACACAGCAAAGGGGCAGTACACCTCCTGGCAGCTCTTCCAGCTCTTCGTCTTGGCAGGTTCCTTGATTCCAGCGAGATCTAAATTCATGGGGTCAGGGCCCCAATATTTATATCCCAAATTCCTTTGTTCTCTGAAGGCAGAGAGGCCTTTGCCTAGTCCAAACCAGTTCTGGAGCACTTTGTTGACAAGTCTCCGTCCCTTCTTTCAGTGAGCAGGCCAGGGACATCAGACGCACCACAGGAGGTGGAGCCAGCATTGTGGAGGGAAGGCACTGTCCTATTCAGGGCCCAGGTGCGACCCCTTCCACCCATCTACAGGTCGATCGGGCTATTCAGCCCTGCGCTGACTCACCCTGTCTCCTGGCATCCCCCAGCCCCTGTCACTCACATTCCAGACACGGAGTACACAACCTCGCAGAGGCAGGCTTGGATGGTTAGACAAGAAAATACCCACTTTCTAAAAGTGGTATTTTCAAACACAGAATGTTAAAACCAACTTCACTAAAAGCTGCATTTTATCATTCTGAGTCCAGGCATACTAAACTCGAATTTCTACCATGTTCCCGGGGTCAGTTAGGATTATATACTGTAATAATCAAAACCGCCCGTTCTGGCCTAGGGGAACAGGTAGCCTTGCAATAGTGAAAAACGAACTAGGCTGTAATTCACTATCAGGACATGCCGCACACACCCGGGCATGTCCTACCTCTCGCATACAACGCACCCTGCCCACAGGGGTACCTTGGGCCTACCTTAGGGGTGACTAACATGCAGCAAAGGGAAGGTTTAGGGACTGGCAAGTGTGTGCACTTGCCAAGTCGACATGGCAGCCCCAGGCTGCGCACGGGCTCTGCGTTGGCAGGCCCGAGTTACATTTTACGGGCTGTTTGCGTGGGTGGCACAATCCAGTGCTGCAGCCCACCAACAGCATTTGGTCTATAGGCCCTGGCACTCGCAGTGCACTTTACAAGGGACTGACAGATAAACCAAATAGGCCAATCATGGAAACACCAATCCATAACACATTTCATACAGGAGCACTTGCACTTTCCCACTGGACCGCAGTGAGGAAAGTGCGCAGAATCATCACACCAGCAAAAACAGAGTCAAAACCGGGAGGTCAGAAAGCAAAAAGTCAGGGGAAACACGCCAAAAGATGCCAAGTCTAACACATGTCCCTTCCAGCTGAAAGTAGGGAGAACTACCCAACCCCATTGGAGTTCTCTTCACTAAGGCGGAAGAACCTGGACAGACCATCTGCGTTGGCGTGTTCTGTACCAGGACGGTGTTCCACCGTAAAGTCCATTCCCTGTAGGGAGATGGACCACCTCAGCAGTTTTGGATTCTCACCCCTCCTTTGCATCAACCATCTGAGGGGCCTGTGGTCTATCTGAACCCGGAAGTGAGTCCCAAACAGGTATGGTCTCAACTTCTTCAGTGCCCAGACCACAGCAAAAGCTTCCCTTTCTATGGCACTCCACCTCTGTTCCCTGGGAAGTAGTCTCCTGCTAAGGAAGACTACAGGCTGATCCAGGCCCTCTTCGTTCAGTTGTGAGAGCACCGCTCCCACACCATGCTCTGAAGCGTCAGTCTGCACGACGAATTCCTTGGAGAAGTCAGGTGCCTTGAGCACGGGCGCCGTGCACATGGCTGCCTTCAGGGCATCAAAAGCTTTCTGGCAGGACTCAGTCCAGATCACTTTCCTGGGCTGCCTCTTAGAGGTCAGCTCTGTTAAGGGGGCCACGATGGTGCCATAGCCCTTAACAAATCTCCTATAATAACCGGTGAGACCTAAGAAGGCTCTCACCTCTGTCTGGGTCTTGGGGGTTCCCAAGCCAGAATGGTGTCAATCTTGGGTTGTAGGGGCGCCACCTGGCCGCTTCCTACCTGGTGTCCCAAGTACACCACAGAACCCTGCCCGATCTGGCACTTACTGGCCTTGATCGTGAGGCCTGCACCTTGCAGAGCCCTCAACACTTTCTCAAGGTGCTGTAAATGTTCTTCCCAGCTGGAACTGAACACAGCAATGTCATCCAGGTAGGCGGCACTGAAATCCTCCAGCCCAGCCAACACCTGATTGACCAACCTCTGAAAGGTGGCAGGGGCATTCTTCAACCCAAAGGGCATCACCCGGAATTGGTAATGACCTTCTGGGGTTGAGAATGCTGATCTCTCCTTGGCCCCATCGGTTAAGGCAATCTGCCAGTACCCAGACGTTAAATCAAACGTGCTGAGGAACCGGGCAGCTCCCAACCGATCAATGAGCTCATCAGCTCTGGGGATGGGGTGCGCGTCAGTCCTGGTGACGGCATTGAGCCCACGGTAGTCCACACAAAACCGGAGTTCTGGAGTGGCACCGGGCGCCGCTGCCTTTGGGACCAAGACCACTGGGCTGGCCCAAGGACTGTGGGAGGGCTCAATCACCCCTAACGCCAACATCTTAGAGACCTCCTCCTTGATGCTGGCTCTGACCCGGTCAGTCAACCTGTAAATCTTGTGCTTCACAGGATGGCTGTCACCAGTGTCCACGTCATGGGTACACCAGTGAGTAACACCGGGGGTCAGAGAGAACAGTGGGGCGAACTGTCCCAACAACTGGCGACAGTCCCCCTGCTGCTCTTGAGTCAGAGTAGGGGCGAGAATCACACCCTCTACTGACGCATCATGCTCCTTGGTAGACAGGAGGTCAGGGAGAGGCTCGCTCTCCTCTTCCACCCCATCATCTGTCGCCAAGAGCATACTCACTTCGGACCTCTCGAAGTGGGGCTTGAGGCGGTTCACGTGAAGGACCCTCAAAGGGTTCCTTGGAGCCTGCAAATCCACCAGGTAGGTGACGTCACTTTTGCGCTCCTTTACCTCGTATGGCCCAGTCCACTTGTCCTGCAAGGCACAAGGTGCCACTGGGGCCATGACCCACACTTTCTGCCCAGGTTGAAATTCGACCAGAGTGGCATTCTGGTCATACCATCTCTTCATTTCTTCCTGGCTTGCTTCTAGGTTCGCCTGAGCGAGTTTCCTGAAGCGGGCAGTTTGGTTTCTAAAGGCCAGCATGTAGCTAAATACATCCTGGGGAGTTTTCCTGGGAGCTGCCTCCCAGCCTTCCTTTACCAAACTCAGAGGTCCTCTGACAGGGTGGCCATACAGGAGCTCAAAGGGGCTGTACCCAAGAGACTTCTGAGGCACCTCCCTGTATGCAAAGAGTAGGCATGGCAAGAGGACGTCCCACTTACGCCTCATGGGTTCTGTTAGACCCTTGATCATGCCTTTCAAGGTCTGGTTGAATCTCTCCACCAGACCGTTTCCTTGTGGGTGGTAAGGAGTGGTGAACTTGTAGGTTACACCACACTCCTTCCACAGGGATGTCATATACTTCGATATGAAATTGGTCCCCCTATCAGAAACCACCTCTCTGGGGAATCCCACACGGGAAAAGATCCCCATTAACGCCCGGCCCACCACTGGCGCCGTCGTTGTCCTGAGAGGGATTGCCTCCGGGTACCGGGTGGCATGGTCCACCAAGACCAGGATGTACCTGTTGCCCATGGCTGTCTTGGGATCCAGTGGCCCCACAATATCCATCCCTACCCTTTCGAAGGGTGTTCCAACAACAGGAAAAGGTTGGAGAGGAGCTTTGACCTTCCTCCCACTCTTACCACTTGCCTGGCAAGTTTGGCAAGACCTACAGTGTGCATCTGACTGCCTTCGCATTTGGGGCCAAAAGAAGTGGGTGACAAGCCTGTCAAAGGTCTTGTCCTGCCCCAAATGTCCTGCCAAAGGCACGTCATGAGCCAGACCCAGTAGGAAGGTCCTGAAGCGCTGGGGTACCACCAGCACACGGGCTGACCCAGGCTCAGCAACCTTAGGCTCACTGTATAGGAGACCACTCTCCCAGTAGATCAGATGTGACCCGGACTGATTACCAGCTGCCTGGTCTGCAGCCTGCCGCCGCAGACCCTCCAGAGTAGGGCACTCGTTCTGCTCCCTGCAGAACTCCTCCCTGGTGGGACCCCCTTCTTGCTGCCAATGGGTCAGCTCAGAGATGTCTCCCAGTTCGGCTACCTGCTCCCCTGTAGGCACCGGGCGTCCCCCTCGAGGTCCGCCTCCTCCCGGTCCGTGGGAACTTCGGGGGCCGGTTTCCGCGCCCCCTGCCCTTTCTCTTGGCAGGGACTTGGGCCACTGTTTCAGGCTCCAAGTCCTCTTGATCACCCTTTCTGGCTGCCATTGACCGAGTAGACACGCATGCCCACTCTGGCAACCCAAGCATCTCCAAGTGAGACCTGAGCTCAACCTCCTTCCATGAGGACTGCTCCAGGTCGTTTCCTAGCAGACAATCTACAGGCATGGTAGGGCTCACAACCACCCTCAAGGGACCTGAGACCCCCCATTCAAAGGGAACCTGCGCCACCATACACTGGCGCTCAGAGTTGTCGACAGCAACTACTTGGTGGAATGCTCCTGGGACTACTTGCTTCTCAGACACCAGGTGACACCGGACTGAGGTCACACTGGCTCCAGTATCTCTGAGAGCCTCTACCCTGTTCCCATTAATGGTCACCCAGGTGCTATATTTCTTTGTGTTAGGGGGCACCTGGTTTCCTGGGACCATCTCACTGTCCCCTAGTGAGACAAGGGTCATTTCTGCGGGATCCCCACCCTCCTGTGGGTACCCCTCCTCCCCAAGCGCTACACTAGCCAACACTTTGGACTGTCCACCGGTGGGTGGCTGTGTCCCCTTCGGGTACTTGGGGTCCCCCTTAAAGTGACCTACCTGGTCACATGCATAACACTTGCGGGGGCCGGTCTCAACAGGCTTCCCTGTAGAGACCCCTTTCTTCTTATCAGCGGGGGGCTGGGAACCTTTACCCTGGGTACTAGTTTGGGGCACTTTAGAGAACTCCTGTGCTTTACCCATGTCCCCCACCTTTCTGCTGGGGACCCTGCCCACCTTTGGCTGAGTCTCCCCCAAACGCTTTCTTGTGGACCCTGGTACTCACCCAGCGGTCCGCTTCCATAGCAAGCTTCCTGGGGTCAGTTAGCTTACTATCAACTAGGTGCTGGCGCAGATCTGCAAAACATAGACTAGACAAGTGCTCCCATGCAATCAAGTTGTAGAGCCCCTGAAAATCTGTTACGCTACTGCCCTTCACCCAACCATCCAGAGACCTGCAGAACACATCCACACATTCCAACCAAGTGTTGGCATCAGACTTCTTACTGGACCTGAACTGATCCCTGTACTTTTCAGGAGTAAGACCATACTTCGTGAGAAGGGCATCCTTCATGTCAGCATAGGTGAGGTGATACCCCTTACCCAAAGCTATCAGAGCATCCCTTGCTTCTTCAGGGAAAAGTGGCCACAATCCTGCTCCCCAATTCTCCTCAGGGACCCCATTCATGTGTATGGCTGCCTCATAACCCTGAAACCACCTTTGTATGTCATCCCCCTTCTTGAACTCCTTGCCTACGTTCTTGGGAATGTGCACAATCCTGTCTGCCTTTCTGGACGAATTGCTGCCACCATCTGGAGCCTGACTTACTCCTAAGTTCTAGCTCCTTCAGTTCTCTCTCATGCTCTAAGAGCATCTTCCTCTCCTCTATGGCCAGTCTCTTCTCCTCCCGCTCACTCTCCAGCCTGAGCTTCTGCAGCTCAAACTGCCTTGCCTCCCGCCTGTCCTCCAGCTCCTCTGGGGACAGACTGCTGCTGCCTGACCTGGCGGGTTCCCCCTACCCAAAAGCACATCCACCCTGGAAATAGGCTCCTCCGCCTCCTCACTGAGATCACCAGGCTGCCCATTGGCATGTCTGGCTGCTACCCAGGCCCTCAGCGCCTTCTGTAGCTCCTCCTTCCTTGTGAGGCCTTTAATTTGGACTTTCAAGTTTTTACAAATCGCTCGTAACTCCTTTACGGCGTAGGATTCCAACCTGTCCTCCTCAAAGATAACTTCCAGAGATGCAACGGATGATGCAGTTGATTCAGGCATGACAAAAGTCGTGAGTTGAAAACTGGCAAGATCAAAAATAGGCCAAAAGAAAAAGAACCAGTATGTGGTACGTAATGGTCTGCGATATGGTAGTAGTGCACACCAATCACTGTAAGTCAAGTGCAAACACAAGTCCTATCCTCACCGCTGACAACCAATGTTAGAAATGGGATCTCTAGTTGGCAAGGGCTTGCACCTTTGTCCAAGTAGGGACCCTTCTTCCTAGTCAGGGTAAGGGTTGTTACACTCGTGAAGTAACCCCTGCTCACCCTCGTGGTAGCTTGGCACGAGCAGTCAGGCTTAATTCAGAGGCAGTGTGTAAAGTATTTGCACATAACCAACAGTAATACAGTGTAAGCACTACAAACGGACACCACACCAGTTTAGAAAAATAACCAATATTTTATATACTCAAGACAAGACCAATTACGACAAAAATCCACAATACTATACTTTACGAATGAATACTTGATACGTTAACTTCTTCTTTGCAGGAATAGCACAAAAGCAAAGTTCGTACGAGTCGGTAGCTCCGTCCGAGCCTACCGTGATGCTGAAAACCACAGAGTCTAACAGTTCCAGCCGACCGCGTCGATACGGGCCAGCAGAGTCATGAACAGACTCGGTAACAGTACCTTTCTCGTTGTGGCTGGTACGGAGTGTACGAGCCGGTCGGCGTTCGTCGCGCTTGCGGTGCAAGACGGAGCGATGCAAGGTGCGGTGTCCCTCGATGCGGTGCAGGCAGCGGCTCGATGAGCGTCGTGCAGACGGAGTCGGTGAGTCCAAGGCGTGCGATGCAGGGTGAGACGATGCTCGATGCGGTGCTGACAGGTTGCGATGCAGGCGACCAAGCCGGAGTGCGGGAGCTGGCGTCGGACAGCGGTGCGAGTCGGAGCGGTGCGTCGCAGACGTGCGAGCGGTGCCCCAAATGCGGTGCGGTCTCGACTCTGGAGCCAGTTGCAGCGACAGTGTCGGTCTGGTCTGGCTGGCCCAGTGAAGCGATGCGATGCGAACTGCGGTGCCCACAGGTCACGGTGCAAGCAGCGGCTCGATGTTGGCGGCGTCGGACGTCGCCCACGGTGAGACCAGGGTTGCGATGCGAAGCGGGGCGATGCGGTCTGCGGTGCAAACAGGTCACCGGCCAGGGATGGATTCGGTTGACGGAGTCGGTTGCAGTTCCCTTCCTCTGTGGCGACTGAAACAGCGTTCCAGAAGCGGTACCCAGAGGCTTGTGAAGTCTTTGTAGTCCCTGAGACTTCTTAACAGGAGGCCAGCTCGGTTCCTGGCCCTTGGAGATACTCAGCACAAGATTGTAGAAAGTTCAGTCCAGTCCTTTCACTGCCCAAGGCAGAAGCAGCAGCTGCAGGCCAACCCAACAAAGCAACAACACAGCAAAGGGGCAGTACACCTCCTGGCAGCTCTTCCAGCTCTTCGTCTTGGCAGGTTCCTTGATTCCAGCGAGATCTAAATTCATGGGGTCAGGGCCCCAATATTTATATCCCAAATTCCTTTGTTCTCTGAAGGCAGAGAGGCCTTTGCCTAGTCCAAACCAGTTCTGGAGCACTTTGTTGACAAGTCTCCGTCCCTTCTTTCAGTGAGCAGGCCAGGGACATCAGACGCACCACAGGAGGTGGAGCCAGCATTGTGGAGGGAAGGCACTGTCCTATTCAGGGCCCAGGTGCGACCCCTCCCACCCATCTACAGGTCGATCTGGCTATTCAGCCCTGCGCTGACTCACCATGTCTCCTGGCATCCCCCAGCCCCTGTCACTCACATTCCAGACACGGAGTACACAACCTCGCAGAGGCAGGCTTGGATGGTTAGACAAGAAAATACCCACTTTCTAAAAGTGGTATTTTCAAACACAGAATGTTAAAACCAACTTCACTAAAAGCTGCATTTTTATCATTCTGAGTCCAGGCATACTAAACTCGAATTTCTACCATGTTCCCGGGGTCAGTTAGGATTATATACTGTAATAATCAAAACCGCCCGTTCTGGCCTAGGGGAACAGGTAGCCTTGCAATAGTGAAAAACGAACTAGGCTGTAATTCACTATCAGGACATGCCGCACACACCCGGGCATGTCCTACCTCTCGCATACAACGCACCCTGCCCACAGGGGTACCTTGGGCCTACCTTAGGGGTGACTAACATGCAGCAAAGGGAAGGTTTAGGGACTGGCAAGTGTGTGCACTTGCCAAGTCGACATGGCAGCCCCAGGCTGCGCACGGGCTCTGCGTTGGCAGGCCCGAGTTACATTTTACGGGCTGTTTGCGTGGGTGGCACAATCCAGTGCTGCAGCCCACCAACAGCATTTGGTCTATAGGCCCTGGCACTCACAGTGCACTTTACAAGGGACTGACAGATAAACCAAATAGGCCAATCATGGAAACACCAATCCATAACACATTTCATACAGGAGCACTTGCACTTTCCCACTGGACCGCAGTGAGGAAAGTGCGCAGAATCATCACACCAGCAAAAACAGAGTCAAAACCGGGAGGTCAGAAAGCAAAAAGTAGGGGGAAACACGCCAAAAGATGCCAAGTCTAACATTGCTTGAGACCACCATTGTAGTGTGTCCACCATCCGTGTTGTGATTCGAATTACATCTTCGAAGGATCCCAAAGCTTGTTGCCACTGTTTCTGCAGCTCTTCCTGAAGAGGTCTCATCTTTAGTCTGGCTAGAGGTACTAGGTTTATTGCTGAGGAGCACAGCCCCAGGAGCGATTTGAACATTCGTACAGAAACTGACCCTTTTCTTGAAATGGTCTTCGCCAGCCTTTGTAGCTGCATCTGTCTCTCTTGAGACAAGAACACCTTGCATTGAACGGTGTCCAAGGATGCTCCCAGAAACGATATTACTTGAGTTGGACGTAAAATTGATTTTTCCCTGTTTAGGGTGAGTCCCAATGTATTGAATAGACGGAGGCAAGCTCTCGTTGTTTGATTGGCTTCCTGCGCTGTTGCTGCTTTGAGCAGCCAATCGTCGAGGTATGGAAAGACTTGAAACCCCTGATATCGCAGGGTCGCCGCTACTGGCGCCAGGCACTTGGTGAAAATCCGTGGTGCAGATTTTAGGCCAAACGGGAGCACTTTGAATTGATAGTGGGTACCAGCCACTGTGAACCGGAGATATTTGCTGTGCTTTGGGTGGATTGGGATATGGAAATATGCTTCTTCCATGTCGAGCGAAGTCATGAAATCTCCTTTGTTTAAGCATCCCAGAATATCGGAGAGTGTTACCATCCTGATCGTCTGTTTCTTGAGAAACTTGTTGAGTTTCCTTAGGTCTAGAATCGGTCTCCATTCTCCTGACTTCTTTCTTATTAGGAAGAAACGAGAATAGAAACCTCTTCCCTTCTGAGCGAATGGTACTTCTTCTATTACTTCCTTGAGGAGCATGGTCAAGATTTCCTTTCGTAATAAGTGAAGACGAGGGGGACCCCTGGGCGGAGTGATAGGTGCCCGTTGAGTAAATTCTAGAGTGTGACCCTTGGTGACTAGGTCCAACACCCAGCGGTCTGATGTTATTTCGTGCCACCGCTGTACATAAGCAGAAATCTTCGCACCCACGGGTAGGGAGGGAAGTTGGGCTGGTACCCTGACGTACTCATTGTTTTCTGCCTGAGTCACGGCCCTGTTGGGGTGCTCGCTTGCGGCCTCCCTGGCGAGAGAAACCAGCCGTCGATGATTGGCGATACGATGGAGGGTTGTAAGATTGGCAATACTGAGATAGGTATGGTTGATATTGCGGAGGCCTCTGATATCCTCCTTTGTAAGTGGCGAATCCTCGCCCTCTAGCACCTCTGAATGGTACTCTTCTATATTGCAGAGCTCCCAAAGATTGTGCGGTGTCCGTATCATTTTTTATCGCCAATAGAGCTTCATCAATGTGCTTTCCAAAAAGCGATTCTCCGTCGAAAGCCATATCAAGAACTTTTGTTTGTACTTCAGGTCTGAAGGTAGTTGCTTTTAGCCACCCCTGGCGTCGAAGTACAGCCGCTCCAGCCAACTGTCTAAAACTAGTATTTGCTATGTCAAGGGCACAGTCAATTGTCTCTGAAGCAGCATGCTCACCTTCCAGTAGGATTTTGCGTGATGAGGTCTATCAGTCCTGCCATATCGGACCACATCTGACGGTCATAGCGGCCGATAATGGCTAGATCATTTACTGCTCAGGTTGTTACAGCTGCCATTGATGAGAACTTCTTCCCCAGAATGTCCATCCGATGCCCTTCTTTGTCTGGGGGGGTAGTAATCGGAGTGGCCGGGTTCTTCGAGCGTCTCTGTGCAGCCTGGGAGATGACAGAATCTGGCTTTGGATGCCCAATAAGGCAAGATGGAGAGTCATCTGGAGCCCTATATTTCTTTTCTACACGAGGCAGTACTGGTGGTATGGATGCCGGTGTCTTCATAATCTTCATGCCCTCCTGCCATATATGGTCAATAATAGGAATTGAACGTACCACCTTCTTTGTGTCCTCTTTAAAATCATACAGAAAACATTCTGTTTGTTTTACAGTAATGGGTAAGAGGAACCTGTTGGCTGCCCTTTGCATTAAATTGTGAAATCCCCCGATATCTTCTGGGGGAGAGTCTGAAGGCAAGTGCGGAGGAGGGGATGGTGTTGGAATCACATAATCATCCCAAGGATCAGGAACGGATGCCGGGTCTGGTAATTCACCCTCTTCTACCTCTTCCTCTGAAGAGGAAGTGTTCTGATCTTCAGGGTCGGCTGCCACCGAGCCCGTTGCATTCACAGGTGTACTAGGCACTTGAGGGTCTGGTGCGCCCGTAGGTTCTTCCACATGAGGAACTTGGTCTTCTGGTGGACGTTGTTGAGGAGGGAATCAACATTACTTGCAGATCTTGTATTAATGATGGCGGTAGATGAGCCGTTTCCCTGTGACGCGGTTCCTGTCGGAGGTTAAATTGATAGCTATGACGTGGAGCCATATACTGTTCCTGGTAATAACGTGCCTCCTGATAATCTTCTTCCTCTTCATCATCATCCTGGTATTTTACATGAAGCTCAGATGGACTGTGAGCTACCCCATAGAAGCCGTCATCATCATCATCATCCTCCTCTTCCTCAATAAAAGATGCGATGGGAGCAAAGGTGATACCTTGCTATAGTCCTGCAAAGACGGGTGTAAAAATGTCTTTGTAACGGTAGTGACCTGAGTTATCCTCGTCGACGGGGGCGTCGACGGTGCAGAAATTATAATTGAGGGGATTTCCTTCGTCGACGGTGTTGTCGTCGACGGTGCTGTCGTCGAAGGTGTCGTCGACGGTGTTGCCTTCGTCGACGGTGGTGTCGTCGTCGTCGACGGTGTTCCCTTCGTCGACGGTGTCTTCGTCGACGGTGTCTTTGTCGACGGTGTCTCTGTCGTAGACGATGGGGCATTGACGGTCTTCAACGACAACGGTCTCAACGTCGATTTTTAGTACATAGAATCGAGGACTGGATCGCCGTCGTCGTGACGGTTGCAACGATGTTACACATATTGCTGTCGACGAGAGAGAAATTGTCGTCAACGATGGCTTTTTTAACTGTTTTTTACTCACAGTATCAGAAGAGGAAGATCTCGGATGCTCTTTTTCTTTCTTGACAGGCGTAGAGGGCACAGACAGCGTTGGTTCAGAGGAATGTTTGGAAATCCTCTCCTTGCTAACAGACTTTTCTTGGGAAGATTTAAGATGTTTTCTTCCCTCACCTGAGGATCTGTCTTGGGATCTAGCCCTCTTGTGGGATGTTGAAGCCAACTCCTCTTCCTCAGCAGAAGAACGAGATTGTTGCTTTGTGGTCTGGAGCCACATAAATAATCTTCCCTCTCTGTCCTTGAGGGTTTTGTTAGAGAAGGTGCGACAGATCTTACTATCTTTCACCTCATGCCTGGGATAAAGGCAATAAATACATTCTTTATGTGGATCATCCACATGGACCCTCTTCTTCCCACAGGTTTTGCAAGGGCGGAAAAGGCCTTTCTTGTCTGACATGATGTCAAAATTAGCTGAATAGAAGAAAACTGAGTAGCACTCAGGGAGACTCCCTTCCACACGACGTGCGGTGAAAATCTGAAGAGAACTTGCCTCTGTTGGGAGTGTTCTAGAGGGTGCTAGCAGCTGATTGGCTGAAGCCAACATTTGGTCCTTTTTTAAAAAGGACATAGATAGGCTACTATTAGATGGCCTTGGGCCTTTTTTAGCCTATGTATTATTTATGGCACTGCTTGGGTATTTTACCGTGGGACTCCCATCTCGACGACGGGGAATGATTCAGGCACGTGAATCTATGAAAGATACCCCAATACTGGATAAATGAACTGCCAGCTGGAACTTCAAAAGGCAACAGTAGAAACACTGTGACTGAGCAGAGCTCAGGGAGACTCCCAAACACACGATGTGTGATAAGAAATCTGAGGTATGGTGGCCCTGCAGGGGAAGGAGACTCTATGGTCTACACTCTTATTGGCTGGAGTTTGGATATTTTAAAATAAAGGTAATAGGTTGCTAAACACTAGTGAATTCCTATGGGCATTTGAATGTTCAGTTTTAATACTGCTATTTTACTGTTACCGTGGGACTCCCACCATGACGACAGGGAAGATTCAAGCATGTGAATCTATAAAAGATACAATACTGGAGAATGTGCAGTTAAATAAAAACACTATTTTGAAATGCTGTAAGAAGAGCTTCATAAGTGACAGAAAAACACATTCTTTAGTGTACAAGGACAACAAAAAAACATTTCAAATTCTATAATCACACAAACTCTTTTGCCCTCATTATGTAAAAGGTAGGGCCATACTTCAAAAGATTATCCTTATACCGTCAGGGGTATGTTTCAATCTATTACATTCAGGATGACAGTATCTAGTGGCCGGTGAAATAATTCACTGGCGGAAGTCACTGGGTTTAAATCAGCTCAGGAGGGCCTCGTACATATGTTGTGAACGATATGCACACCTGACCACCACAAGCATGTGATATCTATGCACAAATGGTAAATGGCCTAGAATAAGTCATGGCTTTCATTGGTTTTGTTCTGCCCAGTGTTACAGTGGTGAAATGCAGGGGTTTGAAACGTTTAGTTTATTGTAGAGGAAAGTCCCTTCCCAAAACAATCTAATGGCAAAACAACAAATAGCCCACAAAAAATAGAGATAAACCATCACCGGGACCATCTGGAAAGGAGTTTCCTGCACTAGGCAAAATGATCTCCCCAACATTGGTAGCTTCTGCTTGCAAAAATGATGGGGAGCAATAGAACAACCTTATACTTCATATATGTGTGGATAAAAGCTCAGCAGAGAAAACGTGAGCAGGGGTGTTTAATCAGTGGTGATAATTATTACCATAGCTAACGGAGGTGGGGTGAGAGAGAGAAAGAGTGTATGTGTGTGTGAGTGTATGTGTGTGTGAGAGAGAGAAAGAGAGAGAGAGAGAGAGTGAGAGAGAGAAAGAGAGAGAAAGAGAGAGAGAGAGAGAGAGAGAGAGAGAGAGAGAGAGAGAGAGAGAGAGAGAGACAGAGACACAGAGAATTGTGAGCAAAAATAACAATCATGGCTCGCATACAGGAGTATATAAATAGCAATCATTATTGAGGATGGGGATTACTATGTCAGTGCAAAGTTCTGTTGCTAGTGGTTCCACTCCCACTCCATTCAGAAGTATCAGAGGAAAGAGGTGGCTTCTTCCCCTAACTACAATTCTTCCAGGTTATCTTGTGGAGTGAAACAACAATCCTTAGCACACGCATGCAAAAAATAATAACATGAAATTCTAATGATTGTACAAGAAACATCGATGCGTTATTTTCAGTTCTTCGTCTTTAATTCTTTTTGCCCAGCCAACACGTGTTTCGTCGATAGGGGAATACCCCGCGACTTCTTCAGGACTGTACAGCTCTCCAAATCACTCCATTACTCTCACCTCTCCGCCGGTTATACTTCCGACCTGGCTGGTCAAATACTACAATGTCCTATTCCAAGTGAGCAAGTAACTCCAGAGTAGTTTATGCCCTAATATCAGGATTGAGATTGCACTGAATTCGGTCCAGTCTAGTGTAGTGAGCTATGATACTCCCATAATCCCTGTCCTCTCCTGAAAGCGAGTACACTTCCGTGTGCGAATTCTCCCGTGGTCGTTCCGTCGAGTGTAACCCGGAAAAGCAGGGTTACACTCGAAGGAACGGCCGCGCGTACTCGCTTTCAGGAGAGGACAGGGATTATAGGAGTATCATAGCTCACTAAACTAGACTGGACCGAATGCAGTGCAATCTCAAACCTGATATTAGGCCATAAACTACTCTGGAGTTACTTGCTCACTTGGAATAGGACATTGTAGTATTTGACTAGTAGGGTCGGAAGTAGAACCGGCGGAGAGGTGAGAGGAATGGAGTGATTTGGAGAGCCGTACAGCCCTGAAGAAGTTGCGGGGTATTCCCCTATCGACGAAACACGTGTTGGCTGGGCGAAAATAATTAAAGACGAAGAACTGAAAATAACGCATTGCTCTTTCTTGTACAATCATTGTAATTTCATGTTAATATTTTTTGCATGCGTGTGCTAAGGATTGTTGTTTGATTTAAGTAACGACCTTAGGGTCAGAATTTGGAGGGTTTAGAATGATTCCCCTCCCCTTGAGCACCGCAACTGATCATAGCCTGTGTCACAAAACCAATACGCAAATCTATGAGCGCCAGGATTAGCCTAGTTTTAATTCACCCCAATAGGACATTATATCTTGTGGAGTGATGTGGAGGACGCTGCTTAACGAACGAGATACTTACCTTCGGTAACAATGTATCTGGTAGAGACACAGTCTAGCCGCAGTTTCCTTAACTTAGAATATCCCCAGGCGTCAGACTGGATCCGGAGAATTTTTTGCAGCAGCACCTCTGCACGCCGGGGGGCGGCGCCGCATGGCTCCACCCTGACGTCGTCCACGGACATGAAGACAGCGGAGCCATATAAGTCCCTCCCGACGCACTGACGTCAGTTTTCTTCAGAGAAACTTTTCCGCGCCACAACGCGGAGCCACCACTAGAAACTGTGAGAGTATGGGAACAGTGTGCGAAAAAGATGAAAAATCAGTGAAACAAAAACAAAAAGAAATGAATGGTGAGAAACAGCACCAGAAATGACAGTGACAAGCACTGTATACTGAAAGCAATTGAAGGGAAAGAGCAGAGCACCGCTCTGAGAAGTAGCCCCGTAAAAGCGAAGGCTATGCCCTCCCCCAAGGCAAAACGACATATGAAAAGAACGCCATGGCAGACGACAGGAAGCCTGCAATCCCAAGATCTAACCGTGAAGGGCAACAAAGATAGGAACCACATAAGTAATGACGATCTACCACAGGTCGGCAACACCAGGAATGCCGTATCCCCTGTAAGAGATCTATGGACTGAGGCACAGTCAAATAGACCCCAAACCAATTGACCGTAGTAGAGTCAAGAGACAAGAGACCCCAAAGCAATGGAGAAGGTGGGAGGGAAGAAGAACATTAGTTGGCCCCACACTGGAAGAACCAGGGTGTAGGGATGTAGAAGGATACATGAACCCACCGCCCAATCACGAGAATGGGTGGAGTAGAGCAAGTAAAACAGAATGAATCATCCTACCGAGGAGGGAGGCGAAAGATGCCACGCCGCAGGAAGACAAAAGCCACTCGGAAGGAGGCGAGTGCATAACACCCAACCTGAAAAGGTCTTCGCAGAGCGGGGAGGATGGGCGGGCGTTAAGGAATCTGCGGCTAGACTGTGTCTCTACCAGATACATCGTTCATCTGATAGAGACATCTAGCCGGTCATTCCTTAACTTAGAATAGATACCAAAGCCATACCCCATAGGAGGCGGGTCTGCGACTGAACCCCACCAAGTTCCAAAGATAACCCAGTCATCAACAAGGCGACTAAACACAGTGGGGACAGCAATGCCAGCGTGGCCAACACCAGACCAGTAAGCTTTGTGTGGAGCGGAAAACAATGGGAGGCAAAGGCATCACAAGCCGTCCAGGGACGGCATGAAAAGCCCTCTCGTTTAGACAGGGTTGAAAGGGAGCACAGAAGCAGAATGTCAGTGCGGAATGTGAGAGTCCATAACTTCTGCAAAAGAAGGTGAACTGATCATAGGAGCCGATGGAACCGCAGGATCCGATGGATCTGCAAGGGACAAAGACCCAGAGAGAAGACAAGACGGTATGACCGAGTCAGAGCATACAGGTCGAGCATGCACAACAGTGGAAGAAGCACTGTTGAAATCGTACCAGCTAGGAAACTTTGGACAGCAGTGGTAGGATGCCGACCCATGTCCAGGAAGAGCCTGTGTTACCAGAGACACAAGACCTGCCATTGCGCAATCGCACCTTCACAAAAATGACATGTGAGAGGGCGGACGTCAACAAGCAGAATGACATATAACCATGACTACAAGAAGAGACATGCATGCGGGGGACAGAAGTACACATGAGCAGACCGTGTGTACCGCTAGAACCATACCATGTATAAGGAAATGCACAATGGAACGCAGCGAGAACAGCCCAGATGCGAGAGATGCATCAACAGGTAGTCAACCGGCGAAAGGGACCCGGCAAGCTGGACACACACAGAAGGCTTGCTCCCATGAGGCCAAGACCACGGACACCGCAGCAAGGAAACCCTAGTATGCGTGACCTCTGGTTGTGTGTAGAGCGCAGGTTAGAATATACATCAAGAAAGGACACAGCCATGAAGGATGTGTTTTATAAAAGAATACAAGAGCGCACCATAGATACCAACAGCTATGTTGCAGCAGAACCGGACAGAGCAATGTCCAGATCCGTAAGCAACATCAGCCACCCTTCAGGGAGGAGCCACGGTCCCCCGCGAGATAGACTGGGAGACTGACCCACTCTGCAGCACATACACTTGACCTAATATTTACAAACTCCCCGGGCATTACGGTGGAACCTCCATCCCCACTATTATGGTCAGACCATGATTAACTGAAATTCACCATCCCAGCCCATAAAATTAAAAGTGAGTTAAAGAACAAATCTAAATGGCGAAGGTCATGGCGGAAAGTCACTCCCATCTCCTTTTCAACCCACTTTAACCTTCCGCCTAAATGCCAAGCAGATAACATCGATTTGGTAGCAATTTCCCTTGAGGGAGCCATAACATCTGCGCTTAATAAAGTTGCCCCCCTTACTAAAGTTAAATTTAAACCCAGAACCGCACCTTGGTTCACGGAACAACTGAAGGAAATAAAGCTCTCCTGTAGGACGGCGGAACGGAAATGGAGAAAAAACAAAAGCCAGATTGACCGTGAAAAATATAGAAGTATCCACCGCAGCTATTTGGAGAACATCAAACTAGCAAAAAAATGTTTCTCCTAAACCAGATAGAAAAAGCAGCAAACTCCAACAAGGAGCTTTACAACATCTTAAAAAAGTTTTTTTGTTTTTTAAACTTTATTTATTCGTTTTCGTTTGCATGAACAAAAATAAGCATTGTATTTGTGTCTTAGATCGCTATGACATCAGTGTAAAAAGTCAATTCACATTTACATCATTAACATTACATTTGGCAGCCTGTGGAACTGGAAACTAAAACTGTAAAAAACAATACATATCCAGGTCATCAGAATAAGCAGTAATAGGGGGGGGTCTCACACCGGACACCAATCCCAGTAGAAATCTGTTGGGACGCCATCTGCACCCCGGAGCCGAGCATGCCTTCACTTTACCATTGGCTGCTTTGCGGCAATAGGGCGAAGGTGTTCCGCCGTAGCCTGCCTACCCCACCCCCTCTGGCACCAAACCCCGTTGCAGGGATCGGTCAACCTCCTGTCGTACTGCCTCAATGTAAGACCGGTAAGGATCCCATATGTCCATGGGACGGGACGAACTGGGCAACGTAGTGGCATAGATTTCACTGTTGACATTGCAATAAGCTAAACTCCTCAACCAGCTCTGTACAGTTGGGGCCGACCTGCGGCCCCAGTGAATAGCTATCTCACGTTTAGCCAGGAGCAGTCCCAGTGCAGCAAACCGTCTGACTTTTTTAGGGAAGTTAACGGTATAACCCAATAGGGCCACCTCCGGGTTAGGAGTCAAGGCAAGATTGATTATCTTCCCTAATATGAGGTGTATGTGCTCCCAGTAGTGATGTATTTTTGGACATGTCCAGGTGCGGTGTACAAAATCCGCATTGGGAGCGGAGCATTTACGACAGTTATGCGGTTGGGTAGGGTCAATCTTGTGTGCTAGCACTGGTGTGAAGTAGATGCGCCGTAAAAATTTGAAGTGTAGAAGCTTGTGTCTGCTGTTTAACGAGACGTCTCGTGTGACTGCGCAACATGCAAGCCATTGGTCGTCCGTTATCGTGAGTCCCAAGTCGGCCTCCCATGCCCCGCGAACCTTACTGTCGTCCACTGGCTTCAGTGCCATGCATGCCTTGTAGAGTAGTGAAATGAGATGTGTGTTGTCTTTGTGCTCAATAACCCTGGTGAGAGGTGGAAAGGAGACTGGCTCTAGCGGAAAGGAGGGGAAGGTGGAACGTAGGGCAGAGCGGAGGCGTCCCATGACGAATCTGTCCATAGTGGTTCCTGACTGGAACCGATCATCGTCTGCGAGGGAAAATACGTGGCCGTCCGGGTATAGGTCGCCTACTCGTGCGATTTCAAATTTAGCGAGAGTGCGTTGCACCAGTCGTTCTCCCGTGATTGGTATTAAGCGTGGGTTTATAACTGGCAGAGCGGAGGAATACAGAGCTGTCGTGCCTGTGTATCGGCATAACTTCTTCCACGCCCAGCTGGTGGTGGAAACGGTTTGGATGTCCAGTGGGTCTCTGGGAAAGCCCGTAGGGAGTATGGCCGCAAGTTGCTCTGGGAGTACCAAGTCAGCCTCCGGGCGGAGATAAGGAATCCGGGCATCCGGGTGGTACCATGAGTGAGCGTAGCTGCACTGGGACACTAAATAATAAAGCTGCAAGTCTGGGACATTGTAACCCCCTCTCTCATATGGTAAGGTAAGGACTTCCCACCGGACACGTGCCTGCCCCCCTCCCCATATCAATCGGGTTAACAGGGTGCGGAGTGTGTGAAAAAAAGTGTTGGTGAGTGGGATAGGTATATTATTAAACAGATATAGAAATTTAGGGAGAATTATCATTTTGAGAAGCGATACCCGACCAGCTAGGGACAAGGGTATCCGCAGCCATTTCTCTATTTGAGTTGTAAGTGCGGCAATGGCTCGTCCATAATTGAGATTTATCATCTGGGCAGCCTCTAAGTGAATGTGAATTCCTAAATATTTCACTGATTCCGCACACCACTCTAAGGGGAATTCACATTCCCATTGTGTCGTGCTGGCTGTCAGCGGCAATATTACCGATTTATGCCAGTTTATCCCTAATCCTGAATAGCGGCCAAATCGAATAATTTCTCTAATTAGTTCGTGCAAATTCTCCTGAGGGTGGCGAACATAAAGGATCGTGTCGTCCGCGTACAGAGACACCAAGAGAGGGCCAGTGTTAAATTGTAAGCCCCTGTGTAAATGTCGTTCCTGAAAGTGCCGTATCAATGGGTCCATGGCCAATATAAATAACAATGGAGACAGTGGGCAACCCTGCCTGGTGCCCCGGGACAATTGAAAGGGAGCGGAAAGCGTACCGTTTAACCGCAACCGCGCAGTTGGATTGGTGTACAACAACGTGGTTGCGTCGATGAAGCCCATGGGCATGCCCATGCGCCTCATAACCGAAAGAAAGAAGGGCCATTCCAATGTGTCGAAGGCCTTCTCCGTGTCCAAGAGTACGGCAGCAGCCGGGGTGTCGGGATTAATCCTGTGCAGTACCGAGAAAAGCGTTCTAAGATTTAGGGATGTTGATCGATGTGGCACAAAACCAGATTGAGCCGGAGAAATAATAAATTCCATTAATTGGGACAGCCTATTAGCGATCACTTTGGCTAGGATCTTGTAATCTAAATTCAATAGGGATAGGGGCCTATATGAACCGCATTGTGTAACATCTTAAAAAAGTTCACGTCGCCTCCAGTACAGTCATCTATTTCCACCTCACAGAACTGGGTAGACTCCCTTTCTAAATATTTTGATGACAAAATTAATGTAATTCACAGCTCCTTTCCACCTCAAGAAGACATTAATATCTCACGAAATTACCTCTCCGTTTCCACTGGTTCCCCTCCCATTTTGGAAGAATTCTCTCTATGCAATTTGGAAGATGTGATCAGAGCTATGGAAAAAATGTAATCTGGATCACCTGTGGATCCCATACCACCGCGTTTCCTCCCAACCATTGCGCCTGTATTTCTGGATTACCTCACCGACTTATTTAATAGCTCGCTGTCACAAGCTGTTGTCCCTAAGATATGGAAGGCCGCCAGAGTCAGGCCCATCCTAAAAAAATCTACCGCTGACCCTAATCTCCCAATAAACTATCGCCCTATCTCGCTTCTCCCCTATTTTGGGAAGATGCTTGAGTTATTGGTCAATAGACAGCTCGTCACTCATCAGGAAAGCCATGGTCTACTGGACTCGTCACAGTCCGGTTTTAGGGCCGCACACAGTACTGAAACAGCACTGGTAGAAGTTACAGATAACATCAGGCTAGCATTGGACAGAGGACAATCATCTATTCTCGTCCTGCTAGACCTATCTGCTGCCTTCGACACCATCTCCCACAGCATTTTAGATCTAAGACTCTGGGAGATTGGTGTCCGAGGGAAAGCCCTCAAATGGCTGAGGAGCTACTTAACGGATCGAGTCACTGCTGTTCAGATTGATGACATTGTTTCCAGCAATAGGCCAGTAAGGATGGGAGTGCCTCAAGGCTCTATTCTGAGCCCGACGCTTTTTAATCTTTACGTAACTCCGCTGGCCAAGGTGATCAGATCCTACGGCTTTGATGTAGTGTCATATGCCGATGATACTCAGGTTCTGATCACTCTTGGCCCAGATCCAACTGACACGAAATCACGTTTTAAAAATTGCATGACTCATATCGACATGTGGATGAATCTAAATCATCTACAACTAAACGGAGGAAAAACTGAAATAGTCCTCTTTGGCAAAGCACATGAACATTGGTCAAATGACTGGTGGCCTCAAACCCTTGGACCTTGCCCAGTGCCAAGACAATCAGTTCGGAACTTAGGCATCCAAATAGACAATCAACTGTCTATGAACGATCAGGTCAACTACCTAATTGGTTCCTGTTTCGGCATTATGCGAAACCTACGCAAAGTTTTTAAATGGCTCCCGATGGAAGCCAGGAAGCCACTAGTCCAAGGCTTAATCATCAACCGTATGGATTACGGAAATGCTTTGCTGTCTTTAATAAATGAAGATCTTCTCACCAGGCTCCAAGTCCTGCAGAATACTGCTGCCAGACTGGTGCTGAATCTCCCTTCGGGATCCCCTTCGGCTCCTAACTTGAGACTTCTTCACTGGCTTCCTGTCAGGAAACGGACCCGTTTCAAGATTCTCTGCCTAACCCATAAGAACTTACATGGCAATGGTCCCGGTTACTGGAAAAAGAAACTCAGTTGGTACCGCCCATGCAGGGCTTTAAGATCCAGTAACAAATTCCTTCTAACACCCATCAAAATTCATGCCACTCGAATGGGGGGGGGAGATCTTTTTCTTTCCTCGCACCCGCTCTCTGGAATAAACTGCTGTTACACTTACTCGTTATCTCAGATCATAACTGTTTTCGCAGGGAGCTAAAAACCTGGCTGTTCGACTCCTAACTGGCTTCTGTCTAAACCAAACTCCTGAGCTTCCGCAAAGTGCCATGAGACTTTCGGATGATATGTGCGCTAAATAAATATTCCTGATTTGTTTGAAGGAAGGCAGCTATACAATAGCCAATGAATACCCCACATAGGGTAAGCCTCAACCCCAGCCAGGGGCACCTCTTGAGCTCAAAAGAAAGCAGAATCAGCTGACCAGCTGCACTAAATAGAAGCAAAAACGGCGGGAGCCGCACAGGCCGGCTGGGTATTACGTCATGAACCCAGGGCCCAGAACAAGCAGAGACAACACTGCACATGAAAATAAAAGTCCGCAAAAGGACTAGAAAACACAAAGTCATGGGAGCCCAGACATGAGGCGGTTGACTGCTGAGTCTGCATGATTGTCAAAAAGGGTCACGCCATCAAATGGCAAATCCCGAAGACTCTCCCGAACATTGTCAGGGAGACTGCCATCGCGCAGCCAGGCATGGCGACGCAGAGCAATGGACCTGGCCATCGCCCGACCCACAGAGTCAGTGGTGTCCATGGCCGACCGAATGGTAAATTGTGCCATTTCTCGGCCATCATGAAGGAGACGATCCAGGTCAGCACGGGGACCCTCTGGAAGAGAGGGAAGAAGACGCTCGACCGAGTCCCAAAGGGCAAAAGTAGCCTGTGCAAACATGCAAGACGTGTTCAGAGCACGGAAGCCCGAACTAGTGGACGCAAAAATATGGCAGCCACATATCTCCAACCAACGAGACTCCCTAGTGGGAGGTAGCAACGGGAGAGGAGAGGAAGGCTGCAAGGCGAAAGCCGCCTGGACTACCCTGCCATGAGCCCTAGGATGAAGGGACAAACAGACAGGTTCATCTGGAGCCGGGCGATGCCGACGTGCGATGGCCCGATCCACAGGGTCTCCAGAGGAGGGCCGTGCCCACATGCCAAGAAGGGTGTCAAATAACGACCCGCCAAAAGGCAGCAAGGGCTCCACCTCCACAGCATCCTGGTGGAGGAGATCCAATAATGGATCAGAAGGCAAGGAGACCGAGGGGGGTGCAAGTGTAAAATAGCTGTAGCCCTGCGAACAGCCCTCGCAAATGCCACGCTAGCCTTCGTAGCCATTCTAGGTGGCAATAACAAACCATCTGTAGGGGACGGTTGAAGGCTAACGCGTTCACCAGAAAGGAGAGGCGCTGTAGCCTGAGGCCGAGCAAAGGACCACTGTCCAAGGGGCAGCGGAGCCGGAGAGCGTTGAAACAACCCTGGGTGCTTCGGGTCCTCATCCTCTTCGAACAGAGGAACAACAGGGACCAGCACCGGCGTCGACCAACGTCGAGGCGGTGTCGTATCGATGTCGACAACCACCAGAGGTGACTCGGCCTGGCATCGGACCGGGGTCGACTCGACCTCCACTGAGACCTGCGGGGAGGAAGGATATCGACAAGGAGTCGAGCTCTGTGCTGCAGCCGCATCCGGCGTCGGCGCAGGGAGCCCCAAAGGGCTATGCGGAGACGGGGCAGAAGGGCTCGACGTCTGACTGGGATGCCCCTCTGGGCCGTGTCCCGACGTCGCAGCGACTCCGGAACCGGAATCGAGGCACTCGGCCGGCGCCGAGGGCTAACCCGCCGGTAAAGACCCGACCTGAGTCCCTACCTCCTCTGTGGGGCCCAAAGGCGCACCAGGGAGAGGAGGTGAGCCAAAGATGGATTGAAGAGCCTTGGAATAGGCTTCCATCTGGGCCCGAGTCGCCCCAACAACCGGGAAGGGTGGGTATAAGGGGGCCGACTCCTGGGCGCCCGTGCCCAGTAAGGACTGGGAGCAGTGGGCCCCGCCATCACGTTTATGTGAGGTCGACGACCTCCGTGACTTGTGCTTGTGCTTACCTGCGTCAGGCGAACGACGTCCGCGGGAACGACTCCGTGACCGGACCCGAACAGAAGCCCCAGCTCGAGATGGAGATCGGCAGCGTGAAGACGCAGAGCGGGACATCCGGGCGGTCAACAACTTCATCCGGCGCTCCCACAGGGACTTCGGCTTCATCTGCTGGTAGGCGTCGCACTCCTCGGAGTCGTGGTGCTCTCCTAGGCACCACATACAGATCGCGTGTTGATCCGTCGTTGACATCTGCCACGTACAGGTCTCACACGCCTTGAAACCCGAAGGCATCGTACACTGTTCCCGGACGCCTAAGGCGTCAAGAAGGCCTGAAAAAACAGGCCAGAGGAACCACTTACTCCTGGATCCGCGTTGGGGCGCGGAAAAGAAGGAAACTGACGTCAGCGCGCCGGGAGGGACTTATATGGCTCCGCTGACGTCATGTCCGTGGACGACATCAGGGCGGAGCCATGCGGCGCCGCCCCCTGGCGCACAGAGGTGCTGCTGCAAAAAATTCTCCGGATCCAGTCTGACGCCTGGGGATATTCTAAGTTAAGGAATCTGCGGTTAGATGTCTCTATCTGATAAAAATGTTGCAGGGTACAGAAGCACCGTTTTGGTGACTGGCACCCTCTTTCCAGTAGATGGGGCCGATGATTCCATATATCCTAAAACATTCCAATACCAGAATTAGCCCTGTGCCACTGTGTGTCTATAATGTCAACAGGCAGCTTCCTGTTTTAGTTAAGTATTTGATGGTCCAAGTCTAATTCTTCAGGACATTTAAAGAGATGGAAAATCTGCGGGTGGGAAACATTAATTGAAAATATTTGGGTGTAGTCAAGAAATGCGAAGAAGAAAGAGAGGAACAGGCTTTGACTTTATATTCGGTAAAGTTATACATTTGAATTCTTACCAATTTGCTTACGGTCATACCAGCCATCATGGTCCATATACTGACGCAGTAGCTCAATAGGTGGTTGGGCTCCATAGGTTTCTAGTGCTGGCATGTTAACATCATCAATAAAAAATATGAAGTATCGTCCAAGGGGTGGGCCAAAAAATCCCTTTCGTCTGTAAGTGGAGAGGAGATATGTGAATATGACTGGCTGGTAAGTCTGTTACTAATTAAAAGAAATATGCCAATAACGTTGCTTCTTGTGGATGCTTCAGCTTTCTCAAACATAATGATTGACAATCATTCAGTTTTTTTCTTAAATGTGCTTGGGCATTCATGGCATTCTAACCATCAACACTGTATGTGACGATGGAGGAAGGAAAACATACATTGTACCAGCACCAGTTTCTTACTCCTTCTGAAAGCCAAACTGCTACAGCAATGGAATAAGCTGAAGGAAAAAAGAGGGCAATAGGAATGGGTTAGGAACAGTTCTAAAATTATTAACAATGAACAAGCAAAGGGTTGAGTGGTCTCTCCTGCTCATTTATGCAATATTCACTCTTATATCAAATATAAAACTATCTCACTTTTGTACTGGCATCTGTGAAATTAACCACTAAAACAAATAAGTCATTGGGCATGGACCAGTCAACATTCAGCATATACTGACAATTCATGATTGGAAGTACTTTAAAGATGACCACGGAATGAATCTTCTAGAACCTTGCTTGTAGACTTCCTGTTAGAAATATGGGGGGGCGTGGCTGCTGCATCGACCAAGATGACCACTCGCCTGTGTAGCTCCGACGGTCGTGGCCCACAACTACGCATGGATCACCTCCCATAAGGCATCTAACTGCATCTATGACATGTGATTCTGCCCTTGATGGTGGCAGGACACTGGTCCCAGCTTTCCTGCTGACTGGATCTCCTGCACGCCCAATATCCTCGAGGGAGACCTGCACCGACCAGCTTCGCCTTGGAAGCCCCACTGCGACAGGGTCCACCGGCGAGCCTGAGGCCAAGATTACCGAGTCTTGCAGGAGCCACGAGTCTCCCTTTCCCTGCATGCTGTGGATTGGCACGGGCTTCTGCACTCATCACTGCAACACCCTGTGTCGGCTTGTCGGGGGCAGACGCGTCGTCACCTGCCAGCCGTCTACCCCTCACACAGGCACGGCGTCATGACTTTTGGAGGCCCCGGCTTCACCCGTACAGTGTCCGGTGAGTGAGCGGTGCACTCAAGTGGACAGGGCCCCCCATCGTTGCGCATTCCGCAGAGTCTACCACCCAACCCTACTCAATACACTCAAAGATCGTTTTGGCCTTAATGGAACTGTCCTCAACTGGTTCACCTCCTACTTCCAACATAGAACCCAACAAATTAAAATTCAAAACTGCCTCTCTAGCCCAACATCTGTCTCCCTAGGTGTCCCGCAAGGATCCATCCTCTCTCCTGACCTTTTTAACCTCTTTATGGAACCCCTCACCCTAATACTTAAACAAGCCAAAATCAACTATCACCTGTACGCTGATGACACCCAACTGTACTATAAAATAAAATCCCATTCCGACATCCTGCACCTCAACACAGCACTAACCAAGATCCAAACCTGGTTCCACAACAACCATCTTAAACTCAACCCTAACAAAACTGAGATCATCCTCTTCTCGCCCAAAAACAACCCTCTCCCCATTCAAACATGGATCGCTGACCTTAATGCCCTTAACTGCCCTCTCTCCCTCGCCGAATCTGTCAAATCACTCGGCATCACCATCAACAATAATCTTACACTAAACTCCCATGTTATAAATTCAGCAAAAAGTGCACTTTTTACACTCCGACATCTCAAAAAAATCAAACCCTTTATTCCAGCGGAAGACTTCAAAGTAATTACCCAATCTCTTGTCCTATCCAAAATCGACTACGGAAATGCCCTTCTCTCTGGTACTCCCAAAATCCACCTTGCCCCCATCAAATCCGTCCTCACCCTCGCAGCCAGACTTACAACAAACTGTAAACGTTATGACCACATCTCACCTGCCCTCAAGACCCTCAAATGGCTGCCCATCGAAGGTAGATCCTCCTATAAAATTGCCTGCATTACACACAAAGCCCTCTATCAGAAGACTCCAACCTACCTTTCAACTAAACTCAAAAAAGCTGGCTGCGCCCGAACGCTGAGAAGCACCAACACTCTTCTTCTCATACACCCTCTACTCAAAAAAAGCGCCTCACAATCCCGCTCCTTCTCTGGCAAGGCCCCAACCATCTGGAACGCCCTCCCCAAAGACCTCCGATGCAACCCCTCCTATGCCAACTTCAAAAGAAACCTTAAAATACACCTCCTCACTAAATATTGGGGAAATTAACTCCCTTTTCTCCTTTCTGACTATTTTCCCTCCTCCTGCCTTAGGCAACCCCGCCTACCCCTCACACCCCTCCTCATACCCTCCTCACCCTCCTTCCCCTCATTATATTCCCCCTCACCCTCACGATGTCCCATGAGTCCTCCTTGGCACACTGTAAAAGTGCCATCTATAGTGACACTCTTGTTCTTTCAAATGGTGTTTTGTTTATCTTATATGCACCCTTCTCACTATGTACTCTAAATGGTTCCTTCTATTTTTGTCTGTTCATCTGCAGAATTTGTTTCGTACATTGCTATTGCTGCTTTCTTGTTTATTGCCATTGCTGATGTAAAGCGCTCTGATACCCTCGGGTGGAGCTAGCGCTATAAAAAACCTTCAAAATAAATAAAATAAATAAATAAAGAGTCAGGTTACTTCCCCCCGGCCCCTGACACTTTGCAGCTGAGCCTTGGCCCTCTGCACCTGCTAGTCTGGAGCCTCCGCCTGCGCCCTAGCTGGGCCCCATCCTCCTCCGATGATGTTCAGCTACTGCCACGGGGCTTTAGCTGGCCTGCATCTGCCTCGGGACACTGCTTTCCTCGACCCATAATTGACACCGCATTGGTTAACACAGCCAGCCACACATTTGACTCTGCCTATGCCCATTTCTCCTGTACACTCACAGAGAGGCTGACACTGGGCAGGCAAGACCAACACCAGTCCCTGCCCAATTCTGATACCAAGTGGAGCTTGCTTGTTATGTTGGGAGATACCCATGGTATTGCTGCGCAGTTACTACCCACATATGGCCTGGGTGGTGCTCCCATTCGACAGCCCTGGCTGACGTCCTGCTGGGACTTGCATCTCCATCCTTGCCTACTGTGCTTTTAGGCACCCATGCCGCAAAGTGCCAAATGGACGTTACTTGCGGTGCCTCGGATTGTTCCCGCTGCCTCATTCTAATTGTGGTTTCGCTGTGGGGCTAATTGGAACTTTGCACTGGCCGGGTGGAGCCGCATGGTACCAATGCACCTTCCAACCTGCCCGCCAGCCTTCTCTCTGCTCTCATTTCTACCCCCTCATAATGGGCCGAGGGGACACTAAACAGCGTAAATTGCTCTTTGAGCAATCTAAACCCACCCACCGCCAAGACTCTCATTTGGACACCGATGAGCCAAAGGACAGGGAGGCAAACTCCGACATTGCAGGTTGTGCAGCTGACACAATGGCAGAAATCAGGGCTGGGTTTCGCTCTATCGACGCCCATTTTGACACCTTCAACAGCCTCACTGACCACATGGGGGAGCGTCTGGACCGTCAAACCACCCGGTTAGACAGTTCCAAACAACGGCACACTGAAACGTCTGGAAAAGCTGGAATGCCTACTGAAAACAGTGGCTATAAAAAAGCAGGACTTGGAGGCAAGGTCCTGCAAAAACAATATTTGCATACTGAGCATTGCTGAGATGACTAACATGGGGTGTCCAGATACATATGTGGAACAGCTACTTACGGAACTCTTTGACTGCAGCAGTTTCACGCCCATGTTTTTGGTCGATCATGCACACTGTACCTTTTTCCCGCGAACACCAGTGGGTGCTCCTCCTCGGCCATTACTCACATGCCTCCTCAACTACCGGGACAGAGACACTGTACTCAGCTTGCACATTGAGCAAGGCCCCTTGCAATATCAAGGCTCCTCTATCTCGTTCTTCCCTAACTTCACCCTCACTATGCAAGAAGCACAACGTAAGCACACCAACACCAAGAACTCGCTACGCAAGTTGGGCCTCAAATAGGCCATGCTCTACCCGGCGAGACTAGGTGTGGAGGTCAATGGAAAACCTTGCTTTTTTGATCCCCCGTTGGAGGCGATTGACTTCTGCAAACAATATGCCACGTTAATGTCCAACTCCAGACGTTTCACACCGGATCGCCCACCACCTTTTACAGCGCAACCCTCCCTTGTTTGACACTGTTTCTCCTGTAGTCTTCCCTCATTGATGACTGTCCTCTTTATGGGCAGCCTCCTTTGCTATTGACAATGTATGGTTGCCCTATCAGCTATTGCTGTTTCCATATCGTTGATGCTTACTATTGTTATGATTCAATTTGTGATCCTCATTTTCTCTTTCAGGTATCTTCATTATGTGGTCCATACCAACCAATGAGTTGCCTCCCCCCAGTGGTGGATACCGACTTGTTCTATGGGGTTGTTTAGTTTATTGTTTTTCATGTTAGGGATTCACTGGATGCCTTGTGGGTTGGTGTGGGTGGGGGAAGGAGGCTCTAGATCTACTATGTTCTATTTTTGTTGGTTTCACATTGCATATTGATTGTACATCATACGAGATGTTAAACGAGCCGATTCTCAATCGGACAGACCCCCCGAATCCTCCCCCCCCCCAGCTTCATAGACGCTAAGCTCTGATGACCGAATTCTGCGATCTGGCAAACAGAGAAATAGCATACATGGGGAAACATGCCACAGCTTGGCGCCACGGGGAGGGGAGAGAGACCGGGCCGTACTCCTGCATGCTTTCTCTGCCCTAATCACCTTAGCGGATATGTCACCGAACTTCTCACAGCCGCTGGGAACAGCGTTATAAACAACAAGGGCATATTGGCTGAGTTCTGCAATTACTATGCACACTTATACACCTCTCGATCCTCCAGCATGGAGTCTGTGATTGCAGACTACCTCGCTGAGGTTGCGATGGTGTGTGTGACTTACGGACAAGCGCTGCTTCTTAGCTGAACCTATAATGAGCAAGGAAATCCTACGGGCTGTAGACGCTTTGGACGGCTCTAAGGCCCTTGGCCTTGATGGTCTCAACGGAGCGTTCTACAAGGCATATAAACATTTAACAGCCCAGCATCTTTTAGCTATGCACACGGAGTCCCTGAACACGGGCTCTCTATTGCCAACGCTCTGAGAGGCGATACTAACACTACTCTTGAAACCTGGCAAAGATCCACACTTATGCTCCTCCTACCGCCCACTCTCTGTCCTCAATCTCGACAACAAAATGTTGGCCAAGGTCCTCGCCACGAGACTGCCACTGCTGATGAAGCAGATCATCTCTCCTGTGCAGTTCGGTTTCGTCCCCCATAGATCCCCTTCTCTCAATCTTCGGACAATCTTTGCTGTGCTGAACCAGGTGTCCCCAACCACCCCTGCAGTAGTGGCCTTGTTCGATGCAGAGAAGGTGTTTGACTTGCTGGAGTGGCCCTTCCTTAGAATAACACTGACGAAATTGGGCCTGCCTTGCTGCTTCATTTCCTTAATTATGCTTCTATACAATAGCCCAGTGGCATGTCTTCGGGTAGTGGCTCCCTCACAGATGTCTTCCCCTCTCCTAGTCATCATTGAGATGGACCCATTGGTCTGTCATCTCCAGGAATTACATATGCACCAAGGCCTCCAAATCACACACAGCCCACTCCTACTTTCTCATTATGCAGATGACATACTCCTGTTTCTTCACCACCCCCTTTGAAAACCTTCCGCCCCTGATTCATGAAATATTAACTGGGCTAAGTCTGAGCTTTTCTCACTTACCAATAGCACATCTCTTGCAGAGGTGGGTTACCCCTGCGTACAATGGGAGATATGATCCCAGACGGCCATGTTCTAACACATGCCAATGACACCGGTTTATAGATTGCCTCCTACATGGATCATTTTGTTCTGCAGCAGTTCCATAATACCCTGCACTCACGCATTCCTACATACCCTCCCGCCCCAGATGACTCCTCCCCCAATGACCCTCATAATTACTGACATTGATGAGGATCAGCTTATTTCTAGGCTGTATCATACGTGCATGACCATGAAACCTGACTCCACTGGACGGATCTGAGAGGCCTGGAGCGGTGGTCTGGGCAATCCACTGTCAGACAAAATTTGGTCCTACTGCTGCTCCCAAACGAAACTCGTCTCTGTTACTCACAAACAAAAACTGCGACACTTCAAGTTCCTTCATTGGACATACATTACCTCTACTGATATTTCAAAAAGGCCCCAGATGCCAATTTTGCACATTTAATCTGGGTTTGCCCACTCATAGGGCGATATTGGTCCTCTATCTTCTCTATATCATGATAGACACCATATTTACACCTGACCCCTTGGTGGCATTGCTGAGGTACACCCATGATATCCCGAAAACCAATTGCAGATTCGCCTCTGTGGCACTTCTACTTGCAAAACGAGAACTGGTGCTGTACTGGGGTAGCAGGAGGGTCCCCACTGAGTCTGCATGGCTCAAAAGTATGTCACACTGTGACAAAATCAGTGAAGACTACGCAAACTACAACATCTCACCTCTAGGCCTAAAGATATTTGCCAACGTTTGAGGGATTAGCTACTTTCCAGGAGTCGGACGCTCTCAGTTGAACAGTATGCCACAAATATTTTGTATGCTTGTTTATTGTGCACTCATTTCATGCTGTCTGTGCCACCTTGCATCTGTATCGCATCGTGAGACTTCTTTGTGATTACTTTCCCTCCATCAATGTTGATTCAGTGTTCGATTTCGATTTGTATATTCTGCCATACCATGTGGATTACCCATGAAACATGAAGTATGAACTGTATCCATATACAAGAGAGCCACTACATCATTAGAAAGATGGTACTTGGCCTCATGCTACTTCAAAAGGGCCAACATTTTAAAACTGCTAGGAAAGCCACGTCTGTACAGATAAACATAAACAGTTGCATAAGAACTGGGCCTCAGACACAATGAGTCTTGTCATTTTCAAACATATTATACCAACTGAAGAACAATAGTTACTTACCTGTAATCTGTGGTTCTCCAGTATTAGTATCTTTCATAGATTCACATGCTTGAATCATTCCCCGTCGTCGGAGTGGGAGTCCCACGGTACATAAAAATAGCAAATATATATATATATATATACACCATATCCTAGGTAAATTAGAACCAGGAAGTAAAGTGGCCAGAAATTAAAGGAAACAAATTCCTCCACTTTCATGACTCGTCCAAGTCATTATATATAGTCCAAAGTCCAGCCAATCAGGCGACAGCACCACCCAGAATGTTCTCCTCAGAGGCTCAGGCTCTCAGATTTTCCAGCACAAGTGTGATCCAGAATGAAACAGAGCATAGCAAAAGAGCCTCTGAGGGGAGGTGGGCGGGTTGCATGTGAATCTATGAAAGATACTAATACTGGAGAACCACAGATTACAGGTAAGTAACTATTGTTCTTCTCCAGTATTGAGGTATCTTTCATAGATTCACATGCTTGAATCAGAGTAGATAGCAGTGACTCCAGAACAATACTGCTGACATTATCAGCACAACATAAGCATATGCATAACACAGTCAAAGTGTAATCACAAACATATAGCTTATTGTTATATATCTATTCACATATCAAGATATATATGTATAAATCCATTGTAAAACAATAGCAAGAGGAGGAGGGAAAAAACAGAGGCTCACCTTAGTTAAAAAGATTACGAAGAACCGCCTGTCCCACAGACGTGTCTGCATCATTGGCAGCTTCCAAACAGTAGTGCCTTGTAAAGGTGTGCCTGTTGGACCACGTAGCAGCTCTGCAGATTTGATGAATAGGCACACCAGCAAAGAGAGCGGTAGAGGAAGAGATTGCTCTCGTAGAATGTGCTCTTGGAGTTGTCTGTAAAGGTCTGCCTGCCAGCTGATGACAGAAACCAATCGCAGCAGAGATCCAACGGGCAATGGACTGTTTTGATATTGGGTGTCCTGTACGCATTTTTCCATAAGCTAAAAATAGCTGATCAGATTTCCGTATGGAAGATGTCCTTTGTAGATAGAATTTGAGACATCTTTTGAGATCAAGAGTATGTAAAGCCCTTTCCGCAGGTGATTGAGGATTGGGAAAAAAAGTTTTTAAAATGACCGGTTCGTTGAGATGGAAGTCCGAAGGTACTTTGGGCATAAAAACGGGGTTAGTGCGTAACACTACTGAATCTCTTGTGAATTGAAGGTACGGCGGTTTTATAGTGAAGGCTTGAATGTCACTGACCCGCCTAGCCGACGTGAGGGCTAATAGTAAAGACACCTTCCATGAAAGAAACTTCAATTCTGTCCGATGAATAGGTTCAAAGGGGTGTCGCATAAGTTGCGAGAGCACAACGTTAAGATGCCAGGCTGGAGGTGGATGGCGAATAGGTGGAAACATACGAAATAACCCCTTAAAGAACTGTCGAATGATCCTAGAGGAATAGAGAGAATTGGAACCGTCCTGCCTAAATCTTGAGATAGCTGCTAAGAATACCTTAAGCGTAGAATGAGAAAGGCCTGATCTTGCCAGATGCAGGAAGAAAGGTAAAATTTGTTCCGGCTTTGCATGCACTGGATGTATGTTGTTGGCTTGACACCACAGGCAAAATCGTTTCCATTTAAGCGTGTATGTCTTTATTGTGGAAGGCGCCCTAGCATTGGCCAGAACTTCTCTACAGTTAGAAGGAATATCTAAGTGGGCGAATTCAAGGTGCTCAGGCGCCAGGCTGCTAAGTGCAGGGATGCAGGATCCGGATGGCAGATCTGACCGTTCTGAATGGATAGAAGATTCGGTATTGGTCTCAACTGAATGGGATGGCATTCGGAGAGAAGGAGTAGCTCGGTAAACCAGAACTGGCGAGGCCATCTGGGAGCTATGAGTATTAGGCGACAAGGTTCCTTCTTCATTTTCCAGAGAACCCTGGGAACCAACGGTATCGGTGGAAAAGCGTAGGCATAAATCTGCAACCAGTTCATCAAAAAGGCATTTCCGCATGATTCGTTGTGGGGACGCCAACTTGCGAAGAATTGGCATTTGCGGTTCAGACTGGTTGCGAACAAGTCCAGGTTGGGCTGACCCCACTCCTGAAAAATTCGATTCAACGTTGGCTGATGGAGCTCCCACTCGTGATTGGACGTTGTCAAGCGGCTGAGGGAATCCGCTAGAACGTTGGACACTCCCGGGACATGAACTGCTGTCAGAGTTATCTGATGTTTGATCGCCCAATCCCACATTTCCTGGGCTTGCTGAGACAACAGTGTGGACCTTGTTCCTCCTTGTTTGTTCAAGTAATGCATACTTGTTGTGTTGTCCGTCCGGATCAACACTGATGCTCCGAGAATGATGGTGCGAAAAGACTTTAGGGCTAGGAAGATCGCCAGCAATTCCAACAGGTTGATATGACAAGTCTTTTGCTGAGCATCCCATCTTCCGCTTGCTGTCAGTCCCTGCAGATGGGCTCCCCATCCTTCTAGGGAGGCATCCGTGGTGATGACGAAGCTTGGAGGTTTCATGAGGAATGAGCAGCCTGCTGCTACATTTGTCTTTGAAGTCCACCATCTTAGAGTGTCCCTTATCTGTGAAGTGACGCGAATGAGATCGTCGAAGGATCCTGAGATTTGCAGCCACTGTTTGTTGAGTTCCTCTTGCAAGGGTCTCATTCTGAAACGGCAATTGGGGACCAGAGGAATGCAAGATGAAAGCATCCCCAGAAGCGACTTGAACCGTCGAACTGAAACGTACTCTTTTGATCTTAGTAGCTGTGCAAGATTGCAAAGTTTCGTTTGTCTTTCGGTTGAGACACAGACTTCTGTTCGCAACGTGTTTATGGTGGCTCCCAAGAACGTTCTCTCCTGCGATGGGAGGAGGTGAGATTTGTCGAAATTGATGGAGAGACCCAGAGATTGGAACAGGGATAGACATCTCTGAGTATGGACGTTTGCGCTGATGAAGGAACTCGCCTTGATAAGGCAGTCGTCCAAATAGGGAAAAATCTGGATTCCCTCCAGTCGAAGGTGTGCAGCCACCGGTGCTAAGACCTTGGTAAAGACCCGGGGTGCGGACCGTAGTCCGAAAGGGAGGACTTTGAACTGAAAGTCCCTGCCAGCCACTCTGAACCTCAAGAACTTTCTGTGTCTGGGTAGAATTGGTACATGAAAATAAGCATCTTGGAGGTCGAGGGTGGTCATGTAATCCCCCGCAGTAAGGAGAGGAAGAATTTCTTGCAGAGTTAGCATCCGGAATGACAATTTCTTGAGATATTTGTTGAGGGAGCGAAGATCTAAAATGGGACGCCATTCTCCCGATTTCTTTTTATGAGAAAAAATCTGGAATAGAACCCCGTTCCTCTTTGCAGTCGAGGGACTACTTCGATGGCTCCCTTTCGCAGCATCAAATTTATTTGGGCAAACAGCTCTGAGAGGCGAGCTGGAGGTGGGCCCTTGGGGGAAAATTTGGAGGAAATTTTACGAATTCTAGAACGTGGCCTCTGGCCACAATGTCCAAGACCCATTTGTCTGATGTTATTTTCGACCAGTTTGAGTAATAACGGGAGATTCTTCCTCCAACTTGTAAAGGGGTAAGTGGTCGAGCAGGTGGCAGGTGGCAGTTGTCACTGCTTTTTAGAGGTATCACGTCCTCGGAAGGTAGACTTCCTTCTATTTTGCGAGTAAGAGGTCGCTGGTTGTTGCCTGAATTGTTGTTGGCGCTGGGAAGAGAAGCGCTGATTGCTGTGATAGGGCTGATATTGTCTCTGTTGATTATATCCTCCTCTAGTAGAGAAGGATCCACGCCCCCTCGCACCCCGAAAGGGCGGTTTACGAAACTGAAGTGTTCCGAGAGAACTTGCTGTCTCAGTATCTTTTTTAATGGTCTGTAGGGCCTCATCAACATGGTTCCCAAAAGAGACTCGCCATCAAAAGGCATGTCCAATATCTTAGCCTGAACCTCCTGGCGAAATGAAGTTGACTTTAACCAGCCTTGCCTCCGCAAGACTGCAGCACCCGCCATTTGTCGAAAACCTGTAGAGGCAACATCCACCGATGAATCTATAATCTCAGCCGAGATTCGTTCCCCTTCCTGAAGGATCTTAAGCGCCTCTGATTTAGAAGGCTCAGTCAACATGTTAATGTAGGGAGCAATGTCCGACCACATTTGTCTATCATAGCGTCCTAAGATAGCCAGTGAATTAGCTGCCCGAACTGTTGTCGCTGCCATAGTGGACACCTTCTTCCCAATAGCGTCCAAACGTCTACCGTCCCGATCTGGGGGGCGGATAACGGAGAGGAGGGATTCCGCGCTCGTCGCTGCGCTGCCTGTGCTATAACAGAATCTGCCTTTGGTTGACCAATCAAACATGCAGGCGAGTTGTCCGGCGCCTTGTATTTTTTATCAAGGCGGGGCATGACCGCAGGAATAGAGGCAGGAGCTTTCATAACCTTCAATCCCTCTTGCCAAATGAAGTCAATAATGGGAATGGATCGTATTTGTCTTCTTGGCTGATCCTTAAAATCATAGAGGAAGCAATCATCCTGTTTCGTTTCCATAGAAAGTAGAAAACGCTTTGTAGCTCTCTCCATAAGAAGGTGAAAACCTCCAACGTCAGCAGGAGGAGAATCGACAGGAGCAGGAGTTAAAGGCGATGGAGTTTGAATCTGATACTCATCCCATTCTGAGAGTAAAGATCTGTCATCTAATTCTCCTTCCTCCCTATCGTCGTCAGAGGTGTGGGCGTCCTGAGAGTGATGCGACAGTACAGGAGAATGTGGCCTGGGTGACCTCAAAGTTGAAGAAGTTTGAGGCATAGGTGTGGGCGGCATAGAAGAAGCCGATTCTGATGGAGGGAAACGGCGATAGTAATCATCTAGCATGTATTGTAGATTGTTCAAAAGAGCCAAAGGCATTTGGGCCGTAGGCAGTGAATCTGTAGGTAAAGGAACCGTTTCCTGACAGATGTCATCCTCTGGATCCTCATCTTGATATTTAATGAGGAGCTCTGAAGGGCTCCTGGCGGTACGGAACATATCACCTTCTTCCGATTGGTCATCGTCTTCATCAGAGGTTAGCAATTGGTCCGGTAGTCTAAGGTGCACCTTAGGAGGAGAGATTGTGAGCGGAGAGCGTACATTTAAAGAAGATGCACGTCTTTGTAATAAAGAAGACGCCGTTGTCACCGGAGGCAACGTAGACGGTGTAATCTCTACTGCAGGCGTCGACGAAGACCAGACTTGCAGAGCCGTGCATGAGGCCAGTGGTAACGTCGACAAGGAAACCGTCGACGAAGTAGTCGTCGACGGGGCAGGCGTCGACGGAAGTATCGTCGACGAGACGGGCTTCGTCGACGAGACGGGCTTCGTCGACGGGACGGGCTTCGTCGACGGGACGGGCTTCGTCGACGGGACTGGCTTCGTCGACGGGACCTTCGTCGACGGGACCTTCGTCGACGGGATGGTCGTCGACGAGGCAGTCGACGACGACACTCCTTTACTCTTCGTCGTCGGAGCGTCGACGGTAGATACCAACACCTTCGTCGACGGAACTGGTCTGACTGAGACGGATACCAGCGTCGACGGCGAAGACGCCGACGACATGATCATTTGTGTCTTCGGCGATGAGAATGTTGCCGTCGACGTCGTAGTTGCAGTGTAAGAGCTCGTCGACGAAGGAGTCGCCGACGAGCCCGTCGACGAGGAACTCCGTTTCTGAGGCAAATCCTTCTCAGAAACTTGCTTAGAAGAGAGAGACTTTTTAGACTTTCTCGGGGCGTAGAAGCTATAGATCTAGGTTTAGAAGGTGGAAGAGTCTTTTTTGAAGTAGAAGGCACTTCAGCACTGCTGGAGAGTTGTTTCTTCGACACCTTAGCCCCAGGAGAAGACAAATTTGTGTCAGCAATCCTCTTTCTGGAGGACGTAGACTGAACAGAGGCAATACTCCCCACATCAGATAAGGGATTGTCCTGGTCTTTTATCTTCTGTAGCCACAGAAGTAGACGCCCCTCTCTGTCCCTCAGAGTCTTTTGAGGAAAAGTTCTGCAGATCTTGCAGTCTCTCACCTGATGTTCAGGATATAAGCAATAAATGCACTTCTTGTGGGGATCTTCTGAAAACAGCCGGAGCTTCCCACAAGAGTCACAAGGGCGAAAAAGAGACTTCTTTGAAGAAGACATCCTAAGAAGAATAAAATCCAAAGAACTGAGAAGAAAACTGAGCAGAGCTCAGGGAGACTCCCTTCACACGACGTGCGGTAGAAAATCTGAGAGCCTGAGCCTCTGAGGAGAACATTCTGGGTGGTGCTGTCGCCTGATTGGCTGGACTTTGGACTATATATAATGACTTGGACGAGTCATGAAAGTGGAGGAATTTTTTTCCTTTAATTTCTGGCCACTTTACTTCCTGGTTCTAATTTACCTAGGATATGGTGTATATATATATATATATATTGCTATTTTTATGTACCGTGGGACTCCCACTCCGACGACGGGGAATGATTCAAGCATGTGAATCTATGAAAGATACCCCAATACTGGAGAAGATTCAGTTTATGTGCAACTAGCTCCCCACTCCCTAGAGACTTCCCAACACTGACAAGCTTCTTTCTTAGTTAGTTCTGATAGGAATCCTGTATCCCACCACAGATGATGTGGCACCCTCAAATGGAAGAGGTTCAAAGTGTCAGGTTCCTAATGGCCTACGACATCCCTGAACTACTACAAGAAAGAATAATAATTACTACTTAGTTGCTACAGAAATCTGAAGAAGGATGGGGAAGAGAATGAGAAAAAAACATTGGACTGGAGTTCGCCCTTGGGATGAACTCTGTGCAGGCTCGGAGCAGTATTGGAAGTTTCGCTCGCAGGGGTATGATAAGCCACTTTATAGGCTGTAAGGTAAGTGGAAGATCACAAGTGAGAATGAGGCACAGATCAGTTGAATATGACCAAAGCACAACAGAGGCAGCACTGGAGGTTGGTGTTTTTTAACCATTTTTATTAGGTTTATTACAGCAAAATACAGGTTCATGCGTATATTTTATACACATCGCTGTAATTTGATCCCACTATAGGTGCTGTGCATATGAGTATTATCAGGAGTCATTGGTTCATTAAGAAAATAGTCAAGCGAAATAAACAGAGAAACAACAAGCCATGCCTACATCAGTACCTGAAAGGGGGGGGGTGCCTCAGATGGAAATAACCCCTCACATTGTAGCCACCAAAAGCCTTAGGCTTCCACCTCCCTAGCCGGAGATCTGTGCTAAAAGGGGCACTGGAGGTTGTTTTTGCGTCAAATCCCCTAAAGACCAGGATACCAGGAGGAAATCCCAGAATGTAAATGCAAACCAGACCAGACAAAAGCCTAGGATGCAAATGAGAGAGAGGATGCCCGGGTGCGTCACAAACCACAAAGTAAAAGTTACTTACCTTCGGTAATGCTGTATCTGGTAGAGACACAGTCTATCCGCAGATTCCTTAACGTTGAATTCTCCAAAGGCGCCAGTCTGGATTTGAAATTTTTCAGCAGTACCTCTGCGCGCCGGGGGACGGCGTCGTACGGCTCCGCGGTGATATCGTCTCCGGAAATGACGTCAGTGGAGCCATACAAGTCCCCTCCGGTGCGCGGATTTCAGTTTCCTCTGTGAAATCTTCCGCGCCAGAACGCGGAGCCACGACAGAAACTGGTTGTGGAAACAGTGTGCCAAAAAAAAATCTTTGAAACTTAATAAAGAAGAAACATCAAATGGTATATTGATACCAGACATGGATCTTAAAGAAAAACCCCCAATAAAAGTAACGAAACACAGGGCTACATGAAACTCTACGCCCTGGTGAATAACCCCCATTTAAGGGAAGAGAATATATACTCTCTAAACCATTCCAATGGTAATGAATGGCATGGCAATAGCCAAACAGAACCTACAACACCAGGTTGTGTGTTAAATCACACCATTACGTGATATATTGACAGTACCAATGTCAAGGTATGATGATACCAAGAAGACTTTCATAGAAAGAACAAAGAAATGTATACTACTCAGTGGTGTGTCATCCAGAGAAAAAGAGAAAACACACTCCCACTCTACCAACTACACATATTTGGAAATGGATGTTATTGCAACATCTAAACAAGCTAAGTGGCCAGGTCAAGCGATTTGTTTAGTCCTAAAATAGATTGAGATAGTGATCACTGGTATATAAACCCAGTACTGAAAGGGTACAACTCTTACTCCAAAGGTAATTCGCTGAGCGGGAAGGATGGGCAGGGCATTAAGGAATCTGCGGCTAGACTGTGTCTCTACATATATAGCATTGTGAAAGGTAAGTAAATTTTACATCTGATAGAGACATCTAGCCGCAGATTTCTTAACTTTGAATTAAATACCATAGCTATACCCCACTGGAGGAGGGTCTGCAAACTAATTTTACAAAAGTTCTCAAAGAGAACTAGCCAGTCAAAACTAACAACAGACCAAAAGTATGTAGGAGTAGCAGAGCAAGAGCTAGGCTCTTATTAGAATCCATGATCACTGTCACAGAACATATCAATTTAAATAAACAACCTTACAGGCCAGAGAGAATCGGCCCTAGAAGGAAAAAGGGTTGAAAAACCCCCTGGAGAACCATCTATCGGATGACAGACATTAACCCCTATCCCCCAACGGGGTATGAAAACTCAATGACCAAAAAGGGTCAAATGCATGGTAACAGTTCTATAATCTGCATTGTTCACGATAATAAAGAGTCAGAAAAAGAACTGTCCTGATAAAGTCCCAAAACAGGACTTTCAGAACTCATTTACCCTAAGGGAAAGATGAACTACAACACCTCCTTGGTATTAATCATTTAGTTTGGACAAAATTAAAATCATATCCATTCTATGCACCAATTGTATAACATCTTGCCACAAAGATTTAAATATAGACATAAATATATATATAAACATAAATATGTCATCAGACACTCCGATTGACTCGGCAATTCACAGGAGTTCACTGGCCAATAACTACGACCAGTACGCAAAAACGTATTAAGCTTCCCTCCGTACAGTCTTCAGTGTCATAGTCTGACAGACTGAACACAATTTCGAGCTCTGAATAAGCTCAAACACCAACACAAGCTAGAAAAAAGAGAATCAACCACCTCTTTGATTAAAATCGTTTCCTTTTCTCCCTTTTTTTTTTTAAACAAATATGTGTAACACATATATTACAGTCATGTATAATCCGTATACATAAGAACTAACTAGAACTGAGAAACCAGCTCCAAAACGGCATACTCTGCCACCAACACAACACCGTAGGTGACTTGCCGGAAGAAAAAGATGCCTGTCAAAAGTAATCCTAAATAACTGACACCACAAGAATACAGCAGTAGTGATTACTCACGAATTGAGGAATGCAGAAAATAATAGGTACATCCTCTCCAGAAGACAGGTAATGCTGATCAGACAGAACCATGTATCCTCAGAGGCCAGGGAACCAAGGGAACCTCCCTCAAACCTTTAAATCAATACACAAGTAAAAAGAAAAATGGAACTGAGGTTATAACCACCACTCCTCATCGGAGTACCCGAGGTAGTACTGGTAACCAAAACTGGACATGTACAACATCCTAACAAGGCTACACATAAAACATAATCCCAACCTAGGGACAAGCAAAGAACACAGTGAGAGAAACACAGGACTATGACTCTGTAGTTCTCCGTCTTCCTTGGAAGTGTCTTAACGCCGCATCTGCCTGATCTCCAAAAAGACGTGCGCCGTCAAATGGTACGTCAGCCAAAGCCGACTGGACAGCCTCTGAAAAACCCGAAGATGCCAACCAAGCCCGGCAACTTAGTGCCACTGCTGATGCCATGGCTCGACCCATGGAGGCTTTTGTGTCCATGCTACACCTTTAGCAAGCCTAGCAGCTTGCTGACCATCCCTAACCAGGTTGCCAACCTCAGCACGGAGGTTATCCGGAAGAGATGAGAGCATGTTCTGTAAAGAATCCCAAAAAGCATAGGAAAAGATCCCCAGCACACAAGAAGTATTGGTGGCTCTCAATGCTGAGCTGGCTGAGGCAATAAAATGCCTCCCACAAGCATCACGACCCCTAGCATCCTTACCCACCGGAGTCTTAGGAGTAGACTCTATGTCCTGAGAAGACGTTGCAGCCTGAGTTACCAGGCCACTAGTGGATGGATGCCTATGCAAATAGACATGGTCCCCAGGTGCAGGTAAATGTCTACCCGCAACATCACAGTCTACTGGGACTCCTGACTCAGGCTTAGCCCAGGCACCTAATAAAATATCAAATAGGGCCTCACTATACAGAAGAACAGGTTCTTGTCCCGTTTGCCCCTGGTAAAGGACCTCAAACAAAGGGTCTGTAGACCTCTGCACCGTGGGCAGTGATAAATCTAAAACTGCAGCCACTTTCCTCAGCATGTCTGCAAAGGAGGAACTTGCCTCCATGGCAAGACTAGGGGGAGAGAGTAACCCAGATGCTGGTGAAGAGTCCAGTCCACTAGCCTCACCAAGAGCTGTAAGCCAGCTCTCCTCCACCTGAAACACATTGGTGTCTGAAATGGGCCGAAGAAGTCCTGCCCCAGGTGGACCTCCTGACACCTCTTCACGTAGGCGACTCCGCCACCGACGTCGTACGATGCCGAAGCGGCGCCGTCCCGGGGGAGGAGAGGCGTCTTCGACCGGCACCGCCGGCGTCAATGTCAGAGTCAATGAATGGCGTCGATGGCAAAGATCCTGAAGGACTGTGAGCCTGCACCAAAGCGATGTCAGGCGACGCCGATCCATGGACTCCGATGGCCCAACCGTCACCAAGGAAATTTCCTCAGACGGCGCCCCACTCACCTCCTTGGGGCCTTGAGGCACTCCAGATGGAGATGGGGTCCCAAAGATGAGGTGTAAGGAATCATAATATTCCCTCATCTGAGCCATCGACGCCCCGGATCCCGGAAACACAGGGAGACACAGTGCGGAGTCGCGTATGGCTTCCTCAACCGTCGAGCTAGAGGAGCCCTGGGGGACAGAGTCTCCATACAGTGAAGTCCGAGAATGCGACTTCAACCACCCTATACCTTTCGACTTCCCTGGAGAACGACGTCCTCTAGACAGGCTTCGGCTCCTAGATCGACCCAGCAAAAGCTCTTCCCGGGACAACGAAGATCGAGGCTGGGAAACCTCTGAGGATCTCGATACAAGCGGCCCCATCAATTTCAAACGCCTCTCCTTCAATGACTTCGGTTTTAAGTTCTGGCAGGAACCACAATCCTCGGTGTCGTGGTGTTCACCTAAACACCACATACAAATTGTATGCGGTTCTGTCACCGACATATATTGGTTACAAGACCTACAAGGTTTGAAACCTGTTGACATCAGACAAGGGCACACTATTCCACCGACACCAGGTGTCGAAGTAGGCCAGGAAAAAACGACCCGAGGAACCACTTCTCCGGATCCGCGTCACAGCGCGGAAAAGAAGAAACTGGCGTCCGCGCGCCGGAGGGGACTTGTATGGCTCCACTGATGTCATATCCGGAGACAACGTTACTGCGGAGTCGTACGATGCCGTACCCCGGCGAGCAGAGGTACTGGTGAAAAATTTCCGGATCCAGACTGGCACCTGGGGAGAATTCAAAGTTAAGGAATCTGTGGCTAGATGTCTCTATCAGATACACATAGCAATGGAGAAAAGGTAGGGAATTCCTGAACACATGCGAATTGAGATATAGGAAAATAACAAACAAAAGGGATGCATAAACAAGTGCAAACTAGTATAAAGCACAGAGCCACAACAACTAACAACACATTGCCAGGCATTGACTTCATGTTTGCTAGACCATTAAATACTAAAATACTAACTTTACCCCAAATGCTCCAGAAGTGTCTAATAGGCCAGGAAATATGTGAGTTGAGAACAGAATGCAGTCTAGTGTTCAAGTCTTTTCAGTTGCCATTTGTCCTGTACTCCATATTTTCCAACTTTAACTTGCTCTATGGCTGTCCCTTTTCTTCCTCCCACTTTCCCAGAAGAATTTTCATGGGACCCAGGGATGGTGTATAGATATTTGGTGTATAACCAAACTCTGCCTTCGGTCTGGTAAACTTGTGCTTTACACTAATGACGTTCAGCAAAACCTTTGTATTGTGCTTTGGCTTGGGGCACATGTTGATGGGCTGCCGTTTGAATAATGTGAATCTGGTGTAGCAGATCAATAACAGAGGATGAAATCCATAAGAGCAATAGAAGGGAGATATCCCTAATGAAGAATATCACGAGTTATATGCAAACTCTGCAAGCATAATCTATTGGTACCAAGCATTTTGATGATACCTGAAGTATTGTCCTATAGTGTGGCTTAGCCACTCACTTTGTCCATCGTTTGTGGAAGGAAACTGGTGAATTTAAAATGTGCAATGTTGCTATTTTCATCAGTTATTGCAAGAATCCCTGTCAGTGACAATGATATCAGACAGCCTGCGTAAATTAAAGGTGTGGGCAAAAACGATTGCTGCAAGTTCTACAGCTGTAGGTATTTTTTGACAGGAATGAAGTGTTCCATCTTCATGATATAATCCACCACTGCCAGTAATGACGGTATATCATATCTATTCGAAGAAGATAGCTCGACAATGAAGCCCACTGAGACCATGTTCTAGGGTTGAGTTGGAGCGGATAGGGGTTTCAGCAGTCCTACCGCAGGTGAACGTGAAGTCTTGACGTGAACACACATAGCGCATCTCCTGACATATTTTTGCCTCAATTGTTTCATATTAGGCCACCAGAAGTAACGACTGACCAATTCTCATATATTCCATTGTTCTGTATGCCTTGCTACATGACACCATTTCATTACCATTTGTTGTATCTCGGTGCATGGGAGATATAACCCTTCTTAATATAACAAGTCTCTATCTGTTTTGAGGTGGGACTAACATCACAAAAAAATGCACATTTGAATTCCTGAACCTCTCCTAGCGGCACAGCTTTAAGATGTCTAAGATGCAGAAGTGATCCATTTAGGATAATGTCAATGTACATGAGAAGATTTTGAAAATTTTCATTCTGTTCATATACGACTAAATCATTGGAACTGAACATTCAGCTTTCTTCCTTCATCATTTCTACCCAAATTAAATTCTAAGTTAAGGTTCAACGCAGATTTATTTTATGGGGCAGTTGTTCACTGAAGCTTGCCTAAGCTCACCCTTGGCATTCTGTCCATTTTCTTTATTATGTCACATGTTTGCGGAATATTGTTTTACTGACCTTTCCTCACACTGCCATAATTTTAATCTCCACTTAATATACTGCACCTTTATTATCTCTTATTTTCCTTTCACTGAGTCTTCAGGCGAGTTAGTTACAAACCCCACCTCCACGCTCTTTTTAGACTTGCCTTTTGTCAAGTTTACTGTCGATGAGGTCTTGCGTCTGATTGGCAGAGGTCCGTGCTGAGAACATCAGGAAATTGGGGATGTACTCCATGGGTAGGTTTTTCAGCAGCTTGTCTGAGATGGTGAGAGTTTTTCCAGTGCCAGTGGGACCAATGCATAGAACCTAGTATACAATGTAAATAAAACCCTCAATGAAAATATGAATTGCATATACAGAACCAAGAGGGGAGACATGGACATGATGGGACACAAAGCATGAAAGTAAGAAGACATTGGAGGGAGCAATGATATAAAGCTTCAAGTACTAGTTCTCAAATGTTGGTATTCCATCATCTACAGATTCACATGCACAGAGGGAGAGCAAGGAAAGTGATAGTTACTTATACCAACTGCTCTCTAATATGAGGATTATCTGTAGAATTACAAACTGCGAATATCCCTAACTGTTAAGAAGAGGACGTCTGAACACTTTTGTCAGCATGTCGACCTCACTCTAGCAGTGATTTTGAATTGGTTCCCATAATAATGAAAATTGCCAGAATACCTTTTTTGCAGTCAGCGTTTTAGTGTCATCTTTAATCAGGACGTTTAACATATACAGTACAGTGCACTATCCTGAAACAAGTAAGATTAGAGGTTTGCTTATGGGTCCATTGAAAAAATGGATAAGTTACTTACCTGTAATCCTAGTTCTCTTCCAGGGGTATACTCATCAAAGTCATAAGCACTGAATAGTCCCGCCCACGTGTGGGGACCCCGGAGCAATAGCCAATAATATGCATATATCTACATATATATATACATAAATACCCATATATATAGATAATATGCATTATATACATATGCAGCCTGAAAACATGTTACTAGGCTCAAAAAACTGCCGCCATTGCATTGTAAATCTTTTACATTTGAAAAAATAAAGACATATAAGTCATAATATACTTATGATACATATAAAGAAAACTGGTTTTGAGTTTGCTTTGAAACACACAACCTTTATTTTCAAAGGTAAAAAGGTAAGATCATAGAGGCAGATTAGCCTAGAATGGCTGCATAGAAAACAATTGGAAAATTGGCGCCGTGCCTTTAAGACCCCAGGAACCCCCAGGCTCCCATCATGCACCACAGGTGACAGTTAGGTCAGTTCTTTTGGACGGCGTATAACATTGTAATCACAGTATGGGTAACAGGTACATATATATGAACATGGTATTCGTCCGGGGAGGAGGGAGGGTTGCTTATGACTTTGATGAGTATACCCCTGGAAGAGAACTAGGATTACAGGTAAGTAACTTATCCTTCTCTTCCAGGGGATACTCATCAATAGTCATAAGCACTGAATAGAGTAGCAAGCCCATCCCCGTACCCTGCGGACGAATACCAGCATATCAAAACCATTTTACCAAAACATATATTACCCAAACAAATTTCTCAAGGATGCTTGACCAAACTGAGCATCCGCTTGAGTGTCAGAATCAAGGCAGTAATGGCGTGCGAAAGTATGGACCGAACGCCATGTGGCTGCTTTACAAATTTCTTGAATAGGTACATTCCTAAGCATCGCTATTGTAGCTATTTGCCTCTTGTAGAATGCGCTCTCGGCTTGCCCGGGAGCTGCTTATGTGCCAGTTGATAAGATAACGTGATACATGACACTATCCATCTAGAAATGGACCTTTTAGAGGCAGGTAAACCAGTGTTCAACGGACCATAATTCACAAAGAGTTGGTCAGACTTTCGTACACTTTTTGTTTTATCAAGATAGAATTTTAACACTCTTTTTAGATCTAGAGAGTGTAGAGCTCTCTCAGCCTGAGTGACAGGGTTTGCAAAGAAAGTAGGAAGAGTAACTGACTGGTTGATGTGAAAATCCGAGATCACCTTAGGAAGGAACCTCGGGTGAGTATGTAACACCACTCTATTCGCGTGAAAAACGAGATAAGGCTCTGTAGAGCATAAGGCTTGTATCTCGCTTACCCTGCGGGCAGATGTGATTGCCACGAGAAAAGCAGTCTTCCACGAAAGATGCTGAAGGGAAGCTTTGTGAATGGGTTCAAATGGGGGACCCATTAGTTTAGAGAGGACCACATTAAGCTCCCAGGGATCCTTAACAACTGGCATTTGAAAGAAAGAAATCTGAGTGGGAGACTTTCTATATGCTGTTATCGCTGCCAGGTGAACCTTTATGGAGGAGTATTGCAAACCTGCTTTGGCCAAATACAATAAGTATGGTAACAGTACCTGTTCCTGACCTCGAATAGGATCAAGACCCTCAGCAGTACACCACATGTAAAACGCTTCCACTTAAAGCGTAAGACTTCCTCGTAGAAGGTCTCCTAGCCTCCTTCAAGATCTGCATGCAGTCTTGAGAGACACCTAAATGTCCATATTGGATGAACTCAGGAGCCATGCTGCTAACCTCAGGGACGGCAGGTTGGGATGGAACACCTTGCCGCCCGCCCTGGTCAGCAGATCCGGATGACATGGCAACCTCCTGTGTGGTACTTTGGACAGATGAAGAAGGTCCGGGTACCACCACTGGCGAGGCCACTCTGGAGCAACCAGGATCATCTCTGTCTTGGAATTGTACAGTTTCCTGATCACCATGGGAATGAGGGGAATAGGTGGAAAGGCGTAGAGTAATGTCTCTGACCAGTCTATCAACAGAGCATTCCCCTTGGATCCTGGTTGCGGGTACCTGGAGGCGAAAACGCGGCATTTTGCGTTTTCTGCGTCCGCGAAGAGATCGATGTCTGGTGTTCCCCAGTGGTGGAAGATGTCTTGCGCCACTTCTTGTTTTAGCACCCAGTCGTGTGCTTCTGCGAAATGCCTGCTTAGGCTGTCTGCTTCGACGTTGAGGATGCCTGGTAAGTGAATTGCGGAGATTTTCATGTCTCGTGCCAGAAGCCACTTCCAAATCGCCTGTGCTTCCAGCGACAGGGGTCTGGACCTGGTGCCCCCCTGCTTGTTCAGGTAGTACATCGTTGTTGTATTGTCCGTCTGAACAGGCAGAGCAGTCGATTTGATGGAAGGAGAAACGCCTTGAGAGCCAGATGCACCGCTCTGAGTTCCAGCATGTTTATGTGGTATAGCTGCTCTTTCTCTGACCACATTCCTTGGATCTGTAGTGGCCCCATATGAGCGCCCCATCCCTGAAGGGACGCATCTGTCACCAGAGTCTGCTTGGGCAGTTCCTGTTGAAAGGGGACTCCTACGATGAGATGAGTCCGCCGCATCCACCATCTGATGGAGAGCCGGACAGATAGAGGTAGAGTTAAAGTGTCCTCCCATCAATTGGAGATTTGGGACCACTGATCCTCTAGAGTCTGCTGTAGAGGTCTCATGTGAAGTCTGGCGTTTGGAACTAGAAAAATGCACGAGGCCATCGAACCCAGCAGAGATGAGATCTGCCTGGCCGTGGGCTGAGGTATCTTCAGGAGAGTTTGACACTTGTGGAGAATGGATGATAGTCTCTCCTCCGAAGGATACGCTCTTGCGTTTACTGTGTCCAAAGTTGCGCCCAGGTAATGTATCCTCTGTGTTGGATTGAGGATGGATTTTTTGAAATTTACGTGTAGACCGAGCTGATGTAGTTGTTGAATGCAGTATGCGAGGTGCTGCTGTAGAAGAGTTGGAGACGCACTCTTGAGAAGCCAATCGTCTAGGTAAGGATAGACGAAAATCTGCTTCTTCCTCAAGAAAGCAGCTACTACTGCCATGCACTTTGAGAATGTGCGAGGAGCCGACTTCAGACCGAAGGGCAGGACAGTGAACTGGAAGTGGTCTGACTGGATGCGAAACCTTAGAAACTTTCGATGCTTTGGAGAGATTGGGATGTGGAAATAGGCATCTTGAAGATCTATGGAACACATCCAGTCCCCTTGATGTAGATGCGGGATTATTTGATGTAATGCCAGCATTCTGAACCTCTCTCTCAGAATGAACTTGTTGAGAAGCCTGAGATCTAGTATAGGCCTGAACTCCGTGTTTGGACCTTTCTTTGGGACCAAAAAATATCGGGAGTAGATTCCCTGTCGACGTTGATTCCATGGGACCTCCTCGATGGCCTCCTTTAGGAGTAGAGCGGACACCTCGTCTCTCAGAAGATTTATGCGATGGATGACAGTCTTTTGAGGAGGAATAGAGGGTGGAGGGGACTTGAACATGATGGAATACCCATTCCTTACAATATTTAGCACCCACTTGTCTAGTGTGATTTTGGTCCACTCTTCCAGGTAGAAACGGACACTTCCCCCCACCGGAGTGGGTAACGGAGTTAGGGGAAGCAAGCACTCACTGCTTCTGTTGTTGCTTGGCAGCAGGTGTGGACTGTCTGGAGTTCCCTCTTCGTCCTCTACCAGGACGACGCTGGTAGGATTGTGATCTTCCTTGATTTTGCTGGGAGGACCACTGAGGGGTTTGAACCCTCTGCTGGTATTGGCGCCGATCGTAAGGGTGGTAGCGCCACCTGAAGTCCTTCTTCTTCTCGAGCCCAACCGCCTTCACCGTATCCAGTTCGGTCTTCATCCTGGACATTTCGTCATCAGCATGAGAGCCGAAGAGCGATGTGCCATTGAAGGGGAGATTAAGAATACGATGTTGCGCCTCTGGCTTCAAACCCGTCAATCTCAGCCAGGCAGAGCGATGGGCACAAATCCCATGTGCATAACCATGGGCAGCGAGATCAGAGGCATCAGCCGCTGCACTGATGACTTGATTGGCCACCAAACCACCTTCATGCAGAATTTCCAGGAAATCTTGCTTGTCTTCTTTTGGGAGCTTCTCAGTGAAGCGTGAAAGAGAGTCCCACAAAGAGCGGTCATACCGACCCAGTAAGGCCGAGGCGCTGGCTACCTTCATGTAAGAGGCTGAGGTAGTCCACATTCGCTTGCCGACAGAATCCATGGCCTTACTGTCTCTATCTGGGGGTACCGCAGACGATGCTGCCCCCGTCTGATTCTTCCGTGCCGCTGAAACAATAACTGAGTCCGGTGGAGGGTCAGACCTCAGAAAGAAGGGGTCCTTCTCAGGAGCCTTATACTTTTTAGTGATCCGAGATGGGGCCGCCCCCACCGATGCTGGAGTAAGGAATTTTTGCAGAGCAGGCTCTAGCAGGCCAGGCACTAGGGGAAGCAATGGTCTAGAGGAAGACCTTTGGTGTAGTGTTTCAAAGATGACTGATGTCTTGGTGGTGGAAACAGGCATTTCAATCTGAAGCTTCGCAGCCCCTCGACAGAGAACCTCATTGAAGGTCAGGATATCATCAATAGGCGATATTCTACTCGGAGGAGAGGAAGAAAGAGTAGGAGAGTAATCAGCCTTGGAGTCTGAAGACCACGAAGAAGATCTATGGCTTCGTCTTCTAGGAGAACGGTGTCGAGATCTGGATGCCCGACTCCTAGGAGAACTTGATGAGCGCCTTCTGAAAGGTGGGGACCTTTGTGGAGTGGCATGTCGCTCATGTCTTTCAGATGAGTGTACTGACTGAATTATAGGCAATCTGGATCTTGTAGAGGAACGTGGCAATCCTGTAACCCTGCGGATCTTCCACTCCCTTATTTCCCCTAGCCATCTCGGGGAGATATTAGTTGGAGGGGTTGGTGACGGTACTGGTGAGTGTTCAGGAGTGACTTGCACTATCTGAAGTCCTGGGGAGGAAGAGGCACTCCTTGACGTCACCACCTGGGCGTCCCACGTCGAGCGGTCTCTTTGCAGGAGGAGATCCGTGATTGGAATGTGATCTCCTCGATGTCGACCTAGATCGCGATCTTCTTGACCTAGATCCAGAGGGTGTTTTTCGAGATCTCGACGTCGATCTCCTCGACGTCGACCTCCTTGGCGACGGATGCGTCGACGTCATGCGTCTCGACGGCGACTGCCTGTGTCTCACCGGCGTCGAAGCCCTCGGTGTTCGGCTCGACGTCGATGCAATTCGCCATCTCGACGTCGGTGGTGATCTCGACGTCGCCACTGTCCCTCTCGGCGGCGGGCTTCGACGTTGATGTGCCGACGTCGAGCCCCGGCCTCTTGACGTCGTAGGCGAGCCAGACTTGGACCGCCTACGCGTTGGTGTCGACTTCGTCTTATGGGTCTTCTCACCTGAAGTCAGATGTTTCGACGGCGAAGGACGTCTTGACGTCGATTTCGACGCCGACTCGGAGCACAAAGGTATTTTGGATGTCGATCTGTCCCTCGACGGCGTATGAGACTGAGGTTTCCTTTTCTCACCTTTCTCTTTGCGCTCCAACCTTGGTTGAGAGGAGGGCTTCCTTGAGCGATGTTCTTCTTGCCCACTTGCTTCTTTTCTTCTCTCCTGCATGGAGTGCAGCTTAATCTTCTCCCTTTCCCTAAGGGTTCTTTTTGAAAACTTGCTGCAGTGGTAACACTGGTCTGGCTTGTGAGTTGAAGGTAAACAAGCAAAACAGACCGAGTGAGGGTCTGACTTAGCCATCTTTTTTCCACAGGCCGGGCACTTATTAAATAAGGCCGGCATTATGACAGGAAAAAATAGCCAAAAGTCAGAAAAAATAGTAGTATTAGTAAGTTAAGTACTAAAGACGTCGAGTGAAACTAAAAAGTTCACTTGAAACCAGAAAAAAGTGATAAAAAAATCACTAACTGGCGAGCTCAATACTCCAGGATCCTCACAGAAGGAGCCGGAAAAAGAACTGACCTAACTGTCACCTGTGGTGCATGATGGGAGCCTGGGGGTTCCTGGGGTCTTAAAGGCACGGCGCCAATTTTCCAATTGTTTTCTATGCAGCCTTTCTAGGCTAATCTGCCTCTATGATCTTACCTTTTTACCTTTGAAAATAAAGGTTGTGTGTTTCAAAGCAAACTCAAAGCAGTTTTCTTTATATGTATCATAAGTATATTATGACTTATATGTCTTTATTTTTTCAAATGTAAAAGATTTACAATGCAATGGCGGCAGTTTTTTGAGCCTAGTAACATGTTTTCAGGCTGCATATGTATATAATGCATATTATCTATATATATGGGTATTTATGTATGTAGATATATGCATATTATTGGCTATTGCTCCGGGGTCCCCGCACGTCGGCGGGACTATTCAGTGCTTATGACTATTGATGAGTATCCCCTGGAAGAGAACCATGCTGACAAAATTTAATTAGAGGCAAGTTAATAACCTTGGGGTTTCTTTAGGATTTGGCCGATGTGGGACATCACCCAAAATTTGGCAGCTGTCCCATCCGCCACATTTAGAGTGTACTTATGGCTACACACTTCTCTTAGAGAGAACAGGATACCAGCCAATTTTTGGTAGATGTTCAACCTTCGCCAAACTATAAATAACTCCTATTTAAAGTATATACATGACTATACGCTCTACGTAGGTTGGTCTGGACAGCTGTCAATTTGTGGCAGATATTCCACATCAGCTAAATTCTAAATATCACCTGTTCTGTTTTCCAATATGGGATCTTCCATAGTTTGAGTTCATATAGATAGAAGCCCTCTAAGTGCAAACTTGTGCAGAAGAGTGTCAATGTGAATAACACCTGCATGTTGGCAAGATAATTCCCTTCAACCTGGGTACGGTTAGAGGAGCAATTGTTCAGCACGGGAAACAGACACTACAACGAAACATTTTTAATGCATGCTATTACAACACATCAGTCAGTGCTATATTGAAGATGTCCAGCCGGACAATCAGTTTAATAAATTAATAAATGCAAAAACAAATAGGAACCCAACAATACAGTGGGACACAGTCCTGCGTCCTACACATACACAAAACACTTACATTTGAACATAAACATTTCAGGCAAGAAAAGGGTAGCTTGTTGAAGATCCGAATGATTAGGGCAAGCTTGGAAAAATACAGCTGGTGCACTTGTTTTATCACATCGGATTAATGTGCGTGATGTTCGAAGGTGCACATTTACATGTATTAAGTACCATGCGCTGATCTTATGCATGCAAAAAAATTGTATTTTGAATTATAAACGTCTTCTGACTTGATGCGTGATAAAAGAGTCTAGGACCATTTGTTTTCAATACTACAGATATCCCCAGTAGCGCATTGTACTTCTTGGCACGATTTTCCCTACAAACGTTAAAATTCAATATCTCCATTACTACTAATTGGATTTTTGTCATTTTGAACTTGTTTTATTTATTAAAATGTACTCTATTTTTCTAAATTGGTGGTGGGCTCCTTTTGTGGTGTGCTTTCACTATTTTAGAGTTTGAAGTATTGCGGAAATACTTTACACATTACCTCTAATTTAAACCCGACTGCTTTGCGCCAGGCTACCACGTGGGTGGGCACAGGTTAATGTGGGGTTTGCTTGTGCCTTATCCTGACAAGGACAGTAGTTGCTGCATGTCCAGAGCTGACACCCTAGTAAACCAACAGCCCAATTTCTTACAATACTTCTCAGGCATATTCCAGAATTTACACTATTAAAAACATCCTTTGTTTTATAGAATTTAAACAATCCATTTTATTATATCCATATATTTAGATGTGTGTGCCCCTATGCATTTCGTTTCTGAGGAAACATGAGTCCATCTGAGTATTAGTCCTAGATTTTGTATCTGAACAATAATGTTTGAATAAAACAGATTTTGGAGGCTGACCTGCAAATAATGTTCAATAAAGGACAGCAGCATGTGGTAAGCTAAATGTCTTAGTTCACACTGCTTTTCTCATGACCTCAAAGCAATAAGAAACAGCTGTCTGAATACTATTATAATTCATTTTAGCTAATAGCTGTGCAAGGACTGCTGATCAAACATTTATTATTCAGAAAGACTATGAGTTAAATGGACTGATGAACAGAACAATCTGAGACTTTAAATTGCAAGGTCCAGATTTGAAAAGCAATGTTAATGTTAAAAAGGACCCTCCATGGATACGTACATAAAAAACAAGTTACTTACCTTCCGTAACGCTCTTCCTGGTTGATACTCTATCTAACTGCAGGTTCCTCACCCTATTAACACCACCAGACTGGACCCAGAGAAATTTGTCAGCAATTCTCTTGCACGCTGATAGGTGGCGTCGTACAGCTCCACATCAACTCGTTCCCACCCTGGAAATGATGCCAGAGCCACATATAACGCCACCCCTGCATGCCGACGTCAGTTTCTTTCTGAATTCTGTCCCAGCCATTGGACGTTGAGCCATTAAGTAATCAGATTTGACAGTGTGCAGATCATTAAACTGGGACTTTTTCTAAGATGGAAAAAAGAGTCCATTCCACAGATCAGTTTGGTACAGAATCTACAGTTGGATAGACTATCCACCAGAAAGAGCAATACTAAAGGGAAGTAACTTGTTCTTCTGACGGATACTTCCAACCGCAGATTTGTTACCTTGTGAAGAGATACCAAAGCAGTACCTCCCAAGGTGGTGGGGCTATTGAAAGGCTCAGACCAAAACTTCCTGCAGCAATGAACGGGCAAAGTGCCCTTCCTGCCGGACCTGGCTATCAAAGCAGTTGTCCTTCATGAACATGTGAACCGATGTCCACGCTGTGGCCTGACAGATGTCTAAGACAGGCACTCGGGGCAATAAAGCAGCGTTAGGATCCTTAGCCTTGGCCCTGGTGGTAGAACCCTCTGGGTGCTGCTTCTTAGTCAGTGTGCCCAGACGTGGATCCCATGCTCGCTACACCACCAGATTCAACTTAGCCTGGCTGATTACGGGTGATACCCCAAAACTGGTACCAGTATGCTTTTTCTAGTCCAGGGAGGACCTAGCCTGGCAGTTCCGGCTGGACTGTTCCCATAGGGAGCAGGGTCAAGACTGATTTGCATATGGCTGGGGGTCTAAACTGGAATGGCATGGCATGCAAAAAATTGATGGATTTGACCCAGATCTGTAACTGGGAGTGAATGTTTGCATTGTTCAGCATTCCGTCCATCATCAGTTCTTTTTGCATTTGTCGCCCTAAGTGGGAAGGGTATGCCCAGATGTGGGTCCTGTGCTCGCTATGCCACTAGCTTCAAGCTAGCCTGGATGATGAGGGGTGATACCCCAAAACCGGTCCCAGGACGCTTGTTTCTGGTCCAGGGACGACGTGGCCTGGCAGTTCAAGCTGGACTGTTCCCCTGGGGAGCAGGGTCAAGACTGATTTGCATATGGCTGGGTCTATACTGGAATGGCATGGAGGGGCATGGAAAAAACAATTAATTTAACCCAGATCTGTGACTGGGGGTGAAAGTTGGAATTGTTCAGCATTCCGTCCATCATCTGTTCTTATTGCATTTCTTGCCCTAAGTGGGATGGGTGTGCTCAGAAATGGGTCCCGTGCTCGCTACACCACCAGATTCAAGCTAGCCTGGCAGATGAGGGGTGATACCCCAAAACCGGTCCCAGGATGCTTGTTTCTGGTCCAGGGAGGACCTGGCCTGTCAGTTCGGGCTAGACTGTTCCCAAGGGGAGCAGGGTCAAGACTGATTTGCATATGACTGGGTCTAAACTGGAGTGGCGTGACATGCACACAAACAATGGAGTTAATCCAGATCTGTGACTGGGGGTGAATGTTTGAATTGTTCAGCATTCCATCCATCATCTGTTCTTATTGTCTTAGCCAGTGTGTAGCAGATTTTAATGTAGAGGGCTATCCTCCTAGAAATAGTGCTTTTCTGCACTGCCTTATACTTCTGTGCTCCTGCAAACCCCACAAAACGTTGATTGTCGACCGGATGATCCATGGTGCGAACAATGTAAAAGTTCAAGACTATTTTGGGGATCCAAACAATAGAGTCTTTTTTCCTCCTTCGAGGGACGAGGTGGAGCAAAGAACACCGGAATGTCATGGATTGTCCAACATAATAGGCATCACAACTTTGGGAAGAATGATGCCCTAATCCAAAGGACCAGTTTATCCGGGAAAAAGGTACTATATGGTGGCGCGTCAGACAGTGCCTGAGGCTAACTCGATCAATGGGCTGATGTTATCGCTGTGACCAAGACTGTTTTCAACGTCAAAAGCTACAGAGGACTGTTGTGCATTAGTTTGATTGGGCACAGGGTCAAGACTGATTTGCATATGGCTGGGTTCAAACTGGAATGGCATGGTGAGCAAAAAAAAAACGATGGATATAGGCCCAGATCTCTGTACTGGGTGTGAATGTATGACATTGATCTGCATTCTGTCCATCAATTGTTCTTTTTGCATTTGTCACCCCGAGTGGGACGGGTATGCCCAGACGTGGGTCCCGTGCTCTCCATGCCACTGGAGTCAAGCTATCCTGGCTGATGAGGGGTGATACCCCGAAACCGGTCCTAGGATGCTTGTTTCCAGTCCAGGGAGAACCTGGCCTGGCAGTTCGGTCTGGACTGTTCCCATTGGGCATATGGCTGGGTTAAAACTGGAATGGCATGGTGAGCAAAAAAACGATAGATATAGGCCCAGATCTCTGTACTGGAGTGAATGTATGACATTGATCTGCATTCTGTCCATCAATTGTTCTTTTTGCAGTTTGAATGGGGTGCACATCAAGTATGTGAATACCAGGTTATGGTTGCACTGTGGCATTACAAATCAATTAGGTGGGAGCATGTGGGTCAACCCTTTCAAAAAAACGCTCCCTGAACAGCTGCAAGTAACAATAGGACTGTAGCCTTATAAACCAATGGTATTGACTTTACAACCCTGCCTTCCCTCGTCTACTATGCAATCTTCATCTTGTTAACTGTTTACATGTCGACTTTGTCCCCACTGTGCTTCTTCTGCATAAGCTTAGCTATCTATTATTTTCTCCTGGGCCAGTCTAATCAGCTGGCTTTGTTTGTTCAGCGCTCTGATACCCTGCCGGGTCTTGTTCGCGCTCTATAAAACGTTTCAAATAAATAAATGAACAGGTGGTTTAAACAAAAATGGCTGATCTGGTTAAAAAAAAAAAAAACAACATGGCCAAAAAAACCTTTATAACAGTTGCCATAGCAAGACCTTGGCAACCCCTACAGGTAGCACAAAAAGCAGAACAGCCAACAACTTGTCTTGCAGGGTTGTATTTATCTTTTTTTTTTTTTTTAATTGAGCGTAAAAAAAAAAAACAAGCATCATACAGACAATTTTACAGACTCGTCTCCCCATATAATACAAAATCAATTTACACAATCTCCTAATTCATTAGTACATAATAAATATGCTACATCAATATACTAAAAGGCTAAGAAAAATAAAAACCTGTTGCATATTAAGTTTCACATTCAGGACATGCAATAAAAAGAGAGTTCTAAATTCATATTCCCTCTCTCTTTTTTTCCTTTACTTAATGTGCAAAGCCAGCATTGTAAACAACAAATCTGTAATAGCATATCACCCTTTAGCCTAACAACCTATTCACTTACCCTCTTCATCTAGAAATCTTCCTACAACTAAATCAACTTGCATAATTAATGTGTGTAATTTCAACATAACCTTTCCATATCATCCCACATCTCCGCACCGCCCCTATCCGTTTAGCATATGCCTCCTCGAATTTAAAAGTCCTCTCCATTTTGTATAGCCATTGAGCCATTGTAGGTAATTTCTGAGATCTCCAATTTTGCAAAATCAAAGATCTGGCAACTGCTATGGCTAAAGAAACAAAAAATTGCTCATTTAATGGAATTTGAACAATAGCATAGGAGAAGCCAAATAGCACCAACGATGCATCTGGGAGGATGTTTAATGAGACACATTCACTAATAAACCTGAAGACTTCCTCCCAAAATTGTTGTAATCTCGGACAGGTAAAGAATATATGTGACCAGTCTCCTGCATCCGGCAAATTGCATCTAAAACAATCATTCGATATCATGGGGAACCATTTATGAAGCCTTGAGGGAGTGTAGTAAGCCACCCATCTAGAGAGAAAGGACATCCGCTGGAAATTGGCCGCTCTCAATGCTTTATGGCCCAGCTCACAAACTCGTAGCCATTCCTGTTTATTAAACCTACAATTAGTTTCCTGGGCAATCTTTGGAAGCATTTGTGCGATGATTTTCTGATTCTTCTCCTGGCATAGTACCTTATACCAGTTGCCAATCCCCGATAAATGCGACTCGAAGGTGGCTTTCAAAATAACTCTAGTACTCTCAGTAATTCCTCTAAAATTAGTCTGGAGAAAACTTGAGATCTGCCTAAAACTTAGCCAGAGATCCCGACTCTGCATTTCAAATTGTGTCGCGAAAGCCTCCCATGTCATCTGGTGGGTGCCATTGTAAAAATCGCCCAACTTACAAAACCCCAACAGAACAAAGGGCTGTAGCCCCTTCTGTGGAAGTTTAAGGCCCCATGCCTCACAATCAAAAAGAGAGGAGTACGCATGGCATGAAGGGATATTATAATTTCTATTGAGACGCTGAATGCGGCTCAAAATTATATTCACCACCTTATATCTTGTTTTCTTTGGTAACTTAGCAGTACGCAGGAATACTGGCAGCTTAGTAGCACTCTCCTCAAGCATATGGTTAATTAAAAAATTATCGAACTTCAAAGACGGGGACAGAAGCTGAGTGGTTAAGCTAAGTAATGCTGCCTGATAGTAAATAGCTAAATGAGGTAGTGCCAGACCACCCTGATCTACATCCAATTGCAGAATGGATAACTTAATTCGAGACTTCTTCTTAGCCCAAATAAACTAACGAAATATCTTATCTATTTCATTAAAATACGAGATTGGAATCTTTAAGGGAGATTTAAGAATAAAAATATTAATAAAGGAAGAATCGACATTTTTATCAGGGAGACCCGACCTATTATTGATAAAGGCAGTAATGTCCATCTTCCTAACAAACTTTTATTTTGTCAAGCGTTTTACCATAGTTTAGCTGAAAGAGTTGGAGAAAATCTACTGTAACAGAGGCCCAGATATCTAATGGGTTTAAAAGGTGTAAATATGAGCCCTTCCGGCAGCTCTGTTCCTGATGCATTAAATAAAAGGAGCTCCGTTTTAGATTGATTAATCCTCTATCCCCCTAATTCTGTAAATTCCTGGATTTCAGCAAGAGCTCTCTCAATATTTGATTTCTCTGGGTTCAAGTACATAATAAGATCATCAGCAAACAACTTTATTTTAGCCATTTCTAATAGGGGGGCTTGGATTAATATATTTGAACGAATTTTTATTGCTAATGGCTCAATGAAGAGTGAGAACAGAAGGGGGGAGAGGGGGCATCCCTGCCTCGTGCCCCTCCTTATCACTACCTCTCCCGCTTCCTCTGAATTTATAATAATTCTTGCAATGGCGCCTCTATATATTCTCTCCAACATCTCAATCAAGCAACACGAAAAGCCAAACTCACCCAAAATAAAAAAAAGAGCCTGCCAATCCACCAAATCAAATGCTTTTTCTGCGTCCATCATTAAGATGGCCGCAGATTCCTTTGTAGTAGAAAAATAGTCAATAGCTTGCATCAAATAGAAAGTATTTGCAGCCATAGATCTCCCAGGCACAAACCCTGTCTGATCCGGATGCACCAAATAATGCGCGCAACCCGCAATTCTATTTGCCCAAATTTTCATGAGAAGCTTGTAGTCTACATTTAGTAGACTTATTGGGCGATAAGAGCTTGGGTTCTTAGGATCCTTATCCTTCTTTAGAATTGAAACCACTACTGATTCCTTAAATCTAACTGAGACCTGCGCTCCTGCCAGGACTTGGTTATATAGTGATACTAGGAATGGTGTAAGTTCATTTAAAAACAGTTTATAAACTTCAATAGGGATCCCGTCATTGCCACTCGCCTTCCCATTTACCGTATTATTAACGATTTCACCTAATTCTGTACCTGTAATCGAATCCTTCAAAAGCTTACAATCCACCTCACTAACCTTTGGCAAGTGTAAAGTCCTAAAATAATCAGCAAGTGCTTGAGGTTCTACTATCTGAACCTCCGCTAATATCTTGTTAAAGTGAGATATAAAAATTTCAGCAATTCCATCCTTATCACTCACCAGGCACCTAGTCCTTGGATTTCTAATTTGTGGGATGGTCTGTTTACTCTGTCTCGATTTTGTGGACCATGCCAAGAACTTTCCAATATGCTGGCTTTCCTCATACACCTTCTGATGAGCAGCTTTACTTCCAGCAATTTCCTCAAGTAAAAAAAAACTTTTCAGCTCTTCCTTAGTCCTAGCAAGTTCCTGCTGAAGAGTCACTTCCTCCCGTTCTCCTACTGGCCTATCCGAAAGTTCTCTCCTAGCCCGCTCCACCGCTTCCTGGAGTCTAGCAATCTTAAGTTTCCTTTCCTTATAAAGATTAGCTCTATATGCCACCACCCTTCCCCTGAATGTAGCTTTAAAAGCCTCCCATACCATAAAACCTGGTGCCGAGTTCACATTCTCCTTAAAAAACCAACCTATAAAATCACGTGTTTCATCAATCCAATTCTGATCTGATAGCAATGCTTTATCAAAATGCCACCTATAACTCTTTCTCCTGGGGGCGGGCAAGTGCAGTAACAAAGATACTAAAGAGTGATCCGAAAAGGATTAGAGAGAATAGATGATTCCCCCTTGTAAACAGATTACTGATCAGAAAGAAGTCCAAACGGGATGCTGTTTTAAATCTCGCTGAGTAACACGTAAACTCAGAAGCACCTGGATGATCTACTCTCCATGGGTCCAATAAAGCAAAATCCTCTTTAATAATTTTTAAGAGTCTGTCTGTTTTAGGTTTTAATTGCCTTTTTCCCTTATTAGAGGTATCCAAGCGTAGATCTTGAATTAGGTTAAAATCTCCCCCATGATTATTAACCCCTGAGCACCCACCAACAGGTCGTATATCTGTTCCAGGGCCGCACAGTCGTCAATGATTGGACCATAGTAGTTGAGCAACACTAAAGCTATTCCATTAGCTACAACTTCTATCCACAACCACCTAGCTCCCTCATCCCGAACCACCTTACCCACCTCCCAATCCAGATCAGAAGATAGAAGGATACCCACTCCTCGCACTGCCGCCTGGGCTGAGGCAAAATATGCTTGAGCGTATTTCTTTGGGAGGGTAAAGTTGGGGGAGCTAGATTTAAGATGTGTCTCCTGCAAAAAAATCGCCTGGGGGAGAAAGATTCCAACCATTTTAACATTGCTCCTCTTTTTGTGCATTCAAGAAACCATTTACATTGCATGATACTACCTTAAACACTTGCGTCATTTCCTATAACGTTTTTCCAAGAGGACTTTTTTCATTCTCCCTAGCAGCTCTTTCGCAACTCTCCTCCATTTGTATCTGGTCTCTCCATAAAACCAACTGAACCTGTTTAATGACAGAAACCCTATCATTTTCAGCTTTGGCACCATTCCTAGTCTGCCTGTTCTCTCTACGCTCATTTTTTTTAATGCTCCCCCCCTTACCCCCCACCCTACTACCCACCCCAAACTGTCTGTGGAGTGGGGCTGCCCTAGCCTCACCACCACCACCTCCCAATAGCCACAGGGTGCCTTGGTTTAGCACCCGGGAGCGCAACCTCCCCCCCTCTCACCACTAACACCTCTATCAGTATTGACCCTGGAATAGTTAGAATATACAACTGACTGCTTAATGACAAATTCCAACTTACGAGGTCGCAATACAAGAGTACTCCTATAATTCAATAGCCCATTACAATACAATATACAATATACGTAAAGGAGTAAAAATGCATTATGCAAAGTGCAAAAATGCCATACGGAAACGACAAATATATGCCAACTGCAACCTGTTTGGAACCAGTGCAGCCAACGAAATAAAGTGCAGTGTGCAAAGTAGCAAAAAAACTACCCTTTAGTGCAAAAAAAAGAACTACCTGCCACCTCCGATTATAAAAACCAGGGTAGATCATATAAAATGACCATATCAAGCAAGATAAAGTGCACTGTGCAAAGTGCCTTAAACGATAATCTTTAGTGCAAAGAGAACCTACATGTCACCTCCTCCACACATATCGTGGAATAAAAATCAAACATATAAAATGCCACAGAAGATATAAGGAGATATAAGAAAATACTCCATATAAAATGTCCATAAAAAGAAAGAAGATAAAGTGCAATATGCAATGTGCAAAATATGCAAAATGTGCAAGTGTCGCATCCAATATATAAACTTGCTATAGTATATGCATATACAATGAGCTTAGTAAAAACAAATTACACTTACTACCTTACCATACATTATGTAAAAGATAAAGTACCGTACACAGTGCATTACACACAAAAAAAAAGAAGAAAAAATGCAAAGAGTACAGTACAAAATGACAATAGATCCTATAAATCCCGTACATCCTATAATGGATCCTACTTAAATTATTTAAAGTGACCAAATGCCAGAGTACTCAAACAGTAAAAAATTTAGTCTACCAGCTCACTCAAAGGATTGATTATAACAGACTAAGAGGAGACTACATTTAAGACTATTAAATTAAGTCTATTTGAGTCACTTATTTTTCATTAACTTTATCCATCTTCAGCAGTAACTCTTGAGCTTCTTCAAGAGAAGAGCATAAGTGGAACCTCCCTTTCCACAAAACCTTCAATTTGGACTGCTGCGCAATCGAAGCCTGGGCTCCTGCACTCTTAAATTGACTCAGCAACCCAACAAAGTCCTTCCGTCTCCGTGCCGCTGCCGCCGACATATCAGAGAATACTCGTACTCGACCTCCACCCGATAGGACAATTTCTCTCTTCTGGATTGCTTTTGTTAATACTGCCTCTCTAATACGGTAATCCGAAAAGTTCACAATCATTGTCCTAGGATACTTAGCCCCCGGAGTTTTGTGGAAGGGAACTCTGTGGGCCCTCATTACTGTAAGATCTTCCGGCGTCTTATCCAGCAAGTGGTTTCTAATTAATGATTCGATATAGGCCACAGGATTAGCTTGGCCATCTATGCATTCACTATCCTCTGGGATCCCTGTGAAGCGCAGATTTGAGCGCCTTGCATAGTTCTCCATCTCGTCTATCTTATTCTGAGAAGCCTGAACTTTCTTCTGGATAGAGGCAATATCCGAATCACATAATGCAGAGTGGTCCTCAATATCGGATACCCGTTGTTCCAGTTCTTTAAATCTCTCAGGTATTTGCTGTACCATAGTTTCAATCTTATCTAAACGTTGATGCAGTAGCGAGAGCTCCTGCGCTTGTGCGGTTTTGCATTCTCGAATTTCTCCCAGAATAGTTTCAAAGAGCAACTGCATCTGTGTTAACGGGACAACCGAAGACTGGGCCGAATCAAAAGGATCCGAGGCGATACCAATGGTAACCTGCCCATTATTGGCGATCTCCATTCCCTGCTGCTGGCAGCCCGGGGTCCTCACTTCTGGCCCTAGTTCTGGTTCTGGTCCCAACGACAACTCGTGCTGTACTAGGGGGGGTAGAGACCCCAGGACTTCACCAGCCCTGGAATTGCATCGTGACATCTCCAACATTGCCCCCTGTACAGCCCCTGCCAGCTGCCTTGGTTGGATTTGATCTTCCGAACTTTTTTCAGGGAGGGTCTCTCCTTCCTTCCCCAGCGGAGCCCTAGTGTGCATGGTAATGACCTTGCCCTTCTCCTGAATTCCTGGAGCCGTCTCTAAGGGAAGTATCTTATCCACTGTGCTAGCCAGAGTAGCCATCTGATTAACAGGGGTTGTATTTATCAAGAATTACACCAAGTCAAAAACTTCTCCCTGAGATGTCTGTCCCGATGACTCAGCCAAGTTCCACAAGCAGGATGCAGGAGCCAAAAAGGCCAAGAAGCCTGACAGCCATTCGTACTGAGACCCAGTACAGAGAATGAAACATCAATATCATAGCCCAAATGTCCTGTACTCGTTGAGCTGGTGGAAATTATTTAAACAGCATCCTATCTAGAACAGCTCCGATGAACTGGAGTCGTCAGGAAGGAGACTTCGGCACGCTCATTGAGAACCTCAAAGATAAGAGGAGGTTTGTTGTCGTCTAGAGGAGGTCTACGACTGATTGTCTAGCCTGCCTTCAGCAGCCAGTCATCCGCTGAAACTCCCTTATCTTGCTTCATAATCAGCGCTGGGATGCCTAAGGGTAGCCATGCGCTCTATAAATCCCTAAACATAAGGTAGAGGAAGACTGTTATTCCGAACCTTCAAAGATCTGCAGCTACCACGGCCATCGCTGGTGAGGACAGAGGAGCACACAAAACTGAAAATGCTCCTGGCTCAAGTTGAACCGCAGGTAAAGCCTGTGGATTGCAGGATGGGGGTTTGAAAATAGGCATCCTCCAAATCCAATGCAATCATCCAGTCATCTGGATCCAGGGCAGATAGAACTTGGGTTATTGTGAGTATTTCAAATGGGTCCCTTTTGAGAAACAAAATGAGAGGACGAAGGTCTAAACCTCTTTCTGTGACAAATGGTCCTCCAACAGCCTCTCTGTGAGTCAGGGTGAAAAGGAATGGCAGAGCGTTTCTCTGCTGAACAATCTAGAGCACCCATCTGTCAGATGTGAAGATTTCCCATCATTAAAGGTAAGATCTTATCCTGTCTCCAACAGGATGGCCATGAGCCACGAAGGGCAAACTAAAAGGCTGTGGAACAGTGGCAGCATGGGTGGACTGAGTGGACTGAGTGGTATGTTGTCTCTGAGGGACTGGATGTTGTCAGCCAGATCCCCAATCCCGACCTTGAAAGGACATGTGTGTGTGTGTGTGTGTGGGGGGGGGGGGCTATTGTGGAAATGGTCCCTGGCAGGACTATCACACTGGTACAGAATGTCTTGCAAAAACAGTCAGTCATGTCTAGCCTAGATTGAATGACTTATTTCGCTGCGTTTAGTACATCTTTGATCATTTGGGCAGAATTCTTCCAGGCCTGTAGGCAAGACCTTGTCCACCATGTCCCATAGTGCATGCGATTAGCATCCCGGGAGATAACTTGCATTCACTGAATGGAGGGTCAGGCTGCCTGAGGAGAACATCCACGTGCCAAATGTCTCTATGTGTTCGGATTCTCTATCGGGGGGCATCGCAGGGAATGAGTTTGGGTTGAGTCTGCTCTTGAAAGCCTGGACCACTAGGCTTTAAGGTGTAGGATGCTGAAGGATGAAGGACAGGTCTTCAGGAGCAGGTCTGTGTTATCTGGGCACCTGTCAACTGGCAGACAAGAACCAAGTCTGGCCATGGTGTCCATCAGAGTGTCTGTAAGGGCTTTGTTGAATGGGAGGAAGTCTGCCCCGGTGCAGAACGTCCGTGAGAACACCTCAACAGATGGGAGCAGGAAGTCCAAACTTCTGCAGCTCTCCTTATCAATATGACAAATGAAGCTGATTACTCAGTAGAGAGACCAGATGGGGAATTGAAGCCAGTGTCTGGGGAGGTGTCTAATCCACTGTCATATTGAAGGTCTAAAGCACAAGTTACTAACTTGTGTAACGATATATCTGTAAGAGACAGTAGTTAGTGACAGATTCCTTACCTTAGAATATCCCCAGGCGTCAGGCTGGATCCGGAAAGTTTTTGCGTAGCAGTACCCTTGCGCGTCGGTAGGCGGCGTCGTGCAGCTCCGCGTCCGTCGTCGGCGTCGTGATCGCCGGGATGACGTCGCGGGCAGTACTTAGGCGCCGCCCCTGCGCGCTGACGTCAGTTCTGTACGCGACTTTCCGCGCCAGGAACGCAGAGCCATGCAAGAAGCTGACATAGGTGTCTGAAAAATACTAGGGCCCTGAAAGGGATGTCCTTAACCCTAGAAATCAGTTCGCAGAACGGGGAGGATGAGTGGCGGTAGGAATCTGTCACTAACTACTGTCTCTTACAGATATATCGTTACACAAGTTAGTAACTTGTGCATCTGAAAGAGACACGTTAGTGACAGATTCCTTACCTTAGAATAGATACCCCAGCAATACCAACCCCGGTGGTGGGTCTGCGAACAAAGATCAGACAAGGAAGTCCTGGAGGACAGAACGGCCAAAGAAGCCGTCCCTCCGGACCTGACTGTCAAGGCAGTAATGCTTTGTAAACGTGTGCAGCGAGGCCCACGTAGCTGCCTGACAGATAACCGGCAGCGGAACACCGCGGCCCAAGGCCGTGGTAGCAGCCGTTGCCCTGGTGGAATGGGCACGCAGCCCAACAGGAGGCTCCTTCTTAGCCAAAGAATAGCAGGTCTTGATGCACAAGGTAACCCAGCGGGAGATGGTCCTCTTGTGCACCGCCCGACCTTTTGGCGCCCACGTAGCCAACAAAGAGCTGGTCATCCACCCGGAAGTGTTTTGTGCGGTCAATATAGAAGGAGAGCGCACGTTTTGGGTCCAGACGGTGGAGCCTCTCTTCCTCTCTGGAAGGATGCGGAGGCGGAAAGAAGGTGGGCAAAGTGATGGTCTGCCCAATGTGGAAACCAGTAACCACCTTTGGCAAGAAGGACAGACGCGTCCGAAGAACAACCGTGTCTGGATGAACAGACAGAAAGGGAGGTTTGCAAGATAGAGCCTGGAGCTCACTCACCCGCCGAGCGGAGGTGATGGCCACCAGAAAGGCTGTCTTCAGAGTCAGAAGACGAAGAGGACAGTTATGTAGAGGCTCAAAGGGAGCGCACATTAAAAAGGTAAGAACCAAGTTCAAGTCCCACTGAGGCATCACAAACGGAACAGGAGGGAAGAGGTGAGTAATGCCTTTTAAGAACCTGTTAACAACAGGGGACTTGAAAAGGGAGGGCTGATCATGGAGCCTGAGGAAGGCCGAGATAGCACAAAGATAAAGATAACCCTTGATGGTACCCAGGGCAGAACCCTGTTGGGCCAGAGAGAGAAGGAACAGAAGGACCTCAGAAAGAGGGGCAGAAAGGGGATTCACAGCCTTTGCTGTGCACCATGCCACAAATTTGTTCCACCTGCAGGCGTATACCACCTTAGTGGAGGGACGCCTGGCTGCCAGAATCACATCACAAACTTCGGGAGGCAAGTCGAAAGGAATCAACTGCCGCCGCTCAATCTCCACGCAAGCAGGTGTAGACTGGACAGGTTCGGGTGGAGGACCGTCCCCTGCTGCTGCGACAGAAGATCCTCCCGAAGAGGCAGACGGATCGGGGGATCTACGCTCATATTGAGTAGCTCGGGATACCAAACTCTTCGAGCCCAGTCCGGAGCCACAAGAATGACTTGGGCCCGCTCGTGCCGAATCTTCTTCAACACTCTGGGTAGAAGTGGTATAGGCGGAAAGGCGTACAACAGACCGCAACTCCACTCGCGACAAAAAGCGTCGCCGAGCGAGTGCCGCCTTGGAAATTCCAACGCGCAGAACTGATGACATTGCGCGTTCTCTTCGGTGGCGAATAGATCTAACCAAGGCTCTCCCCACTGTAGAAAGAGTCCTTGCGCCACTTCCGAGTGAAGACGCCATTCGTGATCCATCATGCACCTGCGGCTGAGTTCGTCCGCCCTGGCGTTCAGGGAACCTGCCAGGTGTTGAACCATCAGGAACATGCCCTGATGTTCCAGCCATGTCCAGAGGCGCAGAGCCTCCTGACAAAGGGTCCAAGACCCCACCCCGCCCTGTTTGTTGCAGTACCACATGGCGGTGGTGTTGTCTGTGAACACCTGCACTACCTTCCCCTTGACAAAGGGAAGGAATGCCTTGAGTGCAAGTCGGATCGCCCGGAGCTCCAGAAGGTTGATATGGAGCCGGGACTCCGCCGGAGACCAGAGGCCTCTGATCTCCGCCTCTCCCATGTGACCGCCCCATCCCAGAAGGGACGCGTCCGTCACAACTGTATGCTCTGGCTGGGGAAGGGAGAGGAATCTGCCCATGACCCATTGCCGGTTCGAGAGCCACCACTGCAACTGTTTTGCAGTCCCCTCCGAGATCTGGACGTGATCGGACAGGTTGCCCTGGTGCTGCGCCCACTGGAACTTCAGGTCCCACTGCAGAGCCCGCATATGCCATCTGGCATGATTGACCAGCAGGATGCAGGAGGCCATGAGGCCCAGCAGCCTCAGGGTCATCCGTACCGAAACCCAGGATAAAGGCTGAAAGATCGGAATCATAGCCTGAATATCCCGGACTCGCCGTTCGGGAGGATAGGCCCGAAACTGCGTCGTGTCCAGACCTGCTCCGATGAAAAGGAGCTGTGGAGAAGGAATCAGATGCGACTTCGGCACATTGATGGAGAACCCCAGCGAGTGCAGGAGTTCGGCCGTAGTCTGGAGGTGGGAGACGACTGCCTGGGACGAGCCCGCCTTCAGCAGCCAGTCGTCAAGGTAGGGGAAGACTGAAACCCCTGCCCGGCGCAGATGAGCTGCGACCACCGCCATCACTTTCGTGAACACCCGAGGGGCATTGGTAAGGCCAAAGGGGAGCACGGTGAACTGAAAATGCTCGGGGCCTACCGTGAACCGAAGGTAACGCCGGTGGGCCGGCAGGACGGGGATGTGGAAATATGCGTCCTGCAAGTCCAACGCTACCAACCAGTCTCCAGGGTCGAGGGCAGTCAAGACCTGAGCTAGGGTGAGCATCTTGAACTTCTCCTTCCGGAGGAAGCGATTGACGTTCCGGAGGTCCAAGATAGGACGCATGTCCTCCTTGTCCTTTTTGGGCACCAGGAAGTAGTGGGAGTAGCAACCACGCCCTACTTCTGGGGTCGGAACATGCTCGATGGCCCTCTTGGCCAAGAGGGCCGTGACTTCCTTCTGCAGAAGTACCAAGTGATCCCCTGACATGCGGTGGAATTGAGGTGGCATGGCTGGGGGGTGGTCTCGAAGGGGAGGGAGTAGCCCCTTCGGACAATGTCCAAGACCCACCTGTCCGAGGTGATGGTACGCCAGTGGGGAAGGTGATGGCGGACCCTGCCCCTACTGGCGTGCTGTGCACCTGAAAGGAGGGACTAGGAGGGCTTGGAGGCCGCGGACGGGTTGGAGGTGGTGGCCTGACCCGCACGCTGGTTGCCCGATCCGCCACGGCGGAATCCACGTCCTCGGCCACGCGAAGACGCCTGCTGCGCGGGCCGGTGGCTGGGCTGCTGACGTGACGGGGCGCCCCTACCGTGGCCACGATAGGGGTGAAAAGCAGAAGTCAGCGGAGGGCGTGTAGCAGAAAGGCCCAGGGACTTGGCAGTAGCCCGTGAGTCCTTAAAGCGCTCCAACGCATGGTCTGCTTTGGACCCAAAAAGACCGACTCCATCAAAGGGCATGTCCATGAGAGTATTCTGGACATCCCCTGAAAACCAGTGGTTCTCAGCCAGGCGTGGCGTCGCAGCGCCACCGTCGTTGCAATAGACCTGCCCAGCGAGTCGGCGGTATCAAGGCCACATCGTATCGTGTATTTGGCCGCATCCCTTCCTTCCGCAATGGCGCGGGAAAGCAGTGTCTGGACCTCCTCAGAACACTGGGGCAAAACAGTCGCCACCGAATCCCACAAGGAGTGGGTCTATCGGCCCAAAAGACAAGCGGTGTTGATGGACCGCAAGCCAGCACTGGAGGAAGAAAAACCCTTCTTCCCAAATTGATCCAGGCGTTTGGATTCCCTATCCGGAGGGGCGGTAGGGAAGGCGGTTTGGGAAGCGGAGGCCTGGACAACCAAGCTCTCAGGAGTGGGGTGGACAGAGAGAAACAGGGGTCGCCCGGAGCTGGGCGATGGCGTCGGGACACGTTCCTATCCACAGGAGCCCCTGTGTTGGGCTTGGACCAGGCGCCCAAAAGAACGTCAGTGAGGGCGTCGTTAAACGGCAGCACAGTCTCCGTAGAGGAGGCTGCCGGCTGAAGCACCTCTGTCAAGATATTAGTCTTGACCGCCACAGTAGGGAGTTGGAGACGTAAGGCCCCAGCCGCCCTACGCAACACCGTTGCAAAATTGGCTCCCTCCTCCGTAGCCACGGGAGGAGACAGCATGCCAGTGTCAGGGGAAGTATCTAGACCACTGGCATCCCCTAGACCCTCTGTCCAGTCCTCATCGTACTGACACTGTTGTGTCAGAGGGTCATCAGACCCCTCCCAGTCCTCCTGGTCCTCCTCTGGTTCAAAATAAGGAGGAGGAGGGACATTTGGGACCCAAGGTCCCATTGGCGCTGGAACCGGCGTCGAGCGACGTCGGTCCGGGTCCATGTCCGGAGCCGGAAGGAACTGGGGGACGACGCCGCCCGGAGCCCCAGGCGGCGTCGAGAACGGCACCAAAGACATCGGCGCCGGCGGAGGTGTCGTTAGGTCGACCGGCGTCGATGGGGGTTGTGGAGCCGGGATCGAGGCCGGAGCCGGGATCGAGGCTGGAGGCACGGGCGACGCCGGGGCCGGAGCCGCCGGCGACGCCGGAGCAACCCCATCAGGGCCCGCGGGACCCGAAGGCGCACCGGAGGGACCTTGAGGCCCGAAGAGGCGGGCCATGGCCGACAGGAATTCCTGTACTTGGGCCGGATCCGCCCCGAACCCGGGAAGGACGGGTATTGCGGGGCGACTCCACAGGCATGTCCGGGGCCGCGGGGCGGGGACGGTGCCGGGAGGGGCCTCAGCCGAGTCGCGAGACCGGCGAGGCGAAGTCCTAGAGCGACGATGCTTTTTGGACTTTTTGTGTTTGGACTTACCGGACGAAGAAGACTTCGATGCCGACGACCGGTGTGGACTCCGCGATCGACCCCTGGACCTCTCACGCGACCGGGGCTTGCGCGGAGCCGAATGCCGGGCCTCGAGGAGCTTTCGAGACCGCTCTCGCAAAGCTTCGGGTTGAGGGCCCGGCAGTCGGAACAAGACTCCGTGTCGTGGCCTCGGCCGAGGCAGAAGAGACACTCCCGATGCGGGTCTGTGATGGACATCATCCGAGCACAGGCGCCGCAACGTTTAAACCCGGGCATCCCTACGACACCTTGAAGTCGATTCGAAGAAAAACAGTGAAAAAATTCACCAAAAAAGTTAGTCAAAAATGACTAGGGCACTGCTCTTCCCGGATCTGCGCTGCTGGCGCGGAAAAAGAAGAACTGACGCCAGCGCGCAGGGGCGGCGCCTAAGTACTGCCCGCGACGTCATCCCGGCGATCACGACGCCGACGACGGACGCGGAGCCGCACGACGCCGCCTACCGACGCGCAAGTGTACTGCTACGCAAAAACTTTCCGGATCCAGCCTGACGCCTGGGGATATTCTAAGGTAAGGAATCTGTCACTAACGTGTCTCTTTCAGATAAAAGATCCTCCTCCTCATAAAATTGGGATGTAAAATCACTGCCATCTCCTTTATCATGATGTTCTGAATCTAACATGAAGGGAATGTGTCTGGGTAAAGGTTGTGTCTCATCCGAGTCTGAATAGGGCCAAATCGGTTGCTCCTGAGGTCCAGATGGCGTGACTTCAATTAAGGTGGATTCGTTTCTGAGGTCAAAAGAACAATTGTTTCTTCCTCTGGCGTCGGTGACGTCAGCACAGGCGTCAACACGCTGGGAACCGGCGACGATCTTGGTGCTTGATTTGGAGCTGGGATAGGTGTCAGCCCAACGTTGGTGTGGACACAGCAGCAGGGTCAAAAGGCATAGAAGGAGAAGTGGATGGATCCGTCAGCTTCAGTCTGACTGGAGGCCTCCTTAGATCCTTGAGGCCCAGACACACAGCAGAGGGAGCCGGAAGGATGCTGAAAATACACAACATGGTGTCTTTGACTTGCATACCTAACGACAACTTGCATACCTAACAACAGTACCCGGGGAAGGCAGAGGTCAGGTCCTATCCTTTAGGCTTTCCACGCTCTGACCCATAAAATTATGGAAGCCACCCTTAATACAATCAAATCAGGTTCTCCCCTGGACCCAGCCTCTCTTGATATTTTATTGCAAGGAGGCAATTCCTGATTATCTAACCTCATGGATATTCTCAACCACTCACTCGAAACTGGCCATATCCCCAAACACGGAAACATGCAATAGTGAAGCCGCTCCTAAAAAAGCTACAGTGAACCCCCCACTTGGCAGATAACTACAGACCCATCTCCCTACTCTACTTCCGGTAGTGAGTAAATTATTGGAAAAGCATGTTAACAAACACCTGTCCAGTTTTTTGGAGACTTATGACATCCTTCATCCCACCCAGACAAGTTTCAGAGCGGGCTGTAGCGCGGAGACTGCACTGCTGGTAGCCACTGAGGAACTCCGCTTTATCTTATACCAGGGTGGTTCCGCGTCAATGATAATGCTGTACCTAAGTGCAGCTTTCGACATGGTATCACATTCCAAGCTCATCCAGAGGAGGATGTAAGTTGGCAGCACTGGGGATGCCATCAAGTGGCTGGAGGCCTTCCTGTGGAATAGGAGCTTCCAAGTGTGCGAAGGTCCATTTTCTTCTTCTGCATTGTGGAGTCCCACAGGGCTCCTAACTGAGCCCCACACTTTTTAATTTGTATGTACTCCCACTAGTAGAAGTTGTAAGCAGTCTGAAACTTAACAGTGACAAAACAGAGGTACTGGTGGTAGGCAATAATAGCTCATTGTGGTGGGAACTGTCCTGGCCAGAACAACTAAGCGAGCTACCAGAGCCAGCCAAAGCAGTAAAAAGTCCAGGCGTCTGGATAGATGACAAACTTACGATGGAGACACAGGCCAAAAAAACTGTCTGGTTCCTGTTTTGGCATCCTGAGGTCTCTCAGGAAAGTTATACAGATGTTACCGGTATCCACAAGAAGAACAGTGGTACAGAGTCTAATAAATTCACATCTAGACTATGTAACCCCCTCTATTTAGGCAGTCCTAAATATGTGCTAAAAAGGATCCAAGTGGTACAAAACGCCACTGCAAGAATCCTGCTCAAAATTCCCAAGCACCAATCAGCAAAACCAGCCCTACACTGGCTGCCTATCCAAAAGAGAATTCAGTTTAAGGCTCTATGCTTTGCGCATAGGCCAGCCACGGAAAAAGCCCACTCATCATCCGGAATTTACTCACCCTATATGTTCCAGGGAGATCTCTGTATTCAAGTAATCAGGGACTCCTGTCAGTGCTCAAGATCAAAAGAGCAAGAGGTGGAGGCCGCTCCTTTGTTTACCTTGTATCCATGCTTTGGAACTCACCTTTCAGCCTCCCTTAGAAGTCAGCAGGAACTACGTTTCAGAAAAGCTTTAAAAACATACTTTTTCTTCAGAGTGGATTTCTATCAATGGGTTCATTACTGTAGCTCGGTGAGGTTGTTGCAACTACCACTGGGAGGCCCGGCCATGTAGCCATGCGCTATTTAAAAAACAACTGAATGGCACAGACATCTGATTGTGACATTCCCTGCATGGTTTAAAACCTGTGCTTTTTGAAGGGGACATAATCCCTTGCACACTGTAATCATTTCGAGAAAATAATCCTGTCAAGTGACAGAAATATGAAGGAGCAAGCTCCAGATCCATGTTCGAAGCCACAGAAATATCAGCGCCCAGTGGGTGGTAGTTATGTGACTCCACCCTTCATTTCCGGGACGGGACGGAGTTGATGTGAAGCTGCAAAACGCCACCTACCGGCATTTAGGGGTTTGCTGAAAAAGTTCTCTGGATCGAGTCTGGTGCCTGGGTGTTTTATTCACAAGATGAGGAACATACGGTTAGAACTATCCATTAGAAACAGGTTTATCAAGTATACAGAAGAACATCACAAAAACGTTCAGGCTGGGAAGCAAGCATGAGCAACTGATGCCCAGTTCTCAATGGAGGAAATGCTCAATACAAAATATTCCGATAGTCCAGCGATGACTTACAGGTCTGATACCAACACATAAGGAAATACTGTACATTACAAAACATCCCATTCCCAATATATACAAAATAACTCAAACATCTCCACAAGAAAGGTGGTCTCCTACCTGGATGCATTTATTATGAATAGGGCTAGATAATCCAGTTGAGTATAGTTCACCTAGGTTTTTCATGGCCCAATTGATATTAAGCATTTGCCCACACTTTCATTCTGCTGATTATTTCATTAGATTCCTGTGATTTGTTTATCAACGCCGGAGAATTTGGTGATACTGTGTCTTTGTAGAATGATTCTGCCATTTAATTGCCTATTTTTGAAATAATTTTGACACAATGGAACCTATACAATGCTCTATTGTAATGAAGAAGGTCCTTCATATGTAAAGCCTTGAGGAATGGAAACATTGACACCTATGCGCTGATCTACCACCAATGGACTTGGTGATATGACCAGGAGGGTTTTTTGTGTTCTACATTTTTTGTTTTGTGCTATGAATTGTTTGTTATGCTTTTATTTATTTTAGGGTTTTTGTAAAGCGCGTCAATCATCCTCTGGCGATATCGCTGCACTGATACGGCATACTGTCATTTGTAGAGGCATTAGGTGGCACAGAATCCTCATCTCTATGTTCTAAACAGCCACGTTTTTAATTTCTTCCTGAATCTGAAATGATCTTCTGTAAGGCGCAGCTCTTAAGGTAGGCTGTTCCAGTCACTAAATGAGAAAAAGAAAGTCCTCCAGCTCTAACTCTTTTTATCCGCTTTGATTTAGCCAATGCAAGATTGCGACATCTCAGATCACATGTTGGAGTGTAGAATTCCAAACTAGTTTGTAGGGTTTCGGGGGTCTATCTTATACAGCGCTTTAGGCGCCTGACAAACTAATTTGAAATTCGCTCTTTGACACATGGGCAACCAATGTAGCATCACTAGACAAGCAGATGCAGAGTTGGAATCTGTCTTTATTACAAATCAATTTGGCTGCTGCGTTTTGCGTTACTTAAAGTCGGGCAAACAGATAGTCCGCCATAAATTAATATTCATTTATGTTGATTGGTACTTGCACTTTCTCACAAATATTGTTTCCTCTATGACTTTGTACTTTGTAAAATATCATTTTTTCATTTCGTGTAAGCATCGATTTACATACTGGTTACATCCATCTAAGAGTTTACTACTTATAAATAATGTTTTAAAAATGTTTCTCAGTACATTCAGCGGCGTCACTAGGGTTGGTGTCACCCAGTGCGGTAACTCGGTAACTCATGGTGTCACCCCCTCACGACTTACCCCATGACACCATCACATGGGGTGACACCTTTCCCAAATGAGACTATTTAGTAAATAGTCTCATTTGGGAAAGGTGTCACCCCATGTGATGGTGTCACCCGGTGCGGTCCGCACCCCCCGCACCCACCTAGTGACGCCACTGAGTACATTAACACAATAGAAATCGATAAGGTCTAGTTAAGCAATTAAATAACGTTCACTAAATTATAAAATTAGCTTTGCTTTGAATTTTACTATTTAGCTGTGTTCATACCCAATGGGATGCTGGGTTTTTCTATTATTGTTGCAATGATTTGGAAAAAGCATGTAGTGTGACCTCAAGCAAATAGCAGTGTTGAACAAGTTACTTACGTTTGGTGGTCCTCTTTCTGGTGGGTAATCTATCTAACTGCAGATTCATCACCTTTTGAACTCTCCCAGGCACCAGAATGGATTGGGATTTTATTTCAGCAAATGCTCCTATGAGTCGGTAGGAGGTGTTGTCGGACTTACGGTGGTCTTGCCCCGCCTCAGAAAGTGATGGTAGAGTCTTATATAAGCGTCAATCTTGCGCACTGACGATAGTTTTCAACTAAGCATTTTGCACCCTTAAATGTGGAGTGTCACTGATAGATTGGGAACAAGGAAAGTCTGCAAAACCTAAATTGCAAACTTATTAACACCAAGAAGGCCAATCCACATAACAGAGAAGAGGGCGGATTGATGAGGAATCTGTAGTTAGACAGAGTACCCCTTCAGAAAGAACACCTACAAAAGGTAAGTAACTTGTTCTTCTGTTGGAACATATATAACCACAGATTTCTCATCTTTTAAATAAATACCAAAGCTGTACCTGCTGACACTGGAGGGTCTTCAGACCAGGAAACACCACAGTACAGAGCAGGTAAAATGTCCTTCCCTGTAGACCAGAGAGCCAAGAAAGTAATGCCTGGTGAAGGTATGGACAGATGCCCTTGTAGCCGCCTGGCAGATGTCCAGCACGAGAACATCCCTGGTCAAGGAGATAGTGGCGGCCTTAGCTCTAGTAGATTGAGCCCGAAGGATGCTTTTTGTGGCCAAGGTACTGCTCATCCTTATGCAAAGAACGACACCTCTGGAAAAGGTTTGTTTCTGGGCTGCCCTACCCTTCTTAGCACCAGAGAACCCCACAAAAAGTAATTTTTCCACTCGGTGCTCTTTAGTCTTATCAATATAAAAGCTAAGGGCTGTCTTGGGGTGCAACCAATGAATTCTCTCCTCCACCTTTGAGAGATGTGGCAGAGAGACAAAAGCAGGGAGTGAGAAGGACTGCTCCACATGGGTAGGCAACACCACCTTTGGTAGAAATAATGCCTGGGCCCGAAGCACCAGCTTGTCTGTAAGAAAGGTGGAATATGGTGGTTGAACTGACATGACCTGCAGTTCAGTGACTTAGTACGTGATGTAATCACAAAGAAAAACAGTTTTAATGGTCAGGAACCTGAAAGATTGGCCGTGAATTGGCTCGAAAAGCATGCACATTAAGAAGATAAGAATCAGATTAAGACCCCACTGTGGCATTAAAAAAATAAATAGAGAGAGCTGAACCGACAAATGTAAAAAGGCAGAGAGGGTGGATAATAACCTTTAGTGCTCACGCCAAGTTCTTGCTGGACCAAAGACAGGGCAAATAACAGAACATCAGAAAATTTAGCTTGGAGCATATCAACCTAACGGTCCTTGCACCAAGACACAAACTTTGCTAAATGTCAATAACAGATTGATTTATCAAAACTGCTCAGCTGGTTTCGCTCAGTCTCCATGTGTAAAGGTGTCAGTTGGGAATGCTCGGATGTAGAAACCTGCCTTGTTGTTGGGAGAGTAAAACCTTCCAAACAAGTTGACAGAGCAGGTGACAAATGCATAGACTAAGCAGGTCAGAGTACCGGGCCCTCCAAGCCCCGTCCAAGACTATCAAGATAAGCTGAGCCCAGTCCCTCCTTACCTTCTTCACAGCCCAAGGAAACATTGGCAGGGATGGGAACGTATAAAGCAAACCGGAGTCCCACAGTAAGTAAAACACATCTCCCAGGGTACCTTGAGGTAGAACCTCCAGAGCACCAAAAACTCAACAATGAACGTTCTCAGAAGTGGCAAAAAGATCTACTTAAGACATGGCCCACTGGGCAAATACAACTTGAACCACCTGCATATACAGACATTACTTGTGTTCGGATAGATGTCCTCTCCTGAGCTCATCTGCCCTGGCATTCAGGGACCCCACCAAATGACTGAAAGCCAGGGAAAATCCCTGATGGTCCAACCAGTGCCACAGTCTCAGCACCTCCTTGCACAGCACACATGACTCCACACCGACCTGTTTTTTGCAGTGCCACATGGCAGTCAAGTTACCTACAGAACTTATACAGGATTGCTCGTGAAGGAAGGCAGAAAAGCCTTGAGAGCCAACTGGATGGCATGCTGCTCCAGATGAATGATGTGGTGCCTCTGTTAAAGCAGAGAGCAGAAGCATCTTCTTTCCAACTCGTCCAAGTGCCACTCCCAGAGCAGAGTCGAAGCATTTGTCACCACTGTCAACTCTGGACTGAGACGTGAGAACGGGCTCTCGCAAGTCAGGTTGTAATCCTTCATCCATCACTAGATGTCCTGAGTCGCCTCAGCTGACAAATGGAGGGTGTCCAAGTTTTCACAAGGAGATGATGGACGGAGCGCTGAAACGTTTCAGATTCTCACCCCCAGTCACAGATCTGGGTTGAATCCATCATCGTTCTTTAGTTCACTTCACCACCCCAGTTCAGACACAGCTATATGCAAATCAGTCTCGACCCTGTGCCTCATGGAAACAGTCCAGCCCGAACTGCCAAGCCATGTCTTCCCTGGACCGGAAACAAGCATCCTGGGACCGGTTTCGGGCTAACAGCCCTCATCAGCCAGGCTGGCTTGAATCCAGTGGCAAAGTGAGCAAGGGACCCACGTCTGGGCATACCCTGCCAACTTAGGGCGAACAAAGCAAGCACAAGGAGAGGTGTCCAAGTTTTACCCCCATTGTTAAACCCCTAAAAGGCAGAGATTCCACTGCAGAACCCATTTGTGCCAGTGGGCATGAGACATCAGCTGATTTCACAAGGCCAAGAGACCAAGAAGTGTCAGATTCTTCCAGGCTGGAACACTAGACCAAGCCCAAAACATCAGGCTCATACCCTAAATGTCCCGGTCTCACTGCAGGAGTCAAAAGGCTTTGAACGCCAAACGGCCCTGAATGGCCCCTATAAGGGAAATGCTCTCCACTGGCTGAAGGTTGGATTTTGGCTCATTGATAGCGAACCCTAGGATAGAGAGGAGCAAGATGGCCGTCAACAGGTGGTCTGCAACAGACTGGGATGAGCATGCCCTCTTCAAGGTACAGGAATACATACACCCCCAATCCTGCGAAGATGGGCCGTGGCCAGTGACAACATATTTGTCAACAACATGGCGGCTGGGTGTGGCCTAAGTGCAAATATTGTGTTCAAAGAGTTCCATCCCTACCAAGAAGTTGAGGAACCGCCTGTGGGTTTGCAGGATGGGTATATGAAAGTATGTATTCTGTAAGTCTAAGGACGCCATTCAATCTTCATGTTCAAGGGCAGAGAGGAGCAGGGCCAGAGACAGCATCTCGAATTTGTCCTTACAAAGGAAGGTTTTCAAGAACGGAAAATCCAGAATCGGTCTGAGCCCCACCTTCCTTTTTAGGCAGCAAGAAGTAACATGAGTAGCTCCTCTTGCCTCCCTCTTTCTCAAGGACTTTCTCTGTTGCCCCTTTGTCCAGTGATGACCAAGCCTCGAGGCAAGGATAGTAGCATGTTCTGCCAATGTCTGAGTGAAAACAGGAGGAACTGTACAGGGGTAATAGAAGTAAAAGGGCGTAACCATGACTGACAACCTGCAGGACTAATTGGTCTGAGGTAGCCAGATGGGTATAAAAAAATGTGCTCTGCCCCCCACTTGCACGAATGACTCCCGAAGGAGGCAATCAGAGCAGCTTTGGAGCGGCAATAGCCAGAGAAGAGGAAGATGAACACTGGCCCTGTTGATGGTGTCCCTTTCTCTGCAGTCACCATGCCCCATGGAGGTGCGAAAGGACTGGACTGCCTGTTGCAAGAGTTGAAATCGTTCGTGGTAGCAATAAGCCAGGGCCAAGGAGTAACCCTTGGACTTCTGGTATTGTTGATTAAACTGGTGGGCCACACAGCAAACCCAAGGATAGTACTGTGGCACAGCTATGTTTAAATCTCTCTAGTACTGAGTCCACCTTGTCACCAAACAGCCTAAAAGCATCAAAAGCCATGTCCATAACAGATACATGCATGTCCCCAGAGTAACCTATGGCACGCATCTAGGTGTGACGATGAATCACCACACCAGTGCTCATAGCATGACTTGCACAGTCTGTGGTACTCAACCCAATCAGCAAAATACATTTGCCTCATCCTGTCCAGCATGGACAGTTTGTGTGAGGGAGTTCCGAGAGACTTTAGGGAGGGCAGACAAGATCTCGATCACCATATTCAAGAGGGCATGAGTGTATCTGTCTAACAGGCAAACCACATTTAGAGAGAGCAAAACCAAACTGGCAGAGAAGAACATCCTCCTGCCAAGCATGTCAATACGCTTTTATTCTCTATCAGGTGGGGCAGTAGGGAAGACATTTGGGCAAAAGACAGAACAACAGTATTTTCCAGAGTCAGGTGGTGAGTCAATAAAGCCTGATCACCTGTAGCAGGGCTATGGTGCCTAGTGATGAGGCAGCTAACCTGTGGCGCCAAACAGGGCTATCTATGACCATGTTGCAATCAGAGTGCCTATCATGGCCTCATTGAACAGCAGTAAAGGCTCTGAAGTTGAAAGTCCAGACTGCAAAATGTCAGTGTGAAGAATAGCCTTAGTTTCTACAGTTGGCAAATGCAGTTCCAAAGCCTAAGATGTTCTGCATATTACAACTGCAAAGAAAGAGCTATCCTCAAGGCAGGCCTTAATGGAGAGTTCAATTTCATCTCTGGTGAAGTGTCAAGACCACTAGTAATTTGGAGGTCTAAATAAAGTTGATCATCAGCATTGTGAGGGTGGCACCAAATTGTCCACCTTCTCCTTATCACCCCAGTCCTGTGGAACATTCTGTAAGTCTTGTATGAGGCCCAAGTCTGAGCTGAATAAAACCTCAGGGTCACAGATATTGTCACCAGGGCAGAGGTACTACTAGAGACTGCTCAAACACCACAGACTGTGGCTTGGTAACTTCATAATGAGACATTGGCCAAGATGTAGATGAACTCGGCTTCGGATATGACAGAGGTGTCCGAACCCGAACTGATGTGGGCTCAGACAAAGGAGTGGAGGTACGGCCTGGTGCCAGGGAGGAATTGGGTCATGGGTCTGTCGCAGTCAGCGCCGAGTAGGACCCGCCAGCAGAACCCCGATTGGGGGCACCGATGGACAGAAGTAACTGTTTGAAACAAAAAAAGAATTTGAGAAATTACAGCAAAGTCTATGTTTTTCAAATTGCAGTGTTCGTAGTGTTTCGATCATCAAAATAAATAAGCGGGTCATCATGAGTACTTGTAAAAGTTTGATTCATTTTTCTGCAATGGAGCTAAAGCAAAAAATCAATAGTTGCTCTAGAAAATAAATACATTTCAGGAAAGCTTCTTCCATAATGTAATTGACTTATGGGCATGTAGGGCTAAAGGGGCAACCCGGGACAGGTAATTGTAAAAAACACAGCCAGGGGTGAGCACTAATGAAGCAATTCAAAACAGGTTGGGCAACACAAAAAGCAGCTTTGGGAGCAAAGAAAAAGATCTCCTAATGCCCTGTATGGCTACAAGCTGCAAAGAATAACTACCTGTTTGAAATGGAGCTCTCTAGACTGAGTATCAGTTCTGACGAAGTCAGACGGCTCCATGTACCCCTTCTTGCTTTTCTCCCTGTGTTCACGATGGGATGTCCCAGAGGAACTCATGAATTTTCCATGATTCTCATGCGTTTTATTCTTTTCAGGCAACCGGCTCCTATTTTACTTCCTGGATCATAACTTGGCCTTTATACAGACCATAGGAAGAGGAGGATTTTAATAACATTAGCATGGAAGGAAAGAGTGGAAAAGCACAGAAACAAGGAAAGAACTTACAGGTTTTTTGTTGATCAGAAGCATTTCCAGAAGGCGTGACATACGTATGGTGTCTGGTGTGGTGACAATGATGTCTGAGAAATTGGTGTCAGGAGTCAAAGAGAATGGTGGAGCAGAGTCCATCCAATTCACCCAGCGGACCTAAAAAAAAAGAAAAAAAGAAAACATTTAGAACAGGCTGTGTTGTTGGTTTAGAGCAGGCTTCTCCAACGAATAGCTTGTGAGCTACTAGTAGCTCTTCAGCTACTTGTAAGTAGATCTCCTGTGTGCAGTCTAGTATACTAAATTAAAAGGAAATAATGTATGTATTCCAAAATTAAAAAGTGTGTGTATGAGACGAAAAGGTGTGTATTTTCAGAACTCATATTCTGATGTTTGGAGAAAAATGACTGAATTTCCAAAATATATTTAAAGCATTTGAGAGATGATTCTTGCAGCATTGGAGGACTTTTACCTCATATTGGTGGCCTTGGTGCCTGCCAGTGGTGTTGCAGCTGTGGCTGTTATGTATTATTTACATAGTGGCAGTCCACAATGACAAAGCCTTTTTGACATTACAACTGGCAACCAGGTCTGAAATACTGAGGTGATCATTGCTGGTAATGTTACATGGGGAGGTCGCTTATGTAATCTTGTCTGATGCGGTCACTATTACAACACTAAGACTCTCAGTAGCTCAGGATGATTTTCTTTGAGTATAAGTAGCTCTTAATACAGAAAAGTTTGGAGACCCCTTGTCTAGAGGGAGGAACCTAGATGCTTACATGGAGCAACATTATAGTCTATTTAAATCATACACAAAAGAGGTGGTTGTATAGCAAAAACCCTAAACTCACATATTTCAAAGTGCTCTCCCAAGCAATGCGGAAAAAATGAAGCAAGTGAAAAAAAATATTTGTCTAGAATCACACAGTTTGGTCAAGCGGAGAAGCCGGGAAAATTCCTAGATTTTCTGATTTCACATTGTGCCATTCAGCCACTAAATGCGTATCGGATTCCCTCTCCTATTTTACATCAAACGTAATGTTCTTTACATTAATTCTTGGTCCAGATGGTTAGAGCGTGGGAGGCAGGCAGAAGCCACATTAACGCTTGGCTTGGTTTGGGCTCGAGGGCCCATGAGGACCTTGAACTGAGCCAGATCCAGGCATCTGGCTCAAGCCTGGCTCAAGCTTTGCTAAGTTTTTAGAGTCTTGCCCTCCTCTATCACTCACCTTGCCTTTTTTGTGTCTTTCTTAGTCTCATAAACATCGTAAGGATTTTGGGGACCCGGGGTCGAATGTATTTTGGGGGCCCCTGTTCGGAACAGCTTTGAATTTATGACTCAATTTCAGCTCTTTTACGACCTCTTGGGCCGGGTCACTGACAGTGCACAGGCTCACTCGTCCAAATTCTAAAGTTGTTACATCTAATATTCAGGGATAGTGACGTGTTTACAATATTGTAACACAGAAGCAACCCACTAATATGACTGCAAGTAATCTCTGTGACACCCTCCCATTTCTCATCTATGAGGTCCTGTTTTGATCTAAAAGAACTTTTTCTACGGCTGTTGCATGAAACATAAATACAACATTCCTCTGCAAAATGTCTATAATAGACTCTCACATATCACTCACATTAAAAATAATATAAAGGGGAACAGTATTTAAAACAATATATTTAAGAATCCACTTTGCCCATGCCTTAAAACGTCTCTGCTTAGTCTCTCACTTTTTCTTTCTATTACTTACCGTGTACACCTTTATTTTTCTTTCCATCTTTTACCTTGTTCCACTTTTTTTTCCAATTTCTTCTATTTAGCAAATAATTTTTTGCACATTGTGCTTTAGTTACTTCTTGATGTACTTCTACTTTGCCCTGTCTTTCTGTCTCAGCCTTTTTCTGTGTCTCTTCTCATAAGTAACCCTGGGCGAAGTTCGCGGAGTTGCGGTACGCGAAACTCCGCGAAGTGGTAAAAAACTCCGCCGTACTACGCGGAGCTCCGCGAGCGGCGGAGTTCAATAGAAAAATGCTGTTCGCAGTGATTGCACAGTGCCGGATGCTTGTCCGCACTGTGCAATCATTGCGAATGGCACCATGCACAGCGCAGGCTTTCCTTTTCTGCTGCTCGAGTAGATTTTTACTCGAGCGGCAGCTTTCTCAACGCGAACGGGCAGTTTCTCAACGCGAGCGGTCGCGAGCATACGCGACCACTCGCAATGAGAAACTGACCCCCCCCCGCGTTGAGAAATCTCGCCGGGAGGTTGATTTTCCACACTTGCGCTCGCCAACTTAATGTTGACGATCGCGAACGAGGAAAAATCTCGCCGGGAGGTTGATTTGCCTCGCTCGCGCTCACCAACTTGACGTTGGTGAACGCGAGCGAGGAAAAAAACTCCGCTCCGCAAAGCGGAGTTTTTCGGAACTCCGCGAGCTTCGCGTAACGCGGAGTGCGGAAAACTCCGCAAACTCTGCGAGCGGAGCGGAGTTCACCGCCCAGGCCTACTCATAAGCATGGGTGTAAAATATTTGAAAGGTGAACAGGTGGTGTCCGTGAAGCATGTAGCAAACAACGAACGATCTAACTACCATATAATTCAACTAGCATCCAGTGTATATATAGTAGTCTCTCTGGAAAAAAACATTCGTTTTTTTAACAACCCTCACCCAATAGCCTAGTTGGTGGCATGCGTCATTATCGGGTTCCCACCTAGGAAGCCAAGTGCCTCCCAGGTGTGCTGCGGAGCGGAATTATTTTAATTACAAAGTGAATTTTGTGAACGTGATATATTAACACTACCTCCAGAATACTCTTCCTGATCAAGATAAATTTAATAATGAGTTCTTGGGGCAGGATTAAAAAGAGTAGTGGATGTAACCGAGAAAATGATCTCACACATCGAGGAATGGTCTCCATGTTTCAGCCAATTCTTGTGTGTAAGTCAGCTTTCTCCAGGACCAGTGCTGTCAAGGCTGGTAGCGACCCTGAACAGCTGCAATGAAAAGCACACTCCCTAAGGTGTGCGTGGAGAGGGGTGAATTCGTAACTTATGATTTACCCCCGAAGTGGAATGTCTGAAAGAAAAAGAGCTAGAGGTTTTTCTGCGGCCAGGCACTCATGCTGGGCTTATAGCCACATGCAATCGTTTTTTCACATTCCCAAAAATGTGTGTAAAAAAGTACAGTGCTCCTGAATTACTACAGTGCAATCCACTTATATTTCTCAAGCGTGATCATGATCAAATGACAGCAGTGCTAATGCAAGTCATGTGTGATTCATAGTGACTGCAAGCGCATTTTAAGAGGTAGAACTACCCAAACATCCATCAAAGTCTCACAGTCAGTGTTAGACCTGGCATCTTTTGGAGTGTTTCCCCTGTCTTTTTGCCTTCTGACCTCCTGTTTTTGATGGTATGCTGGACTTCATTTTTGCTGGTTTTGTGTCTCTGCACACTTTTTCACTGCTATTCCGTGCTAAAGTGCAAGTGCTCTTACTGTACATTGTGTTATGATAGGTTTTCCATGATTGGGATATTTGATTTACTAGTAGGTCGCTAGTACAGTGCACTACGTGTGCCCAGGGCCTGTAAATCAAATGCTACTAGTGGGCTCGCAGCACTGGTTGTGCCACCCTCACAAGTAGCTTTTCAAAGGTGTCTCAGCCCTGCCACTGCAGTGTCTGCATGCAGTTGCTACTGCCATGTCGAACTGGCAAGTACAGCCACTTGCCAGGCCCTAACCTTCCCTTCCCTTTCCTTAAGGTAAGGCACCTCTAAGGTAGGCCCTAGGTACCCCTGTGGGCAGGGTGCAGTGTGTGTGAAAGGTAGGACATGTACTGGTGTGTGTTACATGTCTGATAGAGAAATACTGTGCGTTTCGTTTTTCACGATTACACGGCTATCTGTCTCATAGGTTAACATGGGAGTTGCCTTGTAACACCTTACAAGCATAACTTTCCATTGGGACAAGATGGAGTACTGGAGTTTGGGCTTACTGAACTCAAAATTTAAAGATACATCTTTTAGTAAAGATAATTTTTATATTGTGTGTTTGAAAATGCCAGTTTTAGAAAGTGGGCATTTTCTTGCTTAACCATCCTGTGTGCCTCTGTCATTTGTGTATTCACCATCTGGGTTCAGAGTGGCTGGAGATGTGCATTCCCAGTAGACAGACACAAGTGGGGGAGGGGGGGTTGAGGTGTGTCCTGCCTTTGTGGTGACTCATAGCCAGGCTGAGTAGACCTGGCTGCATTTAGAGTAGTGGGAGGAGTTGTCACTTGCACCTGAATGGACTGTGGCTGCCTCTCAAAAGCTGTCTTCCCCTCCTGGAGTGAACCTGGCCTGAGCTAGGCAGAACTGGTTTATGTATGCCAGAGAAACTTTGTTTATGACAACTTCAAAGGGAAATGTGGTATAAATATTGGGGCCTTGACCCCAGGACTTTGGAGCTCATTTGGATCAAGGAACCTGCCAAGAAGAGCTGGAGAAGCTGTGAGGAGAGACTACCACTTTGCTTTGTGCTTTGCTGTGTTGGCCTGCAGTGGCTGCTTCTGTCTTGGGCAGGGAAAGGACCGGACTGAACTTTCTACAACTTCTTCTTCTGAGTATCTCCAAGGGCTTGAAGTAGAGCTTGCCCCCTGCTCAAGAAGTCTCAGGAACAGCAAAGACTTCGCCTTCCTCTGGGTAGCGCCTCTGGGACCCTGTGTTTCAGTTGCCACAGAGGGAAACCACAACCCGACACCGTCACCACCACCGCTGCCGGATTCGTGACCTGAAGGCACTGCCGCACTTCGCATCGCAACTCTGGTCTCACCGATGACGACGTCCGCCGCCACCAGCGAGCCGCTGCTTGCTCCACGACCTGTAGGCACCGCACTCCGCACTGCCTGACTTCACTCCTTCGTCCCGGTCCCACCGACAATGCTTCCACAAGCTGACATCGACGGCGCTGCCTGCACCATGGTTTGGGGGAACCACTCGTAAGTTACACAACGCACCGCCCTGTCCCACACCGCCATCTTGGCCCATTGACGCCAGCCCCAATGACTCAAGATCCTGTCAGCACTGTGCCGAGCACCGCCCCACTGCGCACCGCAGCCCTGGTCTCACCGCTGCCGCTGGACAACTGCCACCAAGCCACTGCCTGCACCGTGATCTGAGGGCACCGCACGCTGCACCGCTCCGCTTCACACTGCAGCCTTGATGCCAGCCACAGCCGGCACCATCGTGGACCGACGGAACAAAAAGGTACTGTTTGAGTGTCTTCCAACACCGCAGCCGGCCTGCACCACAGCGGTCGGCCGGAACCATTGGATTTGTGTGTTCTCAACACCGTGATAGCCCCGGACGGAGCCATCAACTTCAAAGAACTGCATTTAAAGTCTATTTTTGCATTATTGATATTTTTGGATAACTGTATGTTGGATTTTTATCGTTTTGGTCTTGTTTTACACAGATAAATATTGGCTATTTTTCTAACACTGGTGTGGTGTTCTTTTGTATGTTTTCACTGTCTCATTGTGAGTTATGTGCAAATACTTTACACACTGACTGACTAACTGCTCGTGCCAAGCTACCAATGGGGTTAGCAGGGATTATTTTGGAAGTGTAACTCCCTTATCCTGACTAGGAAGAAGGGTCCTTACTTAAACAGGGTAACAACCTGCCAACCAGAGACCCCCATTTCTAACAGTCAGGCAAAGAACCGTGAGTTCTATATGTACCAAACACAGTGCTCATAGGGGTTATTTTCGGTTGTGTCGTATATGGTTTTGATGAAAAACATTTGTGACCATCTATACTAATTCACCGCTTTATATAAAACGTATCGGGCAAGCGGGGATAAATGATACCAACTATAGTTGCAATAAATTTTATGCAACATGGATCCCGGTGGGATGCGGTGCTTATAGTTAAACACTGTGGGGAGAAGAATGCCATTTCTTTGCCTGACTGTGAGACTTTGATGGATGTTTGTGTAGTTCTACTTCTTAAAATATGCTTGCAGTCAAAATGAATCATATGTGACTTGCATGAGCACTGATGTCATTTGATCATGATCACGCTTGAGAAATACAAGTGGATTGCACTATAGTAATTTGGGCCCACTGAACTTTTTTCACACACATTGTTGTAAATGTGAAAAAATGATCGCATGCGGCTATAAACTCAGCATGAGTGCCTGGCCGCCGAAAAACCTCTAGCTAATTGCATGAGGATGTTGGCACACTCAAAACGCACGCTGCGCAAAAACTCTGCATCCACTGTAAATAGTTGATGTTGTTGTAAACTATGTTGTATGTCTCTTGTTCTTTCAGACATTCCACTTCAGGGGTAAATCATAAGCTAGGAATGCACCCCTCTCCAAGCACACCTTAAGGAGTGTTCTTTTCATTGCACTTGTTCAGGGTCGCTACCTGCCTTGACAGCACTGGTTCTAAAGAAAGCCGACTTACCCACATGAATTGCCTGAAACATGTAGACGATTCCTGGATGTGTGAGATCATTTTTCTTGGTTACATCCACTACTGTTTTTAATCATGCCCCAGGAACTCATTATTAAATGTATCCTGATCAGGAAGAGTATCCTGGAGGTAGTTTTAATATATCCCATTCACAAACTTCACTTAGACACAAGAAATGAGTTACTTACCTGTAACTGCAGTTATCCAGTATTGGTATCTTTCATAGATTCACATGCTTGAATCATACCCCGTCTTCGAGATGGGAGTCCCCGGTACATTTATAATGGAAATGTCACATTAGACATAGAAGGTAACAGGCCTAAGGCCTTATATTTAGTTACATATCTGAGTCCTTATTTAAAAAAGGACCAAACTTAAGAGAACAACCAATCAGCTGACAACACCCTCTAGAACCTTCCAGGAAGGAGCTCCAGTCCCTCAGATTTTCATAAGCATCGTGCGTAACCAGAGGTACAACTGAGAGTATTAAGTGAGCCCTTCCAAGGGAGGCAGGCGGGTCGCATGTGAATCTATGAAAGATACCAATACTGGATAACTGCAGTTACAGGTAAGTAACTCATTTCTTATCCAGTATTAGGATATCTTTCATAGATTCACATGCTTGAATCAGAATAAATAGCAGTAATGAGCACATTTCGTCATATACATAAGCCATACATAACCGAATGAATGTATGATTAAACAACTACCACTTTAATAACGAGTGCCTAAACCACGAAGGCTAAACAAGGAAAAAATCCTAACCACTATGTATGCAACCACGACTTACTGAACCACGAAAATGAATCTATTGCCATATAACCGGAATCTACTGCGTCCTTTATATTAATAGGCAGTGAGCACTGGTGGAATTTGCTTTGAGTAAGTTCAGTTTATTGGCCCATAATGCTCTACCTCCCGTAAGAGGGTGCAACAGAACACTTTGCAGACAGCAAACTGAACTTTACAAGGCATTTTGTTCTAATGACTGAGGAAATCCCAGCGAGGTAGCGAGTATTTAGCGGAAAATAAATTAAACCAAGAGCAGGAAGCACTGCTGTGACGGCGGCAAGCTGGCCAAAAAAGGCGGATGCTTGTGAGCTTAAACCAGCAAGTCATGTTCATAACACATTCATTTTAAGGTTTTCAATAGATCCTGGAAAATATGAGACCCTGAAACACTAACAGCGTATACTTTAAACTGTATGAACATGGATCAACATGCTAAGAACGATGCCAAAACACCACTTTTAGCGGTAAGGTTCCTTGAATCCAGCAGTTTCACACTCGAATAAAACATATTAACAAGCATTTGCAATGCAATAGGTCTCGCATTTACGTGAGTTTAAGCTATTGGCATTGTAAATGACAATGCGTTTTATTTATGTTTTAAAAACCAAAACATTAATAAATGGCATTGTCATTTATAATGCCAATAGCTCAAACTCGTGTAAATGCGAGACCTATTGCATTGTAAATGGTAGGCATCACGGACAATGGGAGCGAGGGAGGGCGGGAGGAGGATTGTGGGGGAGAAGGCACAGAAAACGGGAGGGAGGGCGGGGGGTAAAGAAGGCACAACAAAGGGAGGGAGGGCGGGAGGGTAAAGAAGGCACGGACAATTTGTAAAGAAGGCACCAAAGCACATCGTGCCTGCAGTAAGAGAAACTGGATAAACAGAATCGGGGCGTTTCCAAGTTCAAAAATGCTTCGGACTTGTAGCCCTACATTCCAGTGAAAATAAGAGCCACTGTCAACCATCTGGAATTCGAAAAACTGAAAAGAGCTGACTTTTCCCACTCTGGCCATCATGGATACCCTGACAAAATGGTCCATAGAACAAGAAAAAAGCTGGCTCTATCCAACAACAGATGTTCTGGCTAACTTGTCAAAACCTTATGCAAGAACTCAGTCAATCTTACCTGCTGACAGATCTTCCTTGTAACCCAGTCCAACTATAATATTAAATGAAAAATAGAAGCACTATCAAGCAACCAATACTCCCTCTTTTTTACTATCACAAGACTGCATGAAATCCAACAAGCTTTCTAATACTCTATTGGTAATACTTTCAGAAAACACAAAAAACCATTTGATTCCACTACAAACTGGGGTAAAGCATGTAAGGTTTTCTTCTGAGAACACAAGACCAAAATCACTAACCGGAAACTAACCGGAAACCACTACCACGTGTCGGAGTACCATGTGACTCGCCATAAAGCACTTCAACATATGATCAGAGGACTGCACTATATAACTCCATTTATAATGCAATACAATACAATATCAGCTATTGATTGACACTGTTTTCAAACCACTCTCAAACTTGAAAACAGGATGGGCAGACATTGTTGAGAAAGACATTACAGATAAAGAAATGGACAGAATGCCACCATATACACCAAGTGTGTTCAGGAACAATAGGTTGAAACGGATTCATTTTAATTATTTCCATCAAACGTAACTTACTCCAGTCAAACCGTGGAAAAAGTTTGACTTAGACCCCGGCTACTGTCACATATGTCCTCCGAAGGATGCAATACCTTCACGTGGAATGTGACTACCCTAAGCTGTCGCCATTCTGAAAGGAGGTAGCCAAGAATATTTAATAAGCCATAGACGGTATTCTGAAGCTCTCTATTGAGGTGTACCTGTTGGGCTTGTTTGCCGATGCCGATAAAGGAAAATATAGCAACAAATTTGCTGATTTGACCTTGTTACTGGCAAAGTGCAGAATAAATATAGGGTGGAAGTCAAGAGAGGCACCACTGATTATGTTATTAGGAGGGCATCTGCCGAACTAGCATCCTTGCACAAATGGTCTGACAAAACCACTAAACCTTCTGCATGGAATGCTTGGGAGGCTATGTTGCAGGACTTTGACTTCAAAGTGGGATGCTGTTCAGGAGTCTGAGGCAGATCCTGTGTGCGTCACTGCTTCAGTCACTACCAATCAATACTGATAAGGATATGGGGACGGGGGGGGTGTGTTGCTGTCAATCTGATGCACTAGAGTGGGCTGTTGGCATGCTTGTCTGTTCCACTCTTTGACCCCACTTGCTGTTATGTTTTTATGAGGATGTTCCACGATGCCACTGTTGCAGGCACCTCGATAATTTGTTTGTGGTATGCTATTTATTTACAACTTTCTGGGAATAATATGTCAAAACTTGTTAATAATGCGTTTTAAAAGAGAAAATGTCCAATTCTAAAAGGACAACATGAACCATAAAATTGACAGGTTCTTTAAAAAATTTAAGCCATTGGCATTGTAAATGACAATGCCTTTTATTTATCTGTTTTCAAAACCAACACATACATAAAAGGTTTGTCATTTACAATGCCAGTAGCTCAAAGTCTCGCAAATGCGAGACCTATTGCATTGCAAATGCTTGTTTAAAGCCCTCCCAAGAATGTGTGCAGACCACAAACATACTAGGATCCCAAAACGCAAAACAGATACAGAAAACGAACAAATAAATGTACTTTTAAAAAAAAGCATTTAACATTTTCATTTCTTTCATGTTTACACAAGATCACACAGTGTTATCGTGTTTTAATACATCACAGAGTTACCACCTCAAGGTGAGAAGACGGAAACAAAACGCTGTTGCAAGAATGTAGCAGCCAGGCTGCTTGGCGCTGTAATCTCAAAGATGTTATCTTGTGCAATAAAGAATTCTGAAGACAAAGTTAATAGACCCTAAGCACTGTAAACTGCCCCAGATCACCATATGTGAAAGTGACACCAAGACTCAAATGATTGTTTTGTACTTTGAAATCGCCGCGGTCTGTGAAAAAAAAAAAGAAAATTTCTTATCGAACTGAATTTGTACAAAGCTGTTCTAATGTGCTCAAAGTTAAACAAAGTCGTGCTTGCACAGCTACACACAATTTCTCAACAAGGTGCAAAGTGAGGAGCTATACACACATGGAGAGACACAGAGAGGAGCACATTGAGGCACAAGGTGCAAAGTGAGGAGCTATACACACATGGACGGACACAGTGAGGAGAACATTTAGGCACAAGGTGAGAAGTGAGGAGCTATACTCACATGGGTAGACTATCCGTAGTTTGGGGCACGCTCACAAGAGAGTGCGACAAGTTGGATGTGCAAGGACAGGGTGAGGTGTCTCATAAGTCTATTTAGATCTTCAGCCTCTTGCACCTTCAAACCAGCACCTTTCACGAGGGTTTAAAGCAAAGCGCCTGGAGGAGATTTCGCTATCCGTTTTCGCTAGATGAAAGAGTGCAAATGCTGTATTTGTCACCTGCAGCATTTGTAATTCTCTCGCCATTCAATATTTTAACACTTCTAAATGCGAAAACTCCTGTATAGAATCAGAAAAAATACAATGCACAAGTGTTGTGCTGCCTGAACCCACCAGCACTTGCTTTTTGCACTAAATCAGTACATATGCTAAATATTGATAATCTTTTTTAAAAGCGCCTTGAAATAGTAGCATGCGGAACATTGGCACTTTACGGTTTTGTAAAAAAAGCCAATGTTCTCATAAAGAAATAGAAGCAGGGCAGCAGAAAGGTCAAACCTGAGTACCCCTCTTCCTCACGTGATGCAGTAAAAAATGTAGTGGCGACGGTTATTACATTTGTAGGTAATGAGTCGGCTGCCGGAAACAGAATAAAATATCAGCGTTTGAGATCGTAGTCTCTGGGCAGTTTTCCGCGGGAGCCCCCAGGAAGCAGCGTGGGGGAGAAATGAATATAGCTTTAGATGGGGGTGGATGAGGAACTGTGCGGGGGGTGTATTTCTAGCTGCAGTTCAGAAACCGAACGATCAGCAGGGGGTGGGTGGATACGCAAATTTAGATCACATGCGGGCATAGAAAAAAATCGTAATTATATTAAGCAAAAATCCTGCAAAACATGGAGGGCGGCGGCAAAGACTCTTCTGGATAAGACCGGAATCCCTCAACAAGACAAGCCCGGAAGTGGTGCGCGCGCGAGCTTGGCTGCGAAAGTGAAAGTGATCGCGAGGGTGCCCGCGAGCGATGCGCTTGAGCGATGCCCTTAATGAGGAAAAGATAGGAAAGCCAGATGGCAGCTCTGCGCGTACCTGTGCGCGTAACCGCACGCTCTAGGCCAGACGAAAAACATGGGGTCGGATTTTTAAATCCCACTCACTAAATGTCTCGCCAGAGCAGCGCATGCGCTGGCTCAGGCGAGACCTGAAAACGGCCAACCACCCACATTGAACATTCGCATCGAGCACAGGTCATCATTGCATCATTGAAAAAGAAGCCTACAGTGCCATCTACTGGCCTCACAAAGTAAATTAAAACAAAGTCTATTATAACGAAAACATAAAATATAATAAGGAAATGTACAAATCAATTTAATAAAAATATCTTTAACTTTTTTACAAAATTGAAAACAGTAAGCGAAAACATAAAAAAATATATATAATTATAATTATTGGTTTAGGAGGTCGTGGTTCAGGTCCAGTAGTGGTTTAGGAGGTCGTGGATTAGGTACAGGTAGTTGTTTAGGATTCGTTGTTAAGCCCACTTGTTGTTACAATTTCGTTATTAAGGCCGTTTCCCTAACCGAATAGTTAACAACCACTTCTTGAGAATGAAATATAAAAACATGCATACAAACAAATTAATTATGCATATAATTACGAAATAGCAAAAACATAGTTTCCGATATTGGCATAACTAATAGAAAAGAACAGAGAAATGTGCATTAGAAAGGTTGGTGGGATGGAAGGAAGGCTCACCTTATTGGAATAGATGTCTGAGTACCGCCTGTCCCACCGCAGCATCCTTCATCAATTCGGAATCCAGGCAATAATGCTTGGTGAATGTATGCGGCGTATTCCAGGTTGCTGCCCTACAAATGTCTGAGAGGGTCACGCCAGCAAACAACGCCATAGAAGTAGATATTGCCCTAGTGGAACAGGCACAAACTCTTGAATGTCGAGGTTGACCAGCTTGCTGGTGACAGAAGAGAATAGCACTAGAGATCCATCTAGATATGCTCTGTTTCGTTAAGGGAAAACCTTTTCTGGGTAAGCTGTAGGCTACAAAAAGCTGATTAGACTTGCGGAAGGATTGTGTTCTGTCTAGATAAAACTTAAGGCAACGCTTCAAGTCCAAAGAATGTAAGGCTCGTTCAGCTGCCGTGTGTGGATTTGGAAAGAAGGATTTTAAAACAATTGGTTCATTAAGATAAAAGTCCGAACGGACTTTAGGTATAAATTTTGGGTTGGTACGAAGGATCACTCTATTGTTCTTAAATTGAATGAATGGTTCTTGTATCGTGAAGGCTTGGAGTTCGCTAACTCCTCTTGCAGATGCAAGAGCCAAAAGAAGAGCAGTTTTCCAAGAAAGAAATTTTAAGTCAGCTCTATGCATTGGCTCAAACGGGTGCTTCATAAGTTGAGCAAGTACCATGTTGAGTTGCCACGTTGGAGGCAGAGATTTTACAGGAGGAAAAGTTCTGTAAAGACCTTTAAGAAACTGCTTTATCAGTCTGTTTGACCACAAAGAAGACCCTTTGGAAGATCTTCGAAAACGGTAAATTGCAGCCAAGTGAACTTTGATCGAAGTATGAGCCAGACCTGAATTCGGTAGGTGGAGGAGACTTCCTCCGGAGATGATTTGAGGGGATGCACCTTAGCAGATGCACACCAGCTGCAGAACCTTTTCCATTTTAAAGAATAAGTTCTGTTGGTACTGTCTGCTCTAGCAAGAGACAAAATCTCCCTGCAGTCTTGAGGAATGTTCAGGACTCGAAATTCCTGGAACTCAGGAGCCAAGCCGATAATCTGAGAGAGCCTGGATCCGGGTGCTGAACTTGTCCCTGGTTCATCGTTAGGAGAGAGGGAAACGGCTATAGGGGAATCGGCGGCTGTAAGGATAGGAGATGAAGCTCCATGAACCAATGTTGGCGAGGCCACACTGGAGCTATTAATATTAACTTGCAAGGCTCTGCTTTCATTTTCTTTAGAACCCTGGGAAGGAGAGGAATTGGTGGGAAAGCGTAGGCAAATACGCCGGACCAAGCTATTGAAAACGCATTCCCCAGAGATCCCTGTTGGGGATGCCAGCTTGTGAAGTGTTGACATTTGGCGTTGCTGCTTGAGGCAAACAGGTCTATTGCTGGTTTGCCCCCCTGGGAGAAGATTTTCTTCAGGGTATTCTGGTTCAACTCCCACTCCTGGAAGGTTGTCCTTAATCTGCTTAGTGAATCCAATAATATTATATTTTCTTTTCCTGGAACATACTCCGCTCTCAACAAGATCCCGTGTTGAATTGCCCAGTTCCAAATTCGTTGAGATTCCTGTGAAAGGGAGAGAGATCGAGTTCCTCCATGTTTGTTTAGATAGTGCATTGTCGTAGTATTGTCTGTCCTGACAAGCACTAGCGAGTTTTGTATCCTGGGTAAAACGCCTGGAGAGCTAGAAAAACTGCTCTTAGCTCTAAGAGATTTATGTGTAGATTCCGCTGAGAAGGTGGCCACTTGCCACTGATTTGAAGTTCCTGTAGGAAGGCTCCCCAACCTTCCAGAGAAGCATCCGTCGTTATCACCAGAGGAGAGGCTTGTGGAAGGAAAGGTAAGCCCTGAGACAGATGGTGAGGATGAGTCCACCAAGTTAGAGAGGAGACCATTTGTGGAGTCACTTGGATAATGTCGTCGAAGGTTCCATTTGCCTGAACCCACTGCGCGGTCAAGGCTTCCTGAAGAGGACGCATGTGTAGACGGCAATGTGGAACCAGAAGAATGCAAGAGGACATCATGCCTAACAGAGATTTGTACAGGCGCACCGAAAGAGAATTTTTTCTTTGTATGTGGTTTGCCAAAGTCAGGAGTTTTCGTTGTCTTTCCTCCGTTGGATAGGCCTTCTTCAGAACCGTATCTAGAATAGCTCCTAGGAATGTTAGACGTCGAGAAGGCTGTAGGACTGATTTCTCTGGGTTTAGTGTGAGACCCAACTTGCTGAAAAGCCGCTAACAGGCGTTGGAAGACTTCTTCGCGGCATTGAGAGAAGGAGCTTTGACGAGCCAGTCGTCGAGATATGGGAAAATTTGGTGGTGATGTTCTCTGAGATATGCAGCTACTGGAGCTAGGCACTTTGTAAAAATGCGTGGGGCCGATTTGAGCCCGAAGGGTAAAACTCGGAATTGATAATGCCTGCCGGCTACAGCGAACCTTAGAAATGTTTTGTGCTTCTTGTGAATAGGTATATGGAAATAGGCGTCTTGGAGGTCCAAGGATACCATGTAGTCGCCTCCATTGAGAAACTGCAAGACTTCTTGAATGGTGACCATGCGGAATGACTGTTTCTTGAGGAATTTGTTTAAATTTCGGAAATCTAAAATTGGCCTCCACTTGTTTTTCTTTTTGCGCACTAAAAAGAAGTGGGAAGAGAAGCCTTTTCCTCTCTGATGAAAAGGGACACGCTCTATTGCTCCTTTTTGGATCATTGATGCTATTTCCAACTGTAACAGGCGCAAATGTCTGTGAACCAGAAGTTGAGGAGGCATTGGTGGAGGTGGCTGTATAAATTCTAGAGAATGGCCGAACTGAATTAGTTGTAGGACCCAGCGGTCTGTTGTAATTTGCTTCCAATTTTCGAAATAGTGGGATATTTTGCCTCCTACTTTGGGGGGAAGTGAAGGAGTTGCAACCAGCAGAAGTAATAGGTCATTGACGCCTTGCAGAATCTTTTTGTCTTCCAGCTTCCCCTCGAAAGGAAGACTTATTATAAGCAGTCGTGGGCTGTTGTCTCTGGGCGAACTGCGTCCTGTATTGCTTGGTAGAGGAAGTATAGGAAGGGTACCTATACTGCTGGTAACTTCCCCTGTATGATGGCTGGCTTTTACCCCGTGCACCACGAAAAGGGGTTCTTTTATACTGCAGAGTGCCTAAAGCTTTGGCTGTCTCAGTGTCTTTTTTAATCCCCTGAAGGGCTTCATCAATATGCTTCCCGAATAGCACTTGTCCATCGTAGGGCATATCCAGTATCTTTGTCTGAACCTCAGGCCTGAATGATGTAGCCTTTAGCCATCCTTGGCGCCTTAGAACCACAGCCCCAGCTAGCTGACGGAAGCCAGTGTAAGCGATATCCATCGCACAGTCAATAACCTCCGAAGCGGAATGTTCGCCCTCCAGCAAAACTTTTCTTGCCTCCTCTTTGATGTCTTGAGGAAGATCATTGAGGTAAGGAGCGATGTCTGACCACATCTGTCTGTTGTAGCCCCCCAGTAGCGCTAAGGAATTGGACGCTCTGACTGTCTAAGCCGACATAGTGGAAAAACGTTTGCCAATATTATCTAGCCTCCTACCCTCCTTATCTGGTGGTGCTGAAAGCGCAGCCGAAGGGTTCTTTGACCTGCGTTGTGCCACCTGGGCAATCACAGAATCAGGTCTGGGGTGACCTGTGAGACAGGATGGAGCGTCATCAGGGGCTTTGTACTTCTTGTCGAGCCTTGGTAAGACTGGAGGAACTGTGGCAGGGTTTCTCATTATTTTAATGCCCTGATCCCAAAAATAGTCAATAAGGGGCAAAGACCGATTTTTTAAAAGGTTCCTTAAAATCGTAAAGGAAACAGTCTTGTTGGTGAGAAGGCATTGGAAGCTCGAAATATCTGGTTGCTCTCTCCAAGAGATTATGAAATCCTCCAATATTTTCTGGAGGAGAGTCTACTTGAGGCGGAGATGGTGACGCTGGTGGAGGGATAATATAATCATCCCATTCGTCTGGACATGATGGTGTGTCCTGGATTTCTCCTTCCTCTTGTTGGTCTTCTTCATCTTCATCCGAAGATGGAAGGAGCTGTACTGGCACTTGAGGTATTAGAAGGGGTGGAGGCTGAACTTGCACCACAGGAGGCGGAGAGAGCGCTGGTGCAGAAGACGGTGCGGACGTAGGGAACCTCTTTTTGTAGTCCAACAGCATAAATTGTAGGTCCGTTATCAGAGCAGAAGGAAGACAAACCATCTCTGGCTGTTGTTGATGATGTCGTTGTTCAGGATAGTACATCTGTTCATTGAAGAACTGTTCGTCATCAGAGTCTTCTTGATATTTGACATTTAACTCCGATGGGCTTTGTGCCGCCCCAAACATGCTGTCTATGTCTGAGTCATCTTCATCATCTAAAATATGAGTTGGCATAAGGCTTGAACCCTACTGGGAGATGTTAGAGAAGGTGTCAATCTCTCTTTTTGAAATTTTTGATGTAAAAATAATTTTTTTGCTTTAGATTTTGGTGTCGTCGACGAGCTCGTCATCGGTACTCATATCGTCGTCGAGGAACCGTCGACGGGCATTGGTATCAAAGTCCCAGTAACCGGCATAGATGACAAAACTGTCATCGACAATGGAACTTTCGTCGTCGAGGCCGTCGATGATGCAATAGGAGAAATCGTCGATGAGAGGGCCGTTGACGGTAGACTCGTCGTCGACGCTGGCAACACCGTCGACGAAGTACTCGTCGTCATCTTTGTCGACGGAATGGTCGTCGTCGCAATCTTCGTCGACGGACTGGTCGTCGTCGCAATATTCGTTGACGAGGACTTCCTGATTATTTTAATCGTCGACGACAAAGGTGTTTGACGCGTCTACGAAGACGTCGTCGACGACGAAATAGACGATACGAGACTGAAACCGTGGCAACGGTTGTCGTCGATGAAGTCACTCCGACGACAGTAAGAGGAGGTCTTTTCTTCGTCGTCCGTACCACCGCCATTGAGCTGTCCATCGACGGGGCTGAAGAAGGCTTTTTAAAAGTATGCTTCACCTTCACTGGAGGAGTAGAGGGGTCTGAAGCAGATCTCTGAACGGATTTTCTGGCAGAAGTCAACTCCTGAAGAGAAGGAGATGCCCTGGAAGGCAGATCTTGCTTTTTAGTAGCCTCTGAAGACTTTTTGTGCGTCTTCTTTGGAGGTTGCTGCGAGGAATGACCTGGCGAGACGTCCCTAGGTCTTTTCTGAAGCGTCTTTGAGGAGGATCTTGAGGAACCATCACTCTCCTCAGAAGATACAGGGTCCTCCCTGTTTTTAAGCCTCTGCAGCCAAATTAACAGTCTCCCCTCACAGTCCTTCAAAGTTTTTGAAGAGAAAGTGCAACATACCTTGCATTCCTTTGGCTTGTGATCAGGATAAAGGCAGTAAAGGCAGTTTTCATGAGGGTCATCATTGTGAAGCCTTTTCTTTCTGCAGGTATGGCAGGGCCTAAAAAGGCCTTTTTTAGGTGTGTCTGACATGAAGAAATTTGAGAACTTCACTCAGACAAAGGTAATTAAAGATGAAAAATACCTTGAATCCAAAAAAAAATCTATACACAAGGGAAATTTGAAGATAGGATGAGAAAACTGAGCAGAGCTCAGTGGAGACTCCCTTAGCACGACGTGCGGTAGAAAATATGAGGGACTGGAGCTCCTTCCAGGAAGGTTCTAGAGGGTGGTGTCAGCTGTATTGGTTGTTCTCTTAAGTTTGGTCCTTTTTTAAATAAGGACTCAGATATGTAACTAAATATAAGGCCTTAGGCCTGTTACCTTCTATGTCTAATGTGACATTACCATTATAAATGTACCGGGGACTCCCATCTCGACGACGGGGAATGATTCAAGCATGTGAATCTATGAAAGATACCCTAATACTGGATAAAAATAAATCCCGCTCTGCTGTAATCAGGAGTTGCAGCACAGCTAGGAGGCACTCGGCTCCCTAGGTGGGAAACCAATGATGAAGAATGCCACCAACTATGTTGGTGGGTGAGGGTTCTTAAAAAAACCTAATGTTTTTTTTTCCCAGAGAGACTACTATATATACATTGGATGCTAGTTGAATGATATGGTAGTTAGCTCATTCTTATTGTTTGCTATAAGTATCAGGGGGAGAAGGACAAACACTTTTTTCCTCAATATCTTCTTTTGTTGAGTCCCTGAAGCATGCTCAGAGGATTTAACTTAGTGCGACCGTTGCTGGCGTGGTATGGCAAATCCTTCCATGTGACCACCACTGGTAGCACCTGGGCTCTAACAGACACAATTTCTCTGTGGTGGTGCACTGAGACTGGTTCAAATATGGCTGGGACCAGGGTCGGACTAGCCTACAGGGGAATCAGCTAGTGCCCAAAGGGCTTGTCTGATAGGTCAGTGTGGGGGGTCATTTTTTTGTTGTTTGTGGCCTGTTTGTGGTCTAGTAGATCGGTTTTTACTGTTGATTTTCCTAATATTACTAACAATCATTGCCTGTAGCAAGCACAAAAACACTCAAGCTCCCATACCTTGCAAAATACCTACACAACTGTCTTTGTAAGTTAAAAGGGACTCTTTGTTATCACAGTCCAAACTGGTTGGGAAGACCTCAGGAGTAGGTAACTTTCCACTGTGGGTGAAAGTCCTACAGGCTATTAGCAGCAGTTTCACCATGTACTTGGTTCCAAAGGAAATTTACCACCTTAATATTTTCCTCTGGCATCAGCCTTGATCTCAGTTTACAGTGTGTCTCCGGTTTGTGGTGGACTGTTCTCAGTGTGTTCAAATAGCAATGCAATGCCATGGGTGCAGGTCCACTAGTGGTGCCATAAGGCCAACGCAATATCGTTTACTCACCTGGCCCATATTGAAACATGGACCAATGAATGTAACAGATGCGCATGTCTGGAGTCTAATCAATACCTATCATGTAAGGAAGGTAAGGGTCAGCATACAGAGACTGAGGTGGGATGGCATTATGGCAGGAATACTGCTTACCTTATACCCACTGTCTGAGAGGTATAGGATGAACATGTTTAATAGAACTCAAAGGATTGGTAAGTTACGCCTGGTCGTGGTCAAATGAGAGGAAATTCTGTTGATGGTCTCAAGCTGTTCAGTCATGCAAATTGGTTGTTTGCCCTGGGTATTATAAGCAAACAGCTGCAGCTGGTTCTCATCAGAGCTTTCTACAGAAAAGATGATGCTTGAAACCCCAGTTTTACCTGGTAGAGGAATACCTAAATGTCTTGGGAGTGCAATGATCTCAAACTTCAAATGGGAAACGCTGCTAAGGCATGAATCGAATGCTAGGTTAAAAAGCCACACGTTTACATATACCATACCAGAAAAGCTATTTGGGTCTAGAATCCAGTGATTTGCGTGCAAAAACATAGCCACGGAATAGACAAGACTTGAAATAGGATGGTGCTGGAGCACCAGGCTAATAACTGCCAGTCACTGCTTGTAGGAAGCTGGCTCTGTATATACTATACCAAAAAGAGGTATAATGTGCCCAGAGTCCAGTAAGTCCCCAGAGGTATAGCAGAGGCTAAAGTAGATGCACAAGTTACTTACCTTCGGTAACGATATATCTGTAAGAAACATTAGTTAGTGATAGATTCCTTACATTAGAATTACCCCCAGGCGTCAGACTGGATCAGGAAAGTTTTCGTTAGCAGTACCTCTGCGCGTCGGAAGGTGGCGTCGGTCGGCTCCGCGTCCGTCGGCGGCGTCGTGGTCGCCGGGATGACGTCGCGGCAGCTACTTAGACGCCGCCCTCGCGCGCTGATGTCAGTTCTGTACACGACTTTCCGTGCCAGAAACGCAGAGCCATGCAAGATACTGACCACTGGTGCACAAAACTAGGGCCCTGAAGGGATGTCCTTAACCCTAGAAATCAGTTGCAGAACGGGGAGGATGGGTGGGGTGGTAAGAAATCTATCACTAACTAATGTTTCTTACAGATACATCGTTACCGAAGGTAAGTAACTTGTGCATCTGAAAGAAACACGTTAGTGATAGATTCCTTACCTTAGAATAGATACCCCAGCAATACCAACTCCGGTGGTGGGTCTGCGAACCAAGATCACACCAGAAAGTCCTGGAGAACAGAACGGCCAAAGAAGCCATTTCTCCGGACTTGGCTGTCCAGGCAGTAGTGCTTGGTGAACGTGTGCAGCGATGCCCACGTAGGTGCCTGACAGATGTCGCTTAGAGGAACTCCCCGTCCCAAAGCAGTGGTGGATGCCGTCGCCCTGGTGGAATGGGCGCGCAACCCAACTGGAGGCTCCTTTTTAGCCAAGGAGTAACAAGCCTTGATACACAAGACAACCCACCTGGAGATGGTCCGCTTGTGTACAGCCCGACCTTTCTTGGCGCCCACGTAGCCAACAAAGAGATGGTCATCCACCCGGAACTGTTTTGTGCGGTCTAGGTAGAAGGAGTACAAAAGGGGATGATGGACGGAACGTTTGAGCCAATCAAACACTCACCCCCAGTCAACTGATCTGGGTTTAATCCATCATCATTCTTTAGCTCACTCCACCACCCCAGTTCAGACATGGCCATATGCAAATCAGTCTGACCCTGTGCCTCATGGGAACAGTCCAGCCCGAACTGCCAAGCCATGTCTTCCCTGGACCGGAAACAAGCATCCTAGGACCGGTTTCTGGCATTTCAGCCGTCATCAGCCAGGCTTGCTTGAATCCAGTGGCAAAGTGAGCAAGGGACCCACGTCTGGGCATACCCCCGCCAACTTAGGGCGACCAAGGCGATACAAAAGGGATGATGGACGGAACGTTTGAGCCAATCAAACACTCACCCCCAGTCAACTGATCTGTTGGCGGGGGTATGCCCAGACGTGGGTCCCTTGCTCACTTTGCCACTGGATTCAAGCAAGCCTGGCTGATGATGGCTGAAATGCCAGAAACCGGTCCTAGGATGCTTGTTTCCGGTCCAGGGAAGACATGGCTTGGCAGTTCGGGCTGGACTGTTCCCATGAGGCACAGGGTCAGACTGATTTGCATATGGCCATGTCTGAACTGGGGTGGTGGAGTGAGCTAAAGAATGATGATGGATTAAACCCAGATCAGTTGACTGGGGGTGAGTGTTTGATTGGCTCAAACGTTCCGTCCATCATCCCCTTTTGTATCGCTTTGTTCGCCCTAAGTTGGCGGGGGTATGCCCAGACGTGGGTCCCTTGCTCACTTTGCCACTGGATTCAAGCAAGCCTGGCTGATGACGGCTGGAATGCCAGAAACCGGTCCTAGGATGCTTGTTTCCGGTCCAGGGAAGACATGGCTTGGCAGTTCGGGCTGGACTGTTCCCATGAGGCACAGGGTCAGACTGATTTGCATATGGCCATGTCTGAACTGGGGTGGTGGAGTGAGCTAAAGAATGATGATGGATTAAACCCAGATCAGTTGACTGGGGGTGAGTGTTTGATTGGCTCAAACGTTCCGTCCATCATCCCCTTTTGTATCGCTTTGTTCGCCCTAAGTTGGCGGGGGTATGCCCAGACGTGGGTCCCTTACTCACTTTGCCACTGGATTCAAGCAAGCCTGGCTGATGACGGCTGGAATGCCAGAAACCGGTCCTAGGATGCTTGTTTCCGGTCCAGGGAAGACATGGCTTGGCAGCTAAAGAATGATGATGGATTAAACCCAGATCAGTGTACTGGGGGTGAGTGTTTGATTGGCTCAAACGTTCCGTCCATCATCCCCTTTTGTATCGCTAGGTAGAAGGAGAGCGCACGTTTTGGGTCCAGACGGTGGAGCCTCTCTTCCTCTCTCGAAGGATGCGGAGGCGGAAAGAAGGTGGGCAAAGTGATGGTTTGGCCAATATGAAAAGATGTAACCACCTTTGGAAGAAAGGATGGACGAGTGCGTAGGACCACTTTGTCCGGATGCAAAGCCAGAAATGGAGGCTTAGAAGAAAGAGCCTGGAGCTCACTCACTCTCCTAGCAGAAGTGAGGGCCACCAGGAAAGCAGTCTTAAGCGTCAAGAGACGAAGAGGACAGTTGTGAAGTGGCTCAAAGGGAGCACACATTAAAAAGGTCAAGACCAGGTTCAAGTCCCACTGAGGCATAACGAAAGGAACCGGAGGAAAGAGATGCGTTATGCCTTTGAGAAAACGATTAACAACAGGGGACTTAAAAAGAGAAGGTTGATCAGGTAGCCTGAGAAAGGCAGAAATGGCCGAAAGATAGCCCTTTAGAGTGCCCAGAGCAGAGCCCTGCTGGGCCAAAGAAAGAAGGAACAAGAGAACCTCAGAAAGAGGGGCAGAAAGGGGATCCACAGCCTTTGCTGTGCACCATGCCACAGATTTGTTCCATCTACAGGCGTATACCGTCTTACTGGAGGGACGCCTGGCTGCCAAGATGACATCACAGACTTAGGGAGGCAGGTCAAATAACGTCAGTTGCCGCCGCTCAATCTCCACGCAAGGAGGTGGAGGCTGGACAGGTTCGGGTGGAGGACCGTCCCCTGCTGCTGCGACAAAAGATCCTCCCGAAGAGGCAGACGAATCGGAGGATCGATGGCCATACTGAGTAGCTCGGGATACCATACTCTTCATGCCCAATCCGGAGCCACAAGAATGACATGGGCCTGGTCGCGCCTTATCTTCTTCAGCACGCTGGGCAGAAGTGGTATAGGCGGAAAGGCGTACAGAAGACCGCAACTCCACTCGCGACGAAAAGCGTTGCCTAGCGAGTGCCGCCTTGGAAATTCCAACGCGCAGAATTGCTAACATTGCGCGTTCTCTTCGGTGGCGAATAGATCTAACCAAGGCTCTCCCCACTGTTGAAAGAGTCCCTGCACCACCTCCGAGTGAAGACGCCATTCGTGATTCATCATGCACCTGCGGCTGAGCTCGTCCGCCCTGGCGTTCAGGGAAGCTGCCAGGTGTTGAACCACCAGAGATATTCCCTGATGTTCCAGCCATGTCCAGAGGCGCAGAGCCTCTTGACATAGGGTCCACGACCCCAACCCGTCCTGTTTGTTGCAGTACCACATGGCGGTGGTGTTGTCTGTGAACACCTGCACTACTCTTCCCCGGACAGAGGGAAGGAATGCCTTGAGTGCAAGACGGATCGCCCGAAGCTCCAGGAGGTTGATGTGGAGCCCGGACTCCGCCGGAGACCAGAGGCCTCTGATCTCCGCCTCTCCCATGTGGCCACCCCATCACAGAAGGGATGCATCCGTCACCACAGTGTGTTCTGGTTGGGAAAGGGAGAGGGATCTGCCGTTGACCCAATCCTGGTTCGTGAGCCACCACTGCAATTGTCGTGCAGTGCCCTCCGAGATCTGGACGCAATCGGACAGGTTCCCCTGATGCTGCGCCCACTGGAACTTCAAGTCCCACTGCAGAGCCCGCATATGCCACCTGGCATGATCGACCAGCAGGATGCAGGAGGCCATGAGTCCCAACAGCCTCAAGGTCTTCCTGACTGACACCCGGGATAGAGGCTGAAAGATGGGAATCATAGCCCGAATATCCCGGACTCGCTGTTCGGGAGGATAAACCCGAAACTGCGTTGTGTCCAGAACCGCTCCGATGAAGAGGAGCTTCTGAGAGGGAATCAGGTGCGACTTCGGCGCATTGATGGAGAACCCCAGCAAGTGCAGGAGATCGGCCGTAGTCTGGAGGTGGGAGACGACAGCCGGGGGCGAGCCCGCCTTCAACAGCCAGTCATCGAGATAAGGGAAGATTGGAACCCCTGATCTGCGCAGATGAGCTGCGACCACCGCCATCACTTTCGTGAACACCCGAGAGGCGCTGGTAAGGCCAAAGGGGAGCACGGTGAACTGAAAATGCTCGTGGCCTACCGTGAACCGCAGGTAACGCCGGTGGGCCGGCAGGACGGGGATGTGAAAATAAGCGTCCTGCAGGTCCAACGCTACCATCCAGTCTCCAGGGTCGAGGGCAAACAAGACCTGAGCCAGGGTCAACATCTTGAACTTCCCCTTCCGGAGGAAGCGGTTGACATTCCTGAGATCCAAGATAGGACGCAGGCCTTTGTCCTTCTTGGGCACCAGAAAGTAGTGGGAATAACAACCACGACCTACTTCTGGGACAGGAACGCGCTCGATGGCTCCATTGGCCAAGAGAGCCGTAACTTCCTGCTGGAGAAGGGACAGGTGATCCTCCGATATGCGATGGTACTTGGGTGGCATGGAGGGAGGGGTAGTCTCGAAGGGGAGGGAGTAGCCCCTTCGGACGATTTGCAAAACCCACCTGTCTGACGTGATGTTGCACCAGTGGGGGAGGTGATGGCGAATCCTGCCGCCCACTGGTGTTTGGTGGCCCTGAAATGTCGGACTAGGAGGGTTTGGAGGCTGCGGCGGAGGGGGTGGAGGTGGACTGGCCCGCCCGCTGGCCCCCAGAACCACGGCGTTGGTTCCCACGTCCCCGGCCGCGCTGGGATGGAAAGTTTTGCGCCGGCCTGTGGCCCTGAAGGGAACGTGGTGGGGCACCCCTTCCGTGGCCACGAAAGGGGCGAAAAGCAGACTGTGCAGGACGCAGGGTGGAAAGACCCAAGGACTTGGCCGTAGCCCGCGAGTCCTTGAAACGCGTCAATGCACTGTCCGCCTTGTCGCCGAACAGGCGACGGCCATCAAAAGGCATGTCCATCAGGGTGTCCTGGACATCCCCCGAAAAGCCAGTCATCCTCAACCAGGCGTGGCGTCTGATTGCCACCGACGTGGAAATCGTTCTGCCCAGTGAGTCGGCGGTATCCAGCCCACACCAAATGGCGAACTTAGCTGCGTCTCTCCCCTCAGCAACAGCACGGGAGAGCACGGTCCGGGCCTCCTCCGGACACTGAGGCAGCACTTGCGCCACCGAGTCCCACACAGAGTGGGAATAACGGCCCAAGAGGCATGCGGTGTTCACCGACCGCAGCCCTAAGCTGGAGGAAGAAAACAACTTCTTCCCAAGGTAATCCAGCTTCTTGGATTCCCTATCCGGGGGTGCGGTAGGGAAGGCGCTCTGGGACGTCGAGGCTTGGACCACCAAGCTCTCAGGGGAAGGGTGTTGGGAAAGGAACAAGGGGTCGCCCGGAGCCGGGCGGTGGCGTCGGGCAATCATCCTATCCACAGGAGCCCCTGTGGTGGGCTTGGACTAAGTGCCCAAAAGGATATCTGAGATAGCTTCATTAAAAGGCAGCAGGGGCTCCGAAGAGCTCGCTGCCGGTTGAAGTACCTCTGTCAGGAGGTTAGTCCTGACTGCCACCATCGGAAGCTCGAGGTTAAGAGCCTCGGCCGCCCTACGCAACACCACTGCGTAAGAAGCTCCCTCCTCCGTAGCCACGGTAGGAGGAGACAGCATGCCAAGGTCTGGCGAGGTGTCCAAACCACTGGCATCCCCCAGGTCCTCTCTCCAGTCCTGTTCCAGCTGTTCCGTTAAAGGGTCACCTGACCCCTCCCAATCCTCCTCCTCCTCATCCTCTGGGTGCCAATCTGGCCTAAAAGGGACTCCAGGAGTGAACAGGGGCACAAAAACCCCGCCCGGCGTCGGTCGACGCCGGTCCGGCGCCGTGTCTTAATCCAGAAGGAGGTCGGGGTCGACGCTGGCCGGCACCGGGCGTGGTAGTGGTGCCGTTGGAAGCGGCGCCGGTGGAGGTGTGACAAGGTCAACCGGCGCCGATCCGGATCCAGGCCTGGATCCACGGGGGGCCTGCGGCGCCGGGGCCGGAGCCGCTGGCAATGAAGGTCCCGGCCCCCCAGCCGAGTCCGCGGGGCCCGAAGGCGCGCCAGCGGGTTCGGGCCGCCCAAAGATGGCATGCATCACCTCGTAGAACGTACGAAGCTGGGCGGGAGTCGCCCCGGGTCCCAGAAAGGGAGGGAAACCCGGAGTTGACTCTTTGGGCTCCGCACGCGGAGCCGCGGGAGGGGCACCACCCGCGGGCCTCGTCGGGTCAGCCGACCGATGAGAAGTCGAAGAGCAACGATGCTTCTTCGACTTCTTTTTGTGCTTTGACTTACCCGACCCCGAGTGCGAAGACTTCGATCCTGACTGATGGTGGCTCCGCGACCGGTCCCCCGACCTCCCTCTGGACCGGGACCTCGAACGGCGTGGAGCCGACTGTCGGCGTTCAAGCAGCTTTCGGGACCGCTCCCGCAAAGCCTTCGGCGTCATCAACCGGCAGTCGGAGCACGACTTGGGGTCGTGGTCGTGCTCCAGGCAGAAAAGGCACACGCGGTGCGTATCCGTCACCGACATCAGTCGGCTACAGGAACCACAGGCCTTGAATCCTGGCATCCCTCGTGCACCTTACGGAGTCGTGAGACTTGAAAAAGACGTTGACAAAAGTCGAGAAAAAACTTAGTCAAAAAATGACTGAGGTACCGCTCTTCCTGGATCTGCGGTGGCTGGCGTGGAAAAAGAAAGAACTGAAGTCAGCGCTCGAGGGCGGCGTCTAAGTAGCTGACGCGACATCATCCCGGCGACCACGACGCCGACGACGGACGCGGAGCCGACCGACGCCACCTTCCGACGCGCAGAGGTACTGCTAACGAAAACTTTCCGGATCCAGTCTGACGCCTGGGGGTAATTCTAAGGTAAGGAATCTATCACTAACGTGTTTCTTTCAGATAATACTTTACTCTCTTTTGTGGTGGTGTGATTGAGCAGTCAGGTTTATCAGAGGATAGTGTTAAGCATTTGTTGTACACACTCGGGCAAGAAATGATGTCACACACTCAGACTGAATCCAGACCAATTGGTTATATAAAAAGTTGTTACTTTGTTATTATATTTTAGAACCAAGTATCACTCAGTGCAGGTAGGAGTATGCAGTATTTAAAAGTAGAAATACTTTTCAAGGATGCAATTCTGTTTTGTAAATGTAGTATATACTTTACAGTTTTGAGAATGCTTTCTGTAAATGTCAATCAAGAACAGTTTTAAGACTTTGCAAAGTTGAGGATAGACAGTTCAATGCAATAGATAGGAACCACAATGCAATCCTATGGAGGAAAACAAGGTTAAACAGTTTGCAGACAAGTACTCGACTTACTTCCCCAGGCTTTAGGGGTTTAGGACAACACAGGGAAAGGTTCAAGATCAGGTAGGTACTGCACCGCCAGCAGCACTGGGGTGGCCGGGTGCAGAAGTCACTGGGCCCAATGTTATCCAATGGAGCGTGAGGGTACCTCGGAGAGGCACGGTTTGCAGGTAGGTACCTGCGACTTTAGGGCAAGAGCCCCGGGGGTAAAGGTGAGCACAAGGGGGCCACAAAGCTGCACCAAAGATACATGACCAGCGGCACAGGGGCGGCCGGGTACAGGGTGCAAATCAGGTTCGGGCACCCAATGCTTTTCAATGGAGATCGTGAGTTTCTAAAAGAGGCTGCAGGCTTGGACCAGGAGAATGGACGAAGATGACCAAAGGTTGGGCAGGTAAGTTGGATAGCTAGGGGGCACCTGGGCACTGTCGGCTGGGCTCCCCAAAGTCGGGGGCGGAGGATGCAGGGTTGCCTTTCGGTGTCGGGTTTCCTCAGCTGGGTCCGGTTAGGGGGACCCTTCGAACAGAGGCTGCAGGCGTCAAGGGGGGGTCATAGAGAGGTGAGCCACCGATACAGACAGGGTCAGGCTCGCCGGAGAGACGTCACAGGATAGGTAGGTCACTCGAACACGGGTCGGGGCGTCGGGTGCAGTGTATGTAGGGGTCGCGGATCCGCCTGGATTTGGGGTCGTGGAAGTTGGGGTTTGTTTGTTGGACAAATTTGTGCCTACGGGAGAAAAGAGTCTTTGTTGAAGGCAGGTCAGGTCTCTGGGGGTTCCTGGAGTTGGCTGGCTGCAGGGTACGCCGGTTGCTGCATGCAGGGTCATGAAAAAGGAGACCGGCCGGTGGGGACAAGGCAGTTGTCATCGCCCTTCTTCGCTGCTGCACGGCTCTTCGGTCCTTCTTCTTCAATGGTCACCAAATCTGAGGAGCAAGTTTCAGGGGTGCCCCTAAATATTAGATTTAGGGATGTTACAGGGGTGTGCAGCTCGGGACCAATGGGTCCTTTCCCTGGGGTGTCTACAACCTTCCTTATGCCACCCTCCAGTAGGAGGGGGGCATGTGCCTTGTCCTGATTGGGGGAGTCCCCTCATCTTCAATATGGAGGGGACTGAGATGTGTGCTTCACTTCGCTCCCCCACCTGAGGGGTGGGGTTGGCAAAGGTGGGCACACCTCCCATTCTTTCTCGGTTTTCTCGCCAATTCTCCCGCCCAAAGTGGGGGTCAGAACCAGTGGGATCCAGCTGCTAATAGCAGCAGAGGCTGGGGGTAGCCAACAAAGGCGGCAAGCCTTTGAAGCTTACCCTTCATGGACCATGCCCATCCAGGGGGAGGAGGCATGACACCTCTGCCCAGGATGTGCTTTGTTTCAGGACCCAGAGAGCAGATGGCTCCCTACCCAGGGGTCCAGAAACCTGTCTGGTGGTGGCAGATGGCTGGTAGCCAATCAGGAACCACACCAGGGCAGTTCGTTTATCAGGGGGCCTCTCTAAGATGCCCTCTGAGTTCATTTTACATTAAATCCAACACTGGCATCAGTGTGGGTTTAATGTGCTGAGAAGTTTGGTACCAAACTTTCCAGTTTTCAGCAAAGCCATCAGGGAGCTATGGTGTTCGTAATAACAAACTCCCAGACCCTGTACTCAAAATGGCTCTACTGCACTTACAATGTCTGTGAATGGCACAGACACTGTAGGGGCATATTGATCGTACAGCTATGCCCTCACCTGTGGTATGGTGCACCTTGCCTTTAGGGCTGTAAGGCCTACTAGAGGGATGACTTATCCATACCACAGGCAGTGTTGGTGGACATGGCACCCAGGGATGGGCCTGCTTTGAAGTCACCCCCACTTCAAAGGCACATTTGGGTATAAGTACTAGGGCTCTAGCCCTACCAAGACAGTACACTACTGGACCTGTGAAGAATTCTGTCAGGATTTAAGACTGCTGTGCTACAAGGATTGCTGCTCTGCTTGACTGCTGCTCTGGAAGAACTGCTTTTCTGTGCTGCCCTACTGCCTACTGATCTCTGCCCTGCTGAGGAAAAGAACTGGACCCATCTCACTTGAACCCAGATGGACTCAAAGGGCTAACTGGCTTGCTCCCTGTTCTGAAGTCTCAGGGCATCAAAGACTTCCTTCAACTCTGCAACAGCAACTGGACTATGTCATCTGTGAGTCCTGCCCTGCCAAGTGGTGTCAATCCAGTCCTGGGTCCTTGAAAGGTGATTTCTGCTGGCCAGAACCATCAAAATCGACACAGTGAGGACTTTCCGCCGATCGGAACCAACGCATTGCTCTTCAACGCAGGAGCCAATCGATGACATCACCTATACAGACTGTATGGCTCGGCGCGGACGGAAAGCGTGGCTCAATGACGACACAACGCCAGCATTGTAAAGGGGTTCGTCGACTGCATCGACTGTGTAGATCGGCGCCAATGCTTCACCTCCATCCCCGGATAGACACGGCGCCTCTTCGACTCCTTGCATCGAGTCTTCAACGTCGACGCTTGCTCCATCGAAGGTACTTCTTCAGCGGGACCTGCATGAGTCCTGTAACCATCCTGCCCTCCATCGCGTCAGCCTGAACTTTGGATTTACCCAGGTCCAGCGCGACCTCAAATAACCCCTAGGCACTATTTGACTCTAAGCACTTCTTTTTGATTTGTTCTTTAAAAATTAATAACTCCAGTTCTACTTATTGGATTGTTGGTGTTTTGGTCTTGTTTTATTCATAAAATAATTCTCTATTTTCCTAAACCTGTGTGGAAGGTGCAGTGTGGTGGTGGTGAAGTGTGGTGGTGGTGGAGTGTGGTGGTGGTGGAGTGTGGTGGTGGTGGTGTGTCATATACTTTACACATTGCCTCTTCAGATAAGCCTGACTGCTTTGTGCCAAGTTACCAGAGAGTGAGCACAGGCTATATTTAAGTGTATATCTAGCTTACCCTGACTAGGGCTGTGGTACCTAATTGGATCGGGCGCATACCTCTGCCAACTAGAGACCCAATTTCTAACAGTGCACAAATGAGCTACTTTTGGTCAGTGAGTTATTGACGAAACAATGCAGGACTCCTTCAAGGTGCTCTAAATGGAACACTTGCACACTAAATAATGTCATGTGAATGAACTGGAGGAAGTGCAGGAAGAGGCCAGGCTGACTTGATCATCCATGATTGACTTTGTCTTGTCAAAAAGGTTATGCATGCTTGCCGAACATCAAAGCCTGTTAGTGTCTTACAGGCATAAATGCATTGTCCTGCATGAATTACGTTCATAATAGAGAAAATAATTATTGGGCCAGCCCTCTATTACAAATAGTGAGTGAAATTCCAATCAGTATGCAAACAAAAGACGGATCACGGATCAGATTTCAGTGTTCAGCAGTAATTACTGCAACACTGCATTTCCCCCTGGAAAATTTCACTAGAAAAAACCTGGCAAAATGAATAGGGAGCAAATGGATGGAAAAAAGTTAAAACCTGTGGAAATTAGTGCCATAAAGACAAAAGGGGTTATTATGAGTACAGAGGCCCTGGGACTGCTGTACTCCCGGTGGCGGTACGACCACCGCCATCCCTGCAGGTCTGCCCACCATATTCCGAGTGTGGTGTTCGGACTGCCACAGGACCGACAACTGTGCTGGGATACAGGATCCTGCAGCAGTGGCAGGGCCCACCCTGGATTCAACTTGGAATCCAGCGGGCTGGTGCACCACGGTCTTGGCGGTCCTCCTGGGAGCCCATCGGTGGCCGTCCTACAGGAGGACCCAAACTCGTAATTGGCCCCATAGTCTACATGTTATGCCTTATTCTGGCTTGTAAAACTCAGAATAAGAGGAACTTACTATATGAAGTAAGTACACCAATAACGGATATCAGTATTTATTAGGGGCCAGATGTACAAAGGTGTTTTGCGGGCGCAAATGGGTTTTAGACCCGTTTGCGCCCGCAAAAAACCAGTGGCCCATATACTAATCCTATTTTGCGACTCGCAAATCAATTTGCGACTCACAAAATAGGATTAGCGACTCGCTATTAGGAAGGGTCGTTCAAAGGGCGTACCTTCCTAATAGCGACTCCTTAAGCTATGTAAGACTGTTTTGCGACCGCAATTGCGGTCGCAAAACACTTGCAGTTTACCACCCTTCTCAGAAGGGTGGTAAAGCTCTCGCAAACAGGAAGGGGTCCCGAGGGTACCCCTTTGTGAATGCATGCGCAAATATTTTTTAAGGGCAGGTTGTGGTCCCAGGGCCTGCCCTTAAAAAATGAAACTGAAAAGTTTCATTTTTATTTTTTAAATGCATTCCGTTTTCCTTGAAGGAAAACGGGCTGCATTTTAAAAAAAAAACTGCTTTATTTAAAAGCAGTCCCAGACATGGAGGTCTGCTGACCCCAGCAGGCCACCATCCCTGGGAGTGCCAGCCATTCCCAATGGGGTCGCAAATTGCGACAGCCTCATTAATATGCATGAGGCATGTAATTTGCGACCCCATTGGGAATCGCGAACAAGTGTCTCAGACACTGTTGTGCATCCCAATTAGTGAGTCGCAAATGCGACGCAATTTGCGACTCGCTAATTGGCGGGTCGTACATCTGGCCCAGGTCTGGTGCAAGCCGCAATAAAGGTAATCGAGGCCAGCGTATCCTTTATTCAACTCATGTCTTCTTCAGTCTCTTTACTCACCTCTATCTTTTTCAGGTTTCCAGAATTGGGTTGGCCTTTCTACTCATTTTCCCTAAATATTTACATCTCTGTTTCTAGAACCTCAGTATCTCTTATCCACCATTTCTCATCCTCGTCCTCTTCATCCAATAGTTTCAATACTTTAACATGAATATGTGGTAACCTAAATCCACACTTTCGTGCACTTTGAACATTTTCACTATCTCTCACTCAAGAACCTGTGAAACCTCAACTCTTGATTCATTACTTCCAGCCTAGATCTTATGGCCGTGTTACATCCTGTCCTCCCTGGTGCTGACAACTTTACAAATTTGTCATTAGATTGTTGTAGATATCCTGCTAGTGCCCTGGCTGTACTCTTCATCACCTTCATTTCTCGTTCATCATCTTCTTCTTCTTCAGTTGTACTGCTAATTCCTGCATCATCCAACATGTAATCATACACCAGTCCTTCAGCTGGGAAGAGGAGCTTGATCTGAAGGAGAAACAGTAATGCTGTTAGTATTGTAAATGAGGGCTCCTATTGTTTCAGTATCAGATCACTATGTACCAAGGAAGAGCAACTCACACATATCGACTAAAGAAGGATTATCAGAATTTACTTAAAAGTGACCATCAGTAGCCAAGAGTAGGATTGCTGATATCTGCGGAGAGTACGGACACAATCAACAAAGACATTTCTGTGAGATGCGAACTCTGGAGCCTTCGGTGGGCCCAAAAGCCAGGACTACACCCCCAAAATAAGGGTCACCTCTTGTCTCCAGCAGATCAGGTGCTAGAAACATGAATCAGAGAACGACCGTATACAGGGTGGACCAGTAGAGAGAGAGAGAAGCATTCTTGCTGCCTCTTTACTATTAATTTGAGACTGTGAGAGAGACCCTTCTTGCTGTGACTGTGAAAGGGGCTACATTCAACCTCATAAGTACACTCAGTGGTCATTTGGGTAGTCTGATGGTCATAAAAGTGTGCAGGTCACATGGCAATAATGGTTGCTGGGCATGTGAAATTAGGCAACATATGACTGGAAAAGAGCAACAGTCAATACTCCTTACTAGGTATGCAGAAATGGTAATGCGTGTAATCTGTTATTTGTCCTGTGAAACTGGCAATATTGTTATTTAGTATGTGGAAAATGGCAATATTTGTTAATGCAGATATAAAAATTGATGAAATGTCATTGGGCATATGAGATTATGTGACGTGGCATCATAAAATATCAGTACATGTTACAGGCAACACAGAAAATGACATCACCTGTTTGCTGAGTGAGTGGAATCTGGCAAACATCTGCTACTGGACATGTAGAAACTGGCACTAATTGACTGAGCATACATAAAATCCCAATGCCTGCAACACACACAAGGCCCAGTAGGACAATGCAACTCAGACTCGTTGCTCTATTCTCAATTTAATTAATAGCAAATTAAATTTGCTATTTAAGGGTTGTTTGGTTTGCCTCCCAAAAAAAACAGAGGATCCATATAATACAAAAGAGCCTGCAATCCCCGCAAAAAAGCCCTTCAATAATATCCTTATTAGAGGTAACTTATGAGGTCCCTAGTCACCTGTAATGAAGCAATTACGTGGTTGCTCCATTGTAATAACTTATTACAGTTGAGTTCTGGTGTCACAATGTCTGCTGCCAGCAGACGAGGGAAAAGGCAGGTCGTGGAGCATAATTAAGGCTGCAGTTTAAAAAACAAAAACTAAACATGGCTTTTCTTTCTTTTGTTCTGCTTTTCGGGCTGAACAGTGACAGGTACAAAGGAGATATTAAGGGCAACATGTTTATTTTTTTCCATGCATTAGGTAATTAGAGGAAAAATAGAATCTATTGGCATGTTTATACACATTCTAAGCTAAAGTGTGTGTTTATTTTTTTTATTCTGACTCACATTAAACTGATTCTATTATAATTTTGCAACAAATATCTGACTACTTTTTTGTGTGTTTAATTTTGCACTAGAGATTCTTACTCTACTTTTCATGTTTACAAAACATCCCATCTCTGTCATACGAAAGAGCAGCACACCAAGGATTTAAATTGTTTGTGGGATGGCTTATGGCATGCTCATGTATCACAAGGAAAAAAGTACCCCCTGCCATACATTATAAGTAAATTGCAAGTCACCTGGGAGCTCCATGACCTTATAAAAGAACTCAGCTTTTGCCCGTGTTCCTCTATATAGTCATATAACTACTCTGGGACTTGCAAGAACCTTATAATGTATGGTAGAGTTACTTAATCCCATTTATATTCAGCCCAATTTGTTCGATTTATCCCAAAACATTTATTTTTCGTTCATATATTGATAATTTTTAAACAATTGAGATAGTAACCAATATGTATCAATGGCATCCTCTCTTACAAGCTACATATCAAATTACACAAAATGAATGTTATTTATTGCAACAAGGCACACCATTGGTTCTGATACACATGACAAATTTTCATATCTACATATGCGTCGGCCCAATCAGAAATCTATCTCCGTCCATGAGCTTGACTTCCTCTCCTCCTTTTAAGTCCGGTCCTATTCCTCATTGATAGTCCTCAGTCACCTTACCCTTTCTATGCTCTACCTTTTTCCCAGCTCACCTTCTCAGTACTCATCTTTTCTCGCAGCCAGGTGCTAAATGCAACCCTGCTTTGGGCGTCTCCTGTAGCACCAACACTCCATACCAATGAGAATATGAACCAGGACTCAATGAGCTCTGGGATGCGCATCTGTTTCTCCAATGGAATCTTCTTGTCTCCCTGCAAAATACAAAAAACATTCTAAGTTTCAGCAATAAAAGTAAGCTTGCTCTACACATATCACTCACATAAACATTTTGATAGAGCCTACAATCTAAGTGGATTACAAGGTACATAAGGGAAGAGGAAATGCATAAAGCTTATGCACCTTCAGAAGAGCCAATGAGAACCAAATGAAAATGAAGTTCTGATTGCCTTCCTGAGAGAACCTTGTAGATTCATCATTGAGTGCTACCGACTGTCTAATATCTCATCGTCTGCACTTTCCTTCAAATGCGAGAAAAAAGCCAAACCTCCAAGGGCTACTTTGGAGGGAGGCCTGAAACAGTGTGTTCTCGAAAAACTAATATGTGCTGAAACGTTACCTCTTTAGGAGAAAATGGGTGGAAAAAGCAGTCCAGAAGTTTGAGGAGGCTCACAACTAAATTACTGTCTGTTGAAGATATGACTTCCTTGACTGATCGCCGAACAAAATTGATTGAATCCTACAAGAGAAGAAAAGACAATGTTCTTGAGAGACAGTAGAATTAGGAGTGTCACATGCTAGAATAAGAACTAGAAGCTGGAGACTTTGCATTGTCTTTAAAAGAGAAATTAACTGTTGGGGACAGTGAAAATGTTACTTTTGGGAAGCAGTTGTCTTCTTATGCTTGACCTCTAATTAAAAAAAACATTTTATGATGTCTTCCTTATAACTAGAGAACGTTCTAGAACATGCCACTTTAAAAATTCCAAATAGTGCTTCTCACAGGATCATATTAGTGTACTCACCTTCTGAGGGCAAGCACCAGTCATTCTTACCAGCTCTATCTACCTTCGTCTTGCATAGCAGCTCATTCAGTTCACCAGGAGTCAGGGATCACAGTGCTATGCAGGCAGCCTCACCTCTGGCCTATGGTAGATCGGGGAAAATGTCCGACCTGATTTCTATACTATCTCTGCATAATAGGCAAGGTTAATAGGGGCCCACAGGTCACACACATTTACAGAATCTCAGGTCCCTACTTACAGATGGTGAAATGCAGTCGCCCACTTGTGATTTAAGTCCTCTAACCTTCTCTCAATGTCCAATGACACTATCTCCTTCTTCAGTAGCCCCAGCTGTGTGCCCTCGGGCCAAGACTACTAGGTTTAAGAGAGTTCTAGCGTAGGAGTATCTCCATGTCCCCAGTAAACTGTATATAGACTGATGAATTGCTTGCACTAACCATTGCTCTGCACCTATGGTTAGAGAATGAGGATTTTGTTATTTTTCGTGGTTCAGTTCCAAGTGTTTATGAGGTATGGAATTGTTGCTTGTGGTACTGTGTAGAGCCCATCTCAATAATTACAGGTGCCCTGCCAGGCCAGACCCTATCTACTTAACCCAAAGACGCCTGAGGCACACTCACCTCAGAAGTATCTAAGTTCAGACTGGATAAGCCTGTACACACTCTGTAGATTCTTTTATTTTCACCACTGTTCTTCTTATCAACCACACCCACTACTTCTCTGTGACATCTACACAAGTGAGATCCAGTAAGAGGGAACTCAGATTATTCATCGGCATTCCCACCAATCAGTCAAAGCCCTGCTACAACTGTATTCCCCTTATTGTGTCTTGACTTGCAGGTAATCTTAATTACTTGAATTCTCCCTTTCTAGAGAAATGATTATGTATTGCCTCCACATACACACTTTTGTCCAAGATACCAGCCAGAGTGATATAAGTAAGTGTAGGAAACTGAGTTGTTGGTTTAGTCAGGCTTAACTTAGAGGAAATGTGTAAAGCATTTAAGGAGCACACAAACAGTAATAAAGTGACATCACAAAACAAGACAAATCCAATACCAGTTTAGAAAAATAGATTACATTTTAATAAAAATGTTTACCCCAAAACAACAAAAATCTAATCAGTTGAACCAGAGTTATGAATATTTAAAGTTTAAGGCAAAAACTAGCGCTTAAAAAATCAAAGCCCAACCACAAACATCTATCTGAGTGAGACTGGGTCAAAAGCGAAAAATATGGCTGACCACGATGGAGCGTTTGTCGGATACAAGAAGTGGATTCGAAATGGTCGGCACTTATCTTCAGACTTATAAGAAATGTTGTGGGAAAATGTCTGAGCAGGTAAAGTTCAGCCGGACAAGACTGCAGGCAGTGTCCGAGGAGGAGGTGTCGCCATCTGGGACCAGCTGGATGAAGTTGCGGTGTTGATTTCTACATTTGACTTAGTCTTTTTTTTAGAAGTCGAAAACCTCCAGCGGGGCATAGCTGCAAACAGTAGCCGACGAGGGCTCCACAAGGCTGGATACCCCTTCTGCAAAGGACCGCTGAACAGGATTTGCTGCTACAGAGAACAATGTAGCAGAAGCTGCCGCAAATTCAGGCCGACCGGCGATGCACCTTGGATGGATCGACAAGCAGGTACATCCCAGTCTTCTCTCAGTTCTCAGAGCACTTTTCAGCCAAAAATGTTCTAAGTCCCAAGTTTTGGATTTTTACTATCTGGGCACCATGAGCACTACTTCCAAGGAGAGACACCACTTGGAGGGTCAGGTTCACTCAGGCTGCGCCAGGTGCGGGTTCAAGATGGTTGGAGCCTTTTATGTCCCTGAGACTCTGATCAGGATGCCAGCCAACTAGTTCTTGAAGTCACTCTGGTAGTCTTGGGTTCAAGCAGTGGAACAGGGCTAAAGCAGCAGGGCACACCCCTGAGACTGCAGAGAAGTCCTTCCAGGTGCAGCAAAGCAATCTTCTGAAGTACATAGCAGGGCACAGCAGCAAGCAGTCCTCTGAGAGTCCTTCCGCAGGTCCAGAAAGTAAACTGAAGAGTGGGTCTGAGGGTCCTATTTTTTATACCTGGTGCCTTCTTTGAAGAAGAAGTTTCTAGAGATTCCCTTTGAAAAGTGCTTGGAATTTCTTGCCTCACTGCCCTGGCTCCAGTCTGGCTGCATGCACAATCGGCTAGTGTGAATTCCTTTGTGTGAAGACAGGGCACAACCTATTGATTTGCAAGTGGGGAATTGCCCAGCTCGGCCCCCCATCCTGCAAGTGATTGCCCATCCAGCCACACCTAATCCCTGTGCATGCAGTTTAAACTGCCATGTCAATCTAGCAAGTTAAACCCCTTGTCAAGCTCAAACCTTCCTTTTCAATCCATATACGTCACCCCTAGGATACACCCTGGACAGCCCAAGGGCAGGGTGCAGTGTATGTAAAAAGTAGGACATATACTTTTAAGTTTTACATGTCCGGTTACTGAAAAACTTCTAAATTTGTTTTTCACTACTGCAAGGCCTATTGCTCCCATGGGATAACATTGGGATTACCTTATTACATTTTATAAGTGTAATTCCCAATTGTGAAGAGAGAGACTCTTTTTAACTTTGGTGTCTCTGGAATCACAATTTAAAATCCTAACTTATGGTGAAGTCAGACTTTAAATTGCAATTCTGAAAATTCCACTTTTAGAAAGTTGCTATTTTCCTGCTTTAGCCATTTTGTCATTTGGTACCTGCTGCCTGTCTCTGATCATATGTCTAGGGTGGGTGACAGTTGGGCTTTGTGTATCCCCCCTAGACAATCACACACAATGGGGGCTTAGGTGTGACCTGATGGGCCATCCTGGCAGGATGAGAGGGTGAAGCTGGACACAGCCTCACTTACACCTTAATAGGCTGTGTCCTGTCCCCACACAAAGGGCTGCATAACCCCCTGTAGTGAGTCTGGAGCCAGGGCAGAAAGGGAGGACCTTGGTGCACTTCAAAGGTATGTCTCTGAAGTCTCACCCACTTCAAAGACACATCTGGGTATAAGTACTGCACCTGTGACACCACCAATTCAGTACACTTCTAGACCTGTGGATACTCTGCCAGGAAGAAGGGCTGCTGTGCTGCTGAAAGGACTGCCATTCTGCGGGACTGCTACTTTGCTGTACTCCTGCTTTGCTGTGCTGGCCTGCTGCCCTCTTGCCTGGGTGAGAAAGACTGAACCTGCATCACTTGAACCAAGAACCCAAAGTGACTCCAAGGGCTAGTTGGCTGGCCTCCTGATCTGAAGTCTCAGGGACATAAAATACTTCCAACCACCCTGTTTCTGCACCTGGACTCTGCCATCTGTGAATCTGCCCTGCCAAGTCGTGCCACCCCAGTCCTGGTCCCTTGGACGTGGGCCTTAGATGCTTGCCTCTTCAGAAATGATGCATCCTCTGTCAAACTGATGCATCACCGTTGCTGTGCGGATCAGAACTGGCGTATCGCCTCTGCTGCATGGATTGACACTGACGCATCGGCACTGCTGCATGGATCAGACTGTTGCATCGCCTTTGGAACCACCATTGCATGCCGCTCCTCCCGGTGCAGGGTCTTCACATCTCCGTCGACGGCAGCCTTGACGATGATGCCGAACCTTCGCATCGCAGTACCCCGCTCATCAGAGCTGATGCATCACCAATGCTATGCTTGGCAGCACCAGCGCATCGCCGCCGTTGCGAGGATTGACACCAGTGCATTGCCTTCTCTGCACCATGCAACCTCAACATCAACATAACCAGAAATAAGGTACTTTTGTTCAGTGGACCTTCCTGGGTCCCTGTAGCCGGCCCATGATCCAATGTGGTCAGCCTGAACTTTTGACTTTGTCCTGGTCCGGCGCGAACAGATATCCCAAGTAAGCGCTTATTGCTTCTAAGTGCTATTTTATCATTTATTTTAAAAAAATCAATATCTCAAGTTCAACTGATTGGATTTTTGACGTTTTGGTCTTGTATTTATTAAAATATTGTCTATATTTCTAAACTGGTGTGGGGTTTTTTGTGTGGTGTTTTCATTGGCTTTACTGTTTGAAGTGTTGCACAAATACTTTACACATTGCCTTCAAGTTAAGCCTGACCGCTCTGTGCCAAGATACCAGAGGGTGAGCATAGGTTAATCTGGGGATTGCTGGTGCATTACCCTGACTAGGATTGTGGTTACTGCTTGACCAGGGCTCACACTCCAGTGAACCAGGAACCCAGTTTCTAACAGCAAGCTACAAACAAAGCCCAGCTGTGGACACTTGTCTTTTTCACTGAATCTTCAAGGACTGTCTGCAGCCCAAATCATAGTAGCCCATTCCTCTCAACCTTCAGACCAACCGCCAACACAAGAAGGTAAAGACGGTTGGATTTTGCAAAGAGCTTATGATCAAGGACAAGATCCATTCCAGAGCTACTACTAGCTCCTGAAGGAGTGGGGGGCAGAAGGCAAGGAGGCCAGGAGGGCGGCATTATCACCCTGTAAACTCAAGCTAATAATTTGAATATCAAAGGAAGGGAGGTATGGCAAGTAATAGCTATGGATAACAGGGAGATAGTAAGGCACATATTTACTCCATGTTTCCTCCAGCAGATGTGGGATAGGAAGCAAGAAAACAGAGCATTGGAGCAGCCCCTTAGGAAATCAAAAAACTTATAAATTGGTGCAAAAATGCTGGGGTTAAGTAGAAAGTCGTGAAATGGTGGGAAGATCCTATTATATATTATATATTGTTTGGATGGCAATTAAATATTTTTCTACCAGCAGCTGATCTAGAAAGCACGGTTAGTTAGGGACTGCAGCTACGTTCCATACTCACTGATGATGGCTGCTGTGTTGTTGGTCTTGGAGATCACAACCTGATCCACTAAAGTTGGGCCCTATTCATCTCCTTCTAGTAAGATAAACAGAGCTACTCTGTGTATTGACCAGGTGTTCCGTTTCATTTTAATACTTTGGAAATTTGTGGTCTTAAATAAGAAACATATATATGTAGTTTGTGTTGATCTTCATGCAGCGTTTGATCTAATTCCTATGGAGAAACTTTGGACAGCACTCAAAGATATTGGAATGCCGACCAATTTACTGCACATCATAATAAGCTTATATAGTGACAACTATGCCCAAGTAAGATGGGGTAGGAAACGTGAGCTAACAGACTGTATCTATGTTAATAGGGGTGCTCGACAAGGATACACATTAATTCCACACTGTTCACCCTATTGATGAATGGGCTCATTGAGACACTATATGACTGCAATGGTGATCCCCAATATTAGTAGATCAAAAGATACCGGCTCTGCTTTTTGCAGCTGATACACTACTAACCGCTAATCATGGGCCTGCAGAATTTAATTAATTGGTTCTCATCCTCCTGTGAAAAATATGGCTTGGACATTAACGTATCCAAAACAAAATTCATGACTTCGTCCACGTAAGGCTTTTACAGGGAAGGTTAAGATAGGAGAAGCTTATTTGGAACAAGTCAAAGATTTTGATTACCTGGGTGTAATAATTGCCAACACTCTATCGTGGGCACCACAAATAGCCAAGAGCCAACTGACACTACAATATGCAGGGTCAACAGTAGTGAAAAACTAAATAATTACAGACCGATATCACCAGCCCTAGAAATTTACTACTAGGTGCAGCTCTATGTGGAGCAGAAATCTGGGGCATGGACCAAATAGGGGGGCTTGAAAAAACTAAAAATATGTTTATCCTAGCTATACTAAGGTTGCCTCAGAGTGCCCCTCTTATACCCTTGCAATTAAATCTGGGTCTAAAGAATGTAATGTAATGCATTCAGCAGTTCTTAAACCCTTGGTATACGGAGTCAGGATTTGGACTGGTACTTCTCCAATTCCTCTAAGGCAAGCATTTATAGAAGTGAAAGCCCTGGCTAAATCTGGGCTAATACCATGGCTCAGACATATTAAAACCTGGATGTATAAGCTTGGATTGCATAAAGTTTGGGGCAATTCTGGCCAGATTAAGAAGGCTACACTGGGCCAGTAAAAGAGTACATATTGGGACTATATTCAGGAGAATCAGTTGCGCAAGCGTATTACCGGTGCTTTAACCGAGAAGTTTTTAGATTTTAATAGTAACCCGGGTTTCGAATTGTTTCTGGATAGAATTGAACCACCGCAAGCTAAATCAATTTTCCTAAAATTCAGATATGGAATTCTGCCTGTAAATAAATGTCGAAGCAGATGGAGGAAATATCAAGGTCCACCTTCCTGCCCTTTACGTGAGGTGAGCACTGAATCAGAGGAGCACTTTTGTTTCTTTGTCCCTCTAATACCAAACTGAGGAAGAACTGGATTATCCCTTTTTGTCGTACTTTATTTATAGCGCATCTAATGGTTGCCATCAGAATACTAAAAAGTGATAACACAGAATAGCTTGTATTTGCCTTGTCTAGATATTTATTTTACACATGGCGATTGAGATGTAAAATATTAAAGCAATATCAGCATCTAAGAGGGATGCACTAAGGGGTACATGCAGCAAGAAATGCTTTTGCGAGTCCTTAATTGCGATTATTAAGGAATCGCAATTAGGGACTCTCAAAAGCCTATGCATGTAGAAATCGCTATTAAAATAGCGATTTCTAAACATTCCTTAATTGCGACTCGCAAATTGCAGTAGTCGCAATTAAGGAATGGCTTCCCATTCATTCCTATGGGCCTACAGGCCCATAGGAATGAATGGGAAATTGCATGCACAATTTGCGAGTACCAACATGTACTCGCAAATTGCGCATGCAATTTCAAGGGTGCAAAGGTGTCAAAAGGACACCCTGTTGCACCCCTAAAATTGTGATGTGCCTCCATGTTGCGCACACACATGCCCCAAGGGCATGTGTGTGTGTAACCTGAAACTTTGAAAAATGCATTTTATTGCATTTTTCAAAGTTTTAGCAAATTACAGACCAGTTTGATTTCACTGTAATTTGCGGTCCCAAATAGCGAAATCGCTATTTTAAAGTACCTCTTGGACTGCATATAAGGAATCGCAAATTGCGATTCCTTAAATGCAATCGCAATTGAGGAACTCGCAAAAAATTGCGAATTCTTAAATTGCGCTTGCCAAACACTTTCATGCATTGCTAAAGGCCTATTTGCGAGCGCAAACGGCCGATTTTTGGGAATCGCACCGTTTGCGCTCGCAAAAACCGTTGATGCATGTGCCTGTAAATATGTTATTCTACTTGTTACTGTATCTAAATATTTTATGGTTATTCTATTAGGTGTAAACAGGATTGATTATAATCTTTATTGCACAAGCACTTTGAACAATGTTGACTGAACACTCTCTATATTTAGTGTACCTTTCTATGAGCACTGTATCAAGTGTAAATAGGATTGATTGCAACTTTTATTGAAAAAGTGCTTGAACAATGCTGACCAATCCCTCGTTATGCCTTGTCTAGCTTCTATTCTAATTGCAGTAAAATACCATTTGTAATCGAAACACCAATTATCTTGGCATTATCTTTACAATTCGAGTTCAGCAGCAAAATTGAGTGATAGTCAGCCGGGTCTGTAGTTTGCTTCTTTTCTTGTGGAATTAATATTACCAAGTCCCAGTGCCCCTCAGTGTCTTTGAAAGCCTTAAACAATTTCTTTGAATGATGTGTTAATATATCACTAAAGGCCTTGTAAAACTGATTAGACAGAACCTCAGGACATGGAACCATCCTAATGTCAACCGCAAATAAAGCAATAAGCCATTTCATAATGGAGAAATGAAAATAAAATATAGCACATTAAAGAGTAAAAAGGAAAGAAGCGGACCAGCAGCGCTTAGCATTTGGAAGATACTCAAACAAAATACAATTAAAAATATTAAAAATCGACAAGCAGGAGGGGCATGGGTGGGAGAGCAACAGATAACCAGGGGATGAGAGGGTGGGAAATTACAGAAGTGAGCGCATAGAGAGAGCAAGGGTTCGAGGCCCTCAGCGTAATAAAAAAATTATAAGAAATTATTTAATACTAATGGCGTGAGTTACCTTTTTAGGTCAATCACAGTCAAAAAACACCTTTGGCTGATGCCAAAACTGATAGACAACCCTACTAGCCAATACCTAAAGCCAGTTAATCCACAGTAGCCAGTGGCAGAAAGGGGCTGTCCAAAAGTGTAGTGTAGTTCCTATTTCCCTAATAGGCTCTGCGCATTGGAATAATATACCCTATAGATTCGACATAGGACTGAGGTCAGTATGTCCCTATCGAGTATATTAAACTTAATTACTTTGTGCCAGCTAACTCAGAGGCCACTAGAAACTCCTTGTAAACAAGAAGGGAGTAGTTTCTGGCAACCGCATAAACATGACAACTTTGTTTCCCTTTAGAATCGGAACACTCTCAGAATCGTGGAAACAACAGATAACAGTTTCACTCAGCTAAACGTGCATGCTTAGTTTCTTCAGAGTTACACAGAAAGAATAGACGGGCGTTTCAATAAAAGGATTTATTGAACAGTCTTGTTTCTCGTGTAAGAGATATGAGCTGTTATGATCACAAGACAGTATGCGAGATATATTATGTACAGCGTAAGCAGTAGAAAGAAATAATACTGCGCTAGCATTATCTTTTAGCTATGACACATATATTCATATACATAAATAACATAAGCTAAAAATGCGAGTACTCATAAGATGCTTCTCTAACTAGTTCTACCCCAGTGTACCTAACCTAAGTGTAGTGCAAGGTAAGAAGTAGGTGATGTATTCTATAGTATGGTATGCTATAGTATGCCAAGAGTCTAGTATGCCAAGAGTCCCTCTAGGTTCTAGTCGGCTCCATACCTTGAGAATGAGAGAGGTGGGAATCTCTTTCCGGGTCTCGAACTCTAACAGCCCGCGAAGGGAGTCAGAACACTGGAAGCTGGATTCTCTGCGAGCAGGGATGAAGGCGTCTCTTGTCAGTGCGTCAGGCCGGGATACAGGCTCCTCTAAAGTCGAGGTCTCCTCCCACTTGCTTGGGCAAGGGAAGGTATATTTATACCCGGTAGGTGCCTTGGAATGTTAGCATTGACGTAAAGTCGGGCAGAGGAAGACGTCAGGAATGAACCCTTAAGGAATAGCGGTTCATGCATAATAAATGAGTTCTTGGAGAAATCAATAATCCTGTGCTAGGGGAACTCCCAAGAGCTTAAGGGTCTGGTTTCCAAGAACTCGTTGTGACGTTGGGGTGGACGGATGTAGGTGACCATGCCTGTATTTGGATAGCATGGCTAATGCCTAAATAAGGACTGGGATCTTATGCCTATATAAGGGCAATGTGAATTGTGCCTATATAAGGACATGTTTCAGGAAAACCTATATACGGACACCTAAAGCGGAATACAACAAAAGCTTGTTTCAGTTTCTTTACGTATCTGAGTGTGTTAAGTGTGTATATGTTGAGTGTGCTGAGCGATGACAATAGGCCTTGTCAGATGAGACCAAAAAAGAAAACAAAAGCCTATCTTTTAGTGCTTTTGTTAGTCGTTCCGCTAATGGTCTCCACTGTTATATTTTAGCTCCTAAGTGGAAGAAAAGAGCCTCTTGCAAAGGAGACTCTTGTCTATTTGAAAGTACACCAACCCCTGAGATACGTCCATGTAATTTTTCTCTCTTTAGAATGTCTTATCTTTAAGGTCCTCTGCTCCTCCTATTGTAGCTATGGTGGTAATGCCAGGCCCCAAACACCACATTCAGCAGTCTTTCACATTTTTCATTTATAACTTCATTCAAAGCTAGAGAGATGCTTACACTTGAGAGAGTACAGCAATTCAATTACTATTTATCTAATAGATCACTAGATATAGAAAGTAAATTAAATAGGATTTATCCCTAGAGGCAAATGTACTATAAGTTAAGTTTCTATGTAACATGCTCACTTACCTAGATAAGCTGATGCACTGAAGGAGGAAAAAAGGTACACCAAGGTTGGTCACAAGTTATTGATACGTTTATATCCGAGAAGTGGGCTAAATGTTAGCTGTAAATGTAATTGTTGTAACCTCTTTAGTACCAATGGTACGTTCCGTCACCCCTTTGGTTCCCCGTTCCTTGGTTTCTCCCACCTGGAGTTCAGGATAGAATGTTGGTACCTATGGTCAGTTGTGGAGAGTGGATGGCCAATTAAACAGGACTAAAACCTACACCGTTTCCTGTTGTTCTTACTTTTAACATTGGCGACGATTACTGCGAAGGGGGCAGTGTGGCCATCTCCCCTCTGTGTGCTCTCTCCAGTTACATAGATGATCCTGGGAAAGAAGAATCGTGAGTAGGAATTCTGTATAAGAACTCACAAGAAGACTAACACCGGCGTTATTAAGAATTGAGTTGACCGCTATCGATGAATTGCAGCTAACGGGTGAGAGTGTGTATAAGCGCTGTATAAATCATCCAGCATCGATGGACTGGCTGTGCTTTGTAAAGTATCTATGTTTTGCGTGTTGGTGCGATGTCACTTGCCTGCACTAAATAACTATTGAGGAAAAACGGTGGAGGAAGCCAGATGTTGCGGTGCATAGCTGTCACCCCTGTGGTCGCTGGAAGTCAATTGCGTATAATTATTGCACTGGTGCAGCGCTCGCAAATTGTACTCTCATAGAAAGCACTTCTGTGGAGTATCCACGGACTGATGAGGCGTATCCTGACTGGCGAGGTACAGCCCATATACGGAGCCTCAAGGAGTAGCCAAAGGCGCGGGGAACGTCGCCGCTGGTGAGAGTCGGCAGGAGGGACAACGCGTCACTTTCCAGTTCAAGATCGGAGTCGGGCTGTGCAAGGAGTGGAAGTCTACCGCAGTTTGAGCTCAGCAGGCGAAGTTCGTCACTTCTACAGTGTCACTGAGGAGAGTGGGAAGGGCGCGGGAGTCTCTTACCTCAGCGTCCCCTGCTTTCCATGTTGCTGTGTTTCTCCGCTTCATCTGCCAACAGCATTCCCGTTGTGTCAGGCGCAGCAACGTTAGTCTTCCGGGCCTGCGCACTTTCTCCTCAGAGCACCTCAGCGTCCCCTGCTTTCCAGGTTGTTGTTTTTCTTCCGCTGTATTTTGCCAACAGTATTTCCGTTGTGTCAGGCGCAGCAACGCTAATCTTCCGGGCCTGCGCACCTTCTCCTCAGAGCACTGGAGCGCGCCAGACGTCTGCAAAGTGTTCCCCCGACGCAGCCACATCACACCCCACCTGAGAGACCTGCACTGGCTCCCTGTCAACAAGAGGATAACCTTCAAGCTCCTCACCCACGCACACAAAGCACTCCACAACTCCGGACCAGCCTACCTCAACAGACGACTCAGCTTCTACACCCCCACCCGCCAGCTCCGCTCCACCAGCCTCGCCCTCGCCACAGTCCCCTGCATCCGGGAAACGACCGGCGGCGGCAGATCCTTCTCCCACCTCGCCGCCAAGACCTGGAACACCCTCCCCACCAACCTTCGGCAGACCCAAGACCTACTGGCCTTCAGAAGACTCCTCAAGACCTGGCTCTTCGATCAGTAGCAGCACCACCCCCCTCTTCCCCCAGCGCCTTGAGACCCTCGCGGGTATGTAGTGCGCTTTATAAGTGACATGATTGATTGATTGATCTGAGGTGAATCCTAGGTCGCGCTCCTCAGTCTAAGTGCTGCTGCATCCTGTGATCCATACGTGTCTATTTCTGGGGGATACTCTGCACTGCGAACAAGAGCAAATTAAAATATAAACGCTGTGAGTAAATGACGTTTTTATAGTCCTTGGCAGCCCGTCATTATTACCTTCCTGCATCCATATTTCGGACCCTGTTCTTGACTTATTAACTTCAGCCATATGTTAACTGATTCTTTTCTTTCAGTTTGGGACAGGCCTCGTTTTAATAAAACTGAGGGGGATTGTACATTACCATTAGTGATTTAAGTACTGCAAATTTCAGACAGTGACGATATTATTCCCCTTTATGTGATATCCTCAAATCTTATTGGTAAAAAGAAGTCACTCGCAACCTCATCATCCTGTGTTCACATTAGTATATCTAAAGTCCTGTTGTAATACTTGTACCCACTATGATGGCTGCAGCGAGCATGAGCCAACCCCCATCCTTCTTGAATGAAGTGGGAGAGCCGGAAATAAGTTGGAAAGAGTGGGTTAAATTGTTTGAGTCATACTTAATTGCCATAGGGGGAGAGCGCTTCACTTCCATGCGTAAACAGCACATCCTTCTCCATAATCTGGGGGTATATGGGCGCAAAATATATGAGACATTGCCTGAACCGGTGGGTGAGGGTGGTGAAGCAGTGGAAGGAATGGATATTTTTGAAAACACTATGGCTAAATTTAGAAACACATTTTGGGGACAGAATAAATGTAGTGTTGGAACGACATAAGTTTTTTGGAAGGGCACAAGGGAAACAGGAATCCGTGACTAATTATATTGCAGCATTGAGAGGTCTCACACAATTATGCGAATTTGGCAACCTCGCAGATTCACTAATAAGAGACCAGTTGGTAAGGTGTACTAACAATGTGCGTATACAGGAAAAACTGTTGGCCAAGAACCCCAGTCTTAGAGAAGCTGTTGATATAGCTAAATCAGTGGAACATACCGCAAAGTGCATTAAAGAAATGAGGAGCCCTAATGAAGTAGTGGCCAGTGTACAAGGTGATGAAGAGGATTGTGAAGTATTAAAAGTAAATTATAAGGAAAAGTCATACAACAAGACTCCCAGTAGGGAGAGAAACTTAAGGTGTTACAGGTGTGGAAGTAGCAATCACCTAGCTAATAACCCTCATTGCGCAGCTAAAAGTGTCACTTGTAAAAAATGCAATAGAAGGGGACATTTTTCCAGGGTGTGTAGAGAAGGTGACCCCCAAGTCAAAGAGGGTGGGGGTATTGAAGGATCTTGGGGAAAAGAAATAAAATGTGTACTGCCTATGCAGAATAAGTATGTTTTGCAGGTTAAAGAAGTTTCTGAGAGTGTCAATATTATCCGCCCTAAATGTGATATATCCTTGAACAACAATACAGTAACTATGTTTGCAGATTCATGTTCCCCATTTACATTGTTGAATAAGAATGATTTTGAAGGTTTCGAAGGGGAAAATAAGAGTAGTTTACAGGAAGCAGACATTTCACCTACTGGGTACAACAGGGAACCCATACCCCTGCTAGGTATGAAGGAGATGCACATTAAATTCAAAGGCAGGAACACTTTTGGGAAAGTGTACGTTGTAGAGTCAGGATCAAACCTATTAGGCTGGCAGCACCAGAAGGAATTGGGCATCATTCTGAATCCCAACAAGGAAGAACAAGTACTACTTACGGAAGACAATGTGGAAGAAGGAAGCATTTATGATGAGTTCAAGGGGTTGTTTCGTGAAGACTTGGGCCTTCTGCATGATTTTGAGCATAAAATAAAACTTAAGGCCAACGCCAAACCAGTTGTACATAAACTGCGCCCCGTGCCACAACAAATGAGGGAGCCCCTGGAGAAAGAACTTAAAAACTGTGCAGCATGGGGATCATACAACCTGTGGAATGTTCAGAATGGTTGGCGCCAGTTGTAATTGCAGCCAAGGCTAGTGGTGAAGGCATCCGTCTATGTGTAGACTTGAGGAGCCTGAATGAGAGCATATGGGTAGAAAGACACCCCTTGCCAAACATAAATGAGATGCTCAGCACCATGTCCCAAGCCAAATACTTCAGCGTCATCGATCTTTCAATGGCCTACCACCAGGTAGACCTGCACCCAGAATCCAGACCACTCACCGCATTCATAACCCCTCACGGTGCATTTATGTTCAAAAGAATGCCGTTCGTATTGGCGTCCGCTGCGGCGGTTTTCCAGAAGGCCATGCAGCAAATTTTGAGAGGGATAAAATGCGCAATGTGCTTCCAAGACGACATCTTGGTGTATGGTCGCAATGTGGAGGAGCATGACATAACTCTTAGGCTAGTTTTCAAAAGGCTCATGGAAGCTGGTTTGACAGTGCAGAAATCTAAGTGTAAATTAAGGGTGACGTCTGTCGACTATCTAGGACATTCAATTTCTGAGGAAGGGTTTAGACCTAAAAGCAACCTTCTTGATGCTGTGAGGAATGCTCCATATCCAAAGAACAAGGAGGAACTTAAATCCCTTTTAGGGCTGATGGAGTATATGTCCAAGTACATTAAAAACTTTTCGTCCAAATGTGAACCAATACGAGAACTATTGAAGAAAAACAAGGAGTTCGAATGGAACGAACAGCACAAAGGAGTAGTGGATACTCTAAAAGAAGAGATCTTAAGTTTGCCGGCTCTAGGGGTATTTGATTATCAGTACAAAACCATCCTCACCACAGATGCATCCAACAAAGGTCTGGGGGCCACCTTATCTCAAAGGAACGGAAAGGAAGAAAGAATAATTGCATTCGCATCCCGATGCCTTACAGACGCAGAGAAGAATTACTCAGTAATAGAAAAAGAGGCCCTGGCGTGTTTCTGGGCAGTGAAGCATTTTAAATTCTTCCTATGGGGGCTTAACTTCACTATTCGTACGGACCATAAGCCACTTACTTCCATTTTTACGGTGAAAGGTATGGAAAATTGTACTCCACGCATTGGGAAATGGATCCTAGGCTTAGAGAATTTTAATTTCAAAGTGGAGTACGTTCGGGGGAAGACAACAAGGTGGCAGATTTTTTATCCAGAACACCCTTAGAAATGGAACAACCAGAGGAGATGCTGGATAGCCCCATCATGGTGGTAGACAACCCCGCCATCACAGAAGAAGAATGGAAGAAATACATGGAGGAAGACAAAGTTTTGGACAGGATAAAAGTGGTATTGAAAGAAGGATGGCCCAGCAGATGCAGTGAGCTGGAAGAAGAACTCAAAGAATTCTGGGAAGTCAGGAACGAGTTAAGCATCATAAAGGAAAAAGTCTATCGCCAGAACAAAGTTGTACCACCTGTGGGCCTCAGGAGAAGGATAATGGACCTGGCACACGAGGGACACTTAGGGCGTAGCATAACCAAGAATAGAGTTTGTGCGAACTTCTGGTTCCCCAGGATGGATGCCATGGCAGAACAACTAGTGAAAGACTGCGTGAGCTGTGCAAGGAGTGATAAAACCAAGTCCTTACGGAAGGCCCCTCTATCTCCTGTCATGGTACCACTCAAACCGTGGAGTAAACTAGCAATGGACATAATTGGACCAATGGACAATCTGGGAACGCAAAGGAGGTTCATGTTGGTGTTGGTGGACTACACCTCACATTGGGTTACACAGAAATTCGTACATCGTGTAAACACCAATACCGTCATGGAATTCCTTAGAGATGTGTTCTCGAAGGAGGGCATACCCTCTATTCTTGTCACCGACAACGGTGTACAATTTACATCCCAATTTATGAAGGAATTCTTGGTGAACTTGAATATCAAACATGAACTGACGGCCTTGTATTGTCCGAAAGCCAACGGCCTAGTTGAAAGGGCAAATAGATTAATAAAAGAGCACAACCAACTGGCCCTGGTCAACAGTCTCGACCTAGAAACATCCCTACGAGACTGTTTGTGGGCATACCACACCACGCCCAACTTGGTAACAGGGGTCTCCCCTTTTGTCTCTCTCAGGGGGAGGGAACCATGCACCAAACTTAACCCTAGTTGGTTGGGGGGAGGTAGGGCTGTAGACATATACCCTGAGGAGGTGGGGAGAAAAGTTGACTTGCACCAAGCTAAATACAAGGAATGGTACGACAAAAAGAACGGGGTCAAAGCTCCTAGCTGGGAAGTAGGTGACGTGGTGCAGGTTAAGAGAAGTGTGAAGGATCCCCACAGCTTAAGTAAATTCTACCCTCCTGGTCGCATTGTAAAGGCGTTCAACAACGTAGTGCAACTCGACAATGGGCAATGGTGGAGTTGTGACAAAGTTGTAAAGTCTCAAATGTTTCATGGATAAATGTGTAAATATGTCAATGGTTATTCTTGTAAGGAGGGAGGTGTGTTGTAACCTCTTTAGTACCAATGGTACGTTCCGTCACCCCTTTGGTTCCCCGTTCCTTGGTTTCTCCCACCTGGAGTTCAGGATAGAATGTTGGCACCTATGGTCAGTTGTGGAGAGTGGATGGCCAATTAAACAGGACTAAAACCTACACCGTTTCCTGTTGTTCTTACTTTTAACAGTAATATATTCTAATAATGTTTTGACATGAAACACACCTGGAAACAATTCTGCTTTGAATATAATTGTTTGGTTTAGTATAATTGCGTGGTTATTAGAAGCTCTTTATTGCTCTATTTTGTTGCACTAAATTGTCCCTGCCAAGGATGGGGAATGTAAGAAACAGGAAGCCAGCCACAGAATGCAGGGCCTGTGAAAAAATGCACGGGCATAAGAATGTGCAGACGGGCTCTAGCGCATTATGAACAAGCATTTGCAATGCAATAGGTCTCGCATTTGCGAGAGTTTAAACTATTAGCATTGTAAATGACAATGCCTTTTATTTATCTGTTTTGATAATTAACACATAAATAAAAGACATTGTCATTTACAATTTCAATAGCTCAAACTCTTATAAATGCGAGACCTATTTCATTTCAAATAAGCGGCCGCCATTGTCCCGGGCTGTTTGGAAAGTGAAAGCGCGCATGGTGTGCTGAATGTTGCAGGAAAGCATGTCATGCCTGCAGTAGGAGAAACTCATTAAAGAAAATAGTGCTTACAGACTAAATAAGACATACCGTGTAACAACAGAAGTAAAAGGGCCGGTCCTCATGGGAGGTTACAAATGAAGACAAGGCGGTACTAAGGAGGGACTAACAAGCCTATTAATGAATCAGAAGCCAGCATTTACAAAGAACAATGACACAAGCCAATGAAAAATATGGGCGGCGAGTGGGCGGAGCTTCAAGTCCACACTCGAATAAAGCATGCCTGCAGAGCAGCGCATGCGCTGCCCAGGCTCAACCTAAAAATAACAAAAACGGAAAACAACATCTTGACAAAATCAGGCTGATGAAACTCCGTTTTCCATTTTGGGCAAATTGTCATAATAATCAAATACAAGTTCCACAAAAATGTATTTTTTGTTCTTCTGTATTCACTGCGGGCATCAACAAGATTTAATAAAAACAAACATAATGGTAGGAAGATATGGCCATGTATACAAAAAGAAACGGTTCCAAAATTGGCAAAGTTTCGTTGGACATTCAAAAGATTTTAAGATATTTCTGCCTGATTTCAGGTGAAGTTGTGATCGAAGCAATAAAATATTTGCACAACAATAAGAGAAATAGAGGAAGTTAGACGAAGACTGAGGAATTACATCTGTATTCTCTCAGGTAAACTCACTTGCACAAATCTTGTAAAGAGAGATTCCAGCTCCTCTGCATATGGCTTCATGACTGATGGGATGAGGCGAAGCCAGCATTCAGTGAAAGGTGTCAACCCCAATATGCTGGGCTCCAAATAAACCATACCACAGCGTGAGACAGTGGCGGGAGAAGCCACAGCCAGGTCTGCCACCTCAAACATCATTGTCATCGACTGCGAAGGAAAAACAACACATGCTTCTTACCAGTGTGCAATCACATCTAATAAATATTAACTTGCACCGTTTTACATAAATGCAGGGATACATCAAAAACAGTAGAATACTTACACATTTCAGGTTGAAAAGTGGCAACATTTAGTTAAGAATGAAGGGAGGAGTTTGAGGGACATTTTATAAGGGTGCCAAGTGGATTTGAAAAAGTGAGAAATTAAAAAAAAAGTGGGAGGAAACTGCTGTATATGACTGGAAGAAGTCAAAGGGGAGTAAATAGGCAAGCTTTGGTTAAAAGACCTATGCAGTATTAGGCACCAGCATTCAGTAATTTCTAGTGCTATGTGGAATGGAATGCATCAGAGGCCACGGCGAAAATGCCTTCTGTGAATGTCCAAGAAGGGAGTGGTACCAAAGGGGACTTTCTTATTTAGTTAAGAGGGGATAGGTAACAGGTGCACTCACTGATTCGGCATTGTATGTCGCCTCCATGCTCTAGGAACTAGCAGATGCATTTATAAGTACCTTGGGATTAAAAGCGCTGCTGTACTGCATGACCTGTTCATGGCTGGATCTGTCTGAATGGTAGTACAGAGGGATACTCACGCTTTGGAACTCCCCCAAAAAGGCTTGCAGCATCCTAGGTTTATTAGTCTCCATAGACAATTCCCACAGAAGATCATAGTCCTTATACTAATACCCTAACTTTAGAGGTTATGCTTGCTTGGTTCCTCCAAGACCTAGTCCCGGTTTCTTCAGTAAATGGGACTTGTACTGTGAACTGGACAACCCAAAAACACCCTGTACCACATTAGAATTACTCAAATCATATCTAGCTATCTAGCATGACTTCAAGATCAAAATGGCATCTCGATTAGAACCACACCATGCTTCTAGATATTATTCTTCCTCCTCTAAGTAAAACCACAAGAAAAAGAAAAGAAAGAAGAAATCAGAGAAAAGTATGATGTAATTTCTGGAATCTGTGTTAATTTCTTCTAAAACAATCGTCTCACATTCTACCACTGTTTCTGAAATAAAGTTGCTGGAGATTGTACTCAATCCTGCTCTGCTTCATGCCCTAGATTCTATAGTCATTCTACTTACGAGCAGGTTGTTGAATGTCGATTATATACAGTATGTCCAGAAGCAATGTCTGTGCTCAAAGTAAAGAGGCTGAGGAATCAACATTACAATTCCCTTGTGGTTTCATTTCTCTTAATTTGGGCACAGTTCTCACATTCACAGAGGGTGTTTTAGTACCACTGGTATTCTTATTAAAAGACCAGTTGTGTTACAAGTTTTTGAACATACTTTAAATTCTGTGTCTGTAGTCCATTTTTGCCACAGCTAATCCTATGGTGACCCAAGGCTGTGCTACATCTCCAATGACTACTTCAAATTATATGTTAAAATGATCAAAGGGTTAAAAATTCAAATGTTAAAATAACAATACAAAAAAAATAAGGAACAGTTGGAATTTTCTGCAACACTGGCTAAACACAGTTTTTTTTCTGACCCTTGACTAGGCTGAGCCTACACCAAACATTGTTCCAGTCTATGTTCCCAGTCTATCACATCTCTCTCCAATGCTAACTATTCCTTACTATTAGACAGCTACCAGTATGTCCTTCCCCTCCGAAGAAAAATGTTGTGGACATTTCTACAAACTGGTTCTAAAAGTGTTAATGGCTTAATTGATACTGCATATTAGTGGTTAGACAGCTTGGGCAGTGTCGAAGCTTCATCCTGAACTCCCAAATCTAGAGTTTGCTGCTGGTTAGGCAGCTTTTTTTGTGAAACTGTTCCCACTGCCCATCCCTGAGCAGTTTTGGCAAAAACAAACAATGCTAGCTGGTGCTACATGCCATGATGGCATGGTGGGCCAGTTGGAATTTTTTTTAAAGGCAAACTGCCAAAGAGGCGGTTGTCTCTAGAGGTTCAGTTTCCCCCAGGGAGTTTTTGCCCAGTGCATAGGTGTCATTTTTGGGTTTTTTTCCCTGTATACCGGTCAGAAAAAAATAAAGGCTTACTTGATGTCCTAGATAGGCTGAGCGTCCCACCTCCATGCTAGCTAATCATTCAGTATCAGTAAGGGTTTTTCCAGCTGTAGCTAAGTGTTACTTTTCCATCTGTAACACAGTGCTACACAGTGCTACCCCGCCTCTACATGAGAAAGGGGAGTCCTGAGCTAGGTAGACAAGTCATGGCCCCATTACTGCCCAGCTCCAAATTAACCTCTAAATCTTCGTACACCTTATAAATAGGTTTCTTTGGGCTACTCTGCTTGGTGTTCTTTCTCTGTTCCGGAGCATCCCCTACTCTGTAAACGGGATGATCCCTCTGTGCTGATGGGTTACATAATGGCCCAATCTGCAGTGGTTAATGCCATCATCATTTCTGTATAAAGAGGCAAAAGCATGGGAGAGTCAAGGCAGCAAAGCATACTAACATTTCTGTATTGATATTTAACAGATTAATACGTAGTTTTGGCTGTTTAACATTTACAAAAGTGGGGAAGTTGTAGAGAATGAATAGCTCCTCCCTTCTGATCCAGTAAAATAATTTCTATTCTGGCTGTTTGTCAGGAGGAAAGGAAATACCCTTACAAGAAGGGAATATGAATAAATATTTGATGGATTCAAATACCAGAATCTGAACGAGTAACTATTGCATACAGATATCTAGTATAAGGTAATAACAGCAGAGCATTGTTTTCCCCATCCCTGGATTCAGGGCCAGATGAAGACAATTTTTTGGGGGGGATGCAAAAAGTGGTCGCAATTTGTGATGTGAACTAGTAGGTCAGTTCATAAAATAAGGATTCAGAGTGAGTCAGAATCCAACTCACTTTATTATTATTCATTAGGTCATTATGAGAGGGATTGTGACCTGCATAGGACAGCAGACCACTATGTCTGTGACTAAATTTGAATAAAGTAACCTTTTTTTAGGTGTTGCCTGTACAGCGCTTGCGCTGTGCTTGGAAATGTCTTTTGTAAATAAAAAAATCTTAAAAGGGGCTTAGAACTCGCCCCCTTACTTACCTGAACTTACCATTGGTTTAGTCCAATGTCCTTCTAATTTACAAGCTTCTCATTGACTAGTGTCCTTCCACTGCCTACACGCCCTGAAGGTACTTTTTTTAATTATTTGCCTTCGAGCACACCTTACGAGTGCATCTGTAGGATGTCTTCTCTTTATCCCGCGGGGCTCTTCCCACATCGTTCCTTCCAGACTTGATATCCTTGTTAATGCTTATTTCAATTTGTGCCTTAAAATGTGTATATATCAGAGTGCAAACTACCCGTACTAAGTTCCCTGTTCATGACCTGTTGGAATAGGCTTCTTTACCACCTAAGGCAAGCTTCGGTTGTCTTTACCAATGCTTTTTTTATTTTTTTGGGTCCCGTACAGTCACAGAAGTTAAACCTGTGACGTACTGACGCACATGTATGGCAACTCTAACACTGGGGGTTTGCTGGGTGCACAAGTGGTGCCTGGAGCGCGGAATAATTCGCCATCTCAGCAGCTTCAGCCTTCGCCTTAAGACCGGTGCTCAATACCAACTGCCCTACACTGATGGGAAAGGAAACACAGCGCTGCCGGCAGTGCTGCGGCATCATAACGAAACAAAAAAACTGTGCTTTAAAATGCACCGTTTTTTCAGTTTGCTACATGTTTTGTCATACTGCATTAATCTATAAGTAATGCACACAATAGCTGGCTCTATTCCCTGTTGTACAAAGAGCTAAAAGCATTTTTATATGTTTTGCACCAGGGCACACATTGAGTAATCTAAATCCCAGCTTGCGCAGGGCACGCTGCCACTGTTCATTGACTTAGTCAGAAGCTAATGTTCCTACAAGTGTGATATACGCACACACCTTGTTTGATATTGGAGTCTTTGTTATGCTGAGAACAGGCCACTCTCCAAGCGACCCCCAGTCCGTATACATCTACTCATGTCACTGCTGTAATCAGTAATGATGTGTCCTTGCCCACAGCTGTGGTCCTCTCATTTCTCACACGGTCACATTGTCTGTCAGTACCCCCATGTGCCCCTACCCCAAACTTTGCCATTGATGATGCCTTTCAGTGACTTGTCTGCAGCAGATGTCATGTCCACAACATACACTCAGGCATGTGATACTAGAACACATTTTGAGCATGAACAGTGATGAGGCTGGTTGTTCTTGAAGGCGTTGGGTCTATCTGTATATGGGGTACAGGGGGGTCCATGTGTTACTTGAATCGGAATTCCTTAAAAAACAGAAGACAAGAGGCGTTTGGCAAAACAGGAATAGTTTGTTTAATTAAACAGTTTGGCCGGAGAACAGTTACAGGCACTAGGTCTGAGGACTGTCACAATTTACATCGGGCCTGTGCTCTTATATGCGTACCATATATGGTGAGGAATGCTGGTTGCTTCCTTAAAGTGTTATATTAATGGTCAAATGGTTACTAAAGGTGAGTCTCCACCTTGCATGGACACAGTGTGGTCAAAGGTGAATGTGTCCAGATGTCCGGCATGGGGAGCACATGATCACTACGTATGCTAGGTCCTGACTGGCTATGTGTTTCTACCTCATGTGGCATCTGAGTTTATGGTGTTTTTAGAAGCGCGTGTACCTTCTCCGGCCATGTATGCTTCATTGGGGCAATCTCTCCTGACCATTGTAAGTCGCTGCGCCTATCTGTGGGATTGAACAAGAGTTTCTAGCCCAAGTGTTTGCCGCTAGCTATGCACCCCCCTACCTGTGACCCATCAATCAGTAACCGCGGGCTTGGTCACAGGGCCTGCCTGACCACACATCTGTGTTTCGAGGTAGGTGTGGAGTTCAGAACGGGTGATTCTATTAATAAGGACGATAGTTCATTTTTATTAATAAACGCATCAATATCCATATTAACACCTGCATGCCAAATAAAGTTACTTTAAGAGCATTAGGATGCTGTCTAAGTTTCTATCATTGGTGTCAAATTGAAATAAAAAAAACTCTTAGGGAAAGTAAAACTGTGCAGGTAGACACAGAGCGCTAGAACAAAGCAATATACTGGCTTTATCTGCTGTGTTTGAGCAGAGACATAATGTTTTGATCCAAAGGTTTTTATTTGTAATGCTTCAATTTCCTTATAGATAGGCAGTCATTTTCTTTCACCAGTTGCAGGATCAGATCAAAAAAATCCCTTGTTCCTTTAATGTGCATGGCAAAGTCAAAAGGTTTCGCATACGCAAGTTCTATTGACTTTGTCAATGTGTTTTTACATATTACAGAGCAGTTGAACTGCTGTGCAATACAACTTAAAGTATTTTAAAAAACAGCTATGACACGGGCAATGACATAGCCAATAGATGTTGCATATGCTTATCCTACCAGCTTTGTCAATACTTGTTATTTTAAAGCAGCTCAGTTTCCGTAAAGGAAATGAGACTGTTTAAAAAAAGTTTTGTTTTTTAAAGTTTCAGAGAGAGATGGCAGTGGTCCTCGAGCCCCTTGCCTACTCACTCTGAAAGTTTTACTTCACTTCACTAAGTGGAAGGGGTCCAAAGAGGATCCCTTCTCTTTTTCAAATAACTTACCACCTCAACTTGGGAGTCAAAAACGTTTAAATGGTTTGTGACTGGAATCCTAGTCACAAAGCATTGACATATATGTCACCAAATTGTAAATTTGAAAGTGACAACCACAACATATCCCTTTTAAATTGCGGTTTGGTAACCATTCCGAAACTCATTTTAGCAGCAGATAAAGGTTTATGACTTAAAATAGGTTTGCATTGGAGATAAAATATTTTGAAGTCTGAAACATTAAATTGGAGTGTTTGGGACCACAAAAACGTTTTGTACATTTGGCCAAAAGTGCTTAATAAATATAAATTGTTGAGCTCTTGAGCTTTGGTTACTAGAAAGCAAAGATCTTTCTAGCCCTCTGTGTTGTGTTCAGGAGGTGGGAGGAAATGACGCAAAAGATTTAGGGCCAGATGTACGACCAAGAAAATTGCGCATCACAAATTGCGACTCTTTTGCGAGTCGCAATTTGCGATGCGCAATTTCCGATGAACAACAGTGTATTTCACACTGTTTGCTATTCCTAATGGGGTCGCAAATTGCGAGGCTCATTAATAATATTAATGAGTCTCTCGCAATTTGCGAGCCCATTGGGAATGACAGCCCTCCCAAGGATGGTGGCCTGCTGGGCTCAGCAGACCACCATGTCTGGGACTGCTTTTTAATAAAGCAGCTTTTTTTTTTTTTTTTAATGCAGCCCGTTTTCCTTAATGGAAAACGGGATGCATTTAAAAAAGAAACATGAAACTTTTCAGTTTCATTTTTTTAAGCGCAGGCAGTGGTCTCTGGGACCACTGCCTGCTCTTAAAAAATATTTTCCAACATACTCACAAAGGGGAAGGGGTCCCCTGGGGACCGGGACCCCTTCCCCTTTGCGAGTGGTTTACCACCTACTTGAAGTAAGTGGTAAACTGCGAGTGTTTTGCGGCCGCAAATGCGGTCGCAAAACACTAGTACATAGCATGTTGACTCACTATTAGGAAGGGACGCCCCTTCCTAATAGCGAGAGTCGCAAATGCTATTTTGCGAGTCAGGGACTCGCAAAATAGCATTTGTACATGCTAATACCCTTTTTTTGCGGCCGCAAACGGGAGGTTCTCCCGTTAGCGGCCGCAAAAAAGGGACGTACATCTGGCCCTAAAAAAATCTGTTTAACGCAGCCCATTCGGTTAACAAACCAATTTGGGAGAAGTGAGAGTGAATAATAGCAGTTACATTTTGCACACCTGGAGAGATGCATGGGGAGATTTCAGAATAATATTTAAAGTAGAGGAATACTAAATATAGTAATGAAAGTCGAGGACTGATGACAATCTGAATGGAGCAATTGAGGAACGGAATGATGCTTTGGGGAGAGAGCTGATGCATCCTAATTGGTGTTTGTAGAGGTGCAGATTAATTGTGAGAGGAGTGATCAAAGGAAGCGATAAATTGAACTGTAGGAAGTAATAGCAAAGACATTCTCATGCTGGTAACCTTGATAGCCTTCTCTGAGTTCAAAAGCTGTTGGGAGGGTTTTATATGTGCTGGGAAGAAGGACAGAGGAAGAGTTCACATATATATATATATATATATAGTGTTTCTCACCTCACTCAGTTTGATAATCTCTCCGGAGCTAAGGCATAACTTCTTGTTATCATCCAGTACTGTATTCATATTTTCAATCCATACTGCGTCTACTGGCCCATCGAACATATACCACTTCTTATCATGGTCGGCTGCAGCGGCCCCTGCACGAATGAGTGAGGAAAGGATACCATCAGTCCTGTAAAATAAGTCAACAGAGGGATGGATTAGTGACCTAGTTTAATACAATATGACTGTTTTTATACTTGTGATGTACATGTATCCGTTACGAGTATTAGGACTGTAACATAATTTAAAAAAAGATTTTTATGCACTGCGATTGTTCTTACACTTGTGGCATATATGTATTTTTATTGTTATATGCATACTTTGATGGTTTTTGGATAACCGCATAAAGTATTTCTGACTAGTGACCCAGCATTGGTGGATACTCACTGTAAAGTAGTGTAGAAAACATTGCAAAATGTATGTTATTTATGCCAGAAAAAAACGAATGTTATGTTCTCTTTCATTCACATTGAGGCACTCCAACTAAAACAGATCATCATCTCCATATGCCACTAACCTCAAACCTTTTCCCTTCATCTTACTTCAACAGTAAGGATCATTTGTTGGATATTTTTCATGCAGGTTAATCAGGACAGACCCCAGCTGCTGACCATGCTGCGTACAGGGAGACCTCCATTCCTTAGCTTTTCTGAGGAATGGTGGGAATTTGTTATGGTGCCTAGACATCCTCTTCTTATTCCTTGTTTGCACTGGTCCCACTGTAAGGCCAAGAAAGAGATCCAGGAACCTCATGTGAAGGGAAGAACAAGTTACTTACCTTTGGTAATGCTCTTTCTGGACGAGCTGGTGCCATTTGCTTTCAAGACTGTCCACGCCCCACAGACGCAGAGCCCCAAAAACAAATTGGTAGACAGTGTGCAAATTTCTAGACTTTGGACCCTTATTAAGGGGTAGAGACCAAACACCAAATGGGGAGCATGGGAGGGTTGGAATGGGATCTGCAGCTAGATACTCTACCAGAAAAAACATTAGCGAAGGGAAGTAATTTGTTCTGATAGAGACTTCTAGCTGCAGATTTCTCACCTGGGGAATTGATAAAAAAAAAAAAAACTATTCTGAGGTGGGTTTGTGGATGGAATCAAGTCAGAAAGTCTGCAGGACCGAGCAGGCAAAATGCCCTTTTCGGCGAACTTGACTGTACAGACAATAGTGCTTTGTGAACGTGTGGAGGGACTTCCCTGTTGTCACCTGGCAAAGGTCTAGGGCAGGGACTCCAGGTGCAAACCCAGTGGTAGCAGCTTTGGCCCTGGTAAATGAGCATGCGGTCCTTTTGGAGGCTGCTTCTTTGCCAATGCATAGCAGATCTTAACGCAGAGCATGACCCAGGTGGATGCTGGTTCTCTTCTGCATTGCCTTGATTTGCTCCAGTGAACTCCCACAAAGACCTGCTTTTCCACCTCGTGGTTGTTGGTACAATAAATGTAGAAGCTCAATGCTCTCATGGGGACAAAGCAATGAAATCTCTCCTCCTCCTAATGGGGGTGAGGACGAGTATAGAATGCTGGTAGGGTGATGGTTTGACCAATGTGGAATAGCATCACAACTTTCGGCAGTAAGGACTACTGAGTCCACAGAAACAGTTTGCCTGGGAAGAAGAAAGTGTATGGTGGATTGGCACAAAAAACCTGATGCTCACTCACACCTTGTGCCAAGGTGATGGCAAAAAGTAACACAGTCTGGATAGTGAGGAGCCGTAAGGAACAGCTGTAAAGCGGCTCGGACGGAGTACACGTCAGATAAATAAGTCAGGGCCATATTAAGGTCCTCTTGGGGCATAACAAAAGGAGAAGGGGAAAACGTGTTGCAGCCCTTTAAAAAATTGCATTAAGTATAATGGGGTTACCCAGTGACCCTCAGAACCTGGGTGTCTGAAATCAAAGGTAAGGTAGGTTCTGTCGGGAGTTAGATAATTACTTCAACAGCATTTATAAATAAAAAGAAAAAAGGTTAACACACCTAGATTGATGTAAATAATATCAATTGTATTCGTAAATTAATTCATTTTTCTGGTATGCAATTAGGGTTATATCTTAGGTTGTCACAAAAAACAATTTTATTTTTAAAAGGGTGGCGCAAACAAACTAATCAGTGATAAGGTGATCTAGAAGTGACAAAGTGCTTTGGGTGAATAACATATACAGTGCTGTACAAGATGTATATAAAATATTCATTCAGTAGACATCAATCCCTATTTCATTAAGTCTCCAATCCATACATGGTTCTGCTATTACATGGAGTGTAGAGAATGGGGAAAGATTGTGTAGGCATGTCGACGTTTCGACCCAAGAAAGTGCGTGATTCAATTGAAGTCACATCGGGTCTTCTTCAGGACGAGGTAGGATAGCCTATGAGAGAAATTAGCCATAAGTACGGTGTGTTACATAGTATGAAAGGATTGACCGGTGGTTGTGAAAACCTACCAGTAGTAGTAGCCATCAAAGATCTGATGAGTGCTTCGATTGGTCGATCCACCAGGGGTTGGATTCTGTGGAATTAATGATTGGGCAGGAATCAAGGAACTGCATGGAATTTAAAAGAATAAAAGTTGGACCAGACCGAAGTGCTGGATGATTACTTAGTCAAGAATGAAAAACTGCATCATTGTAGAACCATCAGGGGTAGGTTGAGTCAGATTCTGAAAGCAGGAATGTAGATGAGTCACATCCCCTGCCGTGCGAATCAAGGGGCTGTGGGGTAAAGAGGTTGCAAGGTATGAACCTCTTGAGATAACTGTTAAAGATGGACAGAAGTCTCAGAAAAGGTAACTTAAGTGGGCTTCTCACTTAATTAGCCGACAGTGAATACGTCCAGGCCCCATGGGGCATGCAAGTCATGCTTGTGAATTTGTTCTAGAGACATGCGTAATGAAGACCTGTGCCTTCACTTAGGTCTAGACAAGAATTGCGCAGTGGTGAAGATATGTGCAGTGGTGGAGGACCGTTGCGGTAGCAACGAGTATAGCTCATTAGTAGGAGGTGTGCAATGAATGAGGCCGCATGTCTTAGGCGAGGACGCAATGATTTAAAAACAGGTGTGTGCGCTTATAAGAAGTGCGCAGTAATTCAAATGATTAGAGTAGGGCTTACAATTCATGCTTTATAACAGGTGTGTGCAGTCCAACTCAGGTAGATGGTACGCAGTGATGAAAGCCGCATGTGTGATGCGTGGGTTCCATGCTTGATGACAGGTGTGCGTGCTAAATTCGGGAATTGATGCGTAATACATATAATGTAGTAGCATATGGAACATAGCGATCGTGAATGTAAGTGGTAAGGCTCCTGAAGTGAGCTATGTAGTGAACGAGTGGTTCCAGAATGCCAAATTGGCACAACGCGAGTAAACAAAATTATGTGAATTCGACTCAGAAACAGGTGGTTAGGGAGCGCACGGGCTCCTAGTGAGTGAGAGAGTTTTACCGCACGTGTTGCTTTACGAAATGCTGACCTTTAGGGCTGTGACAATAGTGAGTAAGGCCCTGTGCTATATTGTGCTTAGAAACGAGTAGTGATTATACAGGGAGAGAGGACAGGGGTCAACAAAAGGCAGGTAAACAAAGAGAAAGCAATTCAGTCGTTTAGGAAAGGGAAAAGGCCTGAGTTAATTAGCTGCGTTAAATGGTGCTTAAAAACGAGTAGTGATTAAACAAGGAGAGGAGACATGAGTAAACAAAGGCAGTGAAGGAGGAAAACAATTCAGTCATTTAGGAAAGGGAAACTTGTGGTGAAAGTTATCTACAGATTTAGAATACGGCTGATACATGACGGTTAGCCTGGAAGGAGGACAAGCAGAAGGCAAATGATGTATGAACCAATGTTTTTTTTTTTATCTTCTTCCCAGAAGTCCCAGTTGTCTGCTTGTTTCCTCCAATTCGTTAAGCCCATGATTAACAGTATCCAAAGTGTGTATCCACCTACATTCTTTAAGGTTGAGGGATGTTGCGATATCCCCCCCTCTTGCGTGTGGCATGACCCTTTCCACGACCCACCATCTAAGGCTTTCCAGATCATGGCCTAACTCAACAAAATGATCTACCAGAGGGGCACCCTGCACTTTGCAATGCAACCTACTACAGTGTTGTAGGATTCTGCTCTTTACTTTTTGTGTAGTTTGACCAATATATAGTTGGTCACATGGGCATTTGATGGCGTAAATCACATTTGTGCTGTTGCAATTAGAGTGTTGGAGTAGTTGGAATGTCCATGCTTGGTGTGTGAAGGTAGGACCCTTGATCGTCAGTTTGCATGCCTTGCAGGTACTACATTTGAAATCGCCCACTAGTGGTGGTAGTTGTTGTTGAGCCCTAATGTCCATTGGTGTAGGTGGTGCCAGGTATGAGCTCACAACAAAGTCTCTGACATTTTTTGCTCGTTTAAAGGCAAACACTGGTTGATACTCGTATTCGTATTCCAAAAAACATTCTACTTTCAATGTAAGGGCGTAGCCATGGGGGCTGGATTTGCTCCCAGCCTAGCAAATCTATACATGGACCGATATGAAGATGAATTCATATACAGTACCAACAACCCTTTCATTAACAACATTTCCATTTGGAAGCGTTATATTGACGACATCATAATGGTTTGGAAGGGGACAGAGCCTGACTTACTCAATTTCCATTTATGGTTCAATGAAAGGTCACCAGATATCCAGTTCACAGTCAACTACGACAGGGAATCCATCTGCTTCCTAGATATCTTGCTCAAAATTGAAGAGGGACTGATCTTCACAACCTTATACAGAAAACCCAAAGAGCGAAACACCTTGTTGAAATACTCATCACACCACCCAAGAACCCTTAGGGACAATTTGCCTTACGGACAATTTTTAAGGCTACGAAGAAACTGTACTCATAAAACGGATTTCTTTAAAGAGACAGACACCCTGATTATGAGGCTAAAGGAAAGAGGTTACCCCAAAGGGTTACTGAATCGTGCACGAAAGAGAGCCCGGTACTGCCCCAGAGAGACCCTACTAGAAGTACGTACAAAGACCGACACTGAGGAGAAGATAGTCTGCGTCACAACCTTTAATACCAGAAGCCAAGAGATCAAGAAGATTATCAAAAGATATTGGCATCTTGCATCCACAGAAATCAACACAGTATCTGAACCAGTGTTTGCCTTTAAACGAGCAAAAAATGTCAGAGACTTTGTTGTGAGCTCATACCTGGCACCACCTACACCAATGGACATGTCAGGAAAAGCCCGGATGGGGACCCCGTAATGCCTACCGTGATGTTCGACCCTCGGACGCGGAGAGAATAACGTCCGGCATCCGCAGGGTTAACAACTTCCTCACCCCCTCTCCTCTACAGGACGACGCGGAGGTCACGAGGGACAACGTCCAATCAGGGCCGGGAGAGGCGTGGAAAAAGGTCCTCTCGCGAGAGAACGAGGAGAAGGAGGAAGCTGTCGAGGACGGAGACAGCGCAGCCAAGGACGCCGAGGAGGGAGAAAAGCAGGAAGATCTCTGGACAGCGGGGAGGCGAGGAGAGCTGGAAGCGGAAGCCCCGAGGAGAGAAGACGCCGCCGCCACCGAGGAACCAGAGACGTGGAGCGAGGACTGGTGGATACCCCCGGGAGACACGAGTTTGCCGCCGTGACTCAGGAGAGTTACGGCCTTGGCGGTGAGTAAATAGAGACAGGGAGAACAGGGGGGAAGGAGGGATACGGACACGGGAGCCGGGGCGGACGTCTGCTAGTGGCAGAACAGTCCCGCTTCTTTTCTTTTAAGGCGATTTGCTTTCACCTTGGGGAGTCCTTTACCTTAAGAGTATTGTTTGTATGCTGCTTAGGCCCTGACATTTCTTTATGGTGGGAGCACCAGTAAGGGCGAGTGCCTGACCATTGTTGGTAAACCAGACCAACCTTGCACTTTAAAAGTGAACTCTCATTATCCCCTCCCCCCCTCACGACCTATCCCAAACCCGTTACCCCTTCCCTCACGTATCTCACCACCATCGACCACTGTACAGCACTATCTGCACCGGGAATGGTGAAGGGTGTCACAATGCCAACAGGTTAAAGACCGGAAAACTTACCGCCACTCTTTGTTTCTTGTCTTCCCTTTGAGTATCCTGGGGAGCCACCGCAAAGAAGGAGAAACCAAGATTCCGAAGGCAAAGCCACCGAACATACAGACAAACATCCCCACCTACTGACGGACTGTATTGGCCTCAACCCACCCACCGGCGTTAATTTTGTTCTCTACCTTCAGCCATCCTATACGACTAATAAAAATCTCTTAACATCACGCAACCTATCCGGCCTCCTAGCTTTCATTTCCGTCCCTCCCTCCGACAGGTGGTGTCAGAAGTGGGATCGTCGGAAATGGAGGCCGCTTTGAAGAAAATGGCCGACAACCAGGAGAAACTAGGACAAGTCATGGAGAAGTTCCTTGCGGTAGCAGAAGAAGACCGCGAGAAACTCCACAAGTCCCTCACAGAGCAGAGCCAGACTCAGGGAACCGTGATTACTCGACTGGCCGAAACCCTTACACAACAGCGGGGACATCCTGCCCTCCCCTCAGTCGTGTTACAAAAGTATGTCAGCGGGGAGGATCCAGATTTCTTCTTCGCTAACTTTGAGCGGATGGCCCGAGTGGCCGCATGGCCAGATGATAAATGGGGCCAGTATCTGGGCCCCCTTCTCTCCGGTGAACTTCAAGCCACCTATCAGGCCGCAAACCCCCTTGGGGTCACCCCCTATCCTGACATCAAAAAGCCTATTCTTGAACGCATGGGTCTAGATCATGAGACCTACAGGATCCGGTTGCGCCAGATTAGGAAAGGGCCCCAAGAGACTCCACGGGCACTGTATTATAGGGTGCGAGACATGACGGACCGCTGGTTAAAACCCGAACAGTCCACGAAAGAGGAGATCATGGAGAAAGTGTACCTCGAACAGTACCTGACATCCCTCCACCACCCTATTCAACGATGGGTCAGGCAGCATACCGATCTCACTCTGGTGAAGGCAGTGGAGATAGCAAGCGCGTACAATCGAGCACAAGAAATTCAAAAAGGGAGGGACGAAGGACAGTGGAAATATGGAGGGGGGAACACCAATCCTCGGGTACCTAGACCACCTCCTGGGAGAAAACCAGAAACTGTGACTCTGTTACCTGGACCACCCCCACCTTCCTTTCGACAGCCAGCGCCCATGGGTCCTCAATGCTTTCACTGCGGTGCACATGGACATATTGCACGCGTCTGTCCCCAAAAAGAGGAACCCATGGAAATCGGGCTCACTCGGTCTTTCGTTTGTAACCCTGTTCCTCGTGGGGCTCGCCCCTACCAGAGAATAGTGAGGGTGAATGGGGAACAAAGGGGAGCCCTCATAGACACCGGATGCCTCCAGAGCGTTATTCAGCCACAGGTCATCCCAGGGGGGGTAAAGTCAGGGAAAGGCATAGTAACTATCCAATGTGTACACGGGGACCAGAAGCCCTATAACACCACCGAGGTACACGTCCAACACGACCCTGATATTGACCCTGTTCCCCTCAAAGTGGGGCTGATTCCCCAGCTCCCGGAGCCCTTCGTACTAGGGACAGACTATCCCCACATGAGCCAACTGATCTTGGAAACAATACCCGAAGAAGAAGAAAGGGGACAAACCGCACCCTTTTCCCGAATACCTGATTATGAACTGTGCCCAGGGAAGTCCCGAAAAAGCAAGAAACAGAGAAGAAACGAGAAGCGTCAGGGGGTCCCTGTCTCCCTAACTCAGACTGCCACCACCAAGGTATGGGAACACGATCAGGGCTTTAGGGTAGCCCAAAGAGAGGACCCCACGTTGCAGGAAGCATGGAATAGGTCTTCAGAACAGGAAGGCCCCGATCTCGTAGGTCCCCAGTTCTTCAGGACCAAGGGTCTGTTGTATAGGAAAGGAGGGAAAGAGGCGAATCCCCAATTATTAGTACCACAGTCACACCGCGAGAAAGTTTTGTATCTAGCCCATAGCCATCTCCTAGGTGGCCATTTCGGGGGAGAAAAAACCGAGAAGGCCATCCTTGAAAACTTTTATTGGCTGGGGGTGTACCATCAGGTCCGGAAATATTGTAGAGAATGCAGCATCTGTCAGAAGAACAGCAGGGTTATGCCCCTACGGGTACCTCTACACCCCCTTCCGGTGATCGAGGAACCGTTCTCCCGGATAGGGATGGACATCATTGGTCGTCTTCTTCCCTCCCGTAGTGGGTACAGATACGCCTTGGTTTTAGTTGATTATGCCACACGGTTCCCGGAAGCAGTAGCCTTAAGACAACCAAACGCTACTCAGATAGCAAAGGCCATGATTAATATCTTTTCCAGAGTCGGATTCCCCAAAGAAATCATAACAGACCAAGGTACTCCTTTTGTGTCGAACCTAATGAAACAAGTGTGTCAACAGCTGAAAATAAAACAGATCAGAACAGCCGCATATCATCCTCAGACAGATGGTCTATGTGAAAGGTATAACGCGACATTAAAAACCACCTTGAAAAAATTGCTCGAGTTAGAGGCTCGGAAATGGGACGAAATGTTACCCCTGGCTCTTTTGCTCTTCGCTGTAAACAGCAAAAGAGCACCGGTTATTCACCATTTGAGTTATTGTACGGAAGGCAGCCCCGTACCCTTCTAGATATGATAAAGGAGGAATGGGAAGAGAAACCCGAGGGGGCGAGACCACTGCCAGAGTATGTCCTGGGGTTGAAAACCAGACTGTACAAAATCCGAAACATAGTAAAAACCCATCTGGAACAGGCCCAAGAACAGCAAAAAAGACAGTATGACAAAAAGACCAAGGAGTGAACATTGCATATTGATGAATTTGTACTGGTTATGAGGCCTACGTCAGAGCATAAAATGTTGGGACAATTGCAGGGCCCCTTTAGGGTCCTTGCACAAGTAACCCCGGTGACGTACCGACTAGAGCTAGACCCCAAAGAGAAAAGAAACACCCAGATCTACCATATAAATCTCCTGAAAAAATGGGAAGGACCCAGACCGGTCTTTATGGCTACACCGGATAGTTGTGACCCCCTGTTTAAACAAAGCATAGATCACGATCTACCCTCCTTCCAACAAAAAGAACTGAGAAATAGGCTGACGCCCCTGGAGAGGATGTTTTCCCTAACACCGGGAAAACCACCCTAATCCATCATGCCATTCACACTGAACCAGGGAAGAAGGTTCGATTAAGACCATACCGAATACCGGAGGCCAGAAGAGGGGCTATCGAGGCCGAGGTCCAACAAATGTTGAAAATGGGCATTATTGAGCCTTCCAAAAGCGAATGGAATTCCCCAATAGTGCTCGTGCCTAAGCCTGATGGTTCCATTCGCTTTTGCATTGATTTTAGGGAAGTCAATAAGATCTCTCGTTTCGACGCATACCCTTTACCCCGCGTTGACGAGATGATCGAAAAGCTAGGGAAGGCCAAATATATCAGTACCCTGGACCTGTGCAAGGGGTACTGGCAGGTACCCCTTAGAGAGTGTGACAAGGAAAAAACCGCTTTCTCCACCCCGGGAGGGCTGTTCCACTTCAAGATGCTACCCTTCGGTCTGCATGGGGCACCAGCCACTTTTCAGCGCCTAATGAAACTGATCCTGGAGCCGCACCAGGAATACGCCTCAGCATATATAGATGATATTGTTATCTACAGCGATACCTGGGACCTCCACTTGGTCCACCTAGAAAAACCATTCAGGCACTGGAAGAAGGGGGACTCACCATAAACCCGGCCAAAAGCCATCTGACCGCTCGGTCAGTAAAATACCTTGGTTATCTTCTAGGAGAAGGGTTTATCAAACCACAAGAAGAGAAAGTAGCCGCAATATCGCAGCTGCCATTCCCCACAACACGCCGGGATCTCCGGGCTTTCCTGGGTATATTAGGATACTACAGGAGATTCATTCCGGACTTTTCGGAAGTAGCAGCCCCCTTGACCGATCTCTTGAAAAAAGACGCACATACAGAGAAAAACCTGAGGAATCCCTCCCACAGTGTACAACAGGCCTTTATACACCTAAAAACCCTCCTCACTACTAAGCCGGTCCTCCTAAGTCCTGACTACAACCGGCCCTTTATATTACAGACCGACGCCTCGGAGAAAGGGTTGGGGGCAGTTCTGTCACAAGAGGACTCAAAAGGCCAAGAGAAGCCCGTACTCTACATCAGTAGAAAGCTGTTCCCCAGAGAAAGCAAGTATGCCGTTATAGAAAAGGAGGCCCTGGCTATTAAATGGGCTGTGGAATCATTGAAGTATTACTTGGAGGGTAAGGAATTCATGCTATATACAGACCACGCTCCTTTGGAATGGCTTGCCAGAAACAAGGGACACAATGACCGCATCTTACGATGGTTTTTGGCCCTCCAGCCGTTCCATTTCACCACCCATCACAGAAAAGGCAAGGACCAAACTAATGCCGATTACCTCTCTAGGTATCCACTTGAACGGTATCCTGCTGGCAGGAAAGTTAGGGTTGGGGAATGTCAGGAAAAGCCCGGATGGGGACCCCGTAATGCCTACCGTGATGTTCGACCCTCGGTCGCGGAGAGAATAACGTCCGGCATCCGCAGGGTTAACAACTTCCTCACCCCCTCTCCTCTACAGGACGACGCGGAGGTCACGAGGGACAACGTCCAATCAGGGCCGGGAGAGGCGTGGAAAAAGGTCCTCTCGCGAGAGAACGAGGAGAAGGAGGAAGCTGTCGAGGACGGAGACAGCGCAGCCACGGACGCCGAGGAGGGAGAAAAGCAGGAAGATCTCTGGACAGCGGGGAGGCGAGGAGAGCTGGAAGCGGATGCCCTGAGGAGAGAAGACGCCGCCGCCACCGAGGAACCAGAGACGTGGAGCGAGGACTGGTGGATACCCCCGGGAGACACGAGTTTGCCGCCGTGACTCAGGAGAGTTACGGCCTTGGCGGTGAGTAAATAGAGACAGGGAGAACAGGGGGGAAGGAGGGATACGGACACGGGAGCCGGGGCGGACGTCTGCTAGTGGCAGAACAGTCCCGCTTCTTTTCTTTTAAGGCGATTTGCCTTCACCTTGGGGAGTCCTTTCCCTTAAGAGTATTGTTTGTATGCTGCTTAGGCCCTGACATTTCTTTATGGTGGGAGCACCAGTAAGGGCGAGTGCCTGAACATTGTTGGTAAACCAGACCAACCTTGCACTTTAAAAGTGAACTCTCATTATCCCCTCCCCCCCTCACGACCTATCCCAAACCCGTTACCCCTTCCCTCACGTATCTCACCACCATCGACCACTGTACAGCACTATCTGCACCGGGAATGGTGAAGGGTGTCACAATGCCAAAAGGTTAAAGACCGGAAAACTTCCCGCCACTCTTTGTTTCTTGTCTTCCCTTTGAGTATCCTGGGGAGCCACCGCAAAGAAGGAGAAACCAAGATTCCGAAGGCAAAGCCACCGAACATACAGACAAACATCCCCACCTACTGACGGACTGTATTGGCCTCAACCCACCCACCGGCGTTAATTTTGTTCTCTACCTTCAGCCATCCTATACGACTAATAAAAATCTCTTAACATCACGCAACCTATCCGGCCTCCTAGCTTTCATTTCCGACCCTCCCTCCGACAGGACATTAGGGCTCAACTACAACTACCACCTCTAGTGGGCCATTTCAAATGTAGTACCTGCAAGGCATGCAAACTGACGATTAAGGGTCCTACTTTCACACACCAAGAACGGACATTCCAACTACTCCAACACTCTAATTGCAACAGTACAAATGTGATTTACGCCATCAAATGCCCCTGTGACCAACTATATGATATTTGATATTTATAAATTTATATAGCGCCTGAATCACCCCGTCAGGGGTATCTCTGCGCTGAGGCCGCTGATTACAGTCAAAAAGGTGAATCTTAGAAGAGATGGGTTTTTAGTAGTTTCCTAAACAGGGGAAAGCTCTGGCAGTCACGTAGATCGCGGGGGAGTTTGTTCCAGAAGGTCGGGGAGAGGTAAGTAAAAGCTTTGCCGCCCGACCGAGCCTTTTTAATTCTTGGAGTGCAGAGAAGTAGCTTGGAACCGGATCGAAGGGGCCGGGAAGGGATATATTTTCGCAGTTTATCCAATAGGTAGGTAGACCCCAGGCCATTTAGGGCTTTGAAGACTGTGCAGCAGATCTTAAACGTCACCCGCTTTCTCACAGGGAGCCAATGAAGTTTGTTAAAAAGTGGTGCAGAGGCTGTTCTAGGGGGCATTTTCTACCAGTCGGGCTGCCGTATTCTGGACTACCTGCAGCTTGTTTAGGGAAGCGTCGCTAGCAGAAACTAACAGTGCATTGCAGTAGTCCAGACGGCTTAACACAAGAGCTTGCATCAGTGTTTTCCTCGTGGAGGATGGTAACATGGGGAACACTCTTCTAAGCAGGCTAAGTGTATGATAGCAAGTGCCAGCGGTGGTAGTGGCGTGTGCTTCAAATGTAATATTCTGGTCGATCCGAATTCCCAGGTTCTTGACCACTCCTTTTGGAGTCGGAGCAGAACCCAGCTCCTCCGGCCACCAGCTTGGAGACCAGCTTATTGCTGCATCTCCAAACAGCATGACCTCCGACTTTTCGGCATTAAGTTGCAGGAAGTTAGCTCTCATCCAGGCAGCGATGGTTTTCATGCCCTCCGAGAAGGTGAGTTGTATATTAGGGTTGGAATTATGAAAAGTAAGTAGGAGCTGGGTGTCGTCCGCGTAAGAGATGGGACTAAACCCCAGGGTCCTCATTAGTTTAGCCAAGGGAGTAACATAGATGTTGAAAAGAGTAGGGCTCAAACAGGAGCCCTGGGGTACTCCCTTGGTAACTTTGGTGGTCTTAGATCTAAAAGTACCCAGAGTGACTGTCTGGGTTCTATCTGTGAGAAAGTCTGTCAGCCATTTCAGAGCAACCCCTTGAACCCCGATGTCCTGGAGTCTCTGTAAAAGGATTTTGTGAGAGATGGTGTCAAACGCCGCAGATAGGTCAAGCAGCACTAAAAGTGCTGCCTGACCCTTATCCAGGGCCATTCTGATGTTATCAGTTACCTCTATCAGGGCGGACTCGGTACTGTGCTTGGCCCGGACGCCAGAGACGTCCAGGCAATACGAGGATTCCACAAAGTCAGACAAGTGCCTGCTTATATGTTTTTCAAGGAGTTTACTCTGAAGGGGGAGCAGAGAAATAGGGCGATAGTTTGACAGCTCAGAAGCGGGGATTTTGGGGTTTTTGCGAATGGGGACGACTTGCGCTGCTTTCCATTCTTGGGGGAGTCTGCCAGCTCTCAAAGAGCTGTTAAGAATGGTGCAAATGGGTGTGGCTAGCTGTTGCGCTAATCTGGAGGAGATTTTTGCGGGAATTACATCTAAGGGGGACCCAGATTTGACTTTGGTAAGAAGGGATTCGACTTCTTCCGGCGTTAGCGGAGGAAAAGAGTGCATCTGCGTGGTGTAGATGGGGGTAGTAGGGCATTCTATGAGAAAGTTGTTAGGAGTTGTGATAGATGAGATAATTTTATGATAAATGGTATAAATTTTCAGGGTAAGAAAAGATGCTATATTATCACATAGCAGCTGCGAGGGAGTTTCTGCGGTATCGCAAGCCTTAGGGTTAGTGAAGGTTTTCAAGATTTGATAGAGGATCCTAGAGTGGTTCCCAGCTTGTTCTAGTTGGTTTACAATATGTCGTTTCCGTGCGGACCTTATGTTTTTATGATAGGAAGACAGTACAGCTTTAAATCTCTCTTTGTCCTGTGCATTGTGTGAGTTTCGCCATGTCCGTTCCAATTTTTTACATTGGCTCTTTTCCTTCCGGAGGCTAGGGGAGTACCAACTAGTTGAGGAGAATTTGGGAGGGTGGGTCTGCAGTTTCCGTGGTGCTACGTGATCTGCAGTAGATTGAACGATAGAGTTAAAATGAGTGAGTTGTTCTTCTACACTATATGTGGCTGTATCGGTTATCCAAGAATTAAAAGGGGTTATGAATTGATCAGGTGTGAGTTTATGCCATGGTCTGTACCAATGCGTGGTGTGAGATTTAAGAGTAGGGTGGATTCTGGGACTCATAAGTTGGAAATCCACCATAGAATGATCCGACCACGGATTGGTCAAACTACACAAAAAGTAAAGAGCAGAATCCTACAACACTGTAGTAGGTTGCGTTGCAAAGTGCAGGGTGCCCCACTGGTAGATCATTTTGTTGAGTTAGGCCATGATCTGAAAAGCCTTAGATGGTGGGTCGTGGAAAGGGTCATGCCACACGCAAGAGGGGGGGATATCGCAACATCCCTCAACCTGAAAGAATGTAGGTGGATACACACTTTGGATACTGTTAATCATGGGCTTAACGAATTGGAGGAAACAAGCAGACAACTGGGACTTCTGGGAAGAAGATTAAAAAAAAACATTGGTTCATACATCAGTTGCCTTCTGCTTGTCCTCCTTCCAGGCTAACCGTCATGTATCAGCCGTATTCTAAATCTGTGGATAACTTTCACCACAAGCTTAACATAATTGCGTTTTCTCCCTTACGAGATCTAATCTCTGCCACAACGCCTATCAGAATGTAACAACCAGCATTTATGCCCAAAATCAACTGTCCCACTTAGAACATACAAGCTATATGACATATATGGGGATTTCTCTTATTCAATAAAATTTGCTCTAATGGTATGTACGCCATATAAGTAAGCCTGCCCATGGATTTGTAAGAATTGTTATTAATTGTTGACTTGTATTAATCTGTGATTCATTCTCTCACCACGTCATTCCCATACCCTTTACAAAGATCATGTACGAAATGCATTATGATTTGTTGGTTTGCTTTATTTCTTTCACTCTTAAGTCAACGTCATTTAAATACCATGTGATTCATTCTCTCGCCACGCCATTCTCATACCTTTTACAAATGTCATTTACGTAATGCATTATGATTTGTTGGTTTGCATTATCTCCTACTAATGTTTCATTCTTAAGTCAACCATGTTAAACATACAACGAATGTTATGTTATGAGCCTTGGACTCAATAATGGGGGTCTCCAACCATGCTTGATTTTACTCATTAGGTGTCCATAATTGCTTTTGTTTGCACGGTTTTCAATTTATTTATTCACAATTGTTGGTTGTCTACCAACATTTTAATCATAACTGCCTTTTGGCAGACTGTGCAGTCATTACCTACATCCAGTTCCTACATCCCGGTGTGGCTCGCACTAATAAGGAACAAGTTCATGCCTCTCACGTCATTTGAATATCTGTTACACAGACAACGAGTGAAGTGCCATGAATATATGAATGGCTATAATAATTCACGTTAAACAATTAATCTTGTGGCTCGCACGAATGAGGAACAGGAGCACGCCTCGCGATCACCTTCTAAACTAAATCAGCTTCATCATCCATGTGTGGCCAGCACTAATGAGGAACAGGTGCACGCTCCCGCGATTAACGACTAATTGAGAACAGGTGTAGGCTCCACACAATCACCTGACCTCAGGTGCTTAAATACACACTCCCTCTGGCAGGCCAAGGCGGTTCATTCCTTCACCGGCTGACCAGAGGTAAGAGCTCCACTGAATCATGCTCCAAATCTGGTTCCCTTTCCTAAATGACTGAATTGTTTTCCTCCTTCACTGCCTTTGTTTATCCATGTCTCCTCTCCTTGTTTAATCACTACTCGTTTTTAAGCACCATTTAACGCAGCTAATTAACTCAGGCCTTTTCCCTTTCCTAAACGAATGAATTGCTTTCTCTTTGTTCTCCTGCCTTTTGTTGACTCATGTTCTCTCTCCCTGTATAATCATTACTCGTTTCTAAGCACAAGATAGCACAGGGCCTTACTCACTATTGTCACAGCCCTAAAGGTCAGCATTTCGTAGACCAACACGTGCGGTAAAACTCTCTCACTCACTAGGAGCCCGTGTGCTCCCTAACCACCTGTTTCTGAGTCAAATTTACATAATTTTGTTTACTCGCGTTGTGCCAATTTCGCATTCTGGAACCACTCGTTCACTACATAGCTCACTTCAGGAGCCTTACCACTTACATTCATGATCGCTATGTTCCATATGCTACTACATTATATGTTTTACGCATCAATTCCCGAATTTAGCACGCACACCTATCATCAAGCATCGAACCCACGCATCACACGTGCGGCTTTCATCACTGCCTACCATCTAGCTGTGTTGGACCGCACACACCTGTTATAAAGCATGAATTGTAAGCCCTACTCTAATCACTTGAATCACTGCGCACTTCTTATGAGCGCACACACCTGTTTTTAAATCGTTGCATTCTCGCCTAAGACGTGCAGCCTCATTCACTGCACACCTCCTGTCAGATACTAATGAGCTATACTCGTTGCTACCGCAACGGCCCTCCACCACTGCGCATATCTTCACCACTGCGCAATTCTTCTCTAGACCTAAGTGAAGGCACAGGTCTTCATTACGCATATCTCTAGAACAAATTCACAAGCATGACTTGCATGCCCCATGGCGCCTGGACGTATTCACTGGCGGCTAATTAAGTGAGAAGCGCACTTAAGTCACCTTTTCTGAGACTTCTGTCCATCTTTAACAGTTATCTCAAGAGGTTCATACCTTGCTACCTCTTTACCCCCACAGCACCTTGATTCGCACGGCAGTGGATGTGACTCATCTACATTCCTGCATTCAGAATCTGAATCAACCTACCCCTGATGGTTCTACAATGATGCAGTTTTTCATTCTTGACTAGGTAATCATCCAGCACTTCGGTCTGGTCCAACTTTTATTCTTTTAAATTCCATGCAGTTCCTTGATTCCTGCCCAATCATTAATTCCACAGAATCCAACCCCTGGTGGATCGACCAATCGAAGCACTCATCAGATCTTTGATGGTTACTACTACTGGTAGGCTTTCACAACCACCGGCCAATCCTTTCATACTATGTAACACACCGTACTTATGGCTAATTTCTCTCATAGGCTGTCCTATCTCGTCCTGAAGAAGACCCGACGTGACTTCAATTGGATCACATACTGTCTTGGGTCGAAACGTCGATGTGCCTACACAATCTTTCCCCATTCTCTACACTCCATGTAATAGCAGAACCATGTATGGATTGGAGATTCAATGAAATAGGGATTGATGTCTACTGAATGAACATTTTATATACATCTTGTACAGCACTGTATATATGTTATTCACCCAAAGTACTTTGTCACTTCTAGATCACCTTATGACTGATTAGTTTATTGTTTGCGCCGCCCTTTTAAAAACAAAATTGTTTTTTGTGACAGCCTGACTAAGATATAACCCTAATTGCATACCAGAAAAATGAATTAATTTACGAATACAATTGATATTGATTACATCAATCTAGGTGTGTTAACCTTTTTTCTTTTTATTTATAAATGCTGTTGAAGTAATTATCTAACTCCCGACAGAACCTACCTTACTTTTGACTTTAAAAAATTCCGTCACAACCACTGACTTAAACAATGGGGGTTGATCTGGTAACCTTAAGAAGGCAGAAGGGGCCGAAAGATAACCCTTAACCATGCCTAAAGCAAAGCCTTGCAGTGCAAGAGACAGAACAAATAAAAGAACATCAGATAACTTGGCCTGGAGTTTATCAATTTGGCATGTGCCGCAACAAGCCACGAATTGGTCCCAACAACAGGCATATACAGTTTTCACTGAGGGACCCCTGGCTGGCAAGATAGCGTCTATCACCAAAGGAGGAAGCCTCCACCATTCAATTTGCAAGCATGAAGGTGGAGATTGTGAAGGCCCTGGTGCAGGACCCTACCCCGTTGCTGCAACAGCAGGTCCTCTTGGAGGGGCAGCCTGATTGGACGACACATGCTTAAGCCTAGGAGTTCTGGATACCCATATCTCTGTGCCCAATGTAGAGCCACCTGGATGACTTTGGCCTGGTTTGTCCTGATCTTCTTGAGAACTCTGGGTAGGAGTAGGATCGGCAGAAAGGCATGCAGGAGTCTTCTTGAGTTGCTCTTGAGGTGGAACATATCTCCAAGTGAGAGACAGCTTGGAAACTCCAACGTGCAGAAGTACTGACATTGCGCGTTCTCAGCGGTGGCAAATAGATCGAGCACAGGTTCTCCGCATTCGCAGAAGAGACCTTGTGCCACCTCTGGGACTAGCTGCTATTCGTGAACCGCTAGGCATTGATGGCTGAGCTCATCTGCCTTGGCATTCAATGATCCTGCCAGATGGTTCACCACCAAGAAAATTCCTTGATGGTCCAGCCATTTCCAGAAACACAAGACCTCCTGGCCTCTTGCTTGACCACATGGTGGTGGTGCTGTCCGTGAGCACTTGGACTAGCCTCCCCTTGATGGACAGCAAGAAGGCTTTTAACGCCAAGTGGATGGCCCTCCTTTTCAGAAGGTTGTTGTGGAGCCGGGACTCCACCAGAGACCAGAGGCCTCTGATCTCCACCTCTCCCAGGTGGTCGCCTTAACCCAGAAGCAATGCATCGGTCACCACAGTAAGCTCTGGGTGGGGATGGGAGAGGCGTCTGCCACTGAGCCAATCGCGGTCTAGTACCCACCACTGCAGATATTTCACAGTCTCCTCCAAAATCCGAAGATGGTCAGAGAGCTTTCCTTGATGTTGGGCCCAATGACACTTCAAATCCCATTGCAGAGCCTGCATATGCCATCTGGTGTCCTCAATTAGCAGAATGAAGGAGGACATCAGTTCCCAGCAGCCTCCTCTACCTCACTGAAATCCAGGACTGAGGCTGAAAGATCTGTATCATAGCCTAAATGTCCTGGACTTTCTTTCCTGGTAGAAAGCCTTGAAATGGAACTGTGTCCAGAATGACTATGATAAAGGGGAGTGTCTAAAAAGGAGTCAGGTGTGACTTCCGCACTTTGATAGTAAACTCCAAAGATGACAAGAGGTTTGTCGTAATCTGGAGGTGGTTGACGACTGCCTGGGCGAGCCCACCTTCAACAGCCAGTTGTCGAGGAAGGGGAAAACTGGCACAACTGACCTCCGAAGGTGTACTTCCACCACCGCCATCACTTTGGTGAACACCTGAGAGGGGCTGGTGAGACTAAAAGGGAGCAGAGCAAACTGAAAATGCTCCTCTTCCACCACAAACTGCTGGTAGAGCCAATGGGCCAGCAAGGAGGGAGGGAATATGGAACTAGGCATCTTCCAGGTCCAATGCCACCATCCAGTTTCCAGTGTCGATGGCAGACAAGACGTGGGACAGGGTGAGCATTTTGAATTGCTCCTCCCAGAGGAAGGCACTGAAAGACCTCTGTCCTTCTTGGGCACCAGAAAGTAGCAGGCATGATAACCACACCCTACTTCTGGCACCATCACCCTTATGACAGCCCCTTAAGCAAAAGGGGTTGCACTTCCTGCCACAAAATGGCGAGATGGTCCTTCGTCCATTGATAAGAGGACGGTGGAAGGAACAATGGAAAAGAGAGAAATGGCAAGGCGTATCCTTTGCAAACAATCCGTAGGACCAACCTGCCCGATGTGATCTCCTGCCAGCCCTTTTAGAATCGATGGATTCTGCCTCCCATCGGGTAGCTGTACCCCTGCAAGGTCACACTAAGGAGATCTGACAGGAGCTGCAGCGGGCGGTGGGCTGTGCGGCACGCTGTCCTTGGAGCAGAGGCAGTGGGCACCATGGCCTTTACCGAGAAACTATTGGATTTCCTGTGGGGGCTGGATGGTTTGGCTGTAAGGGGTACCTCGGCCAAAGGAACGGTGGAACTGTTGCAGAAAGGCCCAGAGAGCAAGGAGTAGCCCTGCTCTCCATAAAGCACTAGAGAGCAGAATCATCTTTCTCCCATAACAGGTGAGTCCCATCAAAGGACATGTCCATCAAGGAGGACTGGACATTGCCCACTTCCGTGGTTAGGAGGTAAGATACAGGACCAGCCCCTCCATAGAGACCTCCAAGGCTATAGCAGACAGCCAGAAGTAAGCAGCCAGAAAACCAGCAAGCAGTTGGAGAGAAGACACAACCACCTACAAACCCAGTTATCACATCGCAACGAATGGTGGTGAATGGCAACAATGGTGCCTTTGGCCCATCTGATGGAATGAGTGGTGTCCAAGCCGTAAGGAATCGTGAACTTGGCAGCACCACAACCATCGTGGATCACCTGAGAAAGGACAGGGTGAAGGTCTTGGGCCACCAAATCCCAAAAGATGTGTGAATATCCTCTCAACAAACAGCTGGGGTTATCAGATCGGAGACCCAGGCTGATAGATGAAAAGACATATTTGCTGAGCATTTCCACTCACTTAAATTCCCTATTAGGGGCAATGGTGGGAAATGTGTTGAGATTAGAACAGCTGGTTAAAGCCTGCACCACTAGGCTTTGTTGCGAGAGGTACTGTGAAAGAAAATTTGGGTCGGCCGGAGCAGGGTGATGGCACCTGGCAATTTGTCAATTGAGGGGGGAAGCAGAGCAAGGTTTGGCCCAAGCCCCCAATAAGGTATCCGCCAATGCCTCGTTAAAAGGAAGAAAGGGCTCAGAAGAAATCTGCCCTGATTGTAGGACTTCTGTACAGAGATTAGTATTCACCTCCACGGTGGGGAGCTGGAGGTCAAGGACTTCTTCCACCCTATGCACTACCATTAAATAATAAAGGAAACAATGGTCCCTTGAGGGGGAAACGTAAACATCAACTTCCTCAGAAAGTAGTAATTAACCATTAACTGACTGGTCCTACTGAAAACAATACAGAATTGTTTAACAAAAAGAAAGCTCATTGGGCTTTCATATTCAAGACAATTGCTATACAGTATATGAACAAGAATAGTGACTGATTGAGAATGTAGTGGTGTTTGATACACACTCTGATAGAGTTAAAAACTCCAAAATCACATGAAAACAGTAAACCATTAATGTGTCATTGTTTGGACCCTGTGCAATCAATTGAGCAGGTTTGTCATCAGGACGAAGATTGGGAAACACCTATGGAGGAGAAACTACGTGTCAGCTGGTTTATAATAGTCTATTTTTTTAAATGACTAATGTGATGGGAGTTGACAGTTAATCTACCCATTTGCTGATACTCATGTAGAGAATGTCATTCCAGAAGGGTTCCGCCACATCGGTCGGATCAGGTATGGCAAAATATTGTCTAAATCGGTGGTGAGAAATGTATTGGTTATGTACTGTGCGTGAAAGAGTCTACATACAAACGCTTGTTCAAGAATAAAACAGCTCTAGGGACTCACCCAATGTGTGAGGCACCTTGTAAAAGTATGCGGACTCGGATTCGAGTGTGACGTCGGCCGAGGTTGGACTGGCATCAGAAAGGACAACTGGGGCCGCATCTTCAGTCGGCGAAGTTGGCCTTGATGTGTCCGGGCCACAGTGGGTTGTGGTGTCAGCAGGGGAGTTGGAACAAGAGCCAGAGGTAAGGTAAGGGTGCAGGGTCCAGCAGACTCCAAAGGCGAACCCGCTGGTGGCATCCCAGGTGGAAAGCCTCTTGGCTCGTTGAGGCCCAATGGCGCGCCTGAGGGAGTCAGCAGAGATCGAAAGATCCAGAGAATGGCTGAGCGGAACTCTTAAATCTGATGGGGCGTAGTTGAATGCCCCAGAAACTCAGGTTGTTTGGGAACCAGCTGCAGAAGCAGCTCCGAAGTTGGTCGACTTCGAGAGCGAGATTGAGAAGAGTGACACCACCTCAGTGCCTGGTTAGACGGATACGAGTGGTGCGAGGGAGCGGATTCCTGCTTCGATTTCTTGTGTTTTTTACGCTTACCTGATGACTTGGAGCATGACAAAGACCGATCTCTGGAGCGGTTCTGACAACTCCAGAAACAGGAAAGGGACAGGGAGCGATGATTGGACATGGAGCTGGACTTGAAACGGTCTTGTCACAGAGTCTTCTTATGCTTGGCAACATAGAGTTTTGCCTTGCGTTCCATGATGGCATTTGGGTTTATCGAGGCGCAGTCTCTGCAGGCCTTGGAGTCGTTAGCTGACATGAGGCACCACAGGCACACCTAATCGGGATCTGTCCCAGACATTTGTTTGTAACAGTCCCACCAGGGCTTAAAACCTGTTGATTTAGGAGTGATATCACTTGTACACTGTAGAAATTTAGAGACAAATTGAGGTAAATGTCTCTGAGAGACGACCGCGAGCTCCGGATCCACATCTGGAGGAGCTGAAAGAAAGGAACTAGCATCAGTGCATGACATCTATAAAGGCCCGCACGTTATTTACAGAACCCAACGGTGTCTGTGGAACCGCAAGATGCAAACTTCTGGTGCGCAGAAGTACTGCTGAAAAGCTTTCAGATCCAGACTAACTCCTGATGAATATTCAAAAGGTGAGGAAACTGCGGCTAGAAGTCTCTATACAAATGAGCATATTCCAAGTTCACAGAGGGCCCATGGCCCTTTGAGGGCAAGCTTGTCTAAGGAGCCATTAATTTCCTCTCTCTCAAAAGAGGAAATTCAACATGACGCTGAGGCACACAGTGCACTTCACAGTGTCATGAATGACACCCAAGTACTTCATGCAGTGGTTATGCGTTTTGGCTTTATACATCACCTTCCTAAACCTGAATTTATCTCACCCTTGTTGCAGAAGCTCCGAAAGCACAGGAAAGCACCAAAGAAAACAAGTATAGTACATTTTGATGATCACTGGAACCCATAGACATGGCTCCAAGTGCATTTTGAAGTCCTCACACCTGTACCCAGAAAATTGAACAAAATGGTTTGGATAGTGAGTTCTGCGTCATCACATTCAGTCCACATGAGACATGATTGATGCCACATGAGCCAATGACATCATTTAAAAATGTTTATTGGTCACAGCCTTTTGGAATATTCCAAATATAAGGAATCTGGAGATGCCATAGTATCCATTGTACTCATTATCAAGGCATGTTTTACGCAGTTCCTGGAAATCTGACTCGGGTATCTGGACTTATAGTATTGGCATATTATGCTATCTGCAGCAAGACCATTTTATTTAAACATTCTTGGATCAGTGCTTTTGAAGCAGCCTTCACTGAATGTTCTATCCCTTAAAAATTCACTCTCTCCTTGCCCATACCTGGAAGTTATACCACTCTTAACAAGATATTTTCCTGCAGGGCCCATGTCAACAAGGCCTGAGCTTTCTGTCATGGGATCAAATAACTTGTTTTTTCCTAGTGTTAGATAATACAATGTGCTTGTTTTGTGGGTTTGCTTTTAGACAAGCACATTTACTGCACTAAGCTCCTATACACAGAAGTGAACATGGATTCCCTCTGTGAACAGGGTCTCTGCATGCACTCCTCTAGAGACTTATGTCACAGCTGTCACCTAAGCAAGAAGGATATCAAAACATATTATGAAATGCATTCTCTCTGTGAGTCCATGAATGTAAGGATGAAACTGAATTGAGAAAACTAGTGCTAGATATTTACACATGCTTGAGGTTTATAAAGTTGAGGCATGCACAGATGTGCATGTCGCACTGGAAATATCTAAGAGTTCATGACATGAAGGATAGTATTCAAAGGGTAAGAAGAAGGCTAGACACAAGTTCTACAATTGCTGTTGGTGGTTCGATTCAGGCTATAAATTCATATACATCAATGTCTATGATAGTGCAAAGCAGAAGGTATATACACACAACAAAATTTTTGTATATTTATCAAAAATGGTTTTTTATTTGTTAATCTATTAAAAGGGATGGTTTCATATTTATATGGATCAATATCAAAATCATTCTTTTACATTTTATATAGGTATACACATGTATATAACTAAGTTCGATAAAGTTCAGATCATTTTTGGTTTATCTATACAATATAGCAGTGCACAATCACGGAACTATACATAAAGCATACATAAACAAAATTATAAATAGACATATACAAAAAATGACTAAAGATACATCACTGTACATAACACAGCTTAATAAGAGATGGAGAAGGTGGATTATGAAACAATTCCAAGGCTGGCGGAAGATAGAAACACTACGCGCGTTTCGGCATTATTGCCTTCATCAGGAAAACCGTCTCAACCTTCTCTATAGCAAAAATACACAATGGACATAATGTGAGAACATACAAGTTTTTAGCCTGAAATAGAAACTCTAGTTTATTATGAGCAGATCATGCTTCAGGTGCGAATAGGCTGTGCAGATGCGGTAAAAGGACATTCTAATTTAAAAACAAGTAATATTAAAAAGCACAATGCTAAGCATGCCATGTGGCCCAGATTTAGATAGCCACCACCGTGATTCTTACGTAGAGTTCCTTATATCCCAATTTTCTAAATGTGCAGCACTTGAAAAATGTTGAAGAGAAACGTGAAAAAGATGTATATAGTGAGCTGCTTGAACAGTTAGTAGTTTTTTCCACTGCAGAGAACGACCCAGCGAGAGATGGTCCTTTTCTGCACTGCCCTTCCCTTCTTTGCTCCCACATACCCCACAAAGAGTTGGTCGCCCACCCAGAACTCTTTTGTGCGGCCAAGGTAGAATAACAACGCTCTTTTTTGGTCCAGTTGGTGGAGACGCTCCTCTTCCTTAGAAGGATGAGGGGGAGCAAAGAAGGTGGACAAAGTGATGGATTGACCCAGATGGATTGAGGTCACAACCTTTGGCAAAAAGGAAGCTCTGGTGCGAAGCACCACCTTGTCCGGAAAGGACATAAGGAAAGGAGGCGAGCAAGATAATGCCTACGGGCAGTCGTGATCACCACCAAGAAGGCTGTTTTGATGGACAACAGCCAGAAGGGACAATTGTGCAAAGGCTCAAAAGGAGCACACATTAGATAGGTAAGAACCAAATTAAGGTCCCATTGTGGCATGGAAAAGGGCATAGGTGGAAATAAGTGAGCCAGCCTTTTTAGCAATCTATTAACAATTGGAGACTTGAAGAGAGATGGCTGGTCTGGCAGCCGTAAAAAAGCAGACAGAGCAGAGAGTCCTGTTGGGCAAGGGTTAGAATGAATAAAAGGACAGTAGAAAGAGAAGCAGAAAGAAGGTCAATAGACCTTTCTGTACAATATAACACAAATGTCTGCCAACGGCAGGCGTATACCGTCTTAGTGGAGGGCCGCCTGGCCACCAGAATAACGTTACAGACTTCGGGAGGAAGGTCAAAAGCTATAAACTGTCGCCGCTCAATCTCCATGCATGGAGGCACAGAGTCGACAGGTTCGGGTGGAGAACCCTCCCCTGCTGCTGCGACAGAAGATCCTCCCGAAGGGGCAGCCTGATCGGAGGATCGGTACACATTCTCAGAAGCTCTGGATACCAGACTCTCCTCGCCCAGTCCGGAGCCACAAGAATGATTTGGGCCCGGTCGTTCCTGATCTTCTTCAGAACCCTGGGCAGGAGTGGTATGGGCGGAAAGGCGTACAACAGGCCTGAGCTCCACTTGCGAGGAAAGGCGTCGCTGAGCGATAGCTGCCTTGGAAACCTCCAGCGCGCAGTACCGCTGACACTGCACGTTCTCTTCGGAGGCGAACAAATCTAACCAAGGTTCTCCCCACTGCTGAAAGAGACCTTGCGCCACCTCCGATTGGAGACGCCACTTGTGATCCGCTAAGCATTGACGGCTGAGTTCGTCCACCCTGGCATTCAGAGAACCTGCCAGTTGTTGAACCAACAGGGTTATGCCCTGCTGTTCCAGCCATGTCCAGAGATGAAGAGCCTCTCGACAAAGGGTCCACGACCCCACTTCGCCCTGTTTGTTGCAGTACCACATGGCAGTGGTGTTGTCTGTGAACACCTGCACTAACTTCCCCTTGACAGAGGGAAGAAATGCTTTCAATGCCATCCGAATCGCTCGGAGCTCCAATAAATTTATGTGGAGCCCCGACTCTGCCAGAGACCAGTGTCCCCTGATCTCCACCTCTCCCAGATGGCCGTCCCATCCAGGAAGTGACGCATCTGTCACAAATGTGAGATCTGGTTGGGGAAGGGAGAGAGGTCTGCCGTTGACCCAATCACGATTCGTTAACCACCACTGCTGATCTTTTGCAGTCCCTTCCGAGATCTGAACCACGTCGGTGAGATTTCCCCGACGCTGTGCCCATTGTAACTTCAAGTCCCACTGCAGAGCCTACATACGCCATCTGGCGTGTCTCACCAACAGGATGCAGGAGGCCATGAGGCCCATCAGCCTCAGAGTCAGTCTCCCCAAAATCCAGGATAGAGGCTGAATATCGGAATCGTAGCCTGAATATCCTGGACTCGATGCTCGAGAGGATAAGCCCGAAACCGCAGTGTCCAGAACAACACCGATGAAAGGGAGCGTCTGAGAAGGAGTCAAGTGTGACTTCGGCACTTTAGACCTGCAGGACGCGTATTTCCACATTCCCATCCTGCCGGGCCACAGGCGTGACCTGCGGTTCAAGGTAGGCCATGAGAACATTCAGTTTACCGTGCTCCCATTCGGCCTAACCAGTGCCCCAGCGAATGCAGAAGGTTCACCGTAGTCTGAAGGTGGGAGACAACTGCCTGGGTTAAGGACGCCTTCAACAGCCAATCGTTGAGGTAGGGGGAAGACTAACACCCCTGACCTGCGGAAATGAGCTGCGACCACGGCCATCACCTTGGTGAACACCCAAGGGGCACTGGTATGGCTGAAGGGGGGCACGGAAATTGAAAGTGCTTGCGGACTACCTTGAACTGCAGGTAACGCCTGTGGTCCGGCAGGATGGGAATGTGGAAATACGTGGCGTGCAGGTCCAACGCTACCATCCAATCTTCCTGGTCTAGGGCAGACAAAACCTGAGCCAGAGTAAGCATTTTGAATTTCTCCTTTTTGAGGAAGAGATTGACGGTCCGAAGATCTAAAATGGGCCGTAACCCCTTGTTCTTCGGAATCAGGAAGTAGCGGGAATAACAGCCACTGCTTACTTCTGAAACCGGGACCCTTTCTATAGCTCCCTTGGCAAGAGAGCTGTAACCTCCTCTTGGAGCATCTTTAAATGATCCTCCATCAGCTGTTCCTGATTTGGTAGAATGAGAAGAGGAAAGGAAAGGAAAGGCAGAGAATAGCCCTCCTGGACGATCTGCAAGACCCACTTGTCCGATGTTATGGATCTCCAGTGGGGGAGATGATGACGAGTTCTCCTACCAACTGGAGTAGTGTGGTCCTGCAGAATCAGCCTAGGAGTGCTTGGAGGCTGCGACTGCTGGGGGCAGTGTGGCCGATGACTTCTGGCCTCCATTCTGAGCTCGGAATGCACAGCGCCCACGTCCTTGTACAGCTTGTGCAGTCTGTGCGGGACGGTGGCTAGGATAGGGTAGATACAGCTGGAAACCCCTTCTGTTGCCACGAAAGGAAGACTGGCCACGGGGGGTGGAGGAGAGGCCCAAGGAACTTGCCGTAGCACGAGAGTCCTCAACCTTACCAGGACCAAGTCTGCCATCAAATTGGCTTGGACACTGCCCAAGAAGCCAGTTGTACGAAGCCAGGCATGGCGCCTCAAGGCCACCGTCGTTGAAATCGACCTACCCAGAGAATCGGTCGCACCTAGGCCACACCGTATGGTGAATTTAGCTGCAACTCTTCCATACTTGACAGCTTGGGAGAGCACAGCCCGGGCCTCCTCCGGGACTTGTGGCAGCACTTGCGCAACCGTCTCCCAAAGGGACTGGGAGAAAGGGCCCAATAAGCACACCGCAATGCCAGGCTGGAGGAAGAAAACAACTTCTTCCCAAATGCATCCAACCTCTTGGATTCCCTGTTCAGAGGGGCGGAAGGGAATGCGCCTTGGGACGTAGAGGCCTCCACCACCAGACTCTCTGTGGTGGGATGTTGGCTGAAAAACCTAGGGTTGCCCGGTGCTGGGCGATGGCGGCGTGCAATCGTCATATTCACAGGAGCCCCTCTTCCAGGTTTGGACCATGTTCCCAGAAGGACACCCGTAAGTGCTTCTTTAGAGGGCAACAAGGGTTCTGAAGTGAAAGCCCCAGGTTGAAGCACCTCAGTCAGGAGATTAGTCCTGACCTGCACCAAGGGCAGCTCCAGTCCAAGGACCTTGGCTGCCCTCTTAACCACCATGGCATAGGATGCCCCTCCTCCATACCCACTGTTGGCGGAGAGAGCATGCCAGTATCTGGAGAAGTATCCAGTCCACTGGCCTCCCCAAGTTCCCCATACCAGTCCAAACTCTCCTCAGAGACTTCCTGGATTACAAGAGGGTCCTCAGATCCCTCCCATTCAACTTCCGAGCCTAGCACATCCTCAAAGTGCTCAAGCGACAACATAGAACCTCTGCGGTCTGTCGACATCTGAATCGGCATCGATCAACACCGATCCGTCTCCGTATCGTCGGGGATGACGATGGGGCTTGCGCCATCGACGGGCCTTGGTGACGTCGCAGACACCGACTTTGGATTTGATGTCGGGGAAGGTCGCGTTGGCACGACCGGTGTCAAACAAGATCTGGGTTCAGATCCCTGGGGCCCCACCGGCATCGTGGCCGGAGCCGACGGCGTCGAACCCAATGGGGCTCCTTCCGACTCCGCGGGGCCCAAAGGCTCACCAGCAGGGTTGTTCCGCTCAAATACACGGCGCATGGCCTCGTAAAACTCTTTTATTTGAGCAGTAGTCGCTTCGGCTCCTGGAAAGGGGGGGGAAGATGCGAAGTCGATTCTGGCTCCGAGGAACCGTGCCTAGGGCGTTGGTGCTGCTTACCTTTCTCGACGACGGACGCCAGCTGAGGTGAAGTCGAAGTCAGCTTGGACTTCTTCTTATGCCTCTTCCCCAAGTGTCCCGAGGACCTCGAATGGGAGGAAGAGGACTTAGGGCTCTGTGAGTGGTCCCTCGACCTCCTCTTCTTCGATCGGGACCGTGACCTCCTCGGAGTCTCGCTTGACGGTGTCGACTGCCGGGCCACGAGTAACTTAATCGCCCGCTCCCTCAAGGTCTTCGGAGCTATCGCCCGACAGTCCGAACATGGCTTAGTTTCGTGGGTGGGCTCGAAACACCACAGACATACGCAGTGGGGATCGGTGACTGACATCATACGGGAACAAGTCCTGCATGGCTTGAAACCTGTCTTCCTCAAAGACATCCCTCGCACACGAATTCGGAATGCAAAAATTTCGACAAAAGTCGAGAAAATACCTGCCAAAAAGCGGTGGGGGGAGGCTCTTCCCAGATTGGCGCTTAACTGGTGCGGAAAGAAAAGAACTGACGTCCATGTGGCTGGGTGGCGCCTATATAGGCACCGCAAAGTCATAACCGATGCTTACGACATCACGAGGAGCCGAATGGAGCCACCCGACGTCGCGTGCAAGGGGTATTGGTCAGCAAAAGTTTCCAGATCCAGCCTGACGCCTGGGGATTTAACCCTTTTGGTGCTTGCGTCGGCCAAGCACTACCTCCCTGGTGCTGCGCACGTCCATTGGACGTCACCAGGGAGGGCACTAAAAAATCGTCCGGTGCATCGCACCGGATTTTTTATTTTATTTTATTTTTACTGGGGGAGACGCGGAAGGCTTTCCGCGTCTTCCCCCGCCCCCCCTCCCGCCCATCTGTGATGTCAGCGCGCCGCGAGGCGCTCTGACGTCACTGATTTCCCCACCGGAGCCGAGGACAGAGGCAGGTAAGGCCGCGCTCGACTCCGATGGGGAAATCTGGCTGGAAACGGCCTCCCCAGCTTTCAGGGAGGCCTCGTTTGAAAGGGAGAGTCTCCCTTTCAAACGAGGCCTTCCTGAAAGGGTTTCCTGGCCGTGGATTGCAGCGCTGCTGCGATCCACGGCCAGGAAACCCCACTAGACACCAGGGATGTCTTTGGGGGGGTCGGCCCTCGTGGTGATGGGTCGCCCCCCCCGGGGGCACATTTTAAAATTAATTTACCTGGCTTTCCTTGGGGGCGCGATCGCTCCTTAATTTTTTTTAAAAAGACGTTTTTTTAAATGGCGGCGATATTGGCAGGGGGTCGGTCCTTCTGCTCAGTGGCCGACCCCTGTGGGGGCAATAATTATGTACATAATTATGGGGCCACAATCTGCTCCCAGGGAGCCATAGGCATGCACATAAAGTGCATATAACATACATGCCAACATTTCAGAAGAGCAAAGTGGGAGATTTTTTTAAAAAATCGGGAGAATGGGGTCTTGAATCGGGTTACTGTCATGTATGGGCTTTGGAAGTGTGCTGCTGCAGGATCGGACATTTGAAACGCAAATGCACGTTTTTTTCTTACCTTTCAGAAGCATGGCAGGTTGCTGGCAGTGCATACACCCTCCCCCCCCCCCCTGTGTGGCAGCCCGGGCTGAAACAGCTTCCCGGGCACACACACAGCCGCCCCGAGTACTTCACAGGTCTTTAAAAGACCATTCGCTTGTTAATGAGGCTTTGTTGGTTTTTCACCCCTTCTAGAGCCCCTGCATTGCCACTCTGACTATTGCTGGAAGAATTAGCACGTTACACAATACCAAGCCCTGTCAGCTGAAACCCCCGAGGAATCGGGTTTTTGCTTGCAGGAATCGGGAGGCGGGAGGCTAGCCTTGAAATCGGTAGTCTCCCGCCTGAATCGGGAGGGTTGGCATGTCTGATATAATGTAAAGAGGTTAGTGGGTTACTGCTTCTGTGCCAGCTTTATGTTTTTTTGCCCAGTCTTTCATCATCTAATCTTGTGAAAAGGGTTCATTTGGGTAGAAAATAATTCTTATTATGAAAGAGAACCCCCAACGATGGTACGTTTTAAATTCTGGATTTGTGCTTTCCCAGAATAAGGGCTCAAACTATATTGCCTGCCAGTATAGATGGCATGTTACTGCTACACTACACCTTGTCCTGTCTGATGTAGCATATCCTATGTACTGTTGTCTCTGTGCAATGTGTGTGTGTGTGGTGTAAAGTGCTCTGACACCGTACACTGGTGTGAGTGTTGCTATAAAACTAAATGAATCTGAGAGACAGTGGTTTTTGAGACTTGAGGGGCACTGTATGGTGCTAGTGAGGGAATCCATGGCAGAGGTGGTCATTGGTGGGGCACCAGCAGACATTGTCGCACAGGGCGCCACCAGCGCTAATGCCGGCCCTGGAGTGAATGATATATATGTATCTATATACATATCTATATATATATATATATATATAGATACATGTACTCTTTGACTGCTGTTACCTGCTTTCTCGACTGGAGGGCTTCCTTTGTGCTATAATACGGCATGATTTTCATTTGGAATAGTAAAGCGGCAATGTCGCTACGAAGCCCTGGCCCACCTGGAAGGGCGCCTTTTCTCGTCATGATTCATATGGATATATATATATATTCAGAAACACAAAGGATGCCGCACTCCAGAGATTGGTTTCAGAGTTGCTTTATTTTCACCACGACTGGTGGTAGTGGTGGTGAAAATAAAGCAACTCTGAAACCTGTCTATGGAGTGCGGCATCCTTTGTGTTTCTGAATTTAAATATCGTGTAAGGATTCTACCCGTTGCTGCCTGCACCAGGTATTGAGCGCGCTGACATTGGGAATTAATTGTTATATATATATAAATATTTATTTACAGAGATATTTCTCAGTGCTGAAATTATGAGACTGTAAAAGAACTATAATGAGTCTCTTTGAAGTTACCTGAAAGGCAGTAAAGTGTGGTACTGCTGCAGAGTACAAAATTTCTGCTAGATAGAGATATCTGACTTTTGTGTAGTGGCAGTTTTGACGCCATAAAGGGTATGCTGAAACGAACAGATCGGTATTATGTAGACAGCTAAGTGGATTAGTAAAGCCACGCAGTAGAAACACTTTGTAACAGACTAAATGTATGTGAGAGAGGGGCTATGGAGAGATGAGGGGCACGTTTGCAAGGATGGTAGTGGGCGCATCAAAGGAGGTCATAGTGTGCAATTGTAAAGCACACGTTCACCCGTAGGCATCTTGGCGCTAAAATGATGGTAGCACTGGCTCCCACCAGCGCTAAAAGGCTGCGATTATGGGTATGTGGCAAGGTAAAGTAATACTGTGTCTTTTTTCTCTCTTTCTTAGTCTTTTTGGAGAGCGTACGGATTTCGCAAAGGTAAGGTGACTTCGTCATTATTGACTTAAACACTTCACTTACGCACACACTCACCTACACTTTAAAACCAACAACCTATCTGCCTTCTACGTAGGATAGTGTTTTAAAAGGATAGTTTAGGCACTAGCAGAGATGGCATATCGTTGGATGAATGCTGCCCAGGCCCTAAATCTGGTTCTGGAGTCCAGCTCTGAGGCAGGATCAGAGACTGAGACAGCAGATACTGAGACAGCATCTGAGGGAGAGGACAATGGAGCCGAATCTGGGAGTGACTTTTCAGTCGGCGCAGTTCCATCCGATGACTCATCGTCCAGCGATTCTGAAGGAGACAATGTCAGTCGTGCTGTCCCTTTGCCAGCACAGTCTGTGCAGCAGGACACCCGTAACAGGTTAGAGCAACCCAGAGTGCAGGCACGTGCGGCCGCAAGCACAGACGGAGTGCTGTCTTGGCAGCCTCCCAATTTAGTTCAGCCCCAAATTCCGCCTTTCACTGGTGACGCTGGATGTAAAGTAGATACAGCAAATTTTTTGCCAATTGACTACTTCCATCTCTTTTTTGGTGTTGACTTCCTAGACGAAATTGTGCAGCAAACAAATTTGCGTGCCGAACAATTTCTGAGGGAGCAAGGAGGCACTCTTGGGCCTCATTCTAGGGCGCGCAAGTGGACTCCCACTTCACTAGGGGAGTTGAAGATATTTTTGGGCCTCACACTTAAAATGGGGGTAGTACATAAACCAACCTTGCTATCCTACTGGTCTACTCGCACGGTTTGGTTAAAGCCCATCTTTGCATCATACATGAGCAGAGATCGTATTTTGCTATTGCAGCGCATGCTGCATTTCAATGACAATTCTGCTGCATTGCCCCGGGACCATCCAGACTATGACAGGTTGTTCAAAATTCGGCCTGTCGTGGAACATTTGTCTGCCAGGTTTCCAGAGGTTTATACTCCTGGAAAGAATATAGCCATTGATGAGTCCTTGATCTTGTATAAAGGGCGGCTGCTGTTTAGGCAGTACATTCCGAGCAAACGCGCTCGCTATGGCCTCAAGCTGTACATGCTGTGTGAGAGCTCGACTGGCTATGTGTACAGCTTGAGAGTGTATACAGGGAAGGACACAACTCTTAACCCTGTAGGTTGCCCTCCCATGCTAGGGGTCACAGGAAAGATCGTATGGGAGCTTGTCCAGCCACTTCTTCACAAAGGTTATAACCTTTATGTGGACAATTTCTATACAGGAGTAGAGCTGTTCAGTGAGCTCTACAAAGCTGGCACTGTGGCTTGCGGTACAATTCGTTGTCGCCGCAAAGGATTCCCGCAGGAGCTTGTTTGCAAGAAGCTCCAGAAATCCCAGAGCACTGCGTTAGTGCTCCAACGAACTGCTCGCAGTTAAGTTCTCAGATAGGCGTGACGTGTACATGCTCACTACAATTCATGCTGAGAGCACTTCCCCTGTCACGGTTTGGGGTCAGATGGCCGAAGTCCACAAGCCCACCTGTATACTTGATTACAACAAGTACATGGGCGGAGTGGACAAGAACGACCAGGTTCTTCAGCCATACAATGCGAGTCGTAAAACTCGCACTTGGTATAAGAAACTGTTTACGCACCTGATCCAGATGGCAACATACAATGCGTATGTTGTTTATCGTGAGACCACCACAGGAAGACTCATGTTTTTCCTTGACTTTCAGTTGTCTGTGATTGAAAGTCTTACTGCTACAGAAGCAGAAGCCTCCACTTCATGTGTTCTGGAGAACGTGGCAAGGCTGCAGGAGCGACACTTTGCAGATAAAATTCCTGCAACACCCAAAAAGGAGCGACCATGTCGTCGTTGTAAAGTGTGCTCGATGCAGGGAAAGAGGCAGGAGACTCGTGTTTACTGTCCCCAGTGCCCAAGTAAGCCTGCCTTCTGTTTTCCTACTTGCTTTATGTTGTATCACACTAAAGCAAAATACTGGGAAATTGACTGAGGTGGAGCTGCCAATAGGATAACCTTTCAATTGGTGTGAATGGATACCTACTGTCTGTGGGCCACTCCTTCACTACGCAAGCAGCTGCAGGATATTTCTTCCTCTACTTCATGAAATCATGGACTTCTCAACACCTTTATCTGCTTTCAGAACGTGGTAGTTGTTCTGTTCGCCAATTGACAAGTGCATTATAGTCCCCACGCTGCACATACTGGTGGACAGAACATATGCCACGTTGTCATGGAGTACCCGTGTTTCACATTCAACCGTTATTCGTAGTTTATGATGTTCTCTTTAGGAAGTTTTTGAAAATTTCCAGCATGTTTGCCTTAGTTTCAAAGGTAGATATGCTTGCTCAGCTCGAGAAATGTTTTTGCGGCATACTCGGCCACCCCCAACTTGCATCCACAAACTGGAAGGAGTTGGATAGAGCATTGTGAGAGCATTGATAGCTCGTGACAGAAATGTTCACTCAAGCTTCAAGTAGCTAGAGATGAAAGGCATTAGTATAGGGTCTCTTAACAATTGGACAGGGTTAGTCAGGACTCTGAGGACAGACACACGAACGGGTTAGAACAGCTTACGGTAGGTACGCTTTCCGAGGAATATTGCAAAGGTAGAAGGCAGATAGTAAAGGTAGTATAGATACACATCCTGACTTCTTCTTCACCCATGGATTCAAATCCATTGCTGCCACACTCACACTGAATTTACTGTAGTACTTATGGGTCAATGCTGCTTGCCATGTTCATCCTCCGTTAGAACTTAGTAGATGGTCAGTTTGCTGTATGAAAAGTGCATTACAGTCACTGCACATAACGGTGGATTGGACATATGCTACGTTGTCACAGACTACCCTTGTTTCACATTCATCCGTTCATAGTTTATGATGTTATCTTTTGAAAATTTCCAGCATGTTTGCCTTAGTTTCAAAGGTAGATATGCTTGCTCAGCTCGAGAAATGTTTTTGCGGCATACTCCAGCACCCCCAACTTGCATCCACAAACTGGAAGGAGTTGGATTTAGCATAGTGAGTGCACTAAAGGTGCATGAAAGACATGTCTTCCTGAGCCTCATGTGGCTGTCATGGAAGTCATTAGTATAGGTTCACTGGGCATGAGTTCGGTAACGTTCTGGAAGAAGGAGGTGGAGACTTGACAGGTGGTAGAATATAGTCAAAGTCATTATGTCTTGTGGCATATGAATGTGATGGGCCCTTGCATGGCGGCAGTATGTTTGTGTGAGTGCAAGTGATATGGTTGTTTGGGCCCGTGGCTGGCGGTACGGAAGTCTTGTGTGTGGTGTGTGAATGGCGTGTGAATGGACCATAAAGTGGTTGGTGCCGTGATGTGGCTTTATGGCTCCCCTTCAGAAGGCTTGGCTTCAATATTTATATACTTTGATAAGTATTTGTGCTTTGAAGCCAGCGTTTCTGGAGGTGCTAAAACCAACCTGTGTAAGTGGTGGATTAGCTTTATCAAATGAGTGTTAGATTTATATTTGTGTCGGTTTAATGGCCTTTTGTAAGATATTTTTTTTTCACAATGGGTAGCAGGGGACTTTCTGCCCTAGCTCAGTCGTCACCTAGGCAAACCTTTACATTTTTGAGTAGTAGACAAAGGGGGAAGTACAAGGGTGAATGTCTTGCGTGGTTCTCACAGTTTTTTTTTTACCCAACATGCCCTGCTAGCCTCATATTTTGTTGAAAAAAATCACTATTTCCACACATTTTTGTGTGGGAAAGTTGTGGCACCGCCGGGCAGACATGCATTTTCTACCACCCAGTGTTCCCCAAGGTCTCCCGATAAAAATGGTACCTCACTCGTGTGGGAGGCCCAAGTACCCGCGACAGGCTAGAGCCCAAAACGTATTGAGGTGACATTAAAATTGCCTATCACAAAACAACCTGGTTTTGCAAGGGGGGTCACCTCGGTTTTTGGCCCCGTGCTCGGCGGCCAGCTAGGGAAACCTATCAAACCCACACATTTCTGAAAACTAGACACCCGGGGGTTCCAGGGAGGTATGGCTTGCGTGGATCCCCCAACGTTTTCTTACCCAGAATCCCCTGCAAACCTCGAATTTAGCTGAAAAAATCACTTTTTCCACACATTTTTGTGTGGGAAAGTTGTGGCATCGCCGGGCAGACACGCATTTCCTACCACCCAGCGTTCCCCAAGGTCTCCCGATAAAAATGGTGCCTCACTCGTGTGGGAGGCCCAAGTACCCGCGACAGGCTAGGGCCCAAAAGGTATTGAGGCGACATTAAAATTGCCTATCACAAAACAACCTGGTTTTGTGAGGGGGTCACCTTGGTTTTTGGCCCCGTGCTCGGCGGCCAGCTAGGGAAACCTACCAAACCCACACATTTCTGAAAACTAGACACCCGGGGGGTTCCAGGGAGGTATGGCTTGCGTGGATCCCCCAACGTTATCCTACCCAGTATCCCCTGCAAACCTCGAATTTAGCTGAAAAAATCACTTTTTCCACACATTTTTGTTTTTTTTACAATATTTTAGGTTTGCAAGGGATTCTGGGTAGCAGAACCTGGTGAGAGCCTGCCAAGTCACCCCATCCTGGATTCCCCTGGGTGTCTAGTTTTCAAAAATGTATAGGTTTCCTAGGTTTCCCTAGGTGCCTGCAGAGCTAGGGTTCAAAATCTACAGCTAGGCACTTTGTTGAAAAAGGGTCAGTTTTCACTGTGAAAATGTGGTGTGTCCACGTTGCGTTTTGGGCCATTTCCTGTCGCGGGTACTTGGGCCTCCCACACAAGTGAGGTACCATTTTTATCGGAAGACTTTGGGGAACGCGGGGTGGGTGGAAATTTGTGGATCCACGCAGATTCCAGAACTTTCCACCACAGAAATGTGAGGAAAATGTGTTTTTTTTGACAATTTTTTAAGTTTGCAAGGGATTCTGGGTAAAAGAACCTGGTGAGAGCCAGTCAAGTCACCCCATCCTGGATTCCCCTGGGTGTCTACTTTTCAAAAATGTATAGGTTTGAAAGGTTTCCCTAGGTCCCGGCAGAGCTAGGGTTCAAAATCTACAGCTAGCCACTTTGCCAAATAAGGGTCATTTTTCACAGTGAAATTGAGGTGTGTCCACGTTGCGTTTTGCGCCGTTTCCTGACACGGACACTAGGCCTACCCACACAAGTGAGGTACCATTTTTCTCGGCAGACTTTGGGGAACGCGGGGTGGGTAGAAATTTGTGGATCCACGCAGATTTCAGGACTTTCCACCACAGAAATGTGAGGAAAATGTGTTTTTTTCGACAATTTTTTAGGTTTGCAAGGGATTCTGGGTAACAGAACCTGATGAGAGGCAGTAAAGTCACCCCATCCTGGATTCCCCTGGGTGTCTAGTTTTCAAAAATATATAGGTTTGCTAGGTTTCCCTAGATGCAGGCAGAGCTAGGGTTCAAAAACTACAGCTAGGCACTTTGCCAAATAAGGGTCATTTTTCACAGTGAAATTGAGATGTATCCACGTTGCGTTTTGCGCCGTTTCCCGACGCGGACACTAGGCCTACCCACACAAGTGAGGTACCATTTTTCTCAGAAGACTTTGGGGAACGCGGGGTGGGTAGAAATTTGTGGATCCACGCAGATTCCAGGACTTTCCACCACAGAAATGTGAGGAAAATGTGTTTCTTTGGACAATTTTTAGGTTTGCAAGGGATTCTGGGTAACAGAACCTGGTGAGAGGCAGTAAAGTCACCCCATCCTGGATTCCCTGGGTGTCTAGTTTTCAAAAATATATAGGTTTGCTAGGTTTCCCTAGATGCAGGCAGAGCTAGGATTCAAAAACTACAGCTAGGCACTTTGCCAAAAAGGGTCATTTTTCACTGTGAAATTGGGGTGTGTCCACGTTGCGCTTTGCGTGATTTCCTGTCACGGGCTCTAGGCCTACCCACACAAGTGAGGTACCATTTTTCTCGGAAGACTTTGGGGAACGCGGGGTGGGTAGAAATTTGTGGATCCACGCAGATTCCAGGACTTTCCACCACAAAAATGTGAGGAGAATGTGTTTTTTTTGACAATTTTTTAGGTTTACAAGGGATTCTGGGTAACAGAACCTGGTGAGAGGCAGTTAAGTCACCCCATCCTGGATTCCCCTGGCTGTCTAGTTTTCAAAAATGTATAGGTTTGCTAGGTTTCCCTAGGTGCCGGCAGAGCTAGGGTTCAAAAACTACAGCTAGGCACTTTGCCAAAAAAGGGTCATTTTTCACTGTGAAATTGGGGTGTGTCCACGTTGCATTTTGTGCCGTTTCCTGTTGCGGGCACTAAGCCTACCCACACAAGTGAGGTACCATTTTACTCGGAAGACTTTGGGGAACGCGGGGTGGGTGGAAATTTGTGGATCCATGCAGATTCCAGAACTTTCCACCACAGAAATGTGAGGAAAATGTGTTTTTTTTACAATTGTTTAGGTTTGCAAGGGATTCTGGGTAACAGAACCTGGTGAAAGCCAGTCAAGTCACCCCATCCTGGATTCCCTGGGTGTCTAGTTTTCAAAAATGTATAGGTTTGCTAGGTTTCCCTGGGTGCCGGCAGAGCAAGGGTTCAAAAACTACAGCTAGGCACTTTGCAAAAAAGGGTAATTTTTCATTGTGAAAATGTGGTGTGTTCACGTTGCGTTTTGAGCCGTTTCCTGTCGTGGGCACTATGCCTACCCACACAAGTGAGGTACCATTTTTATCGGGACACTTACGGTAATTCAGATTTGTAAAGCAACTGTTATTACCTATTGACTTTCGATGCATTTCTGCCTTCCAAATGAAAGACAATGTGTAAAAAGAAGTTATTTTGAAAAATGACCTATAATTCTCATGCTAGTATGAGTATTACCAATTTCAGAAATGTGCAAATATCTACTGTTTCTAAACTCTATATTGTGTTCCCATTTCAGAAATACATAGGAGTATTTCATACCGAATATTCCATGTATACATTTTCCCAGAATAATTGCTATATACCCGGTACATAATAAAAACCATTGCAAGACGCTGCTCAGTTTTTGGCTCTGGGTTCGCCGGGTTCTTGGTGAACCTACAAGTCCTATATATCCCCACAACCAGTAAGGTCCAGTGGATGTAACGGTATATTGCTTTCAAAGAGCAGTCATAATTAGAAGAAGTTACAGGTGAAAACGTTGACACAAAAGGCTGTTTTTTTCAACTAATTTTCCATTTTTCCTATATTTAACTGTTAGTTTCTATAAAGAAACCTTGATGGATTTACACAAATGACCCCTTGCTGAATTCAGCATTTTGTCTACTTTTCTAAAATGTATAGATTTCCAGGATCCATTATTGCTTTCATACCCATTTCTACCATTAACTGGAAGGAGGTTGAAAGCACAAAAATAGCAAAAATAGGCTATGTCCCAGAAAAATGCCAAAACTGTGTAAAATTGTTTGGTTTTCTGACAGAAGTCTGTCATTCCCTAAAAGCTGGGAAAATGGAGATTTCAGCCCCACAAACCCTTTTGATACCATTTGCAGGGAAAACCCAGACGCTTTCATATGCAGGACTTTTTCCCATTTTTCCCCAAAAAACAAAATTTAGCTGTATTTTGGCTAAAATCTGGGACCCCTCCAGGGGAATCCACAAACCCTGGGTACCTTTAGAATCCCCATGATGTTGGAAGAAAAGGACGCAAATTTGGCGAGGATACCTTATGTGGTCAAAAAGTTACAGAGGCCTAATCGCGAACTACTACAAATAGCCAAAAAGGGCTCAGCACTGGGGGAAAAGGCCCAGCAGTTAAGGGGTTAAAGGTAAGGAATCTGCAGCTAGAAGTCTGTATCAGATGGGTATCTTCACTACATTCATAAACACTAAATATTCCTGCCCATTAGTCGAATCCTGGATCATCTTTAATGCATTTATCCTCTTTTAAGAACGGATTCAGGATTGTACTTATGTCTTCCAATCTTCACCCATTATTCTCATTTTACCACAAGTTATTTCTCTATAGTCATTGGAGGCAATCTTCTCACCTGTCTCCTCTAGGTCAGTTTCTTCTTCTTCCTCATGTGACTGGTGAAGAAATTATTGTCATTATTTGCACAGCTAAAGTGCTAAGCAAAGGGCATTTAAGGAGATTGGAATATTTTTTCTAGTAGGCTATCAGCTCCTGCTTTACCTATGTTTGGATATAGTGGTGTTCCATTAATAAATTAAGGGTTAATGCAACTCTTCATAATGGCAGACTATCTTTACATTTTTCAAATGATCAGACATGAGATTTCCATAAATCTCCTTCAAACTTTTGCAAGGCTCACAGGGACTATATTTCCTTCACAATTTCTTCTGCATCTAATATGCCCTGGGAAATCTTTAAAATCATTGGTTCTTTTCTTTCTCCTATTGCCTTAGAGAATAAACTTACTCTTTCGGCCAAACTGTGTGATGATCTTTCGGATTGCTTTTTAAAAAAAATCCAAACAATTTAAGCTCCGTTTTCAAGTCAAAGAGTGCTTAATAATCTTGATGCCTCAAGCTTGCCTTCTGGTCCAAAATTATCAGTATTTAATTCCGTATCTCTTGAGGACTCATCTAAAGTACTTGTGAAGTGCAAATCTAGGTCCCCTCTAGATCAATGTCCCCGACATCTTAGAGTTAGTCTCCACATCTGTTAATCGTATTTTAAATAAGATGATTAATACTTCATTGGAGTCCGCAACGGTTCCTAAGAGTTGGAAACAGGCTATTTTGCTTCCATTATTAATGAAGCCAAAATCTGATCCAAATATTCTAAGCAATTTCAGACCAATCTGACTTTTGCAGGCCATGGTGAAAATGCTGGAGAAATTAGTTAATAAACAACTCGCCCATTACTTGGAATCCAATCACCTTTTGCATGGCTCTCAATCCAACTCCGTTCAGGTTTTAGTACCGAATCCGCCTTGCTAGAAATCTCAGAGTTTATTAAAGACAATCTCAACCAGAATTCCCCTGCGATGGTGGTCCTACTTGACCTATCTTTGGCGTTTGATATGGTCTCTCATTCAATTTTATTAAATAGGCTCAGGTAAATTGGTATCCAAGGTTGCGCCTTGACTTGGCTTAAATCATTTCTTGAAGACAGGACAAAGCTGTTTTTCTTACGCCTTATCCATACAATCCAAAACCTCTTGAATACGGGGTCCCATATGGCTCTACACTGAGTCCTACTCTTTTTAATATATATCTGGAGCCGTTGGTGAATTTTGTTAAATCGTGGGCTTGCGAGTGATCTCATATGCTGACGACACTCAACTTCGTCTGTCTTTTCTGAAGAATAATATGGAGGCACGGATTTCATATAAACAGTGTCTAAAATCAGTAGTTGCGTGGATGAAGTTATTGTCTCAAATTAAATTCTGACGAAACTGATATTTTTTTTTTTCAGGACTAAATGCTCTCCAGATTGCTGCAACTGGCCGGCTGAGCTTGGGTCTCCTCCCATGCTCACCTCAATAGTAAGAAATTTATATCAAATTTGATACTAATCTTTTTTTTGTAACCTCAAATTAAGGCGATTTCCTCTTGCTGTTTTACAATGCTCAACTACTTAAAGAGAATGTTGCACTTGCACTTGGTCCCAGATCATACTCAAAAGATTATTGTTCACACTATGGTAACCTCTAGACTTGACTATGCAAACAGTTTGCATTTGGGCCTTCCGGCTTATCTGATCCAGCGCCTTCAGATTGTTCAAAATACAGCTGCTTGATACATTTTGAAAATTCCTTTTAATTATCCGCGAAACCTTCTTTCCCACAATTGCATTGGTTGACTGTAATCAAACACACAAAAAAGGCCTCAGGGTCCGGGGTTACACACAGTGGAGGGTGTGTGGAACAGACTATGCTGAAGGGAGAAAAGGGAGGGATCCCTTTTCAGGACGGTTTCCCTCACACACCAGGGGTGTCATGCTTCATCATAGGGATACCTCCTCACGTCACGAACCTAGTCGAGACACGGGCTACAACCCTCTTGCTGCGAGGGAGGAGCTCAGGGATTTCTTTTGGTATAGGGAGGGGTCATAAAACCCAATGTGAGCGTGGTGTGTGGTGGACGGGGTGCAGTGCTGAATGGACTGTGAATAAAACTAGCTACAAGGTTAGCCTTGCACAGTTTATTATTGCTACCTGGTGCTAGGGTTAAAAACAGATATTGGGTACTGCAACTGCCGACATTAGAGGCAGTGGCACTAGAGAGTGATCGACATGTTTCAGCCTTCAGACCTGTACAAGTGTCATGGCTTTCATCAGGATCTCATGAATAAGCTACTGCTACGTTGGTGGAAAATGATTGAAAAGTGAAAGCGTCAGTGTATGTATAAAATATACTTAAACCAGTGATCCGGCAGTTCTGCAGTATCACCGGTAAACCTGTGATAACACATAAATAACATACCGCGCTATTGAACAATTTCAAACGATATAACATAGTCGGACCACATTCTCATGAGTCCACATAACAGGTACATAAAATCAGTGCAAACGTATCAAAGTGTCATGAAGCAGAACTAGTGTAGTGACTGACTATGGCTAGGTACTATCTCACTCACCTGCAAATGTCAGGTATATTACTGCATCTGTCCCTGACTGGTTGCCATAGGTACAAAACGCCAGTCCAACCTAGTAAGTAGAGGATGCAGCATTAGAAACTGAGGAAAAAGTGCCCAGTTTGTTTAAAAACAAGCGTCTAGAGAACAAATGATCAGAGGATCAATAGAGCTTTACATGCGAGAGATAAAAGCTTAGCATGATGGTATTGATGCTAGCTGAGGATTAAATCTGCACTTAAAAAGAGAAAAATAATAATACTGCATGTCAACCGTAAGGTCACCAATGCGGAAGCTATAAATGTCCTCTGTATACAACAAATGGCTACCCTAGAGAGCGGTAGCAATCTTAAGGTTGTGCTCCAAAAGGACGTGCTCCAGAGCTTTGTCGCGCACCCAAGAGAACTGCACAATAGTGTGCCGCAGTGGGCTGAGCGTGGAATCTGGCGGCTCGATGTGAGCCATGAATTGGGGCTCCCAAAGCGTGAAGGGCTAAGGCTGTGCCAGGCAAGGTGGCAAGCCAGGTGAAAGCCTGAACAGCGCGGCATGTTGACCCCCATGCTCACGAATACTCAAGGGCCAGTGTGATGGCCGGTGAGTACGTGGGTGGGAAGCACGGCCAATGGTGCGCCTTACAGGCAAGGGCGGCATGGCCGGGATGTGGAGAGCAAGCACCACCAGGCGTCGGCTCGATGTGGTGAGTGCCGGTGCGGTGCCGGTAAAACGGAGGATACCCAGGGCCGTAACTCCAAGGAAAAACTAGCGCGGTATGTGGCCCCGCAAGTGAGTTGGAAGAGCGCCCAGAACTGGCTGGCCCATGTGTCGGGAAGGCGTGTAAGGGTCGTACGTGTGAGCCCTAGTGACCAGAGTGAATTAAAGCCATAGACACGAAGGTCTACATCGCAGCACTTACCGCTCAGCTGTAGCGTTGGAACCGCTGCGTCTGTCCAAAGGGCAGGGGCAGACGTAGCTACAGAGAGCTGACTAAGTATCCGGTAGAGGTCATGACCTGTGGACTGCTTCCTGGAGGCGTCCACAAGCATGTAGGGAAATGAAGACCGCCATATGATCGGGATGTGTTGCAAATAAAGAGGGCATATTAATCAACTAAGGAGCAACCAGTGGGTTGGATCTTCTTGAAGAGGGGGCATGCAAATGTGCAGAAGAACGAGTTACTTACCTTCGGTAACGATGTATCTGCTAGAGACACAGTCTAGCCGCAGATTCCTTAACTTAGAATATCCCCAGGCGTCAGACTGGATCCGGAGAATTTTTTTGCAGCAGCACCTCTGCGCGCCGGGGGGCGGCGCCGCATGGCTCTGCCCTGACGTCGTCCACGGACATGACGTCAGCGGAGCCATATGAGTCCCTCCCGGCGCGCTGACGTCAGTTTTCTTCAGAGAAACTTTTCCGCGCCACAACGTGGACCCACCACCAAAAACTGTATGGGAACAGTGTGCGAAAAAAGATGAAAAATCAGTGAAACAAAAAGAATCGAATGGTGAGAAACCTCACCATAAATGACAGTGACAAGCACTGTATACTGAAAGCAATTGAAGGGAAAGAGCAGAGCACCGCTCTGAGAAACAGCCCCGCAAAAGCGAAGGCTATGCCCTCCCCCGAGGCAAAACGACATATGAAAAGAATGTCAAGGCAGAAGACAGGAAGCCTGCAATTGCAAGATCTAACTGTGAAGGGCAACAAGACCGGAACCACTTAAGTAATGACGATCTACCACAGGTCGGCAACACCAGGAATGCCGTAACCCGTGTAATAGATCTATGGACTGAGGCACAGTCAAATAGACCCCAAACCAATTGCCTGTAGTGGAGTCAAGAGACAAGAGACCCCAAAGCAATGGAGAAGGTGAGAGGGAGGGAAGAAGAACATTAGTAGGCCCCACACTGGAAGAACCAGGGTGTAGGGATGTAGAAGGATACATGCACCCACCGCCCACTCATGAGAATGGGTGGAGTAGAACAAGTAAAACAGAATGAATCATCCTACCGAGGAGGGAGGTGAAAGACGCCACCCCGCAGGAAGACAAACACCACCCAGAAGGAGGCGAGTGCATAAAACCCAACCTGAAAAGGTCCTCGCAGAGCGGGGAGGATGGGCGGGCGTTAAGGAATCTGCGGCTAGACTGTGTCTCTACCAGATACCTCGTTACCGAAGGTAAGTAACTCGTTCATCTGATAGAGATATCTAGCCGCAGACTCCTTAACTTAGAATACATACCAAAGCCATACCCCATAGGAGGCGGGTCTGCGATTGAACCCCACCAAGTTCCAAAGAGAACCCAGTCGTCAACAAGTTGACTAAACACAGTGGGGGCAGCAATGCCAGCGTGGCCAACACCAGACCAGTAAGCTCTGTAAGGAGTGGAAAACAATGGGAGGCAAAGGCATCACAAGCCGCCCAGGGACAGCATGAAAGCCCTCTCGTTTATACAGGGTTGAAAGGGAGCACAGAACCAGAATGTCAGAGCGGAATGTGAGAGTCCATAACTTCCGCAAAAGAAGTTGAACTGATCATAGGAGCCGATGGATCCGCAGGATCCGATGGATCTGCAAGAGACAAAGACCCAGAGAGAGGACAAGACGGTATGACCGAGTCAGAGCATACAGGTCGAGCATGCACAACAGTGGAGAATCACTGTTGAAAGCGTACCAGCTAGGAAACTTTGGACAGCAGTGGCAGGATGCTGACCATGTCCAGGAAGAGCCTGTGTTACCAAAGACACAAGACCTGTCATTGCGCAATCGCCCCTTCACAAAATGACATGTGAGAGGCGGACGTCAACAAGCAGAATGGCATATAACCATGACTACAAGAAGAGACATGCATGCGGGGGACTGAAGTACACATGGGCAGACCACGTGTACCGCTAGAACCACACCACGTAAAAGAAATGCACAATGGAAAGCAGCGAGAACAGCCCAGATGCGAGAGATGCATCACCAGGTAGTCAACCGGCGAAAGGGATCTGGCAAGCTGGACACACACAGAAGGCTTGCTCCCATGAGAAGGCCGAGAGCAAGACCACGGACACCGCAGCAAGGAAACCCTAGTATGCGTGACCCCTGGTTGTGTGTAGAGCGCAGGACAGAATAAACATCAAGAAAGGACACAGCCGTGAAGGATGCGTTTCATAAAAGAATACAAGAGCGCACCATAGGTACCAACAGCTATGTTGCAGCAGAACCGGACAGAGCAATGTCCAGACCCGTAAGCGACATCAGCCACCCGGCAGGGAGGAGCCACGGTCCCCCGCGAGACAGACTGGGAGACTGAGCAGTACTCGAAAGAGTCAGTACTAAACGTACATAGAGTAACAGGAAATTGTAAAGAGATGTACATACAAGACCACACAAGACAGTGAATGTCCTGAAGAGAACACTTCCACAGAGAGCAGCAGCCCGAAGTAGAAGTGTGACAAACTCCTGCGCGGAAAGCAGCAGGGGAAGAGGAAACTCTTGCTTGGGAAGTGCCCATGAAAGTAGGGCACAAGGCAATGTACAGTATTGGCGTACGTGGCGAGGACGCCACCGTCTATAGACAAAGTCCAGACAGGTCTGAACTACGAGAAAGTACTACCCATCCCGGAGAGTAGAAACCAGTCATCGCAGAAGCGTAAGGAAAGCGTAAGCCCCCCGTGACAGCGAACATAGTAGGGAGCATCCACCTGATGCGCACAGAACACAGAAGAATCGTGCCGCGTCAGCCCTGCGTGCCCGGGAGCCGCGCCACAAGGCTCCGCCCTGAGGTCGTCCATGGGCAGGACGAAGTGTGCCGGAACGGAACAGAACAAGGTGGTCCAAGGAACAGTGGCTGACGATAAGGGCAGCCAACATAGACAAGGAGGGCGAAGCTGAAATGACACTCCTGGAAGAGGCAGGCGAGGCAGAAACCTCGAGAAAGTGAGCATCTACAGATGCAGGGGAGTGTTACGGACCAACCGCAGACCCCAACGGATAGGCAATAGAGCGATGCCAACCTGTGGGCCGCAAGAAGGAAAAGGAAGGGTCCACAATAGTAGAAAGAGACCACAGTCTCATCCGCAGGACAACCCCTTTGAAGAAGACTCTACAGGAGCCTACCAAGCCTTCTGTGTAAGGAAGGCAGCTATACAATAGCCAACGAATACCCCACATAGGGTAAGCTTCAACCCCAGCTAGGGGCACCTCTTGAGCATGATCTCATAGACAGAGGAATCAAAAGAAAGCAGAATCAGCTGACCAGCTGCACTAAATAGAAGCAAAAACGGCGGGAAGCCGAACAGGCAGTCTGGGTATTACGTCATGAACCCAGGGCCCAGAACAAGCAGAAACAACACTGCACCTGAAAATAAAAGTCTGCAAAAGGACTAGAAAACACAAAGTCATGGGAGCCCAGACACGAGGCGGTTAACTGCTGAGTCCGCCTGACTGTCAAATAGGGTCACGCCATCAAATGGCAAATCCCGAAGACTCTCCCGCACATTGTCAGGGAAACCGCCATCGAGCAGCCAGGCATGGCGACGCAGAGCAACGGACCTGGCCATTGCCCGACCCACAGAGTCAGTGGTGTCCATGGCCGACTGAATGGTAAATTATGCCATTTCTCGGCCATCATGAAGGAGACGATCCAGGTCAGCACGGGGACCCTCTGGAAGGGAGGGAAGAAGACGCTCGACTGAGTCCGAAAGGGCAAAAGTAGCACGTTCAAACACGCAAGACGTGTTCAGAGCACGGATACCCGAACTAGTGGACGCAAAAATATGGCGGCCACATGTCTCCAACCAACGAGACTCCCTAGTGGGAGGTAGCAACGGGAGAGGAGAGGAAGGCTGCGAGGTGAAAGCCGCCTGGACTACCCGGCCGTGAGCCCTAGGATGAAGGGACAAACAGACAGGGTCATCTGGAGTCGGGCGATGCCGACGTGCGATGGCCCGATCCACAGGGTCTCCAGAGGAGGGCCGTGCCCACATGCCAAGAAGGGTGTCAAATAATGACCCGCCAAAAGGCAGCAAGGGCTCCACCTCCACAGCATCCTGGTGGAGGAGATCCAATAATGGATCAGAAGGCAAGGAGACTGAGGGGGGTTGCAGGTGTAAAATAGCTGTAGCCCTGCGAACAGCCCTCACAAATGCCGCGCTAGCCTCTGTAGCCATTCTAGGTGGCGATAACAAACCATCTGTAGGGGACGGTTGAAGACTAACGCGTCCACCAGAAAGGAGAGGCGCCGGAGGCCAAGCAAAAGGCCACTGTCCAGGGGGCAGCCGAGCCGGAGAGCGTCGAAACAACCCTGGGTGCTCCGGGTCCTCATCCTCTTCGAACAGAGGAACAACAGGGACCGGCACCGGCATCGGCATCGGCGTCGACCGACGTCGACAATCACCAGAGGTGACTCGGCCTGGCATCGGACCGGCGTCGACTCACCCTCCACTGAGGCCTACGGGGAGGAAGGATGTCGACAAGGAGTCGAGTTCCGTGCTGCAGCCGCATCCGGCGTCGGCGCAGGGAGCCCCAAAGGGCTATGCGGAGATGGGGCAGAAGGGCTCGACGTCTGACTGGGATGCCCCTCCGGGCCGTGTCCCGACGTCGCAGCGACTCCGGAACCGGAGTCGAGGCACTCGGCCGGCGCCGAGGGTGAACCCGCTGGCGAAGACCCAACCTGAGTCCCTACCCCCTCTGTGGGGCCCAAAGGCGCGCCAGGGAGAGGGGGTGACCCAAAGATGGATTGAAGAGCCTTGGAATAGGCTTCCATCTGGGCCCGAGTCGCCCCAACACCCGGAAAGGGTGGGTATAAGGGGGCCGACTCCTGGGCGCCCGCGCCCGGAAAGGACCGGGCGCTGAGCGGGACATCCGGGCAGTCAACAACTTCATCCGGCGCTCCCGCAGGGACTTCGGCTTTATCTGCCGGCAGGCGTCGCACTCCTCGGAGTCGTGGTGTTCTCCTAGGCACCACATACAGATCGCGTGCGGATCCGTCGCTGACATCTGCCGGGTACAGGTCTCACACGCCTTGAAACCCGAAGGCATCGCACACTGTTCCCAGACGCCAAAGGCGTTGAGAAGGCCTGAAACAACAGGCCAGAGGAACCGCTTACTCCTGGATCCGCGTTGGGACGTGGAAAAGAAGGAAACTGACGTCAGCGCTCCGGGAGGGATTTATATGGTTCCGCTGACGTCATGTCCGTGGACGACGTCAGGGCGGAGCCATGAGGCGCCACCCCCCGGCGCGCAGAGGTGCTGCTGCAAAAAAATTCTCCGGATCCAGTCTGACGCCTGGGGATATTCTAAGTTAAGGAATCTGCGGCTAGATGTCTCTATCAGATCCCGCATACAAGAGTGGAGGGAGGGAGAAGGAAGAGCGCTCGAATTCAGTGCTATAAAGAGACAAGGTTACCATAAAAATGCAGCGGTTCCCCTGGGAGAAAACAAAGCATGGTTAAAGATGTGGTGCAGCATCCTACCCACGATGTCAATTGCATAGAACTAAGTGCAGGAATGATCATGCAATGACTGCCTTGGCTACAGGGCAGAAAATGCAGTAGGGATGGGTAAAGATGTAGGCAATGCCTCAGTGTCAGGGGGCATACGTGTCTACTGGAATTGTTACCCTGATTGAAACAGAGAACACGTAGGAACCTGTTCTCTATGACAGATGACAGGGAGTCTCCCAAGTGTTGGCATAATGTAGACAAACAGGTGAGGGAGTAGCCAAAAATATACATGCACCTTATTCTTTGGCGTTGTTTGGTAAGAGTACTGTCTCTATGTAGGCGGGGACTAGGTTAATGATAGCCAAGGTATTTCATCGTTGAGCCCATGCTGGGAGGTGCCCAGTCTAAACACCCATCTCTGCTCAATTCGCAGCAGTCTCTTTCTTAGGTTGGGTGTTGTCGTGTAAAGATGGGGTTTGTCCACTATTGTCCATCTCAGAGTATCAGCCTGATGATTCAATTAAAAAAAATGTTTAGTAAGTTTGGTAGTTTGCTTGGCACATCTGGTCGAGCTCTTGTGTTCAAGAATACGAGTCCTTACTTTCCGGGTGGTCATCCCGACGTACCTCAGGCCGCATGGACAGGTGATAAGATATATCACACTTTAGCTGTTGCAGTTAGTATGGTGTCTAAGTACCCATGGTTATGTAGTGCCGATGTCGATGGTTTTGGTTACCGATGTCTGTGTGCATACTGCACATGTACCACAAGGGAAATGACCATGGACTGGCGGTAAGTCCCACAGGGTGTTCTGCCTGCTAGGTATGATAGGGGTCGGTCTGGTGTGCACTAAACTGTCTCTAAGATTGCGTCCTCGTTTGAATGTAAAGAGCGGTTTTTCTAAGGTGAGTCATCCTTTGTTCAAGATGTTCCTGTTTTTGTTGATTGCTTTCTTTACCTCATTGGAGAGCGAGTTGAACGTGTTGACACAGACCAATCTATTTGGTGATTGTCTGTTGGATGGAGTGTAGAGAAGGGCATCCCTGTTGTTGTTGAGTGCTCGTTTGGCAGATCTCTTAACAAGTGATTTCAGGTAATGTCTATCCAAGAGGTTGGTTCGTAGTTTAGAGGCATGTTCCTTGTACTTCTCTGTACTAGAGCAGTTACGTCTCAGCCTGAGGAACTAGCCAAAGGGAAGGTTGTTGCACAGAGCCTTGGGTGGTGACTGTCGTATTGCAAGAGAGCATTACGAGCCATTGGTTTTTGATAGAGTTCTGTTTCGAGGTGACCCTCCAGTGGGACTACCAAGAGATCGAGGAAGGGAAGACTCTCCTTACTGTATTCACAAGTGAAGCAGAGGTGTCCATTTTGCGAGTTCAGCCACTGGTGGAATTGCATAATGGATGTTGGGTCACCGCACCACACAACCAAGATATCGTCAATATACCTTTTCCACAGAAGTAACTGGGTCAAGTATGGGTTGTTGTTGGATAGGATGACATCTTGTTCGAAGACATGCATGTATAGGTTCGCCAGGCTGGGAGCGAAGGTGCTCCCCATGGAAGTCCCGGAGACCTGCAGATAGAGTTGGTCCTCGAATTTGAAAAAGTTCTCCTTCATAGCCAGGGTACCGCACTCCATAATGAAGGAAATTGGAGTAATGGTGTCAGGTGGATTTCGGTTGAGGAGGCTTTCAATGGTCTCCATTGTCTGATCTTGAGGGATGCAGGTGTATAGTGATTCAACATGACTCACCTTAGAAAAACCGCTCTTTACATTCAAACGGGGACGCAATCTTAGAGACAGTTTAGTGCACACCAGACCGACCCCTATCATACCTAGCAGGCAGAACACCCTGTGGGACTTACCGCCAGTCCATGGTCATTTCCCTTGTGGTACATGTGCAGTATGCGCACAGAGATCGGTAACCAAAACCATCGACATCGGCTCTACAAATCCATGGGAACTTAGACGCCATACTAACTGCAACAGCGAAAGGGTGATATATCTTATCACCTGTCCATGTGGCCTGAGGTACGTCTGGATGACCACCCGGAAAGTAAGGACTCGTATTCTTGAACACAAGAGCACAATCAGATGTGCCAAGCAAACTACCAAACTTACTAAACATTTTTTTTAATTGAATCATCAGGCTGATACTCTGAGATGGACAATACTGGACAAACCCCATCTTTACACGACAGCACCCAACCTAACAAAGAGACTGCTGCGAATTGAGCAGAGATGGGTGTTTAGAATGGGCACCTCCCAGCATGGGCTCAACGACGATATACCCTGGCTATCATTAACCTAGTCTCCGCCTACATAGAGACAGTCCTCTTACCAAACAACGCCAAAGAATAAGGTGCATGTATTTTTTTGGCTACTCCCTCACCTGTTTGTCTACGTTATGCCAACACTTGGGAGACTCCCTGTCATCTGTCACAGAGAACAGGTTCCTACGTGTTCTCTGTTTCAATCAGGGTAACAATTCTAGTACACATGTATGCCCCTGACACTGAGGCATTGTCTACATCTTTACCCATCCCTACTGCATTTTCTGCCCTGTAGCCAAGGCAGTCATTGCATGCTCATTCCTGCACTTAGTTCTATGCAATTGACATCATGGGTAGGATGCTGCACCACATCTTTAACCATGCTTTGTTTTCTCCCAGGGGAACCGCTGCATTTTTATGGTAACCTGGTCTCTTTATGACACTGAATTAGAGCGCTCTTCCTTCTCCCTCCCTCCACTCTTGTATGTGGGTTCTGCACATTTGCATGCCCCCTCTTCAAGGAGATCCAACCCACTGGTTGCTCCTTAAATAATATACCCTCTTATTTGCAACACGTCCCGATCATATCACAGACTTCATTTCCCTACATGCTCGTGGACGCCTCCAGGAAGCAGTCCACAGGTCATGACCTCTACCGGATACTTAGCCAGCTCTCTGTAGCTACGTCCGCCCCTGCCCTTTGGACAGACGCCGCGGTTCGGATGCTACAGCTGAGCGGTAAGTGCTGCGACGTAGACCCTCGTGTCTATGGCTTTAATTCACTCGGGTCACTAGGGCTCCCACGTACGGCCCTTACATGCCTTCCTGACACATGGGCAAGCCAGTTCTGGGCGCTCTTCCGACTCACTTGCGGGGCCACATACGGCGCTAGTTTTTCCTTGGAGTTACGGCCCTGGGTATCCTCCGTTTTACCGGCACCGCACCGACACTCGCCACGTCGAGCCGACGCCTTGTGGCGATTGCTCTCCACGTCCCGGCAATGCCGCCCTTGCCCATAAGGCGCACCATTGGTCGTGCTGCCCACCCACGTACTCACCGGCCATCACACTGGCCCTTGAGAATTCGTGACCATGGGGGTCAATGTGCTGTGCTGTTCAGGTTTTCACCTGGCTTGCCACCTTGCCTGGCACAGCCTTAGCCCTTCACCCTTCGGGAGCCCCAATTCATGGCACACATCGAGCCGCCAGATTCCACGCTCAGCCCACTGTGGCACACTATTCTGCGGTTCTCCTGGGTGCGAGACAAAGCTCTAGAGCACGTCCTTTTGGAGCACAGCCTTAAGATTGCTACCGCTCTCTAGGGTAGCCATTTGTTGTATACAGAGGACATTTATAGCTTCTGCATTGGTGACCTTACTGTTGACATGCAGTATTATTATTTTTCTCTTTTTAAGTGCAGATTTAATCCTCAGCTAGCATCAATACCATCATGCTAAGCTTTTATCTCTCGCATATAAAGCTCTATTGATCCTCTGATCATTTGATCTCTGGACGCTTGTTTTTAAACAAACTGGGCACTTTTTCCTCGGTTTCTAACACCGCATCCTCTACTTACTAGGTTGGACTGGCGTTTAGTACATATGGCAACCAGCCAGGGACAGATGCAGTAATATACCGGACATTTGCAAGTGAGTGAGATAGTGCCTCGCCATAGGCAGTCACTACACTAGTTCTGCTGCATGACACTTTGATACGTTTGCACCGATTGTATGTACCTGTTATGTGGACTCATGAGAATGTGGTTCGCCTATGTTATATCCTTTGAAATTGTTCAATAGCGCGGTATGTTATTTATGTTTTATCACAGGTTTACCGATGATACTGCAGAACTGCCGGATCACTGGTTTAAGTAAATTTTATACATACACTGACGCTTTCACTTTTCAATCACCTTTTCCACCAACGTAACAGTAGCTTATTCATGAGATCCTGATGAAAGCCATGACACTTGTATGGGTCTGAAGGCTGAACCATGTTGATCACTCTCTAGTGCCTCTGCCTCTAATGTCGGCAGTTGCACTACCCAATATCTGTTTTTAACCCTAGCACTAGGTAGCAATAATAAACTGTGCGAGGCTAACCTTGTAGCTAGTTTTATTCACTGTCCATTCAGCACTGCACCCCGTCCACCACACACCACGCTCTCATTGGGTTTTATGACCTCTCCCTATACCAAAAAAAATCCCTGAGCTCCTCCCTTGCAGCAAGGGGGTTGTAGCCCGTGTCTCGACTAGGTTTGTGACGCGAGGAGGTATCCCTATGATGAAGCATGATACCCCTGGTGTGTGAGGGAAACCGTCCTGAAAAGGGATCCCTCCCTTTTCTCCCTTTAGCATAGTCTGTTCCACACACCCTCCACCGTGTGTAACCCCGGACCCGAGGCCTTTTTTGTGTGTTTTACAGTTATAGTACGGGGAGTTTGCCTTTGCCGGTCCTTAAATCTCCTCAGGCCCCCCTTTTTGTGTGTTACGTGACTGTAATCAAACACATTCAGTTTAAGGTGCTAACTTTTGCCGCAAGAGTGCAGAAAGGACCCTTCTACGTAAGGAAGAGATTTAAAGTTTATCGCCAGGTCAGAACTCTGAGATCAAATAATTCCAAACTGCTGCAAGTTCCCCGGGTCCGTAAAGCGCGAAGAGGGAGAGATCGTTTGTTTATCTCACATCCAAATTCTCTCCCACTAAGTTTAATTTTGGTCCCATTCTGAAGGTATTTTTAAAAAGAATCTTAAAACTTTTCTATTTATTCAATTTTTGTTACTTGGTTATTTGTTTTTACTGGACAGTTCACTTGCCGCTAGCACTGTGACGGTTTTTCAGAAGCAGCTGTGTGCTTTGTAAATTGTACTGTATTGTATTATAAAGGTTCTTATGGTTCTGTGAATAACAGAAGAGTAGAATGGAACTTTTGGAGACCAATCACACTCTCTTGTTTTTTGGCCACAAGGCTAGCTCCAAGGTATGGTGGCCATCTGACTATACATGCAATTCAGGCTCCGTTTATCTACATGTGAGCTGCACACTTAAGGCAACATTTGCTTTTAAAGTGTTTCTTTTGAAAAGAGGAAAATGCATAGGTATTTATTAGAATCATTTTTGGATACTGTTGATCCTAGGATGGCCAAAAACGATGTACAATTCAGGTTTAGTACTCTGCCTCTTAGTGCATTTATACTGGGCTAGTCAGGATTAGACAACCCCAAGGATCAGAGCGGCCCTAGCTGTGGTTATGACAAAGAGTCAGTGCCCCATTTGATTTTTTTCCTGCCCTTTTTATAGAAAACCCAGGTCGAAATGGCTAGCTCCTATTTGTAGGAGTCTGGTCACCAGAAACCACGAGGTGGCCCTTAGGATTTTACAAACTAACCCAGCCCCCACTCTGGTCTTTGCAGTTTCAAGATTTCTCATGATTTCCTGGTTTTTAAGAAGGTGTAATATTCCTACATAATTGGGTCCAGTTTTATATGTAGTGAATTGTTTAGGTTATGGGAGTTTTAATAAATGATTAATTTTTTTACAAAATGCTATTATTTTTAACTACATTATAGTCGTTTTAGAGCTAAAGAATGTTTTAACATCTGATTGTCTGTATGTTTAAGCTATTTATGCATCTCTTTTATGGTATCACAAAAACCGAAATAAAGAGTAATATAATGATAATGAATAGGTATTTGGTGCGCAATGCTAAGTAGTTTGGTTATTTTTTGGGGGCAGCCATAAATTCAGTTTTGGCTATTTGAGTATCATTGGTGTGACTCCCAGTGCTGCCACTTCATTCACTATCCTTTCAGGAATTTACTCTTTCTTTTTGTACGCTTATATTTCAGTTCTATAGGGACCTTGTGGCCCTGTCTGATGTACGTACGTTTGTACTCCCACATGGAAATTGTTACCAACAGATATTAAATTGAATCATTCATTATGTTTCATTTGTCCTTTTACTTGCAGACCTCTTTTTTAGACATTTTACATTTTTTGGTCCTGATGATGGCCATCTTAATAGCAACAGGGTTGAAATGCAGTCAATCGTATTACATTTGAACCAGGGATAAAAGCTATCTAATCTTTATTGTTGTGATATTGACCTAATTTGGTGTACCTCTATTACTATCCAATGGTCACTGGTTAATATTGGTATGAATATTTTTGCCCACAAGCACCTTCTACTTTCTTATAAACAATCTCCATACAAATAACATAATAATTGTAATTGATATTTTAAACTGTATACACGTCCACGGAGTGAAAATGCTTTCGCTCCATGGAGGAAAAGATGGTCCTCAAGACAATCAAAAACCATGGATGTATAAATAAGTCAAAGAAGAAACCATGTTTTTGATATAGTATATACCCAGGTCGCATTCGATATATTTGGTTGCCCTTGTTCGCTATAATCCAGTTTCTAAAAGTGGCATTACCATTCATGGGTGAGCAAGTCAAACTCTCCATACAGCTGTCCCATTGTTATAGATTTAGGATTCAGAATGTAGTAATGCACTGCCTCGTATGTGCCACCACTTATAGATGGCATACCCTTCAGGGATGTCATTGCGGCTGCCAGGACTTTATAGCACTGAAATGAAACAAAAATATAAGATGTTACACATGAGCATACAATTTAAAAGAGAATTATGGGAGATTCACTGCAAAACCAATCAAGTAACTATACTGGATTTTAAAGGAAGCAGATATAACCAGAGGCATGTTTGAATATTCTTTACATATGATTTCTTAATTATTCACAAATACTTATACAGTCCATGTGTAGACTACAATGTTAAATATACTTTTGCAGTACATTTGTTCTTTTCTGCTGTTTTTGTTCCACGGCCACAAAAGACAAGCAATTTCAGGACCTGAATGAGGGTTTGGTGAATGTAGGTTTTCATCCAAAGAGTGGATATCTCGTACGCTTTATTCAGAATGCATAGACAACTGACTCTAAATATGGGAGAAGGGACATTGCCGCTTTTGACAGATCTCCCACACCAAATAAGTTTTAATCAGGCCCTAGATTTGGCCTATGTTTTAATACGGTTGGGAATATTTTATCTGTTGGTAAACCAATGTATAACAGTTCTCACTAAACTTGTTTTTGTGTACACCATGAATGAATGTCTTGTTGGCACTTCAAATATAGCATGCATCTTTTTGATGCAGCCAAGCAAATAATAAAAGTGATATTGTTTTGTTACTCAGATTTGACAGTTATGGCCCTATTTAGAGTTTGGTGGAAGGGATGCCCTGTCAAAACGTGATGGATGTCCCGTCTGCAAAATTACCATAGGGCATATAATACAGTGGATGGGGCACCAACCACATTTATGAAAGAGTATCCCATCCGCGGAACTCTAAATAAGGCCATTAGTTCTTCATGAACAATGAGGGCAACTGTTGACCATGTAAGCTCTAGTAGTCTGCTTTGACATTTTCTTCAATGTGTAATTGAGTTATGTTTGCAGGCAACTGCCATTCTGTAATGCAACATCTTCTTAAAGTGATAGTGCGGCGGATCACCCCTGAGGGTTTTAAAGCGCTGGAGAAGCGGGCTGCTGTGCAATGGCTTGTTCATTCGAACATCCAGGTCTTGAGTTCTATCATGAATTGCTGGATCGAAGGTGGGGTCCTGATGTGTAGGGGGAGGTTGATCGAACCCTTGGCCACCAGGTATGAGAAGGAATGTCCAACACTGTGGGTTTGGTGGATCCGGGGGGTCTCTACGAGGAAGAGGGACGCTGATCATAGCTGTCTTGTCAGTTGGTGGCAAGTCAGGCATTTGTTGATGTATTCAGGTCCTTCAAGTGTAGGGATTTGTATGTGTGGGTCAGCATCTTGAACTGGCATCTCTTCTTTTTTTAAATTTTATTTATTAAATGTTTGTAGTATATCAACAAGGCTTGCAGTACAGACACATGAGCATTCTTAGAGCGTTGGATACATAATATTGAGGACGTTCATACAAATGTAAAGATCAATGTTGTTTCTGCCCGCCCCTCCCCCTTTGCAAACATCACAGTAACATTGCAAGTCCGATCAATACTGTACCACAGAAATCGGTGTAAAATCCCCACCTCCTGGCCCTCTAGTTACATATTTCCAGCATACTTTTCTCCAGATCCTCCGGCGCGCCATCAGCTTCAGCTCTGAGGTGTGCAGTGAAGGGTTCCCAAATGTCTACTGGTCTAGAGCGTTCAGGCATGAGTTCCCAATATATATTAAGCTGTTCCTGACAATATGTGGCGTCCTGCAGCCATGCAGCATGTGTGGGTGCTGGGCGCCGGCCCTAATGCATTGCTACTCTGCACTTTGCTAGTAACAGCAGTATTGCCACCAGCCGGCGGCGCGCCACAGGCACCTTCTCTACATACCCCAGCAGGCAGGTCACGGGGTGGGGCGCCAGAGGAGCCCCAATAATACAGCCAATTGTCACACACACCCTCCTCCAAAACTCCGCCACCCTGGGGCACTCCCAGGCCAAATGAAGGAACGTGGCATCATCCGCAGCGTGTAGTTGCAATGGTGTGCGGTATAGTTTGTTGAGGTACTTAAAGAGGATCAATCGCAGTCTGTAGTTGGGGGATAGTCTGTCTGTCTGCCCACAGCAGTACGCCCATCTCTCTTCCGGGAGTTCATCGCCCAGTTCCCACTCCAACTTCTCCCTCGCCCGGGAAACTTCCTGTTGGGGTGTCCTCATTGTAATCAAGTAGAGTGTGGTGACCAGCTTCCTCGGGGACATGGTAGCGTATAAATGCTCCAACGCCTCCAGAGTCGGAGGGGGTTCCGGGAAAGTGTTGTACGTCGCCCTACAGGTCGCACGCAATTGATAGTAGAGCAGCGTGTCTAGCGACGTGACCTCCCGTGTGGCAGGGCTGGACATTGAGTCAAGACATTTTTCCCCGGGAAACAAGTCTGCAACAGTTTTGAGTCCCATCTCCGTGGCCCTAACTGCCACCCCTTTATCCCGCAGGGGGACAGTGGATTATCTGATAGCTGGGCTGATGGAGCGTGCAGGACCGGGAGGCCAGCCCGGCGTTGGAGTCCATCCCACACCCATCTCAAACAATCCACAGGATCTATTTCGCCCTGTGGCGCCTTATATTTACCAAACACAGCCGTCCTCAATGGCAACAGCGCCACTCGATCGAACTGGCATCTCTTCTTGATTGGGAGCCATGTAGCTTATTGAGTGGGGTGTGATGTGGGTCCTTCTGGGGAGGTCGAGGATGTGTCTTGCCTCTGAGTTTTGTATTGTCTGTAATCTCTTCAGGAGGCAAGCAGTGGTTACTACGTAGAGTGTGTTCCTGTAGCCCATTCTGCTGGTGATGAGTGCCTGAGTGACGGTCCTTTTGGTGTTGACTGGGAGCCATCTGAGGATCTTGTGGAGCATGTATAGGATGTGGAAGAAAGCAGATGACACTGCATTGACCTGTTTCTTCATGGACAGCTTGCTGTCTAGGATGGTGCAGAGGTTGCAGGAGTGGTCTGTCAGAGTGGGGGACTGGGGTGGTCCAAGTTCCATGGGCCACCATGTGTCATTCCAGGGCAAGGTGTTGTTCCCGAAGATGAGGACTTCCACAAACATTATTTTAGACTTAGCTATATTGGAATCACACTCTCTTTTCCCCACATAATGAAAGTAATGACTACTTAGGTGCTTCTTTGATAACAATAACACATCAGTGCACATTGAATGTCGCTGCATATGTCTCTGGGTAATTTTGGGGGTGTCAAGTGTTGCTCCTTCAGTTCCACATGCAAGCTGTTGGTACATATAATATAAAGCAATGTGGAAAGCACACAACATTGCCTTACTCAGCTAGCAGGTTCAGAAAATGAGATTTTCTCACCTCGGTAAAGCACTAATAAGCACAGTCTAGTACAGTGATACTCAAAGTACGGCCCGGGGGCCGCATGCGGCCCTCCTGACCTTTACATGCGGCCCCCTGGGCCACAGCAGCACTGTGCTCCTGTTTCCTCGACTCAGCACTAACATTAAAAAAAAATTAAACAAACAGCAAGAACTAATTTTACAGGTTATTTGCAGTTAAAGAAAGGAAGTAACTAGACCCTTAACTTTAGGAGAGCCTTCATTTTTAGACAGCAAACGTGTGAAAATATGATAGTCTTTTCAAAATTCAAAAAGTGTAGTTCATTAACCTGTAGAACCATTTCAGCTTAGTAAATCAGATTATAGCAGTGCATTCAAAAGTATTTTTTTTAAAGTGATGGTTTTCAAACATGAATTTAGAAGCGTTCATGTTTCCCACCCACCATCCCCCAATCCTGACAACAATGCGATTAGTGATTACATCCAAACACAGGAGAAGGTTTTGTATAGCACGCATCCTGAAGTCATGTATTTTGAGGTCCTCTTATATTTGATAATGAAGAAAAAGGAGGGAAATTGAAAATGAAAAATTGAAAATAATTGCCCTGGATCACACAATCTGGTCAAGTGGGGAAGCCGAGATTCATCCCAGGTTTTCTGGTTTCACATTGTGCAATTGAGTTCAACTACTAGATGTACATGCTTCGCTTCCCCTACACCCACTTTACGCCCCCGCCGAGCTGGCATTACTGCGGCCCTCAGTCACACCAAAGACCAAACTGTTCGGCCCCCGGGAAAATGTCGTGAGTACCCATGGTCTAGTATGAAGGGTGAACCTGTTCAGTATAGAAGGTTCTATACCCATGCGATTCTTGATGACCCTAAGCCCTTTCATATTTATGCCGTCAGTAGCATATGTCACATTGGCAAATGTTAGATACATCAAACCTTGATTTCCAGATACACAAGATGACCACTGCTCAGCTGTGCCAAGATCATATTGCACATCAGTAAGAATGCTGGTATTTCCTATCAGTGTTGTAATCATGTAAGCAATAGCTATAATAACACTTTGCTGTTGTGGCACTAAGAAAATCTGGTCTGTGGATTTTGTATCATGACAAATGCTCTTCTTGTAAAGTGGTGCAATGAAGAGTTGGTTCCATCCAAGCGAATTATAGTTTGTGTAGCTAGAGAGGCACATGCAACAAATATTTCCCATAAATTATCTAAAGAAAAAGCTTCAGATGAAAGAGCTGGAATTTTTCATCTCATTGGTGATCTTTGTTCATACGGTATCAAAGATCATTACTTATGAATGAAATGTTGGTATTCTAGATTGGCAGTAGAAAAATAAAGTTAGATGCATATAGCTACATTGGCTCTAATCGATACTTTGATAGAAATTGTACTTGCCCTGCAGACCCTGTCACAGCTGCAGGTTGGGACTTGTGACATTTGTTTTAACAACCTATTGTAGAGCTGGAATATTTAAAGGATAAGGACTCTGCAATACAAATAGTATTCATTAGATATTTCCCTCTGGGAAGCGCGTGCTACAACCCATAACTGCCAAAAACCAAAGTTTCTGTGCTGCAGCTTCCGATTGCTGAGCTTGTGCCTTCTCTAAATTTCTCCTGACCATTTGATTGTATGGCCTACTTTTGACCCTAACTGTAAATGGATATGGATGATCCGAATATGTTCTGGTTAGTAATAATATGCCCATTGCAGCCATTACCTGCTAGGTCTCATAGTTTATTTTCAACAATCCTTTATTTGATACAATTGAGAACTATATTATCCCCATTTTGACACTTACCACCCATGGGACTTTACTGCTAATAGGAGTAACGAAATGCAACCATTTTACAAAACAAAATCAAAGAGTTATCTTAAGGATCAATATTGGTACATTCTAATTTTTCCTATCTAAAATGATGAGGACTGGTTGGCATTATAACTGGTCAGGGTGTAGCTTCTCTAGCAAAAAGTAGAAAGAAAGCACCACTTTAGTCACAACGTCTTTGAATAGACAGAATGTTGCCACCTAGATGGAAATCTATGTGGTTGCATTCTTACCCAAGAGAAATTCCTACTGGAAGCAGTGCTTCCCTGTTCACAGAGGTAGGTAAAAAATCGTTATTTTTTAGACACGTCTATAAAACAATGTACACACAATGGATTCAAGCTAGCCTGGCTGATGAGGGGTGATACCCCAAAACCCGTCCCAAGGTGCTTCTTTCTGGTCCAGGGAGGACCTGGCTTGGCAGTTCGGGCTGGACTGTTCCCATGAGGGGCAGGTTCAAGACTGATTTGCATATGGCTGGGTCCAAACTGGGGTGGCGTGGTGAGCAAAGGAACAATGGATTAAACCCAGATCCTTGTGACTGGGGAGGGAATGTTTGCATTGTTCAGCATTCCGTCAATCATTTGTTCCTTTTGCTTTTGTCGCCCTAAGTGGTAAGGGTATGTCCAGACGTGGGTCCTGTGCTCACTGCGCCACTGGATTCAAGCTAGCCTGGCCGATGAGGGGTGATGCCCCGAAACCGGTCCCAGGATGCTTCTTTCTGGTCCAGGGAGGACCTGGCTTGGCAGTGCGGGCTGGATGTGTTCCCATGAGGGGCAGGGTCAAGACTGATTTGCATATGGCTGAGTCTAAACTGGGATGCGTGGTGGGCAAAAAACGATGGATTAAACCCAGATCCTTGTGACTGGGGGTGAATGTTTGCATTGTTCAGCATTCTGTCCATCATTTGTTCCGTTTGCTTTTGTCGCCCTAAGTGGGAAGGGTCTGCCCAGACAAGGGTCCCGTGCTCACTGCGCCACTGGATTCAAGCTAGCCTGGCTGATGAGGGGTGACGCTCCGAAACCGGTTCCAGGATGCTTGTTTCTGGTTCAGGGAGGACCTAGCTTGGCAGTTCGGGCTGGACTGTTCCCATGAAGGGCAGGGTCAAGACTGATTTGCATATGGCTGGGTCCACACTGGGGTGGCATGGTGAGCAAAAGAACAATGGATTAAACCATGATCCTTGTGACCGGGGGTGAAGGTTTGCATTGTTCAGCATTCCGTCCATCATTTGTTCCTTTTGATATTTGGCAGAGGCCAAAGTATCAATCAGCTCATCTGCCCTGGGGATTGGATGGGCATCAGTCCTAGTGAATGCATTGAGTTCCCTGTAATCCACACAGAACCTCATCTCTCTCTTACCATCCTGGGTGTGAGGTTTTTGGACAAGGGCTACAGGGCTAGCCCAAGGGCTATCTGAAGGCTCAAAGACCCCCAAATCCAGCATCTTTTGGACCTCAGTCCTGATTCAGTCTCTGACATGGTCAGGCTCTCTGTAAATTTTGCTCTCACCTGTGTCCACATCATGGGTACACCAGGTGGTCTGACTGGGTATTAGAGAAAAAAAGACCAGGAAACTGATTGAGAACCTGTCTACAATTAGCTTGCTGTTGACCAGAGAGGCTGTCTGCCAAGACTACTCCTTCCCCTGATCCATCAACAGGGTCCTGAGAGAGGAGATTAGGGAGAGGGTCACTCTCTTCCTCCTGTCCCTCATCAGTGGCCACGAGCAAGCTCATGTCAGCCCTGTCAATAAAAGGTTTTAGGCGGTTCACATGAAGTACCTTGTGAGGATTTCTGGAGTACCTAGGCCAAATAGGGGACCTCACCTTTATTCTCAAGTATGGTGTGGGGACCACTCCACTTGTCCTGGAGAGCTGCTGGGGCCACGGGCTCCAACACCCACACTTTCTGTCCTGGCTGGTTGTAGTGCTATATGCACTTATAAGTATTGATATAGTGTGATGACCTTGAACTACCATTGTTTTAATTGACTCTGTGTTTTAATTCACTCCATCCTGAATGAATAATTTTTTGTGCACTTGCATTTTGACTTGAGATTTCATTTTGTGTCTCCTTATAGCTTCAGAGTAGGATTGCTTATCTTCTCCTCAGCACAGAGTAAAGCAGCCTTGCCTGGAACAGTACGTGTGGGATGTGCATTTGAGATCATGAGACAGAGAAATGTGTGGAATGTACTTCTCTCTCTTGGAGTGTGGTGCTGTAGGCAGTGGTGCACAAATGTGCATTATGTTGTACATTGAGAAATGATGTTTTGACTATTACCTTTACCTTGCTCTTACTCCATCTTGAATTCTGACTTTGTCTGGCTTGAATCTGCACACGCAAGCAGGCCCCATGTTACTCACGGTTATTCAGGTCGGTTGTGTGCAGGATTATTTTCCTCATTGAGGGTGTTTTTGTACTCTTTGAGATGTTTTCTACTTTCTCAAGCTTCACTAAGATATGGGACTGGAACATGTAGTGTGGGAGCGTGAGGAGAATTTGTAAGAAATCCTTTGCTGTGGAATGCTTGCAGGAGCCTGGCCAGCACCAGTAAGTCTCCTTGACGTAGAGGGTGTCTTTTCCAACCTTCTTGTGCATTGAGAATATTATAAAAACTGGGGTTTCTTGGCTCAAAAACCGAGTTCTCTCCTGAGAGGTGGACGCATCTGCTCAGTGCTGTATTTCCCGGCTTGAGGAGTCTCTTTACCCCAGGATTGTAATTTGGGATCCCCCAGTCTTGTGTGGGCTAAGATTAAGATATTGCAGCCAGTGAGGTATTTTCTCTGAAAATTGGTATTGAAATATATGCATAGATATATAGTTATTTCTACATGTGTTTTTGTTTGTGTGCTGAGTGACCAGCCTGTGAAGTATTTCTGTTCTTAACTATATATTTATGTACATATAGTTATTCTCCTATACATTTATTTGCTTGTGTTTTACTTCCTTGCATTTCATTTGAGAATGTTTCATTATTATCTGACTTGTAAGTGTTTATTATTTGCATGTGTTTTACCATAATTGCTTGTGTTTTATCCCATGCATTTGCATGCAGATATATGTATATAAGTATATTTACATTTGCATGTTGTTTTATCTGATTCATTTGGCATCTGGGAAAGCCTTTCTGTTAGAGAGCATTGCACTAATAAAACCGAACGCTTTATTCTGAAAACTGCCTTTTGATGTGCCTCATTTCACGAGTGTGGAGCCCCCTTTCCTAGTGCTTTCTTGCTTTACCGAGTGCCTCTGCTGGAGAGTGCTGAATTTCTTTTATTTGGGAGTGTAAAGCAAGACACTGGTAAACAGTCAGTACTGCCTTTTGGTCATGCCAAGCTTTCTGAAACTCCTGGCTGGTCTCAAGGTTTTTTATGGCCTTCTTCAGGTACTCAGTCATGCGAGAACACAGGCCCAGTACATAGTCCATATGCCCTGTTTAGGGGGTTGAGAGGTTGCTACCATCCCTCCTTAACCAGACACAAAGGACCCCTAACTGGATGTCCAAACAGAAGTTCATATGGGCTGTAGCCCACCCCCTTCTGAGGAACCTCTCTGTAGGCAAAGAGAAGGCAAGGTAGTAAGGCATCCCATTTTCGCCTCAGCTTTTCTGGGAGTCCCATGATCATACCTTTTAGGGTCTTGTTGAACCTTTCAACAAGCCCAGTGCCTTGGGGATGGTAGGGTGTGGTTAACGTATAGTTAACACCACACTCCTTCCATATAGCAGTGATGTAGCTAGACATGAATTTAGCACCTCTGTCTGAGAAGACCTCCTTAGGAAATGCAACTCTGGAAAACATTCCCAGAAGAGCCTTAGCCACCACACGAGATGTAGTGCTCCTAATGGGATAGCCTCTGGGAATATAGTGGCATGGTCTACCACCTCTAGTATATAACTGTGTGGCTCAGATGCTGTTGGAGGGTTTAAGGGACCAACAATGTCTATCCATACACTCTCAAAGGGAACTCCAACCACTGGTAGTGGAATTAAGGGGGCCTTTGTAGTGCAACCTGACTTGTCACTGGCTTGGCAGGTGACACAGGAGCGACAAAACTCCTTGGTGTCTTCAGTCATGTGGGGCCAGTGAAAGTGAGTCACAAGCCTGTCCCAAGACTTGCTTTGCCCAAGATGTCCTGCAAGGGGAATTTCATGTGCTATGGTCAATAGAAAACCCCTATATTTCTGAGGTATGACCAACCTCCTTGTATTGTATTGTATTGTATTGGCATTTGTATAGCGCATGGCTACCCAGTGGCATCCCAGCGCTGTAAACGTCTGGGGCTAGGGGCGCTGGTCTTTTAGGGGAAGAGCCAGGTCTTAAGTTGTTTCCGGAACTTTAGATGGTTCGGTTCCCTCCGTAGGTGTAGCGGGAGGTCACTCCAGAGTTTGGAAGCGTTTAGCGAAAAACGCCTTCCGCCACTTCTCGCCTTGTGGCACCAGGTTTGAGGTCTCTACTTTCAGAAAACAAGAGCCCATCTTTCCAATAAGTGCAATGGGCCCCACTGACATTCCCTGCCTCCTTAGCAGCAGCTTGCTGTCTGAGCTGTTCAAGAGAGGGGCAGGCCTTCTGCACCAGACTCAAGTCTTCCCTGGAAGGTCCCCCTGCCCCAGTAGCTCTGCCTTGTCAGGCCCAAGCTTCTCTGGGACAGTTACTTGACCGGTACTGGGATCATCTCCCTCAGGAGGCTAATTCTCGGTGGGAGTCTGGGAGGAGGATATATCTTTACCTTTCCTGCTCCTTCTCTTGGGAGCTGGCTGGTCCATTCTTTCAGGATCCAGGTCCACCTCAATGCATAATCTCCTAGCCTGAGCCCTAGTGACTGCAAAGGCACCGGCTGAAATGCCCATAATTTCTGCATGTGTCCTGCACTCCACTTCAGAACAGGCTGAAGTTTCTAAATCATTGCCAAGCAGACAGTTCACAGGTAGGTCTGGAGATACCAGAACTCTCTTTGGGCCAGTTACCCAACTGCCATGGAATGATCTGTCCTGCCATTGCTGGCATTGGTAACTTGGTAAACCTGCACAAGTAGAATCTGTTCATGAGACACAAGTTTCTCTGTCACCATAGTGACACTGGCTCCAGTGTCCCTGTAAGCCATGGCTTCCTGAACATTGATGAGAGGTTGTTGTCTGTATTTGCCCAACTTAGTGGGACTTACAAATATAGTGAGTGTCCTGACTAGTCCAGAACCCACTTCAGAACCCAAGGTTAACCCAACTAAACTCTAGGGGGCACTACTACCAGCTCTAGTGCTAGGGGCGCTAGGAGTTTTAGGAGTAGTTGTAGTAACAGTATTGGTGCTAGACTTAGGGCAATTGGCTTCCTTTGCCCTATGGCCTTTTCCCGTACACAAATAGCACCAAGGTTTCTTGTTAGAAGAGATAGACGATTGGGACTCACCCCCAGAGGAAGATTTTTGGGGATCTTGAGAAGAAGCTTTCTTGTATTTAGCTTTCTCCCCACCTTTCTCTTGGGCCTTAGAAGAATATTGCTTCTTCTGGTCACCACCACCATGAGATTTCTGCTTTACCCTGGTGCAGACCCACTTTTCTGCCTTCTTTCCCAATTTTTGGGGAGAGGTCAGATCTGAGTCCACCATGTACTAGTGCAGTTGATGATTCTGACAGTTATTAAGGATGTGCTCCCTCATCAGTACATTGTACAGTCCTTCATAATCATGCACATTACTTGCATGAAGCCAGCCTCCCAGAGCCTTAATAGCACTATCTACAAAATCTACCCAGTCTTGAGTGTGTGCCTTCTGTGTGTCCCTAAACTTAACCCTGTATCATTCAGTGGTTAAACCAAACCCATCTATGAAGGCATTCTTCAAGAGTGTGCAATTGTCTGCATCTTCCTCTTCCACAGTTAGAAGTTTGTCTCTACCTTTTGTAGCAAAGGAGAGCCATAGGATAGCTGCCCACTGCCCCTGAGGATCCTTCTGTAACTGTTACACACGTAACGAGGGCTAATGCGGAATGTACACTAAATACACTTGAGAACAGGAAAATGGTACACGAGGGGTTAAGGACAGTCAAACCTTCGTGCGGAATAGCCAAGGTGGTTTCACTGGTCCATCTACTACAGGACTGGTGGAGCGTGAGTGAGGCGTTGAACGTAGGGGAGACTACAGTTCCCATGATTCTGCCCTTCACTTCCGTTTCGGAAGAGGAACTGCGTCGACGGTCGGAGTTCAAATATAACCAGGTTCTGTGGTCCTTGTGGTGCAGATTACTCTGGATTGCTGTTTGTTTCCGATGGATGCTGTTTACACCGTGAGACTTTGGTGAAGTAAGGGTGCTTGCACCAACGGTTTACTTGTGCGCTTATTTTAAGGGCAAATTGGATAACGTGCGAGTCCGCTAACCCACTACTTGGATTTTGGTGCTATCGACAAATAGGGGGGGATTTATTTGGTGCTCCCTGTATGTCCGTTTTTTCAGTTCGGAGACATTGCTGGTTCTCCAGACCATTGAAGTATGCTGTAATCTTTGGATGGAGAATAATCCAAGGCATTTCTCTGAAGCTTGTCAGCCTCCACGTTTAGCAGCTTACCTATCATTGGTTGTTCACTGGATATCATACAATTGGACACATCATTACTGAGTTACAAACATTGCTAAACGAATCTACCTCTGGGTGGTATGAAGTGATACTGTCCATACTTCCTTATCATACTAACTACAAAGATTTGCTAGGTGGTATTAAGCTAAGTTGTTTTTTCTGTTATTTCTCTGCTGTTTGAACAGGGTTCTTCGTGAGTCCTAAACTGAATTTTGGTTCACACCCTGTGACGCAAGGCATATATTGAACGAGGGGGATATCTGCATTCACAAGTAGTGATCTCAAACGTTGGGGAGGAAGGAGAGTCTCGGAGAGACGTATATCAAAAAACCTTCCATCTTTTCATTTCCGTAACAAGGGGTAGCCCGTCAAAATAACCCTTCTGACCTGTAAGGTCAGGGAACACTCCTTTGACACTAGGAACTTGAGCAGGATAGCCCCCCCTATGACATCCATAAATGGATCACTGCTTTGGAGAGGGCCTGTAAGTTACTGTAATGGTTTATGTTTGTAGTCCTCGGGGTCGGTCTGATGCTCAATAGATCCACCTCTTGATAGCCTTAATTCTGCTTGCTGTAATAGCCCAGAGTTCACTAGTGCTGCCACCATGGGATCCTAATCCAAAATTCTTCCTCTGCTTCTGGATTTCTAGGTTCTCCTTATCTAGGGCCAACTGCTCCTTCTCCATCCTGAGCTTGTCTCTCTCAAGTCTGAGCAGGTGGTATTCCCTTTCTAAGGAGTCTTCCCTCTTGCTGGAGATGAAGGTCCCTATTGAAGTGGAAGAGGAGGTTGAATTCACAGAGGAGGACCTGGACCTCCCTTCAGTGACAGCTGGTGCAGGTAACAGCGGTGAGGCGGGAGGAGTCGACAGACGGCGATGAGGGAAAATAAAAAATTTAAAAAAGAAAACCACTTACCTTGCGCTCACCGCATCACCAAGTCGGCAATGCAGCGAGCGCAAGCTAAGCGTTTTTCTTTTTTTTTTAAATTATATTTTCCTTTGTTGTCGTCTGTCGACTCCCCCCGCCTCACCGCTCTTACCCTGCACCGGCCATCACTGCCTCCCCTGTACTCTTTGCACTCTCTCGGGGGAATAAAGGGGGTCCTACCCCTAGCCTCCCTCTGTGTCACTAGAACTATTCCATGAGGGATTAGAGTTCTCCAGTAGGGGTCTTCAGACTCCTCCAGGTCATGCCCAGATTTGGGGTCATTGGGGTTGGACACCCCTGACTCCTCTTCTGGAGAATTGCCACCCATGTCCAAGTTATCCTGCCCTTCTGACCTATCAGGATTCTGGAGGTCATCCTGCAGGAGCATCTGTAAGAGCTGCTCGCTTGTTAGGGTTGCTACCTGTCTTGAGTTTCCTAGATGCACACAGGGTCCTGAGTTCCTGAAACTTAAGATCACTATATCTAGAGAGTTGAGCCCCACTGGCCTCCCCAACTAAAGACATGGTACTAGGTGTAGTGTGGTGTTGCACCTACCTACCCTAGTGGAATTAAACTTCCAAAGATTGGAGAAAGGGTTGTGCTAATCCTTAACTACCAGTAGAACTTACTTGATTGAAAAGAATTATATGTACCTAGCTAGTGATGGTTTTTCATTTAACCTTCGCAAAAAGAACAACTGATGGACAGAATGTTGAACAATGTCAAACATTCACCACAGTATAGAGATCTGGGCCTAAATCCATCGTTTTTTTGCGCCCCATGCCATTCCAGTTTAAACCCAGCCATATGCAAATCAGTCTTGACCTTGCCCCCTATGTGAACAGTCCAGCCCGAACTGCCAGGCCAGGTTCTCCCTAGACCGGAGACAAGCATCCTAGGACCGGTTTCGGGGTTTCACCCCTCATCAGCCAGGATAGCTGACTCCAGTGGCATGGAGAGCACGGGACCCATGTCTGGGCATACCCGTCCCATTCGGGGGGACAAATGCAAAAAGAACAATTGATGGACAGAATGTTGAACAATGTCAAACATTCACCCCAGAACAGAGATCTGGGCCTAAATCCATTGTTTTTTTGCTACCCATGCCATTCCAGTTTAAACTCAGGTATATGCACCCCTCATCAGCCAGGATGGCTTGACTTCATCTTGATCAAGTGGTAAAACAGTGCAGGCTTTAATCCCAACCGCTGCACACCAATGTAGGAGGCTGGCTTAGTATATGGTGCACCCTCTAAGGAGTAGTGCACTTTGTACGAATCCATGCAACCCTTATGGTGATTTTAGTGATCTTTGATAACCATAGAAATCTCTCAAAATGTTAGCTGAGGAGAGCAGCCTTCAAGCTTATCTTGAAGGAGTGTAAAGCAGCTTGTTTTACCAACTTTAATCAATAGTGTAAGTTAAATGAAAAAGAACCACACAGTGTTTATAAAAATAAGTCTATTTATTACAAAACACTAACACATTGGTATATCTCCTACCTGGAGATATCAATAGCACACACAAGAATACTTAGAAAACAATCAGGTAAGTAACAGAATACAGTGGTCTCCAGGGGGAGCCCACACCATATACTAAGAAAGTGTAATGCGAACCGCAAAGGAGAACGGGACTTGGACCAGAAGACCTACAGGAGCCGGGACACAAGGAACCACCCAAGGTAAGTACCCCGGAACCCCATGGAGGCTGGGTACAGAGTGGAAACACGTCCGCATGCTCAATGGAATTCAATGGAGAAGTCGCAGTTGCAGTTTTACGGAAAAAGGACCCTTCCTGGAGGACAGAAGGTTGGAGAGCCACCCCCTCCCCATGGATGCCCTAGGAACTAGGTTACCTGCACCAGGGAAGCCGGGTAAATAGGGGTGAAGGGACGTCGGAACCTGCCATTGACGACAATAGGAGACTTCGGAAGAAATGCCTCCGGAGGAGTCCTTGAAGAAGTGCAGTGGAATCCAAGGGAGGATTCTGGAAGGGAAGAACCTTCAAGCAGAGGAGACAGAGTCTATCCCACTCAGAGGTGACCAGGAGGCACGAAAGCACAATACCCACCGATGTCGGGAGGTTCAAAAAGTGAAGACGGTGACCTTGTTGCTGCAGCTATGAGGACCAGGCAACACTGAGGAAGACCAGGAACCGTGCACGAGCTGTCCCACGTCGAATGTCGGGGACTAGGTGGTATGAGTCCGGAGGGAGCACCAACAAGCCTTGGTTGCCGCAACTGGCGTGGTAAACGAAGGAGCAACGTTGGTACCAGCAAAGTCCAAGGGACTCACCAAGAGCTGGAGGGGCAGAGCAGGCCCGAGCAAGCAGGGGAGCCTACTGAAGCAAAGGAAGACCCTCAAGAGGACCCACAGGCCGAAGGTACAGGAGGTGCAAGAGGACCTCGGGCAGCTCACCCAAGATGGAGGCCAACGATGCAAGGACTGCAGGGAGGATGCTGTTATTTGGAGGATGAGGCGCTGGAGGCTGGAGCTTCTTGTAGCCCGAAGATCTCAGGAGTGCAGAGCCAACAGGCCTTGGCAAAGGCAAGTCGACGTGGTGCACATGGGTTTGGCCCCAGCGGCTCCCGACAATGGATACTGTCCTCAAAACTGCTGAGAAGACAGGTCAGGCCTCTAGGGAGCTGCAGAACCACACCTGTGTTGCTGAGCCTCGGAAAGTCCATAGGACGACAGTAGCAGCAGACCAGTCAGCTTTGTTGCGGTGCCTGCAGATGAGGGAGTGACTCCTTCACTCCAAGGGAGATTTCTTTGGTGCACACAGGTCTTTTGGGGAACCTGCATAAAGCACAGACACAGACGATGCAGGAAGGCTTGAAGAACAGCAAGACCAGGAGCAGCAGGAGTCTTCCCGGTTGCAGTCTCGATTCCAGTCGAAGTCCAACAAAGTCCAAGTGTCCAGACGGTTGAAGAGTGACATAGTTTCAGGCTTGAGTCTGGTCCCACGACGAATCTGAGGACTTACCCACAGGGGAGCCCTTAAATACTCTAATGAAAGGGTTGGAACCACTCAGGGGTCCCTCCCAGAGGAGGGGCTGGACAGAGGGGAAGATACTCCCTTGTCGCTTGTCCAGTTTCGAGTCAGAGCGGGAACCAAGGGTTCCTGAACTGGCTCAAACTAGAGTATGCAAGGAGGGTACTATCTGTGGCCTACAAAGAAGTCTGGTGGTGCTGGAAAGCGCCCCCGCCCCAGCCCAATACACTAAGTCCTGCCTGGGAGGTGGTCACACCTCCCTGTGACAGGAAACCTATTGTTCTACCTTCCCCTGCTCGAGCCTGGCTCAGCAGCAGGAGGGCAGAATCGTGTCTGTGGTCGGCAGCAGCACTAGCTTGCTGGCAGACCCTGAAAAGGCTGTTACCTGGAGTACAGGGGGGTACCCTAGGGAGCCCCCCAATACATGGAATCATACTTCCAACACTGGAATCGGTGTTGGGGTATGATTCCAACATTGTTTGATACCAAACATGACCGGGTTCGATGCAGCCATTATATAGTTAGACATCTTGTAATGACTGATGTCCACTATATGTCTTAAAACGGCTGACTGCTCTTACAAAGCCTGGAGAATCGACTCTGGGGTTTGTAGGGGTGTCCTGCTCATGCAGGGGCACCCTCACACTTATAACCAAGCACCATGCCCGCAGGACTAAAGGGCCTACGAGAGGGGTGACTTATAGGCTTTAAGTGCAGTGACCTCAGATATAAGGAAACTTATATCTGTCATGAGGGTTGCAAGTTCCATCTCCCACAGGCTGCATTGGCAGGCCTGTATTCACGGTGTGAGTGGTCTCTCATGGTTGGCACAATCAATGCTGCAGCCCATGGGAGACCCATGGTGTACCTATGCCCTAGGTACCTCAGTACCATATCCTAGGGACTTACAAGGGCACACCAGTAGGCAATTGTGGAGGTACCAAAGTACTTACCAGAACCATTTTAAGAGAGAGAGCACAGTTGCTGGGTTCCTGATTAGCAGGATCCCAGCAGGCTAGGTTAAAAACTCACGGACACAAGGCAAAAAGTAAGGGTAACCATGGAAGCAGATCTTACTTTCCTACAGTCAGTTTAAAAGACCAATGGAGGAAGACCGCAGACCTAAAAACTCTATCTTGAGTTTGCAAGGCCCATTTGAGCTCAAGAGACTGGAAACCTGGAAGAGACGGCACACAGGTCAGTGGAAAATATGCACTTGCTCAAAAAACTACATTTCCCAGCCTTACATGCACAAACCCAGCCACTAGAGGACCGCCAAAATCAGGCACACTTGTGAGTTAATAGTGGCAAAACAAGTATTTCAATCCAACCTCTATAGAATTCCCTTGCCTGGCAAGAGTTGCGACTCTTCTCATTTTGCTATAGTTTGCACTCAGCTTGTTCAACCTTTCATCTTTGTAGTCGACCCTTCACCTTTGTTATTTTCTCCCTCATTTGGTTCCCTTTAGTCCTTTGGTTCTCTTACCATTTGTTGGTGAATCCTGATCTGTTACCTTCTTGGTAGTTTGTCTCTGTGTCTAAACCTCCTCTCTGCCCATGCTGCGTTGGGTTCCATCTTCGGCTCCTGAGCAGGGTCTGCGGTACACCGGAAGCTAGTTACAGAGTCCTCTCTGCATGCATCTGGAAAGTCTAGCAACTTATTACTCTTTTATTTAATATAAGTTCCATATTGTGATCCTCTTAGTACCTGTGTTCTCTCATCCTTAGATGGAGACTTTGATATCCTAAACTGCGCCTTATGATGCTTTGCCTCCGAAATGCATTCCGGATTTTCTACACGCTAGCCTGCAGGAGTGTGTCTCTCCTTCTCCCTCCATACCCTCTTTTTCCTTAGCCTGGAACTTCTTTTACATCTTTGGTCCACTGCAAGGGGTTACGTCAACCTATAGGGGGAGACTGAGGGATTGGACTTGGCATCCACCCTCATGGAACACTGTGTTCATTACATGTAATAATATGCATATTATATATGATTCGTTTAAGAAACAATAGTCTGGAGAGACAGATAAAACGGTCTCAAAGGTCAGACTTAACAGAGCCCCAGCAGTCGAGGGGGAGAATACACTATCTTCAAAGAAGATACAGAAATAAACAAAGGACAAATTATTTTAAGTGAGTACAGTTTGTGATTGGCTGTGGCAAAGAGGTATGATTAGAATGAGAGGATGTGACCTAACTGTTAGGGTGGTCGACCATGACGCTGGGGAACTGGGTTCGAGTCTCAGCAGGGAAGCTCAATATCCTGTGATTCTGGGCAAATCACCTAATCTCTCCGTGCCTAACAAAAATGAATGTGTCCATTTGTAACGCAACTGGTGCTCATGTAAAGCACTCTGATACCTTCGGGTCTAGTTCGCGCTATATAAACCTGCAAAAAAAAATGTCTTTCCACTCTTAAGGCCTGTTTCATTGCATGTGGCCGTAAAAGCACACAGGACACCAGTAAAGGTTAGAAAAACTCTACATTAATCTGTCAAGTATATACAAATATTTTACTTACCTGTGTTTTTCCTGAACCTGTTGGTCCTACCAGCATGAGGCCATGACGTACAACTGTTGTTTCATATAACTGGATACACTTAGTAACAAAACCTAAAAAGTATAATGAGTAAATGAATTAAGGCATGAAATTTATAGGATGGATACAAAAAGTACCATGACATCTCTTCTTTTGCAATGATAAAGAAGGGAATTACATTGATGAACAAGTTACTTACCTTTGGTAATGCTCTTCCTGGTATAGACTATCTAGCCGCAGATTACTCAGCTTTTGAATATTTCCCAGGCGTCAGAGTGGATACTTTGCAGAAGTACTTCTGCACACAGGTAGGTGGAACTGTGCGGCTCCGCAGTGATGCTGTTCCGCTCTGGAAAAGATGTGCCGAGTCTATACAGGTGCCATTCCCCCGCGCTATTGTTAGTTGCTTTCGAAAGTTTCCGCATCCCTAGACACAGTGCCCCAAAAGCAAATTGGTGTGACCAGTGCATAGATTTCTAGACTTGGGATCTTATTAGTGGATAAAGTCCAACCCAGAACAGGGAGGATGGGAGGGTCGGTGAGGAATCTGTGGATAGATAGTCTCTACTAAAAAGAGGGTACCCAAGGTAAGTAACATGTTCTTCTGATAGAGTCTTCTAACCACAGGTTCCCCACCTTTTGAATAGACACCAAAACAATACCTATTTGAAGGTGAGTTTGTTGATGGACTTAAGGCAGATAGTCCTGCAGGACCGAGCGGAAAATCCTAACTGCACAGACAATAGTGTTTTTTGAACGTTTGGAGGGACACCCACATAGCTGCTGGCAAATGTGCAGGACAGGGACTCTGTGTGTCAACACAATGGTAGCAGCTTTGGCTCTGGTAGAATGAGGATGCAGTACTTCCAGACGCTGCTTTTTTTTTTCAGCCAGTGCATAACAGACCTTATTGCAGAGCATAATCCAGCGGGAGACGATTATCTTCTGCACAGCCTTGCCATTTTTCAACCCAGAGAACCCCTCAAAGAGCTGACTGTCCACCCGGTGCTCTTTAGAACACTCGATGTAAAAGATTACTGCTCTCTTGGGGTCCAAGCAATGCAGTCTCTCCTCCTTAGAAGGCTGAGGTGGAGCATAGAATGCCGGAAAGGTGATGTTCTGACCAATGTGGAATGGCGTCACAACTTTAGGCAAGAAAGATGCCAGTGTCCAAAACCAGCTTGTCTGGGAAGAAAGTGGTGTATGGCAGGTGGACACAGAGAGCTTGAAAATCACTCACGCACCACACCAATATTACGGCAATGAGGAACACAGTTTTGAGGGTGAGATGCCAAAAGGAACAACTGTGAAGCGGCTCGTGCACATCAGAAATGGAAGGACCAAGTTAAGGTCCCACAGTGGCATGACAAAGGGAGAGCCTGCTAGGCTAGGAATAAACAAATAACATGTCAGATAACCTTTCCTTGAGGGAGTCTATCTGCCGAGTATCGCACCAAGTCACAAATTTGTTCCAACCACAGGCATATCCAATTTTTGCTCAGGGACGCCTGGCTGCCAAGATGGCATCAACCACCTCTGGAATAAGGTCAAAGGTGCTCAGCTGTTGCAGCTCAACCTCCAAGCATGAAGGTGGAGATTGAGAAGGCCCGGTGAGGAACCCTGCCAAGTTGCTGCAACCCCAGGTCCTCATAAATAGGCAGCCTGATCGGAGGGCAGGTGCTCAATCCGAGGAGTTCTAGATACCATACCCTTTTTTTTTTTTTTTAAACAGATTTTATTTGTCAAGTTGCGCATGTATCGCAGGGCTCTGCACACCAGAGACATCTGCATAATCAAACCATACAAACATAAAGGCAGTCGACTTTTTCGGGTGAAATAAAAAAAAAACATACAAACAATAAAAGGCAATATAGAAAACCCCCAACTCCCTCCCACCCCCACCCCCCTTGATCGCACAAAGTCTGCATAGTCCTGTCCACAGCCTATATATATAAAACAGAAAGAATAACCCCCCCCCCCGCATAGCATCTCCACAGACCAAATATGTACAAGCAAATTACCCCAATGAATGAGCCTCTGCTACAGCTGGCGGGTCCAACCACAGGCCCCGATAATCAGCCCACTGTTTCCAAATTTTGTAGTGCTTGCGTGGGAACCCCCTGGCGACAAAGATAGGTTGTTCCAGCCCCATGCAGAAGTCTAATCCATTCTTCCATGCGGCCACCGATGGGGCCTGCGGCGCCTTCCACGCCTTGGAGATGTCCCTTTTCGCCAGTGTGAAACCCAATTGCATGAGGTGTTGTTTGTAGACATTACCCCCTATCCCCTCCATAACATGAAGCAGGGCCAGCTGCGGTGTACGGGGGAGCTCCCACCCCAGGACCTCCGAGAGACCGGCAAATACCCCCCTCCAAAAGCAGTCCAGGGAAGGGCATTGCCAGACTGTATGAATGAATGTGCCCTCTTCTCGACCGCAGCGAAGACACTCCGGGGAAGAGATCAGCCCCGCCCGCCACAAGCGCGCCCGAGTAAAATAGACCCTGTGTAGATACTTGAACTGGACGAGGCGGAGTCGCATCGCTATGGATGCCCCCCGCGGAGCCGCCAAGGCCTCGGTCCAGTCCTCCTCCTCCAGCGTGCCCACATCCCCTTCCAGGTCCCCCCGAAGCTTCTGAAGCGTGGGGGAGCAATGAGTAACCAGGGACTGATAAATCCGGGAAATTTTCCTGTCCTTCAGATCCCCCATAAAGACTTTCGCTTCCAGCGGACTAAATTCGGGGAGAGACTCCAGACTCTCTAAGCTAGGGGACAGGGCATGACGAAATTGAAGATAACGGTAAAACTGGGACTGTGGCATAAGGAATTCCTTCTGGAGGTCTTGGAAAGATTTGAGCGTTTGGCCCCTCATAACATCCCCCAGGACTGAAATACCAATGTCATCCCATCCCCGGAAACCCTGCAGGGCCGCCAACTGGGGTAGGCGCCCATTATTCCAGAGGGGAGTTTCCCGAGTCAGGGTATTCCACCATCCCATTCGTCGCAATGCCTGCCTCCAAATCAGGAACACCACCCGCGTGGCCGACGGCAGCGCGCCCCGCAGCGGCGCCGAATAAAGAATTGCATGTAGCGAGTGGTGCCCCATAAGCTGCCGCTCGAGCGCATATGCCGGGTCTCCCCTATCGCTGTACCACCACTCATTAAGGACCAGCAGATGCGAGGCCTGGTAGTACGAGAGAATGTCCGAGGACGCGAGCCCCCCACAGTAGGTGGACAGGAAGCATGTTCGCAGAGCTACACGCACTTTTCCCCCCTCCCACAAAAACTGCCCAAGCGCAGCATTCACCAGCCGGAACCATCGGGGCGGGATCGGGTATGGGTGATTCTGTAACTGATAGAGGAGCCGGGGAAGCGCCACCATCTTAAATATTGCCGATCTACCATATAATGTCAGGGGCATACGGGACCAGGACTTGAGGTCCGCACGGATCCGCTCCCACACTGGGGCCAAGTTACGCTCCCAGGAGACTGCAGGCACATCCGAAAGAAACACGCCCAGGTATTTTAGTCCCCCCACCGCCAACTGAACCGAGGAAATCCACGTGCCCATCCTCGTCCGATCCCCCAGAGCCCATAATGTGGATTTGCGGGGGTTCATATAGAGTCCCGATGTCTCCCCAAAGATCTGCATGATGCGCAGGAGCCGCGGCCACGTCCTGTCAACCGCTGTAAGGAAAAAGAGAACATCATCCGCATATAATGCGATCCTGTCGGACAGGCCCGGAGCCCACTCAAAACCCCGGACCTGCGCATCAATGCGCACCCACGCAGCCAAAGGCTCCATGGCTAGGGCGAACAAATATGGAGACAGGGGACATCCCTGCCGCGTGCCCCGCCCGATAGAAAAGGTGAATGAGGTCGCACCAGCTACCCGCACCGACGCCATCAGATCCGTATATAGGAGTGTTAGATAGGAGAGGAAGCGCGGGCCAAGGTTGAGTCTTCTCAGCAATGCAAATAAGTACACCCAGCTCAGGGAGTCAAACGCCCTATCTATGTCAGCCAAGAGGAGCGCCGCTGGTTCCCCCAACTGCCGAATAGCCGCCACCGCCACGTGTGCTCACCTAATGTTGTGTCTGGTCGCCCTCTGGGGCATGAACCCAGCCTGATCAGGAGGTACAAGGGCGGAGATGTGGGGTAGAAGGCGATTGGCCAGTGCTTTGGCCAAGATTTTCGCTTCCACATTTAAGAGGGAAATGGGGCGATACGAGGCATGTTGCTCCGGGGGCCGGCCGGGCTTATGGAACACCACCACCTCCGCATGCCTCCAGTCTGGGGGGAGCGAGCCCCTCTCCCGAGCCTCCTCCACTACCGCCCGATAGTGAGGGGCCAACTGCACAGAGTAGCGCCGGAAGAATTCACTTGGGAACCCATTGGGTCCCAGCGCCTTCCCGGGATTGAGCTCCCCCAGGGCCGTGCCCAACTCCTCATCTGTCAGAGGCAGCTCCAACTGATCCCTCACCTCATCCGATACAGTTTTGGGTGGTAAATCAGCTATGAATTTATCTATGGTGGCAGCTGACAAGCATTCCTTAGGAGCGTATAGATCCGCATAGTAAGCGGCGAAGCACTCCGCTATGGCCGGGGGATCTGTAATCGGCTCTCCCGCCTGGCCCAGAATACCCGGTAGGGCCTGGGAATGGAAGGTGCCTTGACAAAGTCGGTGCAGCATCTTGGCCCCCAATATCTGAGGCATAGACTTCGGAGGTATCACCAATCAAGATCCCTGAGGTCTAATCATCAGGACCTAATGGTGATCCCGCGCTTTAAAAAGGCCAGGATGGGGGGTCGGGCTTTTGCAGTAAAAACCGCCTCGCTGTGGAACTCCATGCCAGTCCACCTTCGAAAGGCGAAGACAGAGCCCTTGTTTAGAAAGGCCTTGAAAACTTGGCTTTTCAGCCTAACCTAGAACACTTGTGGAATTCCTCAGTCCCTGTATGCAATCTGCACCTACCGTTAGCGCCGGGACACTTCCGCTGGAGGTAGCCGTGCGCTCTATAAAATGCATTAATAATAATAATAATCTTGCTGGACTTGTCCCCCCATTGGTAGACCCTGCTACGCGTCGCCAGCCAGGCTTGGCGGGCTTCGTCCATCAGAAGGGCAGCATAATTCTGTTGAGTCAGCAGCAGTTGCCTCCTAAGCTGGCCCCCCGCCTCCCGACACCGACGTTCGAGTGCTTCTACGTCCGCCTCAGCTCGAGTCAGTTCCTCTCTGCGCTTCCTACGCGCTGCCGCGCACCAGGAGATATCTACACCCCTCAGTGTGGGTTTCAGTGCCTCCCACAAGATCTCGGCGCTAGAAACGGACCCCACATTAGACGTCAAGTAGTGATCAATGGCTTCGCTTATATGTGTCCCGTAATCATCATTCTGTAAATGCCATACAGAGAGGCGCCACCGGAACGGTAGCTTCCACCTACCTATATGGAGCTCAAGAGACACCGGGGAATGATCCGAAAGGCCTCGAGGCAGAATCTCCGCCGACACCACCCTACCAACCGCAGCCCGGGGAACAAAGAGGTAGTCAATTCTGGAAAATGACTCATGGACCGCCGAGAGGTAGGTGAATTCCCGGCTATCACCGTGAAGGCGCCGCCATACATCAACCCAGTCAAGTCCCGTCACTAAGGAATGCAGTTTCGTGGGACGGTTACTCTCGGAGCTACCCCCAGCCCTCCATCTATCCCTGGCCAGATCCATAACATCGTTCCAGTCCCCACCCACCACAGATGGCACATCCAGCATATCAGCCCATAGGGTGAGGAGTCTCTCTACTAGATTCCATTGTAAGGGGGGAGCATAGATACTACCCAACACCAGGGGTCTTCCCAATCTTGCCCCGGATAAACAAATAGCGCCCTTGTGTGTCAGTCCACTGTTGTACATGAGTATATGGGACCCTGCGGTGCACCAGGATCGCTACCCCCGTGAACCCCTCGTAAAGCCGGAGTGAAATACTTGTTGAAACCCATACCGCTTTAAACAGAGGGCCTTCGTACCCATGAGGTGTGTTTCCTGTAACATAAGGATATCGGCCCCAGCCCGTTTGGCCTGATGGAGTATGGCCCCACGTTTGATTTTGTCCAGAGCACTGCGCACATTCCAACTAAGAATGCGGAGAGTACCTGGGGTCACCTGTCCCCCACTGGGCACACTAGCCATTTGGGAGTGTATCCACTACTATAACAGGCATTAGGATGTGTCGGTGTATGCGTGGAGAACAGTGGACCCTCAGCGGAAGTGCGACCTGTGAACATAAACAACCCCCACCCCATACCTCAAAAACACTGAAGCATCTGTCGCGGCGGGGCTGGTCCTCAATCCCCAACAGGGGGACGGGGGCCGCCCCGACCAATGGATCCCCAACTTACAGCCCATGTCATCTGGGCATGTCCCCCGCCAGCACGAGCCTGACAGAGAAACCAGCCCACACCAGGGCTCCTCCGATGAACATTCAGCAGTCTAGGACTCTGCAGTACTTCGCGGGCCCATAGATTAGTTTTCCAAAGTCTGTCGCCCAGAAGTGGGCCCCCCCCGAGAGGAGGCGCTACAGGACAAGGAGCGCCGCCGGGACCGTGACCGTCTGTTACCCTTTGTTACCCTTCTGCTGCTGCCCCCGGGGGCCTCTCCGGGACATCTCGCTCGATGAGGAGTCCGACTCTCTCCCAGGCGGTGTGTGTGTCCTCACCCGCACCGTTTCATCTGTCCATTTGCAGACCTCTTCCGGGGTGTCGAAGAAGTGAGTGCGGGAGCGATGCACCACCCGCAGGCGGGCGGGAAACAGGAGGGCATAGGGAAGCTTGAGGTCCCTCAGGCGGGCCTTCGCTGCCATGAACGATTGTTGCTGTTGCTGCACCTGCCGCGTGTAGTCAGGGAAAATAAGAATGCGTACATTGTCGTAGAGCAGGGGTTCCTTGGCCCGGGCCTGCTTCAATATTGCGTCGCGATTAAGATAGTTCAAGAGCTTTGCTATAACTGGCCGCAGGCGAGCCCCCGGCGGGGGTTTCTGCATGAGCGCCCTATGGGCCCGCTCCACAACAAAGCAACGGGACACGGCCTCCGGAGGAAGCCAGCTCTCCAGCCACTGCGTAAGAAAGCGTTCCATGTTGCCCTCCTCACAACCCTCTGGAAACCCAACAAAACGAAGATTATTGCGTCGGGCCCGTCCCTCCGCATCCTCCACTAGCAGCGCAAGCCCCTTTTGAGCAGAATACATAGCAGCCACCTTCTGCTTCAGTGAAATAACATCGTCCTCCACTCCAGAGATACGGGTCTCAGCTTCGGTGATGCGTGACACCGCATTGAGCAAATCTTGCCACAACAGCATGACGTCTGACCCAACTGCCCCAATTTTGGCATCCAACATGTCCCTGGATTGGGTGATAGCAGCCATGAGTGCTGCATTATCCAGCATAGCCCCCGACTGACCTCCGGAAGCCCCAGCCGCCGCTCCCGGACCAGTGAATTTATCTATGGGGCCTTGCTTGGCCGGGCCATTGCCACCTTTGTCCCTCGTCATGGCTGCCCTCCGGACTCCCCACGCAGGCCTGGAAAGAACCGGGGAGGGTGCGAGAGCGGAAAACACCCAACAAAGAGCTCCCGCGGTCCGACCTGACCGCCGAACAGGAGCCTGTGAGGAGCTGCCCCGGGACTAGGGCCAACGAGCCGCCCCAGGCGCCACACTATGCCAAACCCCGTCAGAGGCCCCCAGCAGCGCTCGCGCGGTCCGACCGACCGCCGAAGCGGCGGCACCCTGGGTCAGTATGAGGGCCCTCACACGCCCGTAGTCCCCCAAGTCCGCGACCTCAGCGGGGCACTCTCTCCCACGCTGCACCCCCCCCCCTCGGCGTGCACTTGAAACCACCAGCCTCAGGGACCCAAGAGGCGCCCGCGAGGTCCGACCGGCCGCCGATATGAGCACCCCCTAAGGCCCGGGAGGATTTAAGGGGGAGGGAGAAGGCTCGCATCCACTGGGGCCCCCAGGTGGGTCCGGAGGCCCCTCAACAATCGCTCTGGCTCCCTACTGCCCGCTCGGCCACCCCTCCCGCGGCCCGATAGTGCCGCCGATCTCCCGCTGCAGTACAGACCGAGGGAGAGGGGAACATCAAGGAGTTCAGGCCAGGCCGCATCAAATCCACAGGCCGCCCACGCTGCCGGCCACCACCGCTGCCGAAGCAATCACCGCCGGAGCAGTATGGAGTGGGCGCACCCCAATGGCCAGGAGACCTGCTCACGGACCGCAGTTCCCGCTCCCCAGCGCCACACCTCACCTTCGCGGCCCGATCCAGCCGCCGAGCCTCCCAGTCGGACTCTGCCTCAGGCCGCGTCGCGGAGCTGTGGTCGACCCTCCACCAGCTGTCTCTGCCCTCCAGACAAATACGGAGCACTTCTCTCCGCTCTCGCGCTGGTATACGGCACCGAGGCTGCCCCCCTCACTCCGGCTACCTCCGGCAATCTTGAGCGCGACGTCCCGGCTCCACCGCAGGCAGCTAGGCCGCGCCCCCTCAAGGCCCCGCACCGGCCGAGGCTCGATTACTCCTCCACAAACCCCCGTAGGCGCCCCAAAACTACACAGGACGACACTGCGGAAATCCCGAAGCTGCAGAGTCGTCGTAGTGGTCACTCGAGCATCGGGGAGTCAGGATAATTGAAGGATGTATGGCGGGCTGGACGGAGCTCGCTCAGCACACGTCCGCCATGCTGGCTTGCCAAGCAACGCCCCCACCATACCCTTTTTTAAAAAAAATGTATAAATGTGTTTATTGGCATTTGTAAACAAACAAACAATTCACATTCCGCATCACAATACAAGCAATATGATCAAGTGGAGAAATTAGCTCGGATACGTGAACATAAACTTCAACAGAACAGTTAGGAAGCAGCATATTTCCTTACAGTGTCTATGTGTCAACCTTCAATAGAGGACCATTTCACAGTTTATCATAACAGTGCGATACATGCGTCATTTTCGGTACATGGGGCCCTTAGCGGGCAGCATATAGGTGTCTAATCCACATACCCTTCGAGGTAGCGGCCTTGTGAATCTATTCACGCATGTACAGCCCCAACTAGTGTGACCCATGAGTGTCTGTCGGGATTGGGGAGGGGGTGCTGTTATCCGGAAGCGTTTTCAGCCAGTCTAAAAAGGGACCCCATATATTTTTGGGTCGGGAGGCCTCTGGCATCAACTCCAATAAATACCATACCCTTGGTTCTAAATCCAGAGCCCCTAGAATGAGTTATGTCCGATAGGTCATGAACTTGAGAACTCTAGGAAGGAGTGGTACTGGTGGAGGGGCATACAGCAGTCCAGAGTTCCAATTGAGGCGGAACTCATTTCTGAGAGAGAGATGCCTTGGAAACGCCAACACAGACACGTGCTGACATAGCGTGTTCTCGGCGGTGGTGAACAGATCGAGCCAAGTAGCTCCCCATTCGCAGAAGAGACCTTGCGCGACCTCTGAGTGTAATTGCCACTTGTGATTTGCTAGGCGTCGACGGCTGAGCTTGTCCACCCTGACATTCAATGATCCTGACAGGTGGCTCACCACCAGGAAAATTTATTAGTGGTTCAGCCATTTCCAAAGGCGCAGGGCCTCTTGGTACAAGGTCTGTGACCCGCCCTGCCCTGCTTGTTGCAATACCACAAGGCAGTGGTGTTGTCCATGAGCACTTGTACCTGTGTCCCCTTGTTGGTTGGAAGGGAGGCTTGCAACACCAAGCAGCTGGCCCTCAGTTCCAGAATGTTGATATTAATATGGGACTCTACCGGAGACCACAGGCATCTGATCACCACCTCTCCCAGATAGCCACCCCAATCCAGAAGCAATGAATCGGTCACCACTTTCAGCTCTGGGTGGGCAAGGGAGGGGGGTCTGCTACTGACCCAATCACGGTCCAGTACCACCACTGCAGATCTGTTGCAGTCTCCTCTGAAATCTAAACATGGTGGGAGAGGTCCCCTTGATGTTGCGTCCGCTGAGACTTCAGATCCCACTGCAGAGCTCATTTATGTCACCTGGCGTGCTCGACCAGCAGGATGCAGGAGACCATTTGTTCTAGCAGTCTCATAGTTGATTTCACTGAAATAAAGGACAGAGGCTGAAAGATTGGGATCACAGCATGAATGTCCTAGACTCTCTTTTCTGGGGAAAGGCACAAAACAGGACCATGTCCAGAATGATGAAAGGGAGCATCTGAGAAGGAGTCTGACGTGACTTTGGCTTGTTGATCGTGAACCACAAAGATGACAGGAGGATCTCAGTAGCCTGGAAGCAGATGACTGCCTGGGGTGAGATTGCAGTCAACAGCCAGTCATTGATGTAGAGGAAGACTGGCACCCCTTGACCTACAAAGGTGTTCTGCCACCACCACCATTACTTTTGTCCGTGTGGCACCGGTGAGACCAAAGAGGATCACAGCAAACTGAAAATGTTCTGCCTCAACAAGAACCACAGGTAGCGCTGATGGGCCTGCAGGACGGGTATATGGAAACAGGTGTCCTGTAGGTCTTAGGCCACCATCCAGTCCCTAGGGTCGATGGCAGTCAAGACCTCGGCTAGCATGAGCATTTTGAATTCCTCCTTCCAGAGGAAGGTGCTGAGAGGGCGCAGGTCTAAAACTGGATGAAAGCCTCCGTCTTTTTTGGGCACCAGAAAGTAGCAGGAATAAAAAACACTTCATAGTTCTAGTGCGGGCACCCTTTTGTTAGTCCCTAAATAGGATGAAGGCCTCCATGTTTTTTTGCACCATAAGGTAGTAGGAATCTTAAACCCTTTTTCGTACTTTGCCGGCACCCTTTTGTTAGCCCCTTTGGCCAAAGGGCTTGGACTTTCTGCCGCAAACCAAAGAGATGGTCCTCTGTCAGTCGCTGGGAGAATGGTGGAAGGTGCAGTGGTGTGGAAAGGAAGGATAGGACATAGCCCTTACGAACAATCTGCAGGACACACCTAACCGATGTAATGGACTGCCAACCCAGGAACAATCATCAAATCTGCCTCTTGTGATCTGCTAAGGGCACTCTAAAGGGGTTCGGCAAGTGGGACTGCAGGGTTGGTGGACTGGATGGCCTATTGAACTTGACCGCGGGGACATGGGCAACACAGCCTCAACCGCTAACTGCTTGGTGTCTTGTGGAGGTTCCAATGACTGGTGGTATGGGGCACCTCTGCCAAACTCGTCAAAGGAGTGCTAGGGCTGAGGTGGGTGGCAAGGTGCATGGGAGGGAACATGGTATGGCACTGCTCTTTTTGAACCGCTTGAGAGTGGAGTCTGTCATCCTCAAGCAGGCGAGTCCCAAAGAACGTCATGTTGATTAGAGACGACTGAACATCGCCTAAAAAACTGGTGGACCGCAGCCAAGCGTGGTGGCGAATGGCGACACTGGTGTCAATGGCCCGCCCAATTGAATCAGTGGTGTACCAGCCACAAGAAATTGTGAACTTGGCTGTGTCAAGACCGCCCTGTATGGTCTGGGAAAGGGCAGGTCGAAGATCTTCATGGACCCCTGGGAAGGCTTGATCTACCGAATCCAAAGGGAGTGGGAATAGCACTCCAGCAGGCAGCTTGCATTCACTGATCAAAGCACAAGGCTGGTGGAGTAGTAGATGCCTTTCCTGAACATCCCTAACCATTTTGACGTCTGATCAGGGGTAATATAAGGTAACATGTTGGGGTTAGCTTTCTTGCAGACGCCTGCATCACCAAGCTTTCAGGAGAAGGGTGCTGAGATAAAAACACAGGGTTGGCTCAGGCCAGACAGAGATCTCATGCAATATGACGGTTGACTAGGGGGCCAGAACAAGATAGGCCCATGCTCCCAACAATGTATTCGTAAGGGCCTTGTTAAAAGGCAATAGTGACTGAGTGGATGTTTTGCCCTGGCTGAAGGACTTTGTAAGAACATTGGTCTTGACCTCCAAGATGGGGAGCTGGAAGTCAAGAACTTTGGGTGCTCTAAACATTAACATGGCATAAGAAGCATTCTCCTTAGTGGCAGGACCAGGGGATGACAGGAGCTCTGACTCAGTGTATTTATCACGGCCACTGGAGTCCTGCAGACTCTTATAGCAATGCTCCTCCTGATAAGGTTGATCAATCTCATTACCAGCATCATAATCATTGTCTGAATCTGTGCCAAACAGGGAATGTAGGGTGTGCATACGTCTTGGTGGAGGCAGATCTAGAGGCGGTAGCGGGCATCTCTGGCGACCAAGCGCACTCTTGGTCGAGGCTGAACAGGAGCTAACTTGGTGTCAGAGAGATAACTGGGGCATCGTCTTTCGGCATGGATGGAGTCTGCATCAGCATTGAAGTATTGAGAACCAGCCAGGATCGAGGTGCCCGGAGGCGGAATGGAGACTGGAGCTGGAGGCGGCCCTGTAGGGGGCTCAGAGGGTCCAGCTGGGTAGGGTGAACCCACTGGCCGTAATCCAGGTGGAGAACCTCACAGCTCCTCGGGGCCAGCAGGCATACCAGAGAGTAGGCAAAGATCCAAAGAGTCGGAGCATGGCCTCACAGAACTCTTCAATCTGTTAGGAGTAGCAGACAGCCCCGGAAACTCTGATTATTCTAAAACAAGCTGCAGGATTGGCTTCAAAGTCAAATGACTTCAGGAGGAAATGGAAATGTGTGGCACCACCACCGTGATTTCTCAGGGGAGTGTGAGTGGCGGGAAGAAGCCAAATCCCACTTAGAGGTATTGTGTTTTTTCTTTGACTTATCTGAAGACTTTGAACGAGACGGAGGGAGACCTCTGAGACACTCCTTCAACTTCTGTATCTTGAACAGAATTAGGTCTGAACTTTCGACTGGGACAGGTCTTGCTGTAGAGTCTTCCAGTACTTCGCAATGTAGTTTGCCTCACGGTTGCATAAGGCCTTCGGGCTGATCGACGCACAGTCGCTGCAGGCCTTTAAATAGTGGGCCCACCTCATTCACCATATGCAAACCTGAAGAGGATCTGTCACATAAATTTGTTTGCAACAGTTCTTACAGGGTTTAAAACCTGTCTTTTTGGGAGATGACAATTTCCTTGCAACCTGTAAAACAATTTTTTGATCGAGGTAAGGGTCTCATAGAGACGAGACGCAGCTACAGATCCGCATTTGGTGGCGTGGAAAGAAAGGAACTGATGTCAGCACATGGGGCCCTATATAGTCATCACACATCGTTTACAGAGTGGAATTTCTTTTCAAGATTTGTCTAGTCAGAGCTCTTGGAGCTAAAACTTAAAGCTTAAGTAGTACCCTGAGAAATGTGTCACCAACTTAAAATGTGAGTGTGTCTGAATGAACAACTTGAATCTGGGGAATGGCAGAAAAATTTCCCAGCAGCCAAGCGACTTCAGTGGAAACATTTTTCAAGATTGTCTTGGTAAGAGCTCTTGAAGCTAAAACTTAAAGCTTCAGTGGGCTTCAGTGGGACCCTGAGAAATGTGTCTCTGACTTTGAGGAATCCGAGAAGCTGGTTTTTGGTGGGGACTCCAAGTCCCAGGATTATTCACTGCCCAGAGAACGGGGCTGCTGCTGGTCCTCGGGCTGATAAGCGCGCTACACCTCCCGCTGCGCGGGACGCCGAGAAGCTGGTTTTTGGTGGAGACTCCAAGTCCAAGGATTATTCACTGCCCAGAGGGCGGGGTTGCTGCTGGTCCTCGTGCTGATAAGCGCGCTACATCTCCCGCTGCGCGGGCCAAGGGTGGGCCCATCCTTGCCCGTCATTGCCTTGGAAGAGGCAGGGCAGGGCCACCTCCTTTTCGTCAGTACCCTGGAAATTACTTGGGTCCTGCTGCCCTAAAGCAAGGTACTGTGTTCCTGTGTTGACTTCTATTTTTCCGTGACTTATGAGACTGGATTGCATCACTCATATACCTGAAGCTTGCCCTTGCAGGACGCTAACAGACTTTTAATTGTTTCCATAATCGCACACTTGTCTAGCCTCTCGGACGTCTTGCCTATAAGCCCATAGACCCTTCTGGGCTACCCACTGTCATTGGCATTGTCATTGGCATTATTTGTTCTCATCCTCCTGTCGACCAACGAATAATAGTGTATTGGGTATAGCTTGAGGGTGTGAGTACAAGGTGACGTCATCTGGGGTGGGTGCCCCAGGCAGCAAGGGGCTATCCGCTCTCTAACGCGTTAAGGGCCAATAGACCCCTGATAGCCTTGTTCCTCTTCTTCCTGATAAAAGCTACCTATGGGGAAAAGAAAATCTGTGGATGGGGGGTGGGAGGGAGGAGCCTCAAGGAAAAGCGAATAAAGCGCGCCTGCAAGACCGCTGGGAACAACTGCGTGCTGGACCGTATTGATGATCTACTGGTCGAGTGCGAGGAGATACTATCCCCTCCCGGGACCGTTCCAACTCGTATCCCTGAGGTTATTCCAACCGGCTCCAAACACAAGGCCCATAAACGTATCCCTTCAATGTCTAGGAACCAACCACACGTAGCACACATAGCACCAAACCAACCCATCCAACCCCTAAGGTTACCGCCAAGGATGTTGATAGCGAGTCCATCCACCCAGAAAGCCACACAGCCCCCAATCCTCAGGCCACTAACCTCAGACTGAGTAATAGGTTCTCACCGTGACGATCTGGAGGGTAGTGAAGAGCAAGAGAGAGCTAGAAGGAGGGTGGAATACCCGATAGGAAGGGGGGGGGACAATATGTGAAGCTGACAATGACCTACAACTGGAAGTCTCAGCATTGACTAACCCACCCATTTTTAAAACCATTATTGATCTAAGGTCTGAAGTCAGCTTGTTGAAATTAACAATCAAAGACCTCACTGATCAGGTCAAACTACTCGCAGCTAGCAGTGCGAACAAAATCCAGCCCCCCACCCTGTCTTACAGGTGCCGTGCCCCTCCACCTTCCCTAGTACATACACTTTCGACTCAAACCCTTGAGAGCGCTGCCTCTGTCACCTCCAAGTCAAATCCCATTGCTGTACCCAGGCAAAACGACCCGCTTGGGCCCAATAGAATTAATCTTTAACCCAAGCAGGGCCCACCCTCAAATTGGGGCCCACCGTCTAACTTTGAACACCTGCCCAGTCCCCACAGGAATGTTTATTCACATAATAACCCAAAAGGGCAGAGTATAAGCCCCATCTCCCCCCCAAACCCATCTTCATGACCAATGTCCCTAAACTCCCATCAAACCAAAAATATGAAGGGGAAGAGTCACTCATAAATAAAATTGTACACTGGATTCGCCACGTGAGGGGCTGCGGCTCAGTAATAAGAGATGACATCACAGGAGCCAGAAGGCTCACCAGTGTCAGTAATCACACGAACTACATTGAAGTGCATTTGGCTGATGAGATGGTGGCCCCCAGCTTGATAGCCTTGGAAGTGCGATTTTGCGCTCCTACAACCTCTTCCATCCAATTCAAGTATAGATTACCACAAAACCCCCTGCCTGCTAGAGCCCAAATTTCAGCTACTTACTTAGCCGCCGACTCCAACTTGGCTGCCAACTACTGACTCGCACTCTCTAGCAATCATCTGTGTCCAAAGCCTCCACTGCTAAATCCCTCTAACTCCCAGCCTTCACATATAGACACAAGCCTACCTAGCATTAATTGCCCATACCTGTTTCGAACAATGATACCCGGTACCCCAATAAGCTCTTGCACTCTTGCAGAAGGTTGACCACTGGAGTCCCTGGCTCTAACGAAGCACAGTTATTTGTGCATACAGGAAATTCTCTTGCTATACCACAACCAAACCCCACTAGCAGGCAGAAGTAGGCAGCATGCTTAATCTGGTATCAGGATTGTGGCTGGGGTAAGATCGAAAATGACCCTCTCACATTGGATACAATTTATCGAATCTTCTGACACATGCGTACTACAAGAGACATGGAGTACCATCCCTGTCTACGTCCCTGGCTATGTAACATTCTATCGCCTAGCAATCTCTAATAAGCCTGGACATCCTGTAGGGGGACTGATAATTTGGATTAGGATTGCACTCCACTGTACAGCTTGTGAGCTGCGGTCCAATAGCTTAGACATTTTAGCTGTGCAATTTAAAGGTCAGAATGGTGCCTTACTTGACATCTATAATGTCTACGCTAGAGGAACTAGGGCGGGAAAGAGGTCAGACATGTTAGACAAGCCAGAGGCTCTTTTGGATGATAGAGTTACCCCAACATTGCTGATTGTAGCTGGCGACTTTAATGTTACCTTTGAACCCCTGGAGTGCTAGGATATCTGTGAGACCAGTGAGGAGGGCTTGTTGTGGCACGTCCCCCACCTTGATCTTCCCCCTATAAAAAAAATCGACCCAAGTGGCACTCCAACTAAAAGCGCTCTCCTTAGAGTTTGGTCTAAGGGCAGTAAATGGTCGCACCGCTTCAGATAAAAGGGGGGCTAATACTTTTAACAGTACCAACAATTTAAGCTGCATTGACTATATTCTGGTGGATCTTAGGCTATGGCCCGGAGTGTCTGATATGATTGTGGGTTCTACCGTGGATAGCGACCATAATCCCTACAACTTTCGTTAAGGTCACTCTGGGTGGGTCCACTTAGCTATCTTCAAAAGAGTTATTTCCCTCCAATGATAATCGTCGCCTTAAGTGGCCCAGGTGGCTATGGGTAAAGGCAACCTAGAATTTATTAAACAGAACTTGCTGACAACCACTGCCGAGTTCCAAAGCTTGAAGGTTTAACCGGGAGGGCTGGGTAAGATTAGGGACTGCCACACTTATTTCTTTGAGCAGCTAGTATCGTTCTTTTATGAACCAGTGCACACATGCAAATTTGACTTGAACTCAAGACCCCAGATGACCTGGTTTAATAAGGAATGCAGAGTCCTTAGACGACAACTAGCCCAGGCAATCAGAGAGAATAATTTGGCTTTAGTGAGGGATCTAAGGAGAGGGTATAAGTTAGCACAAAAGAGGGCCAAAAGGGAGCAGGATGAAGGTAGATGGGCTCTGATCAGGAAGTCCTGTGATAGCAAGGATTCGCAGAAGTTCTGGCTTCTCGTAGCCGGAGGGAAGGGGTTGGAAACAGGCCCCCACCCCCTTTCAATAATATTTCTATCACCGCATGGCACGACCATTTCTCACTGCTATATTCTAGGCCCTGTCCATCTAAATTAGAGGAAGCCTCCCACGGCTTTGCCCCCGCTTTAGCAAAGGACTTTTTCTCTCGAAGCGAAATCATGACTTGTATCAACTCCATCGCCAAGGCTAAAGCCGCCAGGCCGGTTGGCATTCCGGGTGATGTGTTTAAATATGACAGTGAGAACTGGGCAAACTACATCTTGGCCTTGGCCTATGCCATTGCTGAGGGGGCCCACATACCCAACTCTTGGAAGATAGCAGAGGTGATACCAGTGTATAAGAAAGGTGATAGATCCTTACCTGGCAACTATAGACCAATCAGTCTGATAGACTATATCCAAAAGGTCTTTGCTCGGGCACTCCTCCTTAAAGTCCAGGGTTGGATGAGTGAATACAACATCCTTTCTCCACTCCAGGCTGGATTTAGACAGAAGACGAGCACCGTCGACCAGGTGTTTCGCTTTCTTCTCCTTACCTGGAAGACTTTGGTCTTGGGTCGCAGGAGTCTCTATGTAGCCTTCATCGACCTCAAGACAGCTTTCGATCTTGTCCCTAGGATCAAACTCTGGAAAGTTTTAAATGACATGGGCCGTCCCAAGGAGATTCTATCACTTATCACCCGACTCCATGAGGCAAATTTTGCTAGGGTGCGCTGGGGCTGTCAAGGCCAGCTCACCGACCAAATAGAAATCAACAGGGGAGTATGACAGGGCTGTGTCTTGGCTCCCACACATTTTTTCCTCTTTGTTATGAGTGTAGGTCAGCATCTTTCAGAGGTTCCAGCAGATGCCCCAATTCTGGGCGGGGCGAAAAAGTGGTAACTCTGTTATTCGCTGACGATACTCTGTTAGTATCAAAAACACCAAGTGGGCTCCAATTGCTGTTGAATCGTTTCAAAACCTTTTGCGATCTACGGGTTTAGGGATTAACACCTTAAAGATGAAGCTTCTCCTGCTCAACCCCAACAGGTCATTTAGAGGCAAACTAACAATAGGAGGGGTCCCCTTGGAGAGGGTGAACACCTTTGAGTACTTCAGAATTACCATCTCTGAAAATATGTCATGGAAACCCCATGTAGTCAAGCAGACCCTCAAGCATAGACAAATTGTTGGGGCCTTGATCAAGGAACATGGCACCTCCTTTACCAAACTAGTGGCAGCCCCAATTCAGATCTCTGAGGCTAAAGCTGTGGGCTCCGCACTTTATGGAGCGGAATTATGGGGATTTAAAAGGATGGATGCCCTACTGAGCTCGGAGAATAAGTTCCTTAGGTCCCTTGTCTCTTTACCACAGAGCACGCCACTCCACCCGCTAAGACTTGACATGGGTAGAGCCTCCATTACGGAAAAGGCCAAGCTATGCCCCTTACTATCCTGGCTACGTATTAGGTCCACCCCGGAGTTGTCCTTGTATGCTGCCGCCCTAAACGAAGTGGAGACACTTGACCTATCCAGGAAGATTGGCTGGATTCACAGTGAGAAATCCCTTTCAAGAGCATTAGGTCTAGAGGGCTTATGGGACACTAAGGACCAAATACCGCCCCTTAGCAAAGACACTCTTAAGAAACACTACTGGGATTGGGTAACCCAGGGCTCAGCTACCAGCTCCTCATGGGGACGCCTTACCATGGAATTTATGAATTTTAAAATGACTGGCTAATATGAACAATATTTTGAAATTATTACCATTCCCCTGGACAGGAAACTCTATATGCAGTTCTGTTTTGGATCACTCCTTTAAACTCATATACTAGCACCTGGCAGCAGACATCCACCACCTCTCAGTTTTGCCCCAGGTGCACGTCTGCTATAGAGTCCATTGCCCACCTGTTTTTTGTTTGCCTCAAGTACACTAGTCCAAGAGGCAAATGGCTGAAACCAATCTGTAAGCAGCTGGGCACACGTTGCCACATCAAGTCACTTCGTATTCAGATCATAGCCCAGCGATCGTTTGTGTTGTAGCCAAGTTCCTGGGTCACATGTGGGCTATTAGAAGGCATCAGCTGAAAGTGTGAGACCATCACAGAGATTATTAACTTTTTATCATTGTAGCTATATGGTTTTAAATTACCCTTGTGCTACTGTTTTATGACCATTGGATAACCCCTTATCCGCCTGGAGTGTGTAAAAAAGTTTAGAAACCAGCCAGCATTGCGGGCCTTGTCGCCCGAGTGGTTTAGGCAAAGGCTTTTGTTGTCATGGTTCTAGTCCCACACCCGAGCCCTTTTAACCCCAATGGATTTTAAAATTGCGCCCCTACAGACATTTTTATTCTTTGTCGTCGTCAATTGCGTTTTTTAACTTCCAATTGGTTACCATTGTACTAAAAGCTCAATGTATTGTATTTTACGACGTGTAGATATCCTTTTATTTGGTCCTCAATGCATTGGTCTGGTTTAAAAATTGTTGGTATGATGTACTCTGCACTTGCACTTTTATGGTCTAAGACCGAAATAAAGATGAATGATGATGAATCCTCTCCGGCTACAGCATTCTGCTGTGCCTCATTCGAGAAGAAAACAAGTTACTTACCTGTAACTTTGGTTCTCCAGTATTGGAAGCTTTCATAGATTCCCATGCTTGGAATCATTCCCCGTCGTCGAGATGGGAGCCTCGGTAAATATATATATATATATATATACAACAGTAGTAAATAACATTACAAAAGAGAAACAGGCCTAGGCCTAATCCCATTTTGTAGTCAGACCATGTCTTTTTGTAAAAGAGACCAAAAAGAATCATTAGCCAATCAGAGCAGCCTCACCCTCTAGAACCTTGGTGAAAGAACCTCAGCTCCTCAGATTTTCGTATACGTTGTGAAAACATACACAGATAGAGGCTGAGCTTTCCCAGGGGAGGAGGGTGGGTCGCATGGGAATCTATGAAGCTTCCAATACTGGAGAACCAAAGTTACAGGTAAGTAACTTGTTTTCTTACTCCAGTATTGGAGCTTTCATAGATTCCCATGCTTGGAATCAGAGTAGCTAGCAGTAAGGATACACATTTTCCATACGACATTGTTTGTTAGAAACAACCTTCTTAAAATACATTGCTAACCATCAGCCAAAGGCATCGATAAGTTATTGCATTCATAAATCAGAGAAAATGTGTATAAAGCAAATAAAAGAGGAAAGGAAGGAGGGTAGCAAGGGAAAGCTCACCACTCATTGGAAGAGGTTCCTCAGGACTGCCTGTCCCACAGCCGCGTCGTCTTGGAGTGATGCCTCCAGGCAGTAATGCTTCGTAAAGGTGTGAGTGCTGCTCCAAGTCGCAGCCCTACAAATGTCCTTGATCTGGACACCGGCAAACAAGGCGGCTGAAGATGCCATAGATCTTGTGGAATGTGCTCGGACATTACCCTCCAGGGGTTTGCCCGCTGCTGTGTGACAGTATCTAATAGCACTCACAACCCAGCGAGATATTCCCTGTTTGGAAATGGGAAATCCCTTGCGGGGAGCGCTATATGATACAAAAAGTTGTGAAGACTTGCGGAAGGACTTAGTTCGGTCCAGGTAAAATTTCAAACATCTTTGTAGATCCAGAGAATGAAGCGCCCTCTCAGCCGGAGAAGTAGGCTGAGGAAAAAAAGTTTTAAGGATCACTGGTTCGTTGAGATGAAAAGAAGAAGGTACTTTAGGAATAAACTTAGGATTAGTCCTTAAGATGACAGTATTTCCCTTGAACTGAAGGAAGGGTTCCTGAATTGTAAGAGCCTGTAACTCTCCTATTCTCCTTGCTGAAGTGAGGGCCAACAACAGAGCCACCTTCCAGGAAAGGAACTTGAGATCTGTTCGATGAATCGGTTCGAATGGATGTCTCATAAGTTGAGAGAGAACCAAATTTAATTGCCACGAAGGCGGTGGAGGCTTCACTGGCGGAAACACCCTGAAAAGGCCTTTAAGGAACTGTTTGACAAGTCTGCTTGACCAAAGAGAAGGGCCAGAGGACGTACGTCGAAAACGAGAAACTGCCGCTAAGTGCACCTTAACAGAAGAATGAGCTAAACCTGCCTTAGCCAAGGACAGGAAGTAAGGAAGGACCTGGTGTGGTAGTGAGAGGAAAGGATCCAAACTATTGCTCAGACACCATATGCTAAAACGCTTCCATTTTAAGCGGTAAGTCCTGTTCGTGGAAGGAGCTCTCGCCTGCGAAAGAACATCCTTAATCTCTTCTGGAAGGTTTAGATGAAGAAATTCTCGCTGCTCAGGAGCCATGCTGAGAGCTGTAACGAGCGAGGATCCGGGTGCAGTATCTGACCCCGAGACATTGTAAGGAGGTGTGGAATTGGTCGCAGTGGAAGAGGATGGTCCAAGGAGAGAAGGTGAAGTTCGGTGAACCAAAACTGCCTCGGCCAGGCAGGAGCTATCAGGATCATCTTGCACCGCTCCGTTTTCATCTTCTTGAGCAATCTGGGAATTAGAGGAATGGGGGAAAGGCGTAGACAAATGCGCCGGACCAGGCTATCGAAAGCGCATTCCCCAGTGACCCTCGATGGTGTAGCCTGCTGGCGTAGCACTGGCATTTCCTGTTCTCTGGTGTGGCAAACAGGTCTATGGACGGTGTGCTCCCACCGGCGAAACACCATTTCTAATGTTGTTTGGTCCAGTTCCCACTCGTGTGTGACAGACTTCAGCCTGCTGAGTCTGTCTGCCTTGTCGTTTAGCACTCCTGGCAAATGTTCTGCTTTCAGAGAAATCCTCTGAGAGATAGCCCACTCCCAAATTCTTTGGGCTTCTTGTGACAGAGGTAGAGACCTGGTGCCGCCCTCCTTGTTGATGTAGTGCATAGCTGTGGTATTGTCCGTCCGGACAAGAACCGACAGACCCTGCAACCTTGGAAGGAAAGCTTGAATTGCTAGACGTATCGCTGTCAACTCCAAGAGGTTGATGTGAAGGAGGCGCGGTTCTGGAAGCCAGTGACCACTGACTTGCAGATCCTGTAAAACTGCGCCCCAGCCCTCTAGTGACGCATCCGTCGTTACCACCTGAGGTGATGGAGCGGCTACGAAGGATAGACCTCGGGACAAATGCTCTTGTTTTGTCCACCATAGAATGGCCTGGCGCATGTCCTGAGTGATCCGAAGTTTGTCGTTGAAGGATCCGCTCACTTGTTTCCACTGTAAATCCAGGAGCTCTTGCAGGGGACGCATTCGCAACCTGCAGTGAGGTATCAAGGGAATGCAGGAGGACATCATCCCCAGCAGGGATTTGTAGAGGCGAACAGAAAGATACTTTTTTCTTCGCACTAGGTGGGCCATTGAGATTAGATTCCTTTGTCGTTCTAGAGAGGGAAAACCTTGCTGAGAGATGTGTTTAAAATCGCTCCTAGAAACTGAACCTTCCTGGAAGGGCGAAGATAAGACTTGGTGGCGTTGAGAATCAAGCCCAGATTGGAGAAGAGGCTGGTGCAAGAGACAACTGCCTCCGCTGCTGCTTCCTGGAAGGGGCTTTTAGCAACCAGTCGTCCAGGTAGGGAAAGACCTGGAAATGATGTTTCCTGAGAAATGCTGCTACCGGTGCCAGCACCTTGGAGAAGACTCTCGGAGCTGATCGAAGGCCAAATGGAAGTACTTTGAATTGGAAATGGCTCTTGGCGACTGTAAACCGAAGAAACCTCCTGTGGGCCGGATGGATGGGTATGTGGAAATATGCATCCTCGAGATCGAGAGTGGCCATAAAATCTCCCGTGTTGAGAAGACGTAGAATGTCCTGGAGAGATACCATCCGAAAGGATTGTTTTGTGAGATAAGTGTTGAGCTCCCTGAGGTCGAGGATAGGTCGCCATTTGTCCAAAGTCTTCTTTACCAGGAAGAACCTGGAATAGAAACCCTTGTTCCTCTGGGATAAAGGAACCGACTCTACTGCCCCCTTGATCAGCAGTTGATGAGCTTCGAGCCGAAGAAGACGCAGATGTTTCATGGAAATGGCGGAAGGAGCTCTGGATGGTGGTAGATGGACGAACTCCAGGGTGTGGCCACTCTGAATGATGCTTAGGACCCAACGGTCTGAAGTAATCCGTTGCCAGTTGTGTAGGTAACGAGATACCCTGCCTCCTACAGATGTCTTGGAGGAGGAGGAGGGCACAGCGCAAAGAGCCAGGTCGCCGCTATTGCCTCTTAGAGGCGTCTCGTCCCTGACGATTTTGCTTTCCCCTAAAGTTGGATCTGGAGAAAGATGATGTCTGGCCTTGTTTCTGGTTGTAAGAAGGCCGATAAGACTGAGATGTGGGGGCATAAGAGGAATATCTCTGTTGTTGATAGGATCCTCTGTATGAAGGAGCACCCCTGCCTCTAGCTCCACGAAATGGGACTTTCCGGTACTGAAGGGTCCCCAATGACCTAGCAGTCTCAGTGTCTTTTTTAATATCTTGGAGAGCGTCATCAATGTGCTTTCCGAATAAAGCTTCCCCATCAAATGGGAGGTCCAGGATCTTATTCTGCACCTCTGGCCGGAACCACGTTGCCTTGAGCCAACCCTGTCGACGAAGCACAGCTGCCCCTGCCAGGGAGCGGAAAGATGTTGCAGCGATGTCCATCGCACAATCGATGATCTCTGCAGATGTTAGTTCTCCTTCAAGTAGGATCTTCTTTGCTTCCGACTTAGCCGTCTCAGGCAACTGATTCAGATAAGGTGAAAGGTCGCACCACAATTGGCGGTCGTATCGTCCAAGTATTGCTAGTGCATTTGCGGCTCTAATCAGCAGACTTGCCATAGAGGAAAATCGTTTCCCTGCATTGTCCAGGCGCCTGCCTTCTTTGTCTGGTGGTGTGGTCAGGGGCGCTGAAGGATTCTTTGATTTTCTCTGCGCTGCCTGGGAAATGACTGAATCCGGCTTTGGTTGACTAGTCAATGAGGCTGGACTGTCATCAGAGGCCTTATATTTTTTGTCTAAGCGTGGCAAGACTGGGACCACTGTAGCTGGATTTTTCATGGTCCTTAACCCTTCTTCCCATACGTGAGATACTATGGGAATGGAACGTATCATCCTCTTACTCGGCTCCTTAAAATCATATAGAAAGCACTCAGTTTGAACAGAGGGCATAGGAAGTTCAAAACGTAGAGAAGCCCTTTCCATCAACTTGTGAAAACCCCCAATGTCAGCAGGAGGAGAATCCACCGGGGCAGGAGTTGGCGAAGCGGGATCAGGAATCACATAGTCATCCCACTCCTCTCCATCATCCTGCTGTACCAGTTCACCTTCCTCCTCCTCTGAAGAAACCTCCTGGGGTTGAAGAACTGCCTCTGTTGGGATTTGTGGACGAGTCGATGGAGGTGGTGAAACCATTACCATGGGTTGAGGAGTATGCACAGGCTGTGGTATGATAACAGGTTGTGGAGGATGCGAAGACAACCTCTGACGATAGTCTAGAAGCATCCCCTGTAAGTCCGCTAACAGCGAGGTGGGAACAGACACCATCTGTTGCTGAACGTTTTCCTGAGTTGGATATTGCTGCTGTGGAGCAGTCTGCTCTTGATAATAATCACCCTCAGAATCCGTTTCCTGACATTTCACCAGAAGCTGGGAAGGACTGTTAGCATAGCCAAACTGGCTGTCATCACCATCTGAGTCCTCTTCCTCCTCCAACAACAATGCAGGTGGTAAGGGATCCACTGTCTTGGGTGAAAGCCTTTCCGGCATAACCCCTTTTCTTTTAATAGAAATCGAAATTTTCCCCGCCGACGATGTCGTCGACGGTCTTGTCGACGTGGAGGTGAAAACTGTCGTCGACGACGACATCGTCGTCGGAAGCACCGTCGACGAGAGAGTAGATGGAACCATCGACGGAAGCTTCGACGTCGAGCTGATCGTCGACGAAACTATGGGCGTCGTCGAAGCGGTCGTCGACGAGGTTAACAGCACCCCTGCTGACGTCGTCGTGATTGTCGTGGCCGTCATCGTCGACACTCTCGTCGTCGACGCCACAGTGGTAGACGGAACTGTGGCCGCAATCTTCGTCGACACCATCGTCGACACCGTGCTCGTCGACGAGCCCGTCGACACTGGAAAGGGAGACGGCGTCGACACAGGAGCATGTTTAGCCTGCGATTTCGCCGTCTTCGTCGACGAGGGTTTGCGCGTCGACGACGAGTGTGAACTCTTCTCTGAAGATTGAGAAGAAGGCTTCTTCACAGATTTTTCTCTGCCTGGGGTCGTGGAAGAAGAAGATAATGGTGCTTCCCTCTCCTTTACACCGCAGTGAGGAGATTTGATAGAACCTTGGTCCTCAGACTCCTTTGGGGTCTTTTTTGAGGCCTTAGAGGGGTGACCCAGAGATGATGAAGGGGAACCCCTACCCCTCTTAACTGACCTTCTGGATGAGACGGCGGAAGACGACTCCTCACTGTCACTGGACACAGTGTCTTTCCTTGACTTTAACTTGTGAAGCCAGGTAAGTAAACGACCCTCACGATCCCGGAGAGTCTTGGTTGAGAAGGTGCGGCAAATATTGCACTCCGCAGCTTTGTGGTCCGGGTATAGGCAGTATATACAGTCCTTATGCCTATCCTCCACATAAAGCCTCTTTTTCCCACAAGTGGCACAAGGCTTAAACAAAGCTTTCTTTTCTTTTTCAGACATCCTTGCCAAGAAAAAACTGAAGAAACAGCTGAAAAATAGTTGAAATAGAGCAGAGCTCTAGGAGACTCCCTTCTGCACAACGTGCGGTAGAAAATCTGAGGAGCTGAGGTTCTTTCACCAAGGTTCTAGAGGGTGAGGCTGCTCTGATTGGCTAATGATTCTTTTTGGTCTCTTTTACAAAAAGACATGGTCTGACTACAAAATGGGATTAGGCCTAGGCCTGTTTCTCTTTTGTAATGTTATTTACTACTGTTGTATATATATATATATATATTTACCGAGGCTCCCATCTCGACGACGGGGAATGATTCCAAGCATGGGAATCTATGAAAGCTCCAATACTGGAGTAATTTGGACTTCTGTAAAAAAGATTAAGTGCCTAATTTAGCGTTTGTCGAATGGGGTACTACATTATAAACATAACATATCTCGTCTGCCTTATTACAAGTGTATTATATCCTATGGCACATGTAATAAAGCAGACGGGAGAGTAACATGCCTGTCAAACTCTAAATCAGGATATGTCAGAAGGTAAAACTCTTGACATGTGCAACCCACTAGAAATAACTAACCTCCATTCCATCACTGTTGGGAATTTCACAGCTTTTTTTGGGGGCAATATTCTCTGGTGATGCTTAAATACTTAACACTTGTTTCTTTAAGAAAAGCATGCTGCGTTAGGCCAAAGTTACCAGGGGCTTTCTCAAAATAACTGTTTTTTGGCCTAGGAAGATACTAAATCAATAATTTAGGGAGTCAATTCCCCCCCAAATTAGTAATCCAGAATCTCACATGAATAATAGTTCACAGTGGTGCTGATGGCAAAGTATGGTCAACACTTTAGATTGCAGGTTTGTCACCTCATTGTTTGGCCTGGGATTCGCACAAAGTGGTGGAAGCAACTTATAACACAAGCATGAATGACATTTGTTACTGATTAAAAAGTTACTGACCAGCCACATCCTTCAACTTCATCTTAGTGCAGTTGTTTCGGATTGCTTCCTCCAGGGTGCCATAGTCAATGTCCTCCTCTTGGATTTTGGGGAACAGATCAGATACTATTCCATGAAAAAGTTTCAAGTCATCTTGAAGGAACTTGGGCACATTGACATCACGAATGGCCCTCAAGCATATCAGCTCCTGCATAGAGATTAGAGTCAGAATATAAAAAAGATATGGCTCTCATTTTTCTAAAATGTATCAGTCAGTCCAAATTAGGTCCGTGCCATTTCATTATCTGTCATGTCACTCCATGTTCTCTAAGATTACTCATGTGCAATCTAGGTAACCTGTGGCAACCCTATGAAGGCTGGGGACTATAACTCCTATGCAACACATAGGCTTGTTTTTGGCCCTGTAAAGTGTTAGCCAGCAAGATAGCTCACAAAGGTAAACACCCTTTCCTAACATCTAGTGTGAGTTGCAGATCAAAAACGTTGACTCAGCTCAGAAAATAAGTTACTTATCTGCAACTGTAGTTCTCCAGTATTGGAATCTTTCATAGATTCACATGCTTGAATCATTCCCCGTCATCAAGATGGGAGTCCCACGGTACATTATAATAGCAATGCAAAGTTAAACAGAGGCTAGAAATGCCCTAGGCCCTTTAATTTGCAACATGCCATAGTCTTTGTTGAAAAAAGGGACAAAACATAGGTTTCTACCAATCAGGTTGTTTTACCCTCTAAAACACCTCTGTGAGAAGCTCCAGTCCCTCAGATTTTCAAAGCACCAGTGTAGGATATACACCCAGAAAAAAGAGGGAAAAAAGGTGAGCTTCCCAGGGAAGGAGGGTGGGTCGCATGGGAATCTATGAAAGATTCCAATACTAGAGAACTACAGTTACAGGTAGGAAACTTATTTTCTTACTCCAGCATTGGAACTTCCATAGATTCACATTCTTGAAACAGATCAAACAGCAGTTAAGCACATTTTTAAAATAAATATGTTGAACATGTACAAGATAAATCAAACAAACAAAAAAAAAAATATATATTTTTTTTCCCATGTTTACTTACAAAGTATATATCCAAGGATATATACATATATATATTCACTGAAAAAACCAAAGGCTACAGGGACGTTATAGTTAGGGTCAGATTTCACTCGTATAAAACCAGTGAAATTCGGCAGTTATAGTTACCTGAGCTAACTATAACTTACAGCCCCGCAATGCACTGCTTATGACCTCACATATTACATCACTCATGACATGGTCAGTGACATCACCGATGACATCTCAAATGACATCACTGATGACATCACCCACAGAACCACTCACATACCTACTCACACCCCATACAACCTCGCATACGCCCACTCACACTCATACACCCGTACAACCACGGACATACCCATTCACAGACCTATACCACTACTCACACACCCAGTCACTACTCCATAGAGCCACTCACTCACACACCCACTCACTCACTTGTACTGCAACTCACATAACCATTCACTCACCCATATTGCCAGTCATACAACAAGTTACTCACCCATATAGCAAGTCACATAACCAGACACTCACCCATCCAGCTACTCACACACCCACTTATTTACATACAAAGTCATACACCCACTCACTCACCCAAACCGCCTCTCAACACAGCCACTCACTCACCCATACAAGCCCTTATCCACTCACTCACACAACTACTTACATACCCATTCACACATCCATACAAGCACTCATACATCCCTGTACTCAGCCATATAACCATTCACACAGACACTCACTGTCCAATACAGTCACTCACACACAAAGTCACTTAACGAAACACCTACTCAAACAGCCACTCACTCACCCATACAGCTACTTACACACCCAGTCGCTCACTCATACAGCCAATCAGACACCCACTCACTTACCCATACAGTCACTACACACCTATTTACCCACTTATGGAGCCACTTACACCGTCACTCACCCACCCATAGTCACAGACACCTCCACTCACTCACCAATACAGCCACTCACACAGCATCTCTCACCCACACAGCTACTCACACAACCACTTATACACCCATGCAACCACTCACACACCCATACGCACAAGGATACATACAGTCACACAGCCACTTACATGATCTATTTTAGAAGTAGTATCACTTATTAGTATTACACCTAGTATACTATCACTTTTGTAGTACCTTAGTATATATGTTTAACAATCATAAACTTTTACAAAATACTTAAACTCACTGGATGGTGTCGATTTTAAATAAATAAAATCATAAAAGTCAGGCAGAGTGTAATACATTTCATAAGTGTCAGCATCTGCTCTAGTTATAGTGTAGTTTGCTTTAAAACACCAGACAGATAGCGCGATAAAAAATAGCATATTGTGGGAGTGGTTGAAAACTGTAAAAACAATAATGCAGGTCTCACTTAGTGGAAATTCGTGAACTTCAGAAGTGGGCGTATAAATTTAAAGCACAAATAATTGTATTTCGGACAGGTCATAACTATATGTAAATTTATCACAATCACACAAGAGCAGCATTGAATCCTTAAAACAGCCAGGATTAGAGGGCAATAGCCACGGGAATAAGTTAAACCTAAAAAATGTCAGTAAACGTCACTGGTAGTGGGGCATGTCCCAAAAAAAGATAAGGCTCCAATATGCTTATTGTTTTCACCAGTACTGAATGACCTACTAAAAACTTGTTCAATGCTATGGCCTTGTGGTCTGCTGCTATCTTGTCTCTAAATGCTTCTTTGACCATCTGTGGTCGGTTTTGACTATACAGCTTGGATCAATATAAATTTCAGGTCTCCCCAAGATTTTCATATTGGAGGATACGTAAGCGAACCAGGGGATCAAGGAAGAGTTATCCAGATTCATGCAATCTTGCACGATCAGTCAGTTGAGACATAACTCCTGCTTTGTCCAAACCGAGAGCCAGAGCGTCAGGGGGCAGAGCCGGATATAGTCAATAACGTAGCCCATGCCCAGCTCTTCATGAACAACCTCAAAGGGTGTACTTTGTGGGACCCTAGTAGACCCCTAAGAAATTTGTTTTCAGCTATTTGGATTGGGGCAAAGGCCCGTATCCCCAGATGCCACATCCACATCTGGCTATTGAAATGCATCTTGCCTTAAATATGTCCAAAACTGTTTTTATATGGGTGCACCCTAACCAACGGGAAATTATGGAAATTTTATGGAAATTGTTATAGATTCTATTTACATCTTAAATATACACATATCCTACAGTCTTTCATAAACACACTGGGATAGAACATGATTAAGTAACCTTGATCAAACAACATGGTATAGGCGTAGATCATTTACTTCCCTAACGGTCAAAAGTTTGGAAAAAAAGAAAAGAAGAGAGAGAGGCAGAAAAGAACCAAGTTTGTGTTCTTTAATTTGGCGTTCTCTAGTTTCTAGTAAGGAAAACGAGGAACATGATGGTCCATTGCAGATCTACTTATTTAAATATCTTTTTAGTCTCTGCAATCAACATCCAGCTGCATCACAATGTTTTTTTATCTGTTTTGTATCTGTTTTTCAACACATTTATAGGAGAAAATAAGCACTTTATAAATATAGGCACAAAGCACTTTGGGCAGCACTAAGCACTTTATGAAATTGTTGACAATTTTTGGTCAACAGATTGATAGTACTTTGCGATTAAAGCTACAACATGATTTAATGAGGATTTGGTGGTTTAGCATTTAAGCTGACATAAGTCTGCATACATGGCAAGAAAGGAAAAGATCCCAATCAAACCAGTAAAACGAAACAATTTCAACGAGGTGGTCAATCATTGTCTCTGTATTGGTTAGACAATCACATTATGTGCATTATGCAGTTAGGTAATGTCCTCCCATACAAGAGCAGTGAAAATATTAGATAAATGGAGTTATTTATTTATTTATTGTATTGATGGTTATTAGTGTATATTTATATTTACATGTGGATACATATATTTGTGTGTAATAATGCCATTTGAAAATAGAAAAACCACGTTTTGTTAACCATCAAGTCAAATGCGCTGTAGTTTTTAATATCGCAATAAGAGCCTCACAGCTACACAATCTGTCTTCTATGCTGATTAAATGAACTCCTGTCAGGTGACATGTTGACACGATGGATTTAAATGCAATGATTTGCGACGCTTCCTCATGTGATGAAGGTCACGTGCAGTGACCGAAACGCGTAATGGCGAGTTGAAGCAAGTGAAATAAAGAAGATTTTTTGCACTGATATTGGAGTCCGTACCCATTTATCCATACCGAGTGGATGTTGTTGGGAAACGCCGTAGCATATATATATATATATATATATATATATATATATATATATATATATATATATATATATATATACACATGAACAAGAATATAGTGCAAAGAGAAAATGTGCATAACTCGGAAAGGTTGGGAAGAAAAGAAAGCTCACCATTACTGGGAAAGATGTTGCAGCACAGCTTGACCCACTGCTGTGTCGCTGTGAACAGAAGAATCAAGCAGTAATGCCTGGTAAGGTGTGTATATTCTTCCAGGTAACTGCTTGGCAGATGTCCTGAAGTGACACATCAGCAAATAGCGCAGTTGAGGCAGAAACAGATCTGGTAAAGTGGGCGCGAACTGATGTCTGTAGCGCTTTACCTGCTGCTTGATGACAGAAGCGGATATCCATCGAGCAATACTTTGCTTAGAAAGAAGATAGCCTCTCCGTGGAGCACTGTAAGCCACGAAACGTTGATCATACAAGCGAAAGCCTTTAGTCCTTTGTAAATAGAATTTTAAACATCTCTTGACATCTAAAGAATAAAGGGCTCTCTCAGCTGGTGTTGTAGGAGCTGGAAAAAAAATTCCGAGGATAAGAGGCTCATTTAAATAAAAGTCTGATGGGACTTTAGGAATGAACCTAGTATTTGTATGAAGAACCACTGCCTCGTCCCGGAATTGTAGGAAAGGTTCTTGAATGGTGAGGGTATGAATTTCGCTAACTCATCTGGTCGATGTTTAAGCTATAAGGAGGGCAACTTTCCAAGAAATGAACTTCAGATCAGCTCTGTGAATGGGTTCGAACAGGTGCCTCATAAGTTGTGAGAGGGCAACATTGAGCTGCCAGAGCTGCGGAGAAGGTCTCACTGGTGGAAAAGCCCTAAACAGCCCTTTGAGGAATAGCTTAACAATTCTAGTGGACCATAACGAAGACAGGTCTCCTAAAGCGGGGTATAGCTGCCAAAGGACCATGATGGATGTGTGAGCCAATACTGATCTTGCTAAGTGCAGAAGATAAGGAAGAATATCTTGAGGCGAAGAAGAGAGTGGATGCACGTCAGCTTGTGGGCACCAAAAGCAAAAGAGCTTCCACTTAAGCTGATAGGTTTTGTTAGTACTCTCTGCTCCGGCTCTGGATAGTATTTCCCTGCAGTCAGAAGATAAGTTCAGATGGGCAAACTCATTGTGCTCAGGAGCCAGACCAATAAATATAGGTATTTGGGATTCAGATGCAACACTTGGCACTGGGACATCATAAGAGAGATGGTATCGGTTTCAACTGGATGTGAGGTTTCTCCGAGAGAAGCAGAAGCTCCGTAAACCAGTGCTGGCATAGCCAGGACGGGTCTTTGAGGATCATCCTGCACAGTTCGGCCTTCATCTTCATGAGGTCTTGTGGGAGGAGAGGAATGAGAAGAAAGGCGTAGGCAAAGATGCCAGACCATGCCATCAAAAATGCACTCCCCCATGATCCCTCATGGTGACGCCAACTTGCGAAAAACTGGCATTTCTTGTTCAGAGGTGTTACAAAAAGATCTAGACTTGGCGTGCCCCACTGGAGAAAAATGGTGTTGAGAGTTTCCTGACCCAGCTCTCATTCGTGACAAGTTGACCTTAGTCTGCTTAGTGTGTCTGCTATCATGTTCTGCTTTCCGCGGACATGTTCCCTTCAAAAAGGGCACTCTGTTGCGAATAGCCCATTCCCAGATGCGCTGTGCCTCTTGAGAGAGGAGGTGTGATCTTGTGCCACTCTGCTTGTTTATATAGTGCAGGGATCGCCAACCTTTTCTGTACTGAGAGCTACTTATGTTCAGTGAAACACATCGACAGCTACTAATATTATTAGTGCAGTATAATTTCAATTTTTTTATATGTATAATAATTCAACCAAGCAAAAACCTTCTAATTTCATAAGCTGGACTGCACACAGGTGAGCTACTCAGAGGTAACTGGAGAGCTACAGTAGCTCACGAGCTACAGTAGCTCACAAGCTACTGGTTGTAGCCCCCTGATGTAGTGCATCATGGTCAAATTGTCCATCCGGAGGAGTACCACTGAGTTCCTTATTCGTGGAAGAAAATCCTGTAATGGTAAGATAGACTAACGTTCTTAAGAGATTGATGTGCAATAGGAGATGAGGCTTCTGCCATCTGCCACTGACTTGCAGGTCTTGAAGTTACGCTCTTCATCCTTCCAGGGAGGCATCAGTGGAGAAGGTATACTGTGGAAGGACTGACAGATTTGTTCGACATGCCCACCAAGATAGGGCATTGATCATAGCAGGAGTAACAGTGAGCAGATCGCCGAAAGATCCTGTGCCCTGTAGCCACTGTTTGTGTAGTTCCTCCTGAAGGCGACACATTCTTAGACGGCAGAATGGAACCAGGGGAATGCAGAATGATATCATCCCTAATAGGCATTTGTAAAGGCTTACTGAAAGAGACCCTTTTTTTCGTATTAGGTCTGCCAAGGACGCTAGCTTTACTTGTCTTTCCAGTGAAGGATATGCCTTATTGAGCGTTGTGTTGAGCGTCGATCCTAGGAATGTGAAAGTCCTTGAAGGATGCAAGATTGACTTTATTGGATGCAGGGTAAGGTCGAGGTCGTTGAACAGTGTTGTCAGGCCGCAGTTGATTCCTGTGCTTCGTGAATGGACGGTGCCTTGACTAACCAATCATCCAAATACAGTAACACTTGGTGTCTCTGTTTTTTTAGGAAAGCTGCTACTGGTGCCAAGCACTTTGTAAATATCTGAGGGGCAGATTTTAGGCCAAAAGGAAGGACCCTGAATTGGTAATAGATCCTGGCTATTGTGAATCGTAGAACCTTTCTGTGGGATGGGTGAATTGGGATGTGGAAATACGCATCCTGAAGGTCGAGGGTCGTCATATAATCCTCTTGTTTTAAGAGCAATAGATGTCCTGTTAGGTCACCATGTAGAAGGAATGTTTTTTGAGATAGGTGTTTAGATTTCTCAAGTCTAAAATCGTCTGCCATTGTTTGAACTTTTTGCAAACCAAAAAGAAACCAGAATAGAATCCCTGCCTCGTTGTGATGTAGGAACTGTTCTATTGCTTTTTTCTTGAGCATTGTGATGACCTCCAGTTTGAGAGGATGTAAACGCTTGGGAACAGAGTGTTGAGGCATAGTGGGTGGTGGGAACTGAATACATTCTAGAGTATGGCCAAATTGAATAAGATGGAGCACCCACTGGTCTGTAGTTATATCCTGCCATTGATGGAGATAAGAGGATATTATCCCCCAGCTTGGCTGATGATACAGGGGGCCTAGACTGAGCCTGTATGTGGTCATTGGTGACGGCCGGTGTCTTTGCCTTGACGTCCAGCCCTACCTCTGAATGCATGGCAATTGTAAGCCGCTGGTGGCGTTTGCCGATGTGAGCACTGGGAACGAAACTGCTGTGAGGAAGAGGTGTAAGCGGGGTATCGAGATTGTTGGTGACCTCCCCTGTAGGATGGAAGGCCTCTTAAATTATGCGACTTAACTGTTTCCATATCTGTCTTGATAGACTTTACTGCCTTAGCCACGTGTTTGCCAAAAAGGGCTTCTCCATAGAATGGGAGGTCTAGAATCTTGTTTTAGACCTCAGGCCTGAACAAAGTAGCTTTAAGCCAACCTGGCGGTGTAACACAGCAGCACCTGCAAGCTGACGAAATGCAGTAGTGGCAATGTCCATGGCACAGACAATCACTTCTGAGGATGTGCGCTCTTCTTCCTGGAGGATCTTCTTGGCCTCTGGTTTACTGTCCTCTGGGAGCTGATCGAGATGCAGGACATCGGACCACATCTGGCGATCATATCGACCAAGAACAGCGATTGAGTTAGCCGCTCTAACCATGAGCGCCAACATTGAGGAAAACCTTTCCCCTACATTGTCAAAGCGCCTTCCCCTTTTTGTCTGGAGGCGCTGTTATTGATGTTGACGGGTTTTTTGATCTGCATTATGCTGCCTTTGAGATAACAGAATCCAGTTTCGGGTGACCGGTCAAGCAAGCAGGAGCGTCCTCTGGAGCTTTGTATTTTTCATCTAGGCGGTGAAGGTCCTAGGTTACTGTGGTTGGAGTCTTTATGACTTTTAAGCCCTCTTCCCAAATGTAGCTCAGAATGGGAATAACTTTTACGATCTTACAAAAGGGTTCTTTAAAATCATAAAGGAAGCAGTCCGTCTGAGTGGTGGGCATGGGTAAGTCAAACCCGTCCGCTGCTCTTTCCAGAAAGTTGGGGAAACCTCCAATGTCTTCAGGCGGGGAATCCACCGGAGTTGGAGAAGGAGACGATGGTGTGGGTATGAGATATTCATCTCATTCTTGGTGTGGGTCACGGAGCTCACCCTCTTCCCTGTTGTCATCAAAAGTTGCAGGGTCATGAAGAAAAGTAGTTTACGGAGTATTGGGTACCGAAGTAGGCAATAACAGTGGATTTTGCTGCGAAGTAGATGGAGGTAAAGATGTTGATTTTGCTTGTGGAGAGACTGGCGCTGTTGTAGCAAGCGTTGGAGGAAAATGCTTCCTATAATCGGACAGCATAAATTGTAAGTCTGCAACTAGTGAGGAAGGCAGGCAAACAATTTCCTCTTGATATTGCTGGTGATATTGCTCCTGAGGAGCATAATAACCTAGACTTCCATACTCTCCATTATCATAATTCTCTACTTGGCCCTTGACGTGCAGTTCTGAAGGGCTGTGAGCAAATCCAAAAGGCTCTTCCTCTCCAGAGTCTTCCTCCTCCAAAAGCTGGGATGGAAGCAAAGAAGACACCTTACTAGGGAGGTGTGCTCAAGAGTCAAATGCCTTATTTTGTCATGTTTTTCCATCTTTTCCATCGTCACCGGGATCATCAATGAGATCGTCGACATCGTCGGGGTCGTCAACGGCGAAACCATAGTGTCCGTGGACGGACGGGACGGCATTGAAGTTGTTATTGTTGTCATCGACGCTGCTGGAAGTGCCATCGGCGATGGAGACACGGTCTTCGACGACGAGCTCACTGAGACAGTGCAGATATAGCGTCAGAGACCGCCGCGGATGTTATGGATTTCTTTGACAGCGCCGAAGATGGTGCCGTTGACGGTGAGTCTCTCCTCTATGTTCTTTCTGGAGGTAACATAGAAGAAGGTCTTTTAAAAGAATGCCACACTTGAGGAGGTGGTGCAGGTGGCTCATACCTGGATATCTTTTGTCTTTTTGCGGCAGTATCTCGAGCCTTTTTGTCCTTATGTTCTTTTTTAGGAGATTTGGGAGGACTGCGACTAAGATCCATGGGACGTCTTTTTGGAGGCTTTTTTAGGTCGCTCATGAGAAGAGTGTGAATGGAGTGACCTCTCCCTCTTATGTGACATTCTGGAGGATGAAGATGCCTCCTCACTTTCATCACTCGATACTGGCTCTTTCCTTGCCTTAAGCTTTTGCAGCCAAATGAGAAGCCGCCCCTCACGGTCTTTTCAAAGTCTTGTTAGAAAAGGTACAACATACCTTGCATTCTTTGGCCTTATGATCTGGATAAATGCAGTCCTTATGAGGGTCATCTGTATGGAGCCTTTTCTTAGAACAGGTACACAAAAAATTTGAAGAGGCTCTTCTTCTCCTTATCTGACATGACAAAGTGACAAAATACCTGCATCTATTTTGAAGCAATAACCGGGTTTTGAAATCCTTGGAAAACTGTTAGAACAGGATAACTGACATGGGGCAGAAAATCTGAGGGACTGGAGCTTCTCACCAGAGTTTTATAGAGGGTAAAGCAAACCTATGTTTGATTTCTTTTTTAAACAATGACTATGATATGTTGCGCAATTAAATGGCCTAGGGCCTTTCTAGCCTATGTAAAGTCAGCTCATTCGCTCACTCCCCCAGGTTGGCTAACAGTAATATTATATATATATTATATATTATATATAGCCTGGCTGATGACGGCTGAATAGCCAGAAACCGGTCCCAGGATGCTTGTTTCCGGTCCAGGGAAGACATGGCTTGGCAGTTCGGGCTGGACTGTTCCCATGAGGCACAGGGTCAGACTGATTTGCATATGGCCATGTCTGAACTGGGGTGGTGGAGTGAGCTAAAGAATGATGATGGATTAAACCCAGATCAGTTGACTGGGGGTGAGTGTTTGATTAGCTCAAGCGCTCGTCCATCATCCCCTTTGGTATCGCTTTGTTCGCCCTAAGTTGGCAGGGTATGCCCAGACGTGGGTCCCTTGCTCACTTTGCCACTGGATTCAAGCTAGCCTGGCTGATGACGGCTGAATAGCCAGAAACCGGTCCCAGGATGCTTGTTTCCGGTCCAGGGAAGACATGGCTTGGCAGTTCGGGCTGGACTGTTCCCATGAGGCACAGGGTCAGACTGATTTGCATATCTCCATGTCTGAACTGGGGTGGTGGAGTGAGCTAAAGAATGATGATGGATTAAACCCAGATCAGTTGACTGGGGGTGAGTGTTTGATTAGCTCAAGCGCTCGTCCATCATCCCCTTTGGTATCGCTTTTTTAACAGTAATATTCAGCCATTTTTTTCAAGCATGTGAGATATGTGTTACCTGAGGTCTAGAGTCCTAAAGTGAGCCTGAGTAAGATCCGTTTAACCCCTCATACCGCCTCCAAACTTTAGCTATGCTGACATTTATGGCAATGTCCCATAGCCGTGGCAAGATGGCCATCGGAAGTTCGAACCTGATGCCCCCTGTTACTCTGACACATGGCTCTGTATGTATGTGCCTAGTGCCGGTCTCCCTGGTGACTGGCTCCTTGTCAGCCCATGACCTGCATGACTCCCCCAATCCTTTGTGATCCTTACCTCCAGCATTTGTTGTTGCCCTTGTCATGAGGAGTGTCTCACCTATATTTATATTGTACATGGATATATATATATATATATATATATATATATATATATATATATCCACTCAACAAGTTGCCCTGATGAAAACGCCACACACCGGAGAGGTTTACTCCATTTATTTGTAGGCTGCAGCAACAACAGCTCCCCAATTCTCAGCCACATAACATCGCCAAACGCGTTTCGGAAAGCACTGTTTCCTTGATCACTGGCAGAAAACAAAGTCGCGGCTAGCCTAACCGCGAAGACGCCCCGCTGCTTATGTGCGGCCCTGCGGCGCTGGATATCCGGCAAGCTGTGAGGACGGAGAGTGCATTATTGTGGGACCAAAGTATTGCAGCGCAAGCAGTGTTTTCCCATTTTCGAGCAACCCACATGGGTAAGAGACTTCATTAATGCAAGCACGGCATGCACCCACTGTGGAGTAATATGGGGAACTTCGAGTACCAAGAGGCAATGTGGCACACGCCCACTGGGGCGGGACTCTATAAATCTGTGTTCCCGAATGGCAGCCGTGACTTTGCTTTCTGCCAGTGATCAAGGAAACTGTGCTTTCCGAAACGCGTTTAGCGATGTTATGTGGCTGAGAATAGGGGAGCTGTTGTTGCTGCAGCCTACAAATAAATGGAGTAAACCTCTCGGTGTGTGGCGTTTTCATCAGGGCAACTTGTTGAGTGGATATATATATATATATATTTTTTTTATTTATTTATTTATTTCATGCCACTTTGCTCCCCTATCCCTGCATTTAATTGGCCACTAAACCTAAGATTTGCTAGCATCTCCTACTGGGTCTGACACGGAAAAGTGACTTCAAGGCGATTCTGAAAGATCTTAGTAATAGATACGGACAAGGATCCTCCAAGCCGCTATATCCAGCATCATTCAATCCTACCCTTAAAAGGACAGCCATCTTGAAGAGACCCCCATCTGCTCTCCCCAGCTCACTCCGGCCTATGTCACCCAGCATGGATTCTCCCTTTACCAGCAAGTTGAAAGCCCTACTATCCCCTGCAGGAAATTACTTTTACTTAATAAATACCTTCCCAAATGAACCAAAAACGCCATGAGACATCTCAAACATAAAATCCTCAACCTTAGTAAAGAAACTCTTATCACTGACGTCTACTTTTGCCGCAGCATGGGTACCCTACTGAATGGCCTCATCTTCACTACCAATCATCATGCTCAATGAAGAAAAGTCCTATCCTCCTCACTCAACACCACCAAGAAAATTCCACACGGTCATAAACTCACTATAGCGCCCTCCACGTTGTACAAAGGCACAAAATATCGCTCCGATAGTGACTGTTTTATTTAGTTACTTTTATAACAGATCACCATATTCAATGCTCCAAATAGAGAAAGAGGTTGCTCCAAGGGGAGTGTGAAAAAGGAAAGTGCTCGTGAGGTAGGACAGATATTCTGCTTTGTAAAAATTGCACTTTTAGTTGAGGGCAGAAATTAAGTACAGGGCAGAAGTGTACCTACCGTTATCCGAAGGGCGGGGGACACAAAAACAAACACGTAGCTCCAGCGCGAAACTGGAAGTTACCGGTAGCAGCGCTGAGGGAGGAGCCACGTCACAGCATAAAAACGGGGCCGCTGCGCGGCCGCGCCGCTGGCGCGCCTAAGGCACACCTAAGGCAAGCCCGTCTGCGCCCGTCCGCGCCCGACCGGGCCCAGGGGCCAGAAACCCTGCCCCTCTCACTTCAAAAGGAACTCCACCCCTCACATACTCACGAGACAAGCTCTTTGAACTGGCAGATAAACAAAGGCTAAAAATGTGCCGCGCAAAAGCATTCCCGGTGGAGTTTGAAGGCCCATTCACCTGTCTTGACTGCAAATGGGGAAGTCAAGATGTTCACACCCCAACCACAGAGATAGATATAAACCACCACCCCAGCAACATGACCCTGAACTGTATCTACTTCAATACTAGATCACTCCCTAAACACAGCACCGAGATTTGGGATACACTAGATGACCTAAGCCCAGACCTAGCTTTTGCTACCGAAAGCTGGCTTGACGACAATAACACCCCTGACATGGTCTCCGCCCTACCACCCGGCTATAAAATACTAAAACAGGATAGAAAGGGCAAGAGAGGTGGTGGCATAGCCATCCTTTTCAAAGAACACCTCTCCTGCATTCCCATTACAGTTACTCAATTAGGCTCTCATGAGATCTTAGCTTTCTCAGTCTCTAAGGGAGACTACATACTGCTGGGAGGGGCAGTCATTTACAACCCCACTGGCTACCACCCCGGACTAAGCACTAACCTACTTGCACAACTTCTTCCCCTCTGCCTAAAACCGAACCAGTTCCTAGTTATAGGGGACTTCAATCTTCACTATGAAAACGACGCCAACCCAGGGGTTAGACACCTGGAAAATGACATGGCAATAACGCAACTAACCCAGAGGATCTCGGAACCAACCCATGTGGCTGGACACATCCTGGACCTAATGTTTTCTAACATAAAAACTATTAATATTCATGAGATCAAACCACTTCATTGGACGGACCACTCCCTAATCTCTTTCTCCCTCGCTCTACCAAACAAGCCATCCAAGGCTGGAACAACATATCAGTCAGGGAAAAGAGCCTGGAATCTAATCACCCAGGAAGCTTTCTCTACTCATTTCACCCACCACGACCCCGCCACACTCCACTCCAACTCTGCTCACACATCAGCAGCACACCTACAACAAGAGATCGAGAAATCACTCGAAAAATGTGCCCCCAAACTCAATACAATCCGGCTACCAATCCCCGATCTAAAAGGTGGTATACACCTGAATTAAAATTAAAGAAAAGAAAATGTCGAACCTTGGAGCATAAATGGAGACTGTCAAAAGACAGCATAGATAGACAAAACTACCTAGCCAAACTGAAAAACTACCACCACGCCCTAAAGAATGCCAAAACAAACTATTACACAAGAAGGATTGAAGATAATGGTAGCTCATCCAAAGAACTCTACAAAGTTATCCGTGAACTTTGCAAACCTACCAGCCTGACGCAAACCATGGCTCCCACGATGGAGAACTGCGACCTAATCAATAATTTCTTTACTGACAAAGTGACAAAAATCTACGCATCCTTTGACAATCCCCTGAAGACGATAATATTGACTGGGAAAATCTGGCACCTCATCCCTCTGCACAAACCCATCTCGACACTCTGACTCCCTTCTCAGAGGAACAGGTAGCCAAAGCTATGACTGAGGTCAAGACAGGATCTCCACTCGATCCCTGCCCGCAATTTATTTTCACAAGACTAGTGTCAGATTTATGTCCCCACGTCACTAAAATCCTCAACCAATTCCTGGAGCAAGCCTCATTTCCAGATATATGGAAGAAAACAGTGGTCTTTCCCCTTCTAAAGAAAGCAGGCCTCGGAATCTATGATCCAGCTAATTATCGCCCAATTTCTCAACTACCATATTTATCCAAAGTTCTGGAGCGTTTAGTCAATAAACAACTTACCACCTTCCTCGAATCCAATAGCTTACTCGATCCCTCACAGACTGGCTTTAGGGCCAATAATAGCACCAAGGCCACCTTACTAGCTGTATCCGACAACATCAGATCACTAGTCGACCAAGGTAGAGCCGTAGCACTGATCCTTTTGGACCTTACTGCGGCTTTCGACACCGTATCCCATACTAACCTACTTCAAATCCTGCACAAAAAAGGGATCTGCTCTAAAGCTCTGTCATGGTTCGCTTCTTTTCTGAAGGATCGAACCCAAACAATTCAAATGGGATCCTGTTCCTCCACCGCAAAGAGCATTAAATATGGAGTACCACAACGAGCTACCTTAAGCCCCACCCTCTTTAATGCATACGTCTCATTCCTGGCGGACATCAGCAGGAAATGGGGTTTTGACATCTGCTCATACGCCGACGACACGCAATTGGTGATCCCCCTGGTAAATAGGCTGTCCAATACTGATACTAAGAACAACCTAATAAACTGTCTCACTGAACTTGCAGGCTGGATGTCTGGGCACTGCCTAAAATTATACGCCGGGAAGTCTGAAACCCTGCTTTTTGGGGGTGCCCATGCAATTTGGGATAATAGTTGGTGGCCCCAGGCATTAGGCACCGCCCCAGAACCAAAGCGAGCTTCAAAAAACTTGGGCATCTTTTTCGATGATACCCTATCTATGCAGGATCAAGTACGCACATTGTGCGGAAAAGCCTTCGCCACATTGAAACTGTTTAGACAACTTTTTCCCTGGATCCCCCCAAATTGCAGAAAAACGGTGACACAGGCCCTTTTTCTGAGCAGGCTGGACTACGGCAACGCCCTTTATGTTGGCATGGCCATCTATCTTTTCTCTTGACTCCAGGTGGTCCAGAACGCCACTGCTAAACTAATTTGCAATAAAAATAAATACAGTTCAGCATCTCATTGTTTGAAGGAATTACACTGGCTGCCAATGCGTCAAAGAGCTAGTTTCAAGCTCCTTTGCTTTGCGCATAGAACCCTGCATAAAAAAGGACCACACATTTTGCGAGATAAACTACAATTCCATGTTCCTTCGCGCAACTTGAGATCGCGTCACCAAGCTTACGCCTCAGTCAAACGCACGTCCAAGGCCAGGATGGGCGACCGATCCTTCTCCAAATCAGCTGCGGTCCTTTGGAACAACCTCCCTCTTGATCTCCGCCTGACAGACTATCTGCTGTTCAAAAAAAAACTGAAAACCACCCTGTTCCCTAGATACTGATCCTACCAAAGATCAACCTGCACTGCATTGCATTCTGTCCTAGCGCTGTGATGTCCCCCGGGATGAATGTTGCGCTCTATAAATACTCTAAAATACAAATACAAAATACAAATAAAGGAGGGGAATCCAAAAGGTAAATTCAATAACCATCATTTACACATCTCCATCTATAACAACAACACTGTTCTCATTCTGTCTTCAGATCGCAATCTGGAACTCTTTGCCGATCTCTTCTCCTACTTCAATAACATATTAGACATGGCCACTCCCCTGCCTGACCCCACGCAACTCCCCTCTGGCTCCTCTCCATCTAACAAACTCATCTCTCCCACCCCTCCTTACCCATTTATCCACAGGCTCCACCGCAGTCCATCACACCCCCTTCCCCAGCGATATCGCTGGCACTACCCCATGACAACAACAATGTGCCATTTTCACTTCCCACTCTTCTGTAGACCCCTGCACTTACAATCCCTTTAACAGGATCACTACATCCACTGCTTCCTCTCAATCTACTATTACCAAGACTTTGACTGCGGACCCCCCCATCGCCCGGTCTCGGCTAGTTCTTTACACTACAGTACTCCCCCCTGCCAGGAGCCTCTTTGGAATCGCAACACTTACTCCATGCTAGACACTATAAAATCTGAACTGCAGCTCATTAGGGCAAACATCCTTAAACTAGCTCATATCACTTGCAGCCTTGAACATAAGTGGACCTCATTTGCAACTCACCTCTAGACTAACAACACTCTAACTCACAATTGCCACTCTGCTTCTATCCCTGCCTATACCTGGATCACACATCCTGCTGGAGATCTCACTGAATCATAACAACTCCTCCCGATCCAATAGCCTAGTCATATAGTTATCGAACAACTATATACTCTCCCTCCTAGACACTTATAACCATGCTCCAACCGGCCATGCAATGCCTAGTACAAAAATCTAGATGATTATCACCCACCCTCTTAGGAGATCCCACCCCAGCACTAAGTGTATAAATAAAGCAAACCTCATACAAAATCCCATCTCACATACGCCCACAAAGACCTCCAAAACATCTCTCAAATGCTTGTTACTCAACTGTCACTCGGTATGAAACATGCGGCGGACATAGCCAATCTTATACTTAACCTTGACACCCTTTTACTCACTGAAGCATATCTGAACGAATTCTCATCCCCAATACTTGACATACTAGTCCCCTCTCCGGTCATGACATCATCAGACTAGACTGTTCAGGCCGTACAGGGGTGGCCTAGCCTGCATATACAGATCCACACTATCTATGAAACAATCACAATCTATGTCACTGCCGTCCTGCGAATACCTCAAGATCAACATCACTACCAATGACAATTCAACTTGTTCTCTTCACACGTTTTACCGCCCTCCTGGAGATAACCACACATTCATCGAACAGATCATGGAAATAATCTCCTCCAACAATGCGAAACATACCAACCAGATTTTCCTTGGCGACTTCAACATTTACTGGAACAACCCCAGCACCCTCTCGTGAACAGTTTTAAATCCTTCCTTCAGGACCTCAACCTTGTCCAAGCCTGCAAGAGCTAAGACCCATAACAAAGGGACCACCTTAGATTTAATCATCACAAAAGAGAACACCATACAAATTGAATCTATTCTGCCTTGTGACAGGACTGACCACCACTGCTTCACCTTCTTCATTACAGAAAGGGCAATTATGATGAAGGGCAATCCTGTGAAAACAAACATTGGGTCTGAAACACTTGCAACATTAACTCACTCAATATGTTGGCTTTTAGCTACAACATCCTGCTTCTGCCCTCTACCATGTATGATGCTCATGACCTCACCAAGCACTACATCAATTCCATGTAAAAAATCATGGACACCCTTTCCCCAAAATAATAAATAGAATCCCGTTTAAAAGATACAACCCTTCGATCAATTGTAACTTTGCCGATGAATGCTGATACCTCAGAGTAGCAGAAAGAGCATGGAGACATCTAACTTCAAACTTCTACGACAAAGACAGAACGCCTATAATAGGCACATTAGGAACTCCAAAGCAGCATTCTTCCAAAATCAACTTGACGCAGCATCTATCTACCAAAAAAACAGTTCGAAATTGTTAAAAACGACACAAACTGCAAAAGCGATCACCCATCCTCAGAAAACAAAATTCTACCTAACTGCGAAACCTTTGCCTCCTTCTTTGCTGGGAAAACCATGCTAATCACCACCAAAATCCAAAACACTATGAAACTTCTACCATGCAACCCCCCCTACATCCCACACCACTTGATCAGGAAGAATACCAAAGAAACCCTCATCTCACACCTAAAAATAACACTGACTGGTCTAGTTTTAATACCTTCGAAGAAAATGACATTTTGAAACTATTGACCTCACTGAAATACTCCTCACTCACCCAAGGCTCCATACTGGACTGCCTCAAAAGTGGACAGGTCAACCCCAAAAACTACCGCCCTATCTGAAACATCCAAACTCTTAGAAAAATGTGTGCACTTACAGCTTCGCAATCACATCGAGTAATTTCAACTCCTCGGCCAGAGTGATGCTGGCTTCCAGCCGGGCCACACCACCCAAACTGCCCAGGTACACATTGCTGGCGATGCCCTTCACTCACTCAATCAGAATGAATCTAGACTTGTCAGCGATGTTCAACACAATCAATCATGATACCCTTTTGAACCTATTAAAAAACAGAAAACACAGGATGGGTCTCTTCAGGACCGTGCGATAATGGTTTTCCTCTTTCCTTCACATTAGATCGCAGTGCATTCTAATCAACCATGCTCTTTCCGATCAATCAGGAGTGTCGCTTAGCATACCCCAAGGTACTACTCTCTCCCCAGTATTGTTTAACCTCTACATGGAGCCCCTAACTGAAATCCTTAAATTCGCCCACATCTCCTACCATATATATGCGGACGACACTCAACTCTGCATGAAAATCACCTTCCCCAATGACATCAATATCCTCAATGACACCCTGACAAAAACGCAATATTGGCTGATTCGTAACCACCTCAAACTCAATGCCCTCAAAACAGAATTCTTATTGATTTCTCCACCCGCTATCGTCCCCAGTATCAAAGACTGGCTCCCAGTTCTTACTGCCTTGAATTGTACCCCACATATCACTGACTCTGCTAAATACCTTGAGATAATCCTGGACAATGTCCTCTCCATGCAAAAGCACATCAGTGCTGCCACCAGAAGAGCTAACCATCAATTGCCTTTTCTAAGGAAACTAAAACCTTTCCTCCCCTTGGCAGACCTCAAAACTGCGATTCAAGGTCTTGTTTTATCAAAATTAGATTATGGTAGTGCTACACTTGTGCGCCAACCGAAAATCACTCTTGCACCACAGAAGGCTACTCTGAATGCGTCATCACTGGATTAAAAAAAAGTGATCCTATCACCCTGACCTCCAACCACTGAAATTGCTCCCCTATGAGGCTAGGATCCATCTCATAATTACATGTATGACCCATAAAGGGCTGCACCACAATACCCTCTCTTAACTGACCCAAAAACTGACCCTATCTGGTGGAAACAGACCTTCAGGAAACACAAGCAGCTCCCTTCTACTCAAGCCACAAAAATTCAACAAAAAGAAAACCTACAACCGATCCTTCTCCGGAATGGCCCCCATAATCTGAAACTCTCTCCCTCCCGAGATCAGATGCAACCCATTCACATCCATCTTCAGGAAAGAAGTAAAGATTCTTCTATCCAACAAATTCTTCTCGCACTGGGGACACTCCTCCCTCTCATCATGAACGACTCTTTCCTACCTGTTTGATGTCGCTTCTAATCACACCTTCGCTCATACTCCCGAGATCCACGCTGTTTTTCCTGCGTTCCCCAGCCATTTCCACACTGTTCTGACACCTATCGGACATATAACAGTTCTTATGATTGCCTATATGATCTTCTCTCGCTTCTTACCATTTGCCTACGTAAATTTTGACCTCCTGACTTAAACTATGTTCTTTTGTTCTTGTATGCTGCCTACTGTTTTGTATCATACCTTCCTTTGTTAATTCCTGTAAAGCGCTCTGTCAACCAAAAGGGTCTTGTTTGCGTTATATAAAACTCTAAAATAGATAAATAAATGCATACATAATTTTTACAATAACCAATAAGCAAATCTTTATCTACCTGGAAACCACCACCAGAAAATCAATTATGGTACGGTGAGCAGACACCATCATAAGCATCTCAGATCCACACTACAGGGTCTTGAGATACAAACTGTAAAAAGTACATTTCCCAGTGAAAGTACACCTTGGCGCAATTAAGAAAGACTAATTCTAAACACAACACAATGGACAAATAGGCCAAGCAATTATCTAAAATGCCAAACATTCATGCTATTACCACAATGGTGTCCATGTCACTAATAATATCAGTTATTTGTGTTGTTATACAAATTAGGGGTTCTTCTCACAACAGAGGCAATCACAACTGCAGGGAATGCATGTTGCTCAATGTATTGGAAATAACTCCAAACATAATGTTAAGAAATCCGCCATGAAAAGTAAAAACACAAATGAAAAACTTGAAGGGTACAGCATTAAAGGACTGGGGGGGGGAATATACCCCTGAAAGTTCAAGATCCTCATTCCTCCTTTAATGCAGAAAGCACAAATAAAAACTATTTCAAAATCCAATTAGAACAAGGCAAGGAAAATGAGGCACTAAGCTGGTGCACAAGAAAATATATCTGAGCTACAAGAAGGCTTGACCAGGGCTATTCATGTACATCTAACACCAAAAACATCTGTAATCAACTAAAATGTCCTTAAATTCACTCCTGGTCATCTCCTCATTAACCTAGACTTTTACATCTTGATGAGTGTTACAGATGTGTGATACTGTAAAGAAATGCATTGACACAAGGCATTATGTGGAAGGAAAATATTACTTACTCTGCAAGCATCTGTTCATGGCATGTAGTGCTGTAGATTCACATGCTGTGCATACTCCTGCCTTCTAGTGTTGAGCCTTAATGTGTGCAAGTTGTTTTTCTTTGAAGAAGTCTTCTCGATTCACAAGGTAGTGAGACTCCACCTCTTGCTGGCAATGCACATGGGCATTAGCTCCATTGTTAGATTGTTTTCCGCATGGAGGGTGAGGATGGAGATGGGCCAAGCAATACAGAAGAACGAGAGAGAGATGACCATGCAGGAAAAGTATAAATGATCACTGCAACAGCCAGAGGCTTCCGGGGAGGCGGGTGGGGACATGTGAATCTACAGTACTACATGCCACGAACAGATGCTTACAGGGTAAGCAACATTTTCCGTTTGAGGCATGAGTGACTGTAGATACACATGATGTGCATAGACTGTAAAGCAGTCCTTCCATAAGAAGTAGCTAATCTGTGACTGCTGCCATAGACTGAAAAAGCATACAGCTTACAGCCTGACCAACATTGTTTTGTTGGCATGCTAGAACATCCACACAATAGTGCTTTGTGAAAGTATGTGTTGTAGACCAAGTAGCTCCTTTGCAGATGTCAGCTATGGGAATGTTCCCCAGGAAAGCAGTCGAGGCCCCAATTTTTACATGTAGAATGGGCTCTTGGAGGAATTAATTGACTCTTGGAGGAATGGGCAAAGCCCTATTGGCTTTTGCATAACAGGTTTGGCTACATTTGACTATCCATCTGGCTATGCCTGATTTTGAGAGAGCTCGTCCTTTATGGGGTTTAGAAAAGGCAACAAGTAGCGGTTAAGTTTAGATTAGTAGCCACCCTATTAAATATTAGCATCAGTGTCAGTGATCACCTCAGTACATCAGGCAGGGCTGCCAGCAGTAACGTAAAAAAAGATTTGTCAATTTGGAATGCCTTTACATGGATAATACCTACAATGCCTATGGCACCAAGGTAATAATATTAATAATAAGTCCCCAAACATCAAATGATTTATCACTCAAATATCAGCTTTAAATATATTTTGCAAATTCAACCATTTTCCTTCTCCTAACATCAACTTAGGGGTTTTAAAGATACACACATTTTCGTCTTGAATACATGCTTTTCAATCTTAATTTTAATAGACATATTAATTCAGACAAGCAAAAGCTTTTAATTTAGTAGGCTGGAATGCACATAGGAGAGCTACTTACAAGTAGCTGGAGAGCTACCAGCAGCTCATGAGCTACTGGTTGGAGAATCTTGGTCTGCAACACAGTCAGGATGGAGAAAGAAAACTGGTAGTGCTATAGAATGGTTAAGGTGGAAGGGAGAGACCACCTTAGGGAGGAATTTAGGGTTCGTTTGACGACCTGCGTGCTTCCTCAAGGATGTTCATGCATTCAGGAAGAAAATTGAAATAATCAAACTCTAAGATCTCAGGAACCAGATCGCAAAGTTGAGAGTGTCCTGGGGTTGGAGTGCCTGATTTCTCCATGGTTCTTCGTGAGAACGTTCGGCCTGCAGGGGAGCCACTCACGAGGACCACTGAGAGCTCAAGAAGAGTGGTGAACCATGGTGTCGGACCCAGGTGGGAGCCACAAGGATGAGGGTGAGAGACGTCTGCCCGAAGTCTCAGTACTACAAATGGAAGGAAAGGGAGAGGCAGAAAAGCATAGGCAAATATCCCTGACCAGTTCATCCATAGCCCATTGACCATGGACTGCGGCTGTGGGAACCTGGAGGCGAAGTTTGGGCATTTTGCATTTTCTGACATGGTGAAGAGGTCCACGTTGGAAACTCCCCACCGCTGGAAGTACGTACGGAGGACTCATGGGTGGAGTTCTCACTCATGGACTTGTTGCTGCATCCTGCTGAGGAGGTCTGCAAAGTTATTGTCCACTCCTGGAAGATACTGTGCCAGCAGATGGATCTTGTGGTGGAGAGCCCACCACCAAATAGTCTGGGCTGACTGCTAGAGTTAAAGAGAGCGGGTGCCGCCCTGTTTCTGAAGGTAGTACATGGCTGTCATGTTGTCCATCCGTATGAGGACTACTTTGCCCACAATGTGGCGGAGCAAGGCCTTCAGCGCTAGGTAGACGGCTAACAGCTCCAGGTAATTGAGGTGGAGACCCCGATAACTGGGTTTCTACTGAACTCGGAAAGTCAGGTTCTGTAAATGTGCCCCCCCCACCCCGTGAGAGAGGCTTCCATTGTAATGATAATTTGTAGAACAGGTTAGCAAAAAGGACGCCCCTGCAACAAATTGCTGGTGTTCCACCACTGCAGAGAGCATTATTTGCAGCGGCTGATCAACACTAGATCTTCCAAGTGGCCCTCCGCTTGAGACCATTGATGCATTGAGCATCCTTGCAGCTTGTGCATGTGTAACAAGGCGTGGGGAACTATGGCGATGGAATAGTTCCTTACCTGTAACTCCAGTTCTCTCGTAGGGGAATTTCCATAAGTCATAAGCATTGAATAGTCCCACTCACATGAGGAGACCCTGGAGCAATTCTTTAATATATCTTCTTAAGCGAGATTTTCACCTTTCTTCAGGAAGGCTGTAAAGACATTTACGAAAAAAACAAATAATGCAGCCTATACACATAGGATATAATGGCCCAATTCTTCATCATGAAGTCAAAAAAAGGGCAGTACATTAAATATGAGAACAATTTAAGATGTTTTGCAAACAGCAGACATCTCCCTCACAAACCCCTTTTTCATGATAGAGATGAAGGAGTGCAGGACAAAGTCATTATATGGCTAAAATAGAGGCTGTGACTTTAAGAACACAGGGACCATCAGTATCCCATCATGCACAGGTGTGGTAGTTACTTCAGTTCTCTTTGAAGGCGATTTGAGATATATGTAGATTGTAAAGCTATCTCTGTCTATTCCACTGGGGAGGCGGAGGGTTGCTTATGACTTATCATGGAAATTCCCCTCCGAGAAAACTGGAGTTACAGGTAAAAAACTATTCTTCTCTCGTAGGGGAGTTCCGTGTATAGTCATAAGCGTTAAATAGAATAGCAAGCCCATCCTCACATAGCGCGGTGGAGGAGACTGAGGATGAACTAGACAGTTTAAGTGAATAGGTTTCTGAGGGAAGCCTGCCCTACTTGAGCATCTGCTCTAGCGTCAGAAGCTAGGCAGTTGTGCTTGGTGAATGTATGAACTGATTTCCAGGTAGCTGCTTTGCAAATTTCTGGACAAGGGATATTGCGCAGCAAAGCGGCAGTAGTTGCTTTCCCTCTAGTGGAGTGTGCTTTTTGTCTAGCTGAGAGTGTTTTGTTAGCTTTTTGATAGCAGAGCAAAATACATGAGACTATCCATCGGGAGATGGGTTGCTTAGAGGTGGCTAAGCCTGTACGGAGTGGACCGTAGTTGATAAACAATTGGTCTGATCTCCGGATGTCCTTTGTCTTGCCTAGAGAGAATTTAAGAACTCTCCTCACATCCACATAATGAAGAGTTCTTTCCACTGGAGTAGAGGGATTCTGAAAAAAGTGGGAAACCAGATTGTCGGGTTGACATGGAAGCCCGAAACTACCTTAGGGAGGAATTTACGATGAAATACGGTGTATGGTTCATGCAAACAGAGTACTTGGATCTCACTAAGCCTGCAGGCAGATGTAAATGTCACCAGGAAAGCGTCTTGTGTGTGCGCTCAAAGAGGTCCTGCATAAGGTGTGAAAGGACATCATTAAGCTCCCATTTAGGGGAAGGGCACCTAATAGGAAGAAAAACCTTCTTCGAACCTGCTAGGAAATCCTTAATGATGGGTACTCTGAAGAAAGATGTTTGTGAAGGGCATTTTCTGTAGGCAGTAAAAGCTGACAGGTGAACCTTTATAGATGAGAATTGTAAGCCAGATTGAGCCAAATGGAGTAAGTTTGGAAGAAAGACATCTTCCTGGCAAGTGGTAGGTTTCTTGCTCTTAGAAGAGCACCATATGCAGAATCTCCTCCATTTGAAGGCATATGCAGAATGTGTGGAAGGCAGCTTTGCCTCTTTGAGGATATTCATGCAATCTTGGGGTAAGTTCAAATTTCCATACTGCACTAGCTCAGGAGCCATGCAGCCAAACTCAAAGAGGAAAGATTGGGGTGTACCATTTAGCCTCTGAATTTCATCAGTAGGTCTGGTCTGCATGGCAGCTTGAGATGTGGACGGACGGACTAATGAAGGAGGTTCGTGAACCTCCATTGACGAGGACACTCTGAAGCTATGAGTATCATCTTGGCTCTCGAGTGGGACAGCTTGATGAGGACTGTTGGGATCAGGGGAATCAGTGGAAATGTGTGGAGAAATCTGCCTGACCAGCTGATCCATAGGGCATTCCCCAGCACCCCTGGCTGGAAGTACCTCGATGCGAAGCTTTGCCATTTTGTGTTTGCTGCTGTGGCGAACAAGTCTATGGCTCAGGTGCCAAAGTTTGAAGATGTTGTGAATTAGGTTGTCGTTTAAGACCCACTTGTGGTTTTATTGGAGGAGTCTGTTGAGAGAACTTTTGTACACCTGGAAGGTGAGTTGCAGTGATTGTTAGGTCTCTGGCCAGAAGCCATTTCCAAATTGTCTGGGCTTCGTGAGACAAAGGCCTGGACCTCATCCCTCACTGCTTGTTGAGCTAGTACCTGGCTGTTGCATTGTCCGTTTGATGAAGCAGGGAGTTGGTCTTGAACGATAGATGAAATGTCTTCAGCGCCAGATGGACTGCTCGCAGCTCCAGGAGATTGATGTGGTATGTCGATTCTCTCTGCGACCACTTACCCTGAATTTGGAGGTGGTACATGTGGGCTCCGCATCCTAGTAGTGAGGCATCTGTGACTATGGTTTGAGGAGGAGTCTCCTGATGGAATGGTGTACCTTGAGGTAGGTTGGTTGAAGAGCACCACCATTTCAAGGACAGCTTTGCCTGATGGGATAGCTGCATCTTGTCGTCCCAATTGCCTGTCAGTTCGTCCCACTGGTCTGCGAGGCATTCCAGTATTGGCCTCATGTGGAGATGGGTGTTTGGTGTGAGAAAAATGCAAGAGGCCATCGAGCCGAGTAGAGAGGATACTGTTCTCATGGTTTAACGAGAAGCTTTCATGAGAGCCTGAGAATTCTGAAGGATTGATAAGCATCTCTCCTCCAAAGGACACACTCTTGCTTGCCGGGTGTCGATGGAGACCCCTAGGTAGTGTAGTAGTTGCACTGGGACAGAGGCTGACTTTGTGTGGTTGACATGAAAGCCCAGGTGTTGTAGGAGGATGCAAGTCCAGTTGTAGTGAAGCTGAGCCTCCTGTAATATGGATGCCTTCATCAGACAATCATCTAGATATGGGTAGACAAATACCTTGTGTTTCTGGAGAAGGGCAGCAACTACTGCCATGCACTTTGGAGAATGTCCTTGGTGCTGACTTCAAGCCGAATGAGAGAATTTGGTACTGATGGTGGTTGTGACCCACTACGAACCTCAAGACCTTTCTATGCTTGTGAGGAATTGGAATATGAAAGTATGCGTCTTGAAGGTCGATGGAGCAGAGCCAATCCCTTGGTGTAATTGAGGGTAAATTTGGTATAATGACTGTATCTGGAATTTCCTCGCCAAATCCATTTGTAGGCCATTTTGAGGACGAGAATAAGTCTGAATTCGTTCGTGTCTTTCTTTTTGGCAAGAAACTACCTGGAATATATCCCAGTGCTTCACTGTTGAGGAGGAATAGGTTCCACCACCAGCTTTTGTAAGAGGATGTTGACCTCAGCTCGTAACTGTGGTAGTTGGTATCTGGATAGTTTCAGAAGTATGGACGTTGGCGGACTGGTGAATCTGAGACAATGTCCATTGCGAATAATGTTCAGAACCCAGGTGTCTTGTGTGATGTTTTTAAACTCTTCCAGACAATGATGGAAGCCTCCCCCTACCGAAGTGGGTAACGAAAGAGGGGGAAGGGAAGATTCAAGGTTTTGAACCTGATTGTTTACCTCCTTGAGCAGGCAGTTGGCTTGATCTTCCTTGAGCTGCTTTCTCTGGTAGGACTGGCAGGATCGTAGGTACTGTTGTGACTGTGTAGCAGTTTGTTGGCTGCCCTGATACCAACGAGGGGTTTGAACCCTCTGTGTAGAAAAATGGCATTGGAATGGCCTGAAGGTTTTCTTTGGCTCTTAGGTTTTTCTAAGCTGACGGCTTTTAAAGTCTCCATTTCTGCCTTCATTCTCACCATTTTGTCATCGGTGTGAGTACCAAAGAGAGTGGTACCAGAAAACGGCAGATTGAGAATTTTTTGTTGTGATTATGGTTTGAGAGAGGTAAGGCTAAGCGAAGAATGTTGTCGGAGAGCGACACAGCGGCAGTATTCGTGTGCGGCAAGGTGTAGGAAGCTGGCTCTGTATATACTATACCAAAGTAAGGCATAGTGTGCACAGAGTCCAGTGGATCCCCAGAGGCTTTACAGAGGCTAAAGTAGATAATACCTTACTCTCTTTTGTGGTAGTGTGGTTGAGCAGCTAGGCTTATCAGAGGGCTGTGTTAAGCATTTTTTGTACACACTCAGGCAAGAATTGATTACACACAATAAAAGACTGAATCCAAGACCAATTGTTTTGTATAAAAATATTACTTTGTTACCTTTATTTATAGAACCAAGAGTTAACTCAGCTGCAGGTAAGTTCCAGTTTAAAATAGCAATACTTTTCAGACACAGTAGAACTGTCTCTGTGGTGTCGATCAACAGCAGCAGTAATTTAGCAATGGTCAAGATAGACTCTTAGAGCAAATATCAAGAAATGCAATACAATCCTATTAGAGGAATACAGTTCATTTACAGGTATGTACTCGACTTACACATTAAAAGCCTTAGGGGTTTTACACCAACACTGAACAAGGTTCAGATCAAGGTAGGTACTGCACCACCAGCGGCACTGGGGCGGCGGGTGCAGAGGTCACTGAGCTCAATTTTAGTCAATGGAGACTGGTGGCACCCACAAGAGGTATTGGTTTCAGGAAGTAATCCCCGGTTTCAGGGCACAGGCCCCGGGGATTAAGTACAGGGGGGGCCACAAGGGAGCACTAAGCATACACCACCAGCAGCACAGGGGCGAACGGATGCAGAGTGGAAATCAGCATCGGGCGCTTAATGCAAGAGAATGGGGGATCTTGGTCGCACAAAGAGGCTCCAGGCTCGGACCAGGAGGCCGGACAAAGGTGACCAACAGCTGGGCAGACAAGTAGAGGTGTCAGTGGACACCTGGGCATCATCAGCTGTGCTCCTCAAAGTTGGGGGGCTGAGGATGCAGGGGTGCCTATGGACGTCTGAACTTCTTTACCAGAGCAAGTCGCGGTCAGGGAGACCCTTTAAGATGAGGCTGCAGGCGTCTTTGTGGAGTCCATGAGAGGTCAGCCACTAATGGTGATGGAGCAAGGACTCACAATAAGACTTGCTCGTAAGCAATCTTCTCACAGTATTAATTAATTTATACTAAAATTCTGTAATGTCTTTATTAACACCTTAACCGCGGCGGCAATTCTGCCGCGGTGCGGGGCGTTCCATTAAGTGGGCGGGCCGCGTCGGCCAACGGACATGCGCAGCACTACCGAGGTAGTGCTCGCGACGGCCGTTGGCCGACGGGCGCACTTAAAGGGTTAATAATGTGCATACACAACATTTTATCCAGATGATGCTTGCCTATGTGTTTTCACTAATAAGTAATCCTCGTCTAATCCAAAATGGCCGCTAAAGCGCGGGAACTCTACTGCGCATGTGTCAACCATATCACGTGGTATGACGTCTTTTTTTGCTTGGAGGGAATCTTTTGCTTCTGCGCAGTGTATGCTAAAATGGCTGCTTTATGTTCTCACATGCTAAAGCCTTCGCATTGCTGAAATTAATAATGTGGTATTCTAACGCTACTAATGCGGGATAGACATTTATAAATAAATGGGAGTAAAGTAGAAGTAGGTGGTATACAGTGAAAACCTTTATTTTTGATTTTAATATGTTTCTTCTTTGATTTCTATTAGTTCGTAAAATGGGCCTGGGTTAACTGAACAGCAGCTCAAGAGCCATGTGACCTGCGCATGCGCTCTGAAACTAACCATGCAAAGCGATGAAGTCAACTTGGAAGATGTCCAAGGACATGACCCGCTGATCACCTTCACCGTTCATCTGAGATGTCCTACCAATTGAAACATTTTATATACACTTTATATTAAAATTGTCGTGAGACGGGTGGGAAATAAAGCAAATGTATTAATTGAAAGGGGCGGCATTTTAAAACAATGGGCTTAAAGAAATTGAACTAAATTGACATGGTTTGAGGATCAACCCCCTGTCCCTGTCCAATCAGAAGTAGTGGGCCCATAATTTTGAAACATTAATGGGAGGTACCTGGGTGCAGAAGGGTATAATAGATATAGAATTAGCTAATTAGTTAGCTCAGAATATAGGGCGTTAGCGTGGAGGCTGTCAGTTTTGAGAACCACAGAACGAGCTGATCGATTGCAGACTGAACCGCTGTCCAAAGAGGTCCTGAGGTGGGGGCGGCGGATTCCATTAGAAAAAAAACACGGAAGAATCGAGGAGGAACAAAGTGTCAGAGAGGGGAACGACGCAGGCGTCGTTGGTAGAGAGGTCACCTATCCTGTCCTGAACCTGGTCTGGAGGTCTTTGGTCTTCATCTTTCTTGGGACCCTTTTCCAACTCCTTGGCCAAGGGGTTTGGTTCTCACACTTTTAGGTAACTATAAAGGAATAATCTTAGTTTGTACTGCTGTCTCTATCTTCTCCTTTCTGAGGGACCGTCATTTGTGATTAATAGGTGATATTATAGTGTGCTTCCTCCTTGATATGCGATTAAGTATTATGTGGTTTGTAATTTACTCTGCTAAAGAATTTAGATAAACATTTTAAAACTTCCTGAGTCAGTGGTTATTTCAGGTGTTTATGATATTATATTTGTATGTTCTCATTTTATCCCCAATTATCAAAGGTCCATTGGTAAGTCATTACTCTTCAATCAGGAAAGGTAATTGGTAGCAGGGAGTTTGATAAAGAGTACAACTGATTCCCACCAGCGGGAATTATTAGTTAGCGTGAATGAATGGGCCCAGGTGATAATTTTATGTATGAATGCTTGTTGCTAGTAACCCGCTGGATCAGTTTTCTGGTAGCAGAGGATGGTTTTACTTTGTTAATTGGGTAATGAGAAGTTTATTTTTATGAACTAACATCCGTTGTTTTAAAGTTTTGTTTTATGTTGTCTAGAAATCCCCGGGGAATTTGAATAGCGGATGGTAAGTGGAAGCCATACTACAGTGAGGTTATCTGTCAGGCAGAAATAGTACTGAGAAGTTAAGCAGGGCTATCAGTACTTGTTAGGGACTCTGTGCAAGTGAGTGATAGCAAAGGAATACGCTGGTGAAAATTTGATGTTATATCACCTAGAAAGGGTAACATTGAAGGAGTAGCAGGTATTTCCGAAGCTTATGTGAAGAGTAAACGGAAGGGTTTTACTCGTAGTGTATGTTTAGTAAACGGAAAGGTTTTACTAAGTATGAGAAAAACTATCTTTTCCAATTTAGAGAAACTGGCACGATAGCGAATGTATTATATTATTATTGAATTTTAATAAGAAGCTTTGAGAAAATAAAGTTTTTCGTACGATTTTGTAAAGGGAGGGTCAGCTGACGGAGTAAAAGCTGACGTTACAAACGCTGCGCTGGGATTGGTCGACACAGCGGGCGTGGAACAAGCTTGTAAAGGAGGGGTCAGGAGTCAGGAGTAATACTGACGTCACGGGTGTTGCGCTGGGATTGGTTGAAACAGCGAGGGACAGAGAAGCACAGATTGTAAAGGAGGGGTTGTCAGACAGACGTCACAGAAAAACCGCGCTAGGATTGGTTCCGCGATAAATGTTAGCTGGAATTTGATTGGTTGTCAGCATAGAAGTCGAAATCTTAGTGGACAATGTAGATTATATGTGGAAACGTGATCTGACTTTGACAGGAACCCGTCCAGACAGGAGATTTTTAGGTTTTGCAGAATATAATTCAATACATAGATATTTACCCAAAATGTACGGAGAAAAGAAAAAAATTTCATTTTTACAAAAGATTAAGAATTATTTTAAAAAGGATAAGCCAATCAAAACTAGGGAAGGAATTATCATTCCACCAGCAAAAACGCCCGCCTCATTCATGATGATGGAGAGGGGTTATCATACTTGCGTATGGTTAGAAAATTGGATAGAATATACAAAAGATGACGGAATATTAGCTTTCCCAGAGAATGGTACTTTTAATGGGAGAGTACTTCAAAATTTTAGAGTAAGAATGAATGAATTAGAACCCAGACCAAGATTAACGCAATACGAAGCCCTAGAAGAATGGGAAACAGAGGCATTTGAACGTGATAGACCCAGAAGCAATAGGGGTTATAGGGGATTTTTCCCTAGACACCAAAATGAGACACGAGAAAGTCAGATGAAACAGTGGAGACGAGCGATGCTTACCGAGGGTTTGTATCCAGTATTCATGACAGATGAGCCATTAGGGAGCAAATGCAAAGAAAAGACAAAACACATGACAGGGTTTGGAGAATCCGAAGATGAATTTATGGAAGAAATATTAAAGAACCCTCCACCATATCAGGAAGGGTCATGTGGATGTTCCCCAAGTGCACCAATTCTGAGAACACCATTGGTACCTCAAGTACTGCATAATCCACCAGTTAATAGGGTACTTCAGGATAAGGAAAGAGAGGCTCTAGACAGGAACAGAGCAGAATTGATACAGAAAATAACACAGTTGAATGTACATCCTGATTCCCTGACCATACCTGTAACCATTGGTCCCGTGGTCCCTTTATATGGTGACAAAGTAAATTGCCCAAAGCCTTTAGCTATGCCTACGCCTGTGGAGATTCCTAAACACGAAGCAGTAATAATTGATGATCATATCAGCGATTGTGAATCTATGATTTCACTAATGGATTTGCCTATTCGAGAATCCGCAAATAGCACCCCCAGAAGAATCACACCTAGTTGCTCAAAAGAGGTAAATATAATAACATCGCCAGGAACTAAAAGTGCAACAGTAGTAACTCCAGAAGACTTAGAAAGATGGGCACAAGGAATAGACAGACAAAGTTCACCCCCAAAGATCTTGGACATTTATAAATTAAAAGTCGAATTAGAAGAAATGATAGCAGGCAATGTAGGAGTAGATCGTTTAAATACCTACAGTGAAGAAGAACTATTGTTCATATGTAGGAGCATAACCAGAAATGTAAAAATATTCCATGAAAAGTTAACAGATTTGGCTTCAGAGATGGGAATTGAAATAAGGAAGTCAAAGGTACTACAGAGACCATATCGAGCAGAATTTACTGACAAAGATTTAGAAAATATGAATACATCTGGTAGGAAATTACAAGTGAAAGAATTAATGTCAGTATTACAGAAATGGGGAGAACTGGATAAATGGAAAACTAGATGGCCAAAGAAAAAGGAAGAGGCACGTTTCAGTAGAACGACTTCCGAATATTTATTGAAGGAAACAGGAAAAGTAGAACAGATGTACCCGATGCAGGAAGTTCCAGGAGGAGGTTATGTTCATGTCCCATGGAGCAGGCAAGGCATTTTGTCATTTACAAATGATTTTCCAAAGTTGAGAGAGAAACCAATTGAATGGTACAAGCAGGTTGAGAGGTTTGTGAAAGTTTCAAAAGTTTTGTTAAAGGACCTAGATGGTTTGTTTGACATAGTGGTACCTGCCGATTTATGGACAGATTGTAAAATTACAATCGACTGGCCTAGTGAAGAGTATCCTAGAGATCCAAAGACAGGTGCCCCATCAAATGATGTGATGAAAAAGTATCACCAGGTAATAACTTATTTGAAAGGGAAAATACCACCAAAAGAAACAGATTGGGTGAAAATAGACAGGACTACCCAAGAGGCAAGTGAATCGGTACATGCCTACTACGAACGTCTATTACAGGTGTTCAAACAGTACAGCGGTTTTGAAGATATTGGGGATAAAAATATGAGTCAGTTTGTCTATCGATTTGTTTATCGTCTAAAACCAGAGATTTGTCAGATGATTAAGCAACACATGTTATGTTGGCAGGGAAAACCTATCGATGAAATTTTGAAATATGCTAAATATTGTGGAGATGACATTGAAGACAGGCACAAGAAACTACAAGAAAAAGTGATGTGGGCTCAAGTGAAAATGGCTGAGCGACAGGGAATTAATTTGGATAATCCAACAGAAAGTCAGGGAAAAGAATCAGGAACGAATGGTGACACAGGGAATGGTGGAAAAGTGAGAGGACGAATGAGTAGAGAAGAGGCTAAAAAGAAATTTCCTTGTCATGGATGCGGAAAGTTGGGACATTGGAAGAACGAATGTAAAAAGATTCAAAATAATAATGGCCCAAATCATAATTTAAATCCACAGGCGCAGAATGACTCACAGCAGGGTGTAAATCCTCAGAGTCAGTTGCCACCTGCCCCTATACAGGGTAATGTAAGCAGAGCAAAGCACGGTACAGACGTCGGATATCAAGGAGGAAGTGGTAAGAATGATTATGTAACTTCACAGTTTCTTTTACAGGATGATTTTAATCCATATGATTATCAATGACGGTGCCTAAGAGAGGGGAGAAGGAGTGCGTACTTGGCGCATCCTTGCCGGTAGATCAGTCAGGTCCATATGTTGGAGGGAAAGTAAAAGGTAATGATATCACTTTTCTTTTGGACACTGGTGCTACCCGTTCTACTGTAAGAACAGCAGACATCCCAGACCTCCCTCTCTCTGGAGAAGCTATCCAAGTTGTAGGTGTAGCAAATCAAAAGATCAGAACACCCCTTACTGAGCCCATGGAAGTAAGAATAGGAAACTTCCGAGAAATGCACCAATTTGTGGTGTGTGATTCCAGTCCAGTAAATTTACTGGGCAGAGATTTACTGTGCAAAATGAATTGCACTATCTTTTGCACACCGGATGGTGTTGCAATACAGACCCCGGATGAAGATCATGTTTACAAATTCATGATAGCCAAGCAAGGTACGGAAGTAGATGAGATGTTCTCCTTGATAACCAAAGATGAATTACCAGAAGAGTTAAGAACTACAGTGAGCTCTAAGGTATGGGATTTTACTGGGAAAGAAGTAGGTCTTATGGCAAAAATAGACCCAGTGAAGATCACTGTAAAAGAAGGTGCAATTTTCCCAAATACCAGACAGTACAAAATGAGTGCAGAAGTAAAGGCAGGAGTTACTGAAGAAATTGGCAGAATGGTGAAACAAGGCATATTAAAAGAAGTTTTGAGTAGCCCTTGTAGTTCGCCAATCATGGGTTTGAAAAAGCCTAGTGGAAAATATAGGATCGTTCAGGATTTGCGGAAAATTAATAAAATTGTGGTACCTTGTTGTCCTATAGTACCAAATCCTGCAGTGATCCTATACCAGATACCATGGGATGCAGAATGGTTTACTGTAATTGATCTGTGCCAAGCATTTTTCTCAATACCATTGCATCCAGATAGTCAATATCTGTTTTCGTTTAAATTCGAAAACCATGTGTACGTGTGGAATCGTGTTCCTCAGGGGTACACAGAAAGTCCTTCCATTTTTAATCAAGTACTGAAAAGGTGCCTAGAAAAATTAATACTGCCCAGGAACTCAATCTTGGTACAGTACATAGACGACTTGTTGGTCGCATCAAGAACACATGATGATTGTGTCGCAGATTCTATTGCATTACTCAACCATTTGGCTGAGGAAGGACACAAAGTGTCACCTGAAAAATTACAATTTTGTACCACGACAGTTAAATATTTGGGACACCAAATTGAAAGAGGGAAAAGAAGAATAACGTCTGAAAGAATAAAAATAATTAAACAAATGAAAATGCCAGTAACACAAAGAGAAGTGAGAATGTTTCTTGGAATAGTAGGATACTGTCGACAATGGATTATAGGGTTTTCACTACTAGCAAAGCCTTTAATTCAGTTAACCAAAAAGAAAGCAAAAGATCCAGTTGAATGGGATGATGAAAGTGCCGGTGCATTTGTAAAATTAAGAAATGCTTTGTGTGAAGCACCTGCCTTGGGCATGCCTGACTATACAAAAGAATTCACACTGTTTTGCTATGAAAGAGAAAGTTGTGCACTTTCAGTGCTAACTCAAAGACATGGACTAGACAGGCGTCCTATAGCATATTTTCTGCTACATTGGACCCAGTGGCTGCAGCATTGCCAGGCTGTTTAAAGGCAGTTGCTGCTACCTGTATGAGCATTGAACAAAGTGAGTCAATAGTAATGGGATATCCTGTTAAAATGTTTGTCCCACATGCAGTTGTGATCCTGTTGACAAGAACTAGAACTCAGCATCTCACACCTAGTCGGATGACAAGATATGAGCGAATAATTCTAGGAGCTGAAAATGTGACCATAGCTAGGTGCACAGTTGTAAATCCTGCTACATTATTGCCAGATCCATATTGTGAAGAAGTTAAGGACGATCCAGAACATGACTGTTTGCAGGTCACAGAGTTGTGTACCAAACCGCGTCCTGACATACAGGAAATGCCCCTTAAGAACCCAGATAGGGAGCTGTTTGTGGACGGCTCATGCCTAAGGCATGAGGATGGCAAATTGAGTGCAGCCTATGCTGTATGTGAACTTTCTGGAATAGTCGAAGCATCCTATTTACCAGGAGTCAAATCTGCACAAGTAGCTGAATTAATTGCTTTAATCAAAGCCTCCAAAATTGGGAAAAATCTAAAAGTAACCATATTTACGGACAGTCAATATGGGTACGGGGTTGTGCATGATTTTGGCCAACTGTGGATGCAGAGGGATTTCATGACTTCTTCAGGATCCCCAATCAAAAATGGGCAGTTTGTAAAGGAATTATTGGAGGCAATACAATCACCAAAAGAATTGGCAGTGGTGAAATGTGCCGCACACCAGTCAGGAGATGACTGGGTGGTAGCCGGTAACAGATACGCAGACCTAATTGCTCAACACTGTGCCAGAAACAGATTGGCAGTAAACAGAAAAGTCGAAAGGATGGGAATCAGCTGCCAACTTATGCTATGTTCAACACCTGAAACATGGAATGATGTGAAACGATTGCAGGATGATGCTGAAGAGAGTGAAAGGGATGTTTGGATAAAAATAGGGTGTAAACGAAGAACAGATGATGACGTGTGGGTTTATTCAGATGGCAGACCAGTCATGCCTGATTGCCTGATTTCACAAATGGCCAGAATGTATCATGGAGACACACATGTAGGGAGAGATGCCATGATTAGACTTTTCAGACAAAGTTGGTACAATCCAAAATTTAGAGCTGCAGCAGAGAGTCTTTGCCAAAGGTGCTTAACTTGCCAAATGAATAATCCAGGAAGGAGAACAGTAATTGGTTTGGGAAAAATTGGAAAGGCAGAAGGTCCATTTGTGAGATTGCAGTTAGATTTCATTCAGTTACCACCATGTAAAGGACTGAAATATGTGCTTGTCATAGTGTGTCTGTTTTCAAGGTGGGTGGAGGCTTACCCTACCAGGAGGAATGACAGCATAACAGTTGCAAAACTGTTGTTACGAGAACTCATTCCACGGTTCGGTTTCCCAGTAACTTTGGAATCAGATAGAGGAGTCACTTCAATAACGATGTAATTCGAATAATCTGTGAAGCATTTAAAATTGAACAAAAATTGCACTGTGCGTACCGCCCAGAGGCTTCTGGAGTGGTTGAACAAATGAATGGCACAATAAAATCAAGATTGTCAAAGATGTGTGCATCCACATCGTTAGATTGGCCAGATGCATTGCCTCTTGTCTTAATGGGACTCAGAAGCATTCCTGATAGAAATACAGGATTGAGTCCACATGAAATCATCATGGGAAGAGCAATGAGACAAGCCCATGTACCTGGAAATAAACTGCTGAACATAACTGATGATATGGTTCTAGATTATTGCAAAGCATTGGCTGACCTCGTGCGTTCTGTCTCTCACCAGGTTGGAGAAGACGCAGTTTCCAGGCAGCCTGAACAAGAGCATGATCTCAACCCCGGAGACTGGGTGGTAGTGAAGCATCACACCAGAGAAACGTGTTTATCACCCAGGTGGGGCGAACCTTGTCAGGTTATATTGGTTACAAACACAGCAGTGAAATGTGCAGGATTGCCTAATTGGATTCATGTAAGCCACACCAAAAGGGTGCCAGTTCCTGAAGGAAAAGATCCTCAGTCAGCATCAATAGCTGAGGAAGCTGAAGGTTGGCCAACTGAAGAATCCCAAGTGATAGATTCGGGAGAAGCTGAAGAAGAACAACCAAGCACAAGTCAGGACTGGATACCAGTGGTCGATATACCAGAAGTTTTCATCAAAACAAGAAGTAGAGCTAGATTAGAGGAAATTAGTGAGGACCAGATAGGTGAAGAAGAAGCAGCTCAGGATAGGGAGATTGAAACCATAAGAGAACCTGAGCAGGCCCAGATAGGGAAAGGAAATTGGGCTCAAATTGACAACGAAACAACAAAATTTGAGCAGGGACAGACAGGTTCAGAAGAACGCGGTCAGGCTGCAGAAGTACAAAGTGCAATAAGCCCTGATCAGAACCAGTTAGAACAAGAAAAACACGTTCAGGGAGAAGAAAACCCAGAAAACATCGAACAAGAAAACATCAAGCATGAAAACGTCAATCCTGAACAGGGCAAGTTAGCAGAGACTCGCACTCAGGCAACTGAAGAAACAACAACAAGACCTGAACAAGAGCAGATAGAAGGGAAACTGAAATCGAGGACAACCAATTTGTGCCACACCTTGAAAATAAAAGAGTTTTTGGAAAAGACTCGGAAGGTGAAGATACAGTGCAAACAAAGAAAGTCAGAAAAGGTGATCATTGGCCAAGTGTCATCAAAAGAGTGAAATACCATATAGTAACACGAAGTGAAGACCCAGAACAAGTAAATGAAGTAACAAGCTTATCTGGACAAACAAGTGGAACTGAAAAACGAAAAAGCAAAAGATTGAAACTCGTGAACAATAAGTTTAAAGGTCCAGATTGGACTTATATAATACTTGAAGACTACGAGAGTTCAGAGTCAAGTGAAAGTGGTGACGAAGGAACAAGTGCAGAACTGACCTATGAAAAAGAAGTGAAACCTCCTTGATAAATATTAAAGTCTTGAAAGAAAAAAGAAAAGAAGAAAAATCTTCTTTGTCAAAAATGACGGACGACAGAGTTTCTGGGAGACCGAAATGGAAATGTTGTAAAAGATGCTGTGCTATATGCATATGTAGTCTGGTAGTGCTGCTTATAGTGTGGTTAGTTGTGATTGTAGCAATTCCTTACCTTATGATAATGGACAAAAAGATTAACAACGAAACTAAGGGAAGGATAGATAACTTGAAAGGTGATAGAGTAGAAATAGAAGCAGAGGATGAACCAGATTTTCATCACGTGGTAACAGATAATGATACTAGTTTAAATGTTTTCACTAAATTATTGTTTCAGTATGTAGATACAATGGAAGTAAGTGACTGTTATGTCTGTATGAAGTTACCTGAATCAGTAGCAGAAGGATTAACATATCATTATTTGCCTTTAACTTATGGCATATTATGTAGTGTACTAACTAGTTTATTTTATAGAACAGGGAAACTTCAGTATTATTATTCAAATATAGATGTGATATTTTCAGAGGTTCCTATTAGAAAGAATCTGAACCCAGTGCTTAGTAGTCAAGATGCACAATTTATGGGAGAATTTTTCTTAACAATGAAGTCAATAGACATAACACATGCACATAGAAGCAATCTAACATGTTCATTACGTGAAGAAGAAAAGATATTTTTGAACTTAGTTGAGAATAGAAGACAGAATTTCCAAAAGAAAGCGTCTGAGCATAAAGCTCATCTTCCACCTTGGGCTGAGAAAGAGGGTATTTACACACCTGGCAAAGCTCAAGCTGCTATGGCTCTGGATTTTGTAAAGACAGGGAAAATTTGTCTACATAGGTTAAAGACTGATTATAACAATATTTTCATCGGTACCAGTGAATGTGAACATAATTTCTTAATTCTTGGAGGTTGGGGACTAAAAGGAGGAACAGATTCAGTTTTTCCTGGAATCTATTATGTGTGTGGGAATAAGGCTTACTTTAGGCTTCCTGCACGGTGGTATGGAAGTTGTTATTTTGGAATAGTTTTTCCAAAAGTATACCACGTAAAAAGAAACACTGGGAGCAATGAAAATAATAGTGAATTAAAACGTAGTAAAAGAGCTAGTTTTTCAGAAATTGTAGGTGATATATTTGGTGCATTGATACCTTCAGTGGGAATAATTCTGAACTCAAGGAAAATATGTAAATTGTCTACAGTGGTTGATCGTTTATCAACGGATACTGCTGGAGGATTTCTAATGATTAATGCGGAGATGGTTGCGATTAGATCTATGGTTATGCAAAATCGACTTGCTCTTGATATAATATTAGCAAAAGAGGGCGGAGTCTGTAAATTGTTGAAAACGAAACATTGTTGCACATATATTCCGGACAAAAGTGCAGAAATCGGAACATATATAAAGAATATTACTAAACTTGAGAAGGAACTGAAACCACTGGAAGTTGATAGTGTATGGGAAAGATTGACAAATAGCATTGCGTCAATTGGTACCTGGTTTACTAATGTAGGAAAAGGACTTATAGGTCAAATATTAGTACCCGTAGTAGGGATAGCAATAATAGTATTGTCAATAATGATATGGTGCAAATGTTGTAGAAAGAATGAAACATATAGGGTGACAGGAAAAGGCAAGAAACGGAAATTTGATGAAATTGAATTAGAAGACCTGAAAAGTGAAATATACAAGAAACTGAAAGGAGAGGATAAGATTAGACAATGAAAAAATGAGAATGTGACAAAAATATGTTAAGTTGGCATCTGGTTATAGGTAGTTTGATGGCTCAGAAACGCCATCAGAGAGGGGATTGATGGAGCAAGGACTCACAATGAGACTTGCTCGTAAGCAATCTTCTCACAGTATTAATTAATTTATACTAAAATTCTGTAATGTCTTTATTAATAATGTGCATACACAACATTTTATCCAGATGATGCTTGCCTATGTGTTTTCACTAATAAGTAATCCTTGTCTAATCCAAAATGGCCACTAAAGCGCGGGAACTCTACTGCGCATGTGTCAACCATTTCACGTGGTATGACGTCTTTCTTTGCTTGGAGGGAATCTTTTGCTTCTGCGCAGTGTATGCTAAAATGGCTGCTTTATGTTCTCACATGCTAAAGCCTTCGCATTGCTGAAATTAATAATGTGGTATTCTAGCGCTACTAATGCGGGATAGACATTTATAAATAAATGGGAGTAGAGTAGAAGTAGGTGGTATACAGTGAAAACCTTTATTTTTGATTTTAATATGTTTCTTCTTTGATTTCTATTAGTTCGTAAAATGGGCCTGGGTTAACTGAACAGCAGCTCAAGAGCCATGTGACCTGCGCATGCGCTCTGAAACTAACCATGCAAAGCGATGAAGTCAACTTGGAAGATGTCCAAGGACATGACCCGCTGATCACCTTCACCGTACATCTGAGATGTCCTACCAATTGAAACATTTTGTATACACTTTGAACTAAAATTGTCGTGAGACGGGTGGGAAATAAAGCAAATGTATTAATTGAAAGGGGCGGTATTTTAAAACAATGGGCTTAAAGAAATTGAACTAAATTGACATGGTGTGAGAATCAACCCCCTGTCCCTGTCCAATCAGAAGTAGTGGGCCCATAATTTTGAAACATTAATGGGAGGTACCTGGGTGCAGAAGGGTATAATAGATATAGAATTAGCTAATTAGTTAGCTCAGAATATAGGGCGTTAGCGTGGAGGCTGTCAGTTTTGAGAACCACAGAACGAGCTGATCGATTGCAGACTGAACCGCTGTCCAAAGAGGTCCTGAGGTGGGGGCGGCGGATTCCATTAGAAAGAAGACACGGAAGAATCGAGGAGGAACGAAGTGTCAGAGAGGGGAACGACGCAGGCGTCGTTGGTAGAGAGGTCACCTATCCTGTCCTGAACCTGGTCCGGAGGTCTTCGGTCTTCATCTTTCTTGGGACCCTTTTCCAACTCCTTGGCCAAGGGGTTTGGTTCTCACACTTTTAGGTAACTATAAAGGCATAATCTTAGTTTGTACTGCTGTCTCTATCTTCTCCTTTCTGAGGGACCGTCATTTGTGATTAATAGGTGATATTATAGTGTGCTTCCTCCTTGATATGCGATTAAGTATTATGTGGTTTGTAATTTACTCTGCTAAAGAATTTAGATAAACATTTTAAAACTTCCTGAGTCAGTGGTTATTTCAGGTGTTTATGATATTATATTTGTATGTTCTCATTTTATCCCCAATTATCAAAGGTCCATTGGTAAGTCATTACTCTTCAATCAGGAAAGGTAATTGGTAGCAGGGAGTTTGATAAAGAGTACAACTGATTCCCACCAGCGGGAATTATTAGTTCGCGTGAATGAATGGGCCCAGGTGAGTATTTTGTGTATGAATGCTTGTTGCTAGTAACCCGCTGGATCAATGGTTTCGAGGTCAGGATCGCTGGGGAGACTGGGGCCACTCCGTTTTGGGCCATGGGTGTCGGGTGCAAAGTGGGCAGGAGTCCCGGTTACAGCTGGATCCAGAGTCATTGGAGTTGGTTTCTTGTGGACAAGGCCGCTGTCCTCAGGAAAGCTGGTCTGTGTTGAAGTGCAGGCAGTCTTCCTCGCGTTCAGGAAGCCGCTGGAAGCAGGACAGCAGGACAGATGTCGTCTTCTTGCAGAGTCTTTAAAGCAGGAGACAGGCTGGTAGGGCTCGGGCCAAGTCAGTAGTCGTCTTCAGACTTTGCTTCACAGAGTCTTCTCCGTCCTTCTTTTTCTTAGGTTGCAGTAATCTAAGGATCAAGGGTCAAGGGTTCATAAATACTGAATTTAGGGGAGTTACAGGTACTGGCAGGCAGCAGCCAATGGGCTACGTACCTTTAGGGTGACAGCACCCTTTGTATGTCCCTTCCCATTGGGTAGTGGGCATCCCATAAGCTGATTGGTTAAAATAAATCCATCCAACATGGAGGATTTTCAAAGGATGGTGTCACCTCGGTCTGAGACATCCTAGGGATGGTCCTGGCAGAGAGAGGACACACCTCTCCTGCTTTCTAATTTTCCTGCTGACTTTGCTGCTAAAAGTGAGCCTTGGTCAGAGGGGTGGGCATCTACACTAGCTGGAGAGGCCCTGGCTAGCATAACAAAGGGAAGAGGCCTTTGAGGCGCACTGCCCTGAATGCTGTTACTGCTTGGGGGTAGGTGACGAGCACCTCCACACCAAGCAGGCTTTGCTCCTGACCCACGAGAGCACAAGGGCTCCCAACTCAGGGGGTCAGAAACATATCTGAGTGTGGCAGGCTGGTGCAGACCAGTCAGCTGTACACTAGGGAGGTAGTCATTTTTCGGGGCATCTCTAAGATGCCCTCTGAGTGCATTGTGTAATAAATCCAGCACTGGCATCAGGATGTGGGTTTATTATGCTGAGAAGTTTGATACCAAACTTCTTAGCATTCAGTAAAGCCATCATGGAGCTGTGGAGTTCTTAATGACAAACTCCCAGCCCATGTACTCAATATGGCTTCACTGCACTTACAATGTCTAAGAGTAGAGTTAGACACTGTAGGGGCATATTGCTCATGCAGCTATGCCCTCACCTGTGGTATTGTGCACCCTGCCTTAGGGCTGTGAGGCCTGCTAGAGGGGTGACTTACCTATGCCACAGGCAGTGTGTGTGTAGACATGGCACCCAGGGATGTGTGTCATGTCGATTCTTAAGTTTTGTCTGCACCAAAACACACTGTCTGCAATGGCAGTATATATGGGTTAGGTGAGGGGATTCTGAGGGTGGCACAATACATACTGCAGCCATTAGGGGCCCTCTCTGGTCACAAGGCCCTTGGTACAAGTGGTACCTTTTACAAGGAACTTATATGTGGGCCAGAGGTGTGCCCATTGTGGAAACAAGGGTACAGATTGGGAAAGAACACAGGCACTGGGAATCTGATTAGCAGGGACCCAGTGCACATTCAGTCAAAGTGCATCGGACATCAGGCAAAAAGTGGGGGTATCCAGGCAAAAAGAGGACTTTACACAAGGAGGGAAGAATCTGCTGCTGTGCTAATTTTCTAATTAAAGACTATTAACCATTCAGTTAGAATTTTGTTAAAATCCTCACACTTGGTAGAAGATTGACAAACTGCTGCAGGGATTCCCACAGACCTCTGTCCTATCTGCCTAGCAGGGCAGTGGCACTTGCAGACTTCACTGTGGTTGCGGCAGTATTGCAACCCTTCCGACCCACAGAGCTTAACTTGTGACTCTCTTTATCCGGAGAAAAGGTAGAAGAGGGAGTCGTGGCATGATGTTTCTTTGCTGCCACTACAATGACTGAGTCTGGCGTTGGGTCCGTATGGAGATAGGCAGGATCCTGCTCCGGAGGACGGCACTTCTTCTGAAGTCTAGATGAATCTGGCTTAATAGAAACTGGGGTTAAGAAGATGTCCATAGCAGGCTCTAAGAGACCAGGAACCAGAGGTAGTAAATGTTGTGACGCTGACCGATGCTGAAGGGTGTCCAAGATCACCAATGTAGTCTGTGCTGGTGTGGACATCGGGATATTTAGTTTGGTATCACCTCTCACCAAAACGTCTTGGAAGGTAGTAATGTCATCCACTGGTGAGATGCGTGGAGGAGGAGAATCTGATAGAGTGGGAGAATATCTCCTTGTACTTGTAGATGAGGTCCCGATAGTGTGTCTGGAGCGAGACCGTGAATGGCAACGATGTGAGCCCCTTAGAAAGATGATGATGTGAACAAGATCTGGCTCTTGTCGCAGGATCTAGTGGTGGTGAAGTGGTTGAAGAGATGAAGGCTGAGATGTTGGTTTTGGAGTTTGAGGAGGAGAAGGCTGTGAAAGAGGAGGAGAAGATGACGCTGGCGGAGGTGCAGCTTGTGCCTCCTGTGAAGGTGAGTTCGTCCGAGAATAGTCAGGGCATTTATCAAAAAGAGATGGCATTTTTTAAGTAAAAAAACACTAATTCCTGGCATAAAATGACAGAAAAAGGCAGGGAGAGACCAAAGAGGTTTTAATCAAAATTCAGATGAGTATTTAAGGTAAAAGCCCAAAATTGGCCGCGCTCAATGCTCAAGGGTCCTGTCAGCAGGAGCCAGAAAAAAGAACTGAAGTAACTGCGACCACATGTGCATGATGGGATACTGGTGGTCTCTGGGTTCTTAAAGGCACAGCCCCTATTTCAGCCATATAATGACAGCCTATGAGGCTACTCTGTCCTGCACTTCTTCATCTCTATCATAAAAAAAAGGGGTTTGTGATGGAGATTTCTGCTGTTTGCAAAACATCTTAACTTGTTGTGGCAAGGTGGGGTCGGCAATGGTACAACAGGAGGACGCTATTGACTGGTGGACTGCAACGCCACTCTCTCCCCCCCTTATCTCCCCGCAGCAGGATGAGTGGGATTCCCCAAACCAGCCTCTCTTACAGGACACGGAACATCAGGAGCACGGCGTCTTAATTGGGGATTCCCTGGCGACGGGACTCCTCCTCCCTATGACGTCACGACAGACCAGCCAATAAGGAGCGAGGGATCAAAGAGGCGGGTGTGCATCGACACCGGAGGAGACGGGAGAGACATAGCAGCGAGAGCCGAGAGCAGTGACAGCGGAGAAGTGGAAGATCGGAGAGGGAGTAGCGGTACGGGACCCCGAGGACTACAGGGTACGCCAGGAGGCAACCGGCACCACGCTTCGCCGAGCCACGCTCCAGGAGGAGCGTGGCTAACCCAGGTACGGGACCGGTTTACAGGGTGGCTAGGGAGGAGGGAACCTTCCAACACCTAGAGGACCGGGAGGGCAGAACGCGGTCGCCCCGCTTGCACCCTTCCCCCTTTCACGTTCACGAGGCCGTTCTGTGCACGGGTTGTTTTTGAGGTGTCCCCAGCACTACCCTATCCCGCATCCGGTCATACAGACGAGACCACTCCAGTCCGGCATCCACTACGCTGCTATCCGGTCGGCGCACCCGCCTCCTCGATTCCACCACCAGGATTGCTTCCCACGTGAATTTCTGAGGCTTCTATTTATCCCGCTTCCATAAGGCCCACCCGCCTCTTTTCTCTTCCTACACGGACTCTGGATGGTCCTTTTGAGCTGACACTCTGGGCACATCCGCCCTTTCTCGCCTCTACTGATTTTCTACTCCCGGGTCACGTCCCTACACAGGGCTTGACCTGTCCTTTTGGATCCCCCGACCGGTGCCTACGTTCACTGGCCCTGCGGAACCACATTCCTTGTACCTTACTATACAGGCACTCTATCCGTCACTGTTAATACAGCCCTGATGAGTCACGGGATCATTCCCGCATGACGAAACACGTGTCGGCTGGTTGCTTTCTTTTGTTGTTGCCTCATTAAATAACTTTCAATATTCACTCTGGTGTCGACTCAAGCAATTTTGAACGCATACGAGACTCCTTGTTCTATTATACCCTCAATACGTGTGCCCGGGACTTTGTTCTCAATTTCCAGTGTGGGTCTCCAACTCATACACCAACGGGGGTTATAGGGTAGTTCCCCCGACCTGGTAGCACCGTAAACATTGTGATATAGTTACACCACGCGTTTTTGTCTGTGCGCCATTCTCCCTGATTTACTAAAAACCCTGCATCCATACACTACCCTATCCCTGACACACTTCTAAACAAAAACCCTTACACCCAGTATATTTTTGTTTTCCCTTGTTTGGCAATCACCGCTGCTACATTCCTGCACCCCGGAGAGGGAGACCGTTAGAGGACCGGAACTCCGAGAGAAAGACTCAAGCTGGAGAAGCATAGGAGGAGCAGACGGAAAGCGGAACAGACCCCATACTCCCCAGAAAGACTGTCCCATACCACAAAGAAATTGTATGGAAAAATAAAAGAGTCTATAAAACGACCTGGCCTACGACCGCTCATTGCGACCCCACAACACTTGTTCTCATATTATAGGTACTGCCCTTTTTTGACTTCATGAAGAATTGGGCCATTATAGCCTGTGTATACAGGCTGCATTATTTATCTTTTTCTTAAGTGTCTTTACAGGCTTTCCTGAAGAAAGGCGAAAATATCCACTTAAGAATATATATTGAAGAAGGGCTCTGAGGTCCCCGCACGTGAGCAGGACTATTCAACGCTTATGACTATACATGGAAATCTTATACCAAAGGGAGTCATCGTTCCTGAGTGGAGATGGAGAGGAGGGAAGTAGGGGGTACTCTTGTTGTGTGCTACTCTGCTTGTGGGAGGCAGGGTGTCCTCATCTTGATGCCCTCACACACCCCGAAGGATGTCATGCTTCATCATTGGGCTTTTGCTCCTCGTCGGGCCGGCGCTGCAATGCCCTACGGGTCCCCCGAAGGGTCTCTTTTTCGGAGATCTTTTGATGAAGCCGTATGGGTGCGTGGGTGTAAGTGGCAGTGAAGTCCTAGAAAATTTCGGTGCTCCCGGAACGGTGACTCCCTTTGGTATAAGTTTAATTTCGGGAGCACGGGTCACCGGAGCTTTTAGAATAGCTCCTAGAGTCCCCCTCTTTTGATAAATAGGATTATACATGGAAATCCCCTACAAGACAAACAGGAGGCCATCATGCCAAGGAGGTGCATGACTGTTCGTACTATGACCTGTTGATTTGGCTGAAAAAGAGGGAGCAATGCATTGAAGGACTGTACCCTTTCAGGGCAGAAATAGGCCTTGCCTGCCTCTGAGTTGCGGACCACCCCTAGGTATTGGGTCTGAAGCATTGGAGGTGGGACTTGAAAGTAATGAAATGAAATGAAAGTAATATTTATAAAGCGCATAGTTACCCGCGGGCATCCCAGCGCTGAGGGCAAGTCGAAACAGCTGTGGCACGATCAATTGGGGAAAAGCCAAGTTTTAAGCATCTTACGGAATGACATGTAGTTGGGTTCCTTTCGGAGCTGCAGAGGAAGTGAGTTCCACAGTTTAGCGGCGTTGTAAGAAAAAAGACGTCCGCCGCTTCGGGCCTTCTTAATTCTGGGCACAGACGCCAAATGAAGATTATTTGAGCGAAGGTCCCTAGTGGGTAAATAGGGCTGGATCAAGGAGGAGATAATAGGAGGTCCATTCCCTCCTATCAGCCTGTGAGTGATACACAAAGCTTTAAAATGGACTCTTTCCAAAACTGGAAGCCAATGGAGAGCCTTTAGGGCAGGCCTTGCTGTTTGGCGACTATGAATTCCCATAAGAATCCTAGCGGCACAATTCTGCACAGTTTGAAGTTTGGCCAACACCAGGCTAGGGGCAGCAAGGTACAGTGCATTTCCGTAGTCCAAACGAGATAAAATAAGCGATTGGACTACAAGCTTTCTAACCTGGTGGGGTAGCAGAGGAAGCACTTTGCGCAGCATTCTTAAAATGCCAAAACAGGAGGCAACAACCTTTCTGGCTTGGATTTTAAAACCGAGCTCAGAGTCAAGCCAAACACCAAGGCTCTTTATCTCTGATTTAGGGGCCGGCATGGGGCCCATACAAATAGGCCAAATAGAAGCTATTTCAGAGAGAGAAGGTTTGCCAAGGAGCATAAGCTCAGTCTTGTCTCCATTAAGTTTAAGATGGGAATGTTTCATCCATCTCATCACTTCCTCGAGACATGGGCCAAGACAAGTAGATGCTTTATTGGTGTGGTTCAAAGCGACGACCAATTGAGTGTCGTCGGCATAAGTGACAATTTGCACCCCAAATGGAAGAACAATGTCAGCAAGAGGAGCCATGTAAACATTAAAAAGAGTGGGGCTCAAGGACGACCCCTGAGGAACACCACAATGAAGAGGTTGAGGAGTGGATGTAGCCTCACCATCGACTACTTGGAAGTATCTGTTCTCCAGAAAGGATCGCAGCCAATCCAGAGCAGTTCCAGTAATACCCAAATCCTGAAGCCGTTGGATTAGAATACGGTGATTAACCGTATCGAAGGCCGCGCTAAGATCTAAAAGAAGCACGGCCAGGGAGCCTCCTGCATCGAGGATCCTTCTGGAATCCTCGACGACTGCTAGTAAGGCGGTTTCTGTCCCATGTCCTGGGCGAAACCCAGTTTGGGACGCATGGAGAAGGTTCTCCCTTTCTAGGTATCTGGAGAGTGATCGATTTACGTACTTTTCTGCGATTTTGCTCACCCCAGGAAGGAGCGAGATGGGACGATAGTTACCAAGACAGTCGGGATCTAAGTTTGGTTTTTTCAATAAAGCCTTTACCAAGGCTTTTTTCCAAAGGAGAGGGACCACCCCAGAGGAAAGCGAGGCGTTGATCAGTTCCATAATAGTGGGGCCTACTAAAACAGATACAGATTTCAAGATGTTAAAAGGAGCCGGATCAAAAGGTGATCCACTCTTAAACGATGCGAACATGGTTTTGAAAGTTTCGATGTCCAGTGGAGGAAACACTTCAAGAGAGTGTTCTTTACTCCATACCTTTATTTCCTCTAAGGGAGGAACAGGCAGGGGGTTAGGAAATAAGCAGCTAATGGTTAAAATTTTGTTGTGAAAAAATCTGCAAAGTCATTGCATCGGTCATCTGTTGCTTCATAAGAGACCAAGGGAGTGGGTGCATTGAGGAGTTTGTTTACAATGCGAAACGTCTCCCGGGGGAGTTAACGGCAGCAGAAATTTTTCGCTAAAGTAGTATGCTTGCGCCTTTTTGATTTCACTTTTGTATATACTAATGGTATCTCTATATTGCTTTTTCTTGGAAAGGGAAAAATCTTTCCTCCAGCTTCTCTCTGCCCTCTTACACACTTGCTTTAGCTCGCGAAGTTTAGGCGTGTACCAGGCTGCTTTATTGGGTCCTATGTTTATCTGGATGTTCTTTTTAGGAAGAACCTGATCTAAAGTCCCTTCGATCCAGTTATTAAAATGGTCATTCCCTACTACCGAATCAAGGATTAAAGATGGTTTGGAAAGGTCCAGAGCAGAGGTCCATTTTTCTAAGCTAAGTTTAGGCCAGCCGCGGACTAATTTCCCTAATGGTTGAACGGTAGGGATAGCCAACTTAGGCGACCAATGTAAAGGGATCAAATGGTGGTCTGACCAAGGAATGGGAATAGGGTCGAAACAAAATAACGCTTGTAAGTTAGAAAAAACAGGGTCAAGAAGGTGACCTTTAGTGTGAGTAGCCAGTGGCACCTTCTGAAAAAGTTGAAGGGCGGCGAGGTCCGAAGAGAGTTCTGACGCACCTATTGACGCATAATCGTCAATATGGACATTTAGATCGCCTAGAACAGTAAAATTAGAAGCACAGCTAGCCAACTTAGTGACTGTTTCAGATAAAGAGTTAGAAAACTGACCCATCGATCCAGGCGGTCGATAGATTAGAATGCCCGAGAAGGAAAGCAAGGGGGAGAGTCTTATAGAAAAGTGAAGATTCTCACAATCACTTAAAGGACTCCCGAGGTTGCGACACTTAAAAGAGTTTTTAAAAATAATAGCAACCCCACCGCCTTTCCCAGTGGGTCTATCAAGTCTCTGAATTAAATAATCAGAGGGAAGGGCTTGGACAATATCAGGTTCCGAGTAGAGGTTGGTCCATGTTTCAGTAAGAAACAAAATGTCCGGACTTTCCTCTGACAACAGTATAAATAATTCCGATGAGTGTTTGGGAAGTGATCTACAGTTGAGCAGGAACAATTTGTAGGTTCTCCCCTGTAGTTCTTCCAAAGAAGAAGAGGAAGATTGAGTTTGTAGCCTAAAAGAACAGTGCCTACAACACGTCTCTAAGCTGCTAGGGTTAATTTTATGAATACATCCTATAGCAGGAGTTTTATTTAGATTTTTTAGCTGCTCAGGGCTATAAGAGTGTCTCTTTGGTTGAGAGGGGCAGGACTCCCGACCCCTGGCCCCTGCCGGCCGCGGACGGGCGCAGACGGGCTTGCCTTAGGCGCGCCTTCGGCGCGCCAGCGGTGCGCCCGCTGCGCGGACGCATCAAGTGAGTTTAAATTCCCTAACGGGGTCCAGCGACTAGAGCGCTGACCCAAAATGGCTGCCAATAGCGGGATATGGAAAGGAGACGAACGTAATCTCCTTTGAGCTTTAACACAGCTCACAGTGCATCACCAACACAGTAAAAATCATCAAATCACATCAATGGTTAAAATCACCTTTAGGAAAGAATTAAGAACAGATTTTAAAAAAAGCCCCCCTCGCGCTGCAGGCTCGTAGCGACTAATGCCAGTTGGCGGAGTTGATGGTAAATCCCAGGCTGTGAAAGAGTTTTAATGTGGCCTGGGTGTGTGTGCGACACTGTTGCTGCGTTGCACTCTTTATCATCCAATTGGCCAAGTAAGGGAATACATGAATGTCCTGTCCTCGCAGGTGTGCAGCTACTACTGCAAGGCATTTTGTAAACACTCGAGGTGTGGTGGTGACCTTGAACTGACAGTGTTTGCAATTTACCATGAACAGGAGGTAGCAATGATGCTCTGGTTAAATCCGGATGTGGAATTTGTTTTTTATATATTGGCACCATTGAAACCAGCAGTGAATGTGATTAGTTGGGAAGTCTATGCATGAGATGAGAGTATGACAGAGTGTTGGTGTGTATGAGGTGAGAATGGTTTGGTGTGGCTGACTACAGGGGGTAGACTTTTTTGTAATAACAGATACATGGCTTTCTCAATCTGTTTTATCTGTATATGATTTTCACTGGTCTTATAATATGTTTTTTATTATGTAATTTTGTATCATATCATGAAAAAAGAAATTATCTTAGCAAAAGCATATAAATACGTTTTTATAATCTAATAAAAAGGCAAACAACAGTATGTACATGTTCATCAATCAATCAGGGAATTGTGAAGCGCGCTACTCACCCGTGAGCGTTTCAAGGCGCTGGGGGGATGGGGGGGGGCAGCTCCGAGTCAGCCGAAGAGCCAGGTCTTGAGGCTCTTCCTAAGGTGTGCAGAGTGGGGGAGCGTCTGATGTTGATGGGGAGCTCGTTCCAGGTCTTTGCTGCGATGTAGGAGAAGGCTCTTCCACCCGCTCTGGCTCTGCGGATGCACGGGGTTTCAGCGAGGGTGAGGTCGGCAGAGCGGAGATTTCTCTTGGGTACGTGGAAGGAGACTCTTTCGTTGAGGTATTGGGGTCCAGTGTTGTGGAGGGATTTGTAGGCATGATTGAGTAGCTTGACGGTTACTCTCTTCTCAACGGGGAGCCAGTGGAGGTCTCGCAGGTATTGGGTGATGTGTTCCTTTCGTGGGATGCCGAGGACGAGTCTGGCTGCAGTGTTCTGGATGGTCTGGAGTTTGCGGAGCAGGGATTTGTTGATTCCGGTGTAGAGGGCGTTTCCGTAGTCCAGTCTGCTTGTTATGAGTGCATGGGTGACGGTCTTTCTGGATTCGGGGGGGATCCATTTGAAGGTCTTACGGAGGATGCGGAGGGTGTTGAAGCAGGTGGAGGCGACGGCGTTGATCTGCCGGGTCATGGTGAGGGAGGAGTCGAGTATGATGCCGAGGTTCCGGGTGTGGTCCGTGGAAGTGGGGCAGTTGCTGAGGGCAGTGGGCCACCAGGTGTTGTTCCATGCTGAGGGGGTGGGTCCGATGACGAGGACTTCTGTCTTCTCCGAGTTGAGCTTCAGGCAGCTGCTGCTCATCCAGGATGCAACGTCTTTCATTCCTTCCTGGAAGCGGAGTCTGGTGGTGTGGGGATCCTTTGTGAGGGAGAGGATGAGCTGGGTGTCATCGGCGTAGGATACTATGCTGAATCCATGTTGTCTGACGATGGCAGTGAGGGGGGCCATGTAGATGTTGAAGAGCGTGTGGCTGAGCGATGATCCTTGGGGTACTCCGCAGTTGATCTATGTGGGTTCGGAGAGGAAGGGCTGGAGTCTGATTCTTTGGGTTCTGCCGGTGAGGAAGGAGCAGGTCCAGTTGAGGGAGTTTCCCCGTATGCCGGCGTCAGAGTCTGGCGGTGCAAATGCGGTGGGAGACGGTGTTGAAGGCTGCAGAGAGATCTAGTAGGATGAGGGCCGCGGTGTGGCCCTGGTCGAGGAGAGTGCGGATGTCATCTGTGGCGGCGAGGAGGGCGGTCTCTGTGCTGTGGTTGCTGCGGAATCCGGATTGGGAAGGGTCGAGGATGGAGTTGTTTTTGATGAAGTTCGTTAGCTGGGCGTTGACGATCTTCTCAGTGACTTTGTCCGCAAAGGGGAGGAGAGAAATGGGTCGGTAGTTTTTGAGGTCCGTCGGGTCTGCAGAGGGCTTTTTGAGGAGGGGCTTGACTTCTGCGTGTTTCCAGTCGTCGGGGAATGTGCCGGATTCGAAGGTGGCGTTGATGGTGTGTAGTAGCTCGGGTGCTATGGCGGCGGCGGCTGTGTGGAAGATGTGCAGCGGGCAGGGGTCTGTGGGGGCTACTGAGTAAATGCTTTTCATGGTTGTGGCGGTGTCTTCTGTGGTGACCGGGGTCCAGGCGGAGATGGTAGGCTGGCTGTCGTTGCTGGAGGATGGAGTGGTTTCTGTGTCTGTTCGTTGAAGTTGTTGTAGAGGGACTTGATTATCAGATGGAAGTAGGAGCCAAGTTTGCTGCGAAGGTCCTGGGAGGGTGTGATGTCCGTGGCTTCACTGGGGGGTTTGGTGAATTCCTGAATGATGCTGAAGAGTTCCTTTGAGTTCCTGGAGTTGGCGAGGATTTTGTTCTGGATGAAGGTCCTTTTGGTGGATCTGATGAGTTGGTGGTATTCTGTCATGGCGTTCTTGTAGGCGGTCCGGTCTTCTGAGGTTTTGCTATTTCTCCATAACTTCTCTAGACGTCTGCAGGTGCGTCTGGATTCTCGGAGGTCAGTGGTGAAACAGGTGGCTTTCATGGGGTTGTTAGAATAGAACTGAAAATGACCATATTATTCGCATTATACTCAAAGTGAATGTTAGCATTGATATAACTAATGCATTAATACATATATTGTGTGAAATATGTAATCAGTGGATGCCGGCATTATATTCGTCCGATTGACATGTGCACTGCCATTTTGTCTTGGTAGATGCCGTTTTATAAACAGAACGAAACTGTTATGTTTGTTCTTTCTGAGAAATAGCCCTTGGTAAGTTTCGTTTCTTCAATGCTAAGATTTTGCTCATTAGTACATTCTTCTACTGTTACATCAAGGCCTTCTCCCACCTGTCTGGTGGGGAGGATAAGCTAGACGACCTTGGGCAGTAGATAGCGTGTGCCAGGCTGTGGAACTGAAACTCATACACTGTATCCCCATTGTATTACGACAGCTACCAGTACTTTTCCATAATAGGCGGGTCTTAGTGGGCTCTGCATCCTACATAATGTAACTTTATGCTTGTTCAAGGCAGTCCTTCGTCAGCCAGTAGTAGAGTCTGGTTAGGCTGGACTCCACTGCAGTGTAAATTCCGAATAAACTAGCTTGTTGGCATTCTCTTCTGCGTCATCGACTCTTCATTGCATGGAAGGCTAGCGGAGGTCTAGAGTGACCCGAGTGACCCTAAACGGGTTACTTCCTTCAGTTGGCACCCAAACAGTGACTCCACCAGATGACCCATCTCGCCCGTAGACGGGTTGTAGAGGTTGGGGTTGCGTCTGGTCGGATGGGCGGATCGGGGTACCCCACACGATCGAGCGTTAGTTCTCGAAGCTGCCCCGCCTGTCTGATCGGGCGGCTCCTCGTCTAGTGGTCATCTCGGCTGGGGTCCTGAAGAGGCGAAACCCTTGGATCTGACTGTTTAGGTCTGAAGAGTCGGCAGTGGAGAATAATCTTGTTTGACCTGTGTGCACCAGGTGAGCTTTGGTAAGTGCGGCGCCGTCTTGATTAATTTGGTAGGTCTGCAGACCCTTGGGATACGGGGTGTTTGAAAACGTTCCGCCAGGCCACCTGGTAATTCGGTATTCTTGAAAAGGCCTGGGGCTAGAGCCTATCTTGTTTTGGTGCAGTCTGAGGACTGTTTTGTTTTGGTGCAGTTTTTGGACTGCTTCTTGGGAGCTCTTTGTTTGTATTGTGAGGGAGTGCGTGTCTGTGTGATGAGTGGAAGTGTCTGATGCTAAGATGTCTTGTTGGAGTAAATTGTGGTGTTTTGGGTGTCGAAGATGCTCAGCGGAAAACAGACTGGAGGAACGGCAGCCCGCGCCTCCGGAAGGCACTCCGGGTTTTGAGATGTATGTGAAGCATGGCATTGGCCCTATTATGTTTCGTACATTGTGGCACAAATATACGAGAGACAATGCTGAGCTTCAGTGGCCACTTGATGGTACTTTTGATGAACAGAAATTGAATTATTTAAAAGATAAATTGTTCGCTAGCAGAAGTAGGCAGTCAATGTTCGATACCTTGCAGGTATGGCAGAAAGAAGCCAAACAGCGACATATAAGGGCCGAGAAGGTGTCTAGGAAGAAAGCAATGCAGACAGTGGTGCAGAAAGCTGTAGTGTATGATAGAGAACAGACAGAGAAAGGTATTGAGTGTGCAGATAGGAAAATTTGGTTACAGTGTGATAAGTCATATGTGGTTAGAGAGGAGGGGGATACTTTTGTGGAGGAACTATTGGAGACCCGTCCTCCACCTCCGTATGCCCCACAGAGAATATATCCCGATGTTCCTTCACCTTCTTTAAGTGTTCCTGTGAGCTCGGCGGCTTCGGCCCCTGTTTTGTCTGCCCCCCCTTCTGCCTTACCGATTACGAGTGCGGTGACTGCGGGCACCCCTGTGACGTTTGTTATGTCTGCTTTTGTTTCCCCTCCTTCCCTCGCCCCCACTACACAGCCACTGATGACATTGTCTCCTTTACCTGTGTCATTTATGTCTTCCCCAGGGTTGTTACCTACTGTGTTAAGTAGTGTTCAGACACCAGTAAGGGGGCCGGATAGAGGGAATTGGGCGACAGTACAAGAGCGAATGGAACAGGTGTTAACTCGATCGAATGTAGGTGAGGAAGAAAAGAGGATGGTGGCGAATCAAGCAGCGCAGTAGGCTCCGAGTCCGATCTATAGTGCGGAGGATATATGGAGTGTAATGAAAGATTTTGATCCGTTTGTACAGCAGCATGCCCTCCAACATATGTCAGCTACTTTGATCAATTTATGGGAACAGTGTATTGGGGGCATAGCCCCTCAAATAATTTATGATATTCGAGATCGAGTATATTCAGCTGGCATGGCCCCCGGGGAGGTTTTTGGTAATGTGGGGACGTTGATAGGCTATCGGGAGAAATTACAAAGTAATACTCCGGTTGGGAAATCCCAGTTTCCGATGAGGGAGGTGCATCCTATTTTTCATCCTGAGATCCCAGAGCAGAGGAACCAAAGAAATGAGGTGGTCCAACAACGGGTGGAGGCTCGCTTTCAGGAACAATGGGTTTATACTCCATGGAAAAGGAGTGAAGTATTGGCCCTTAAGGGTCAAATACCAGACCCATGAAAGAATCCCTCACCGTACTATAAGGAGCTGACAGAGGCAGCCTCCTCGTCAGTTATGACTCTTGCAGACATAGACATTTTCTTCGGGTTACTAGTACCGGTGGATATATGGAGACAGGTACATACTCAAGACCATAGGTTGGAGCTAGGCGGTACGTGGGACGAAATTAAAGGGTGGGATGCAGAGCGAAAGCCCGGTGAAAAACCTAGGGCTGAGACTCTGGCTTTGCCGAATCGTATTATTACGTATATGGATTCCCTTATCCCACCTCGACGGGTTGATTGGGACAAGCTAACAGCATGTAGACAGAAGAAAGAGGAAAGTGTATCGGATTTTTTTTACAAGGTTTGAAGGGGTTTTCTTGGATTTCAGTGGGCAGGACTTGTCAGTGGAAGGGGGTGTTCATTTGTTTGTTAATAGGTTTGTTACAAATTTGCTTCCGGAAATTGCGGCCTGGCTACAGGTCTCAGAGAGTACCTGGACTACCTCTTCCCCTTCAGTGATATTGAGTATGGCTCAGTATTACGAGCATCGTGAAAACGAAGAAAAAGACAAGGTAGAGAAGAAGAGTAAGGATTTGAAAACAAAAGTATTGTTGCAGCAAGTTGCTAGAGGGTCTGGAAGGGGATGTGGTGGCGGTCCGACTCAAAGGGGCCAAGGTGTTGGTAGATGTGGTGCACCTTTGGGGTTAAATCAGTGTGCCTACTGTAAAAAGGAGGGACACTGGCGGAGTGAGTGCCCAGATTTGTTACAAAGGCTTGCGGTTCCTGGAGGGCGAGGTTCGCGAGGAAGAGGCCGTTATGAGGCTAATAGGGAAGAAGGGCAAGTGGGTGTGCCTTCAGGGGATCGTTCTGATTCGAATTATTTTGATGATCCCCGGGGACGACATTACTATCATGATGATTATGCTACGGACGATGCTGAGGGAGTGTTGTATGGCTAGGACAGCCAAGGGCAGGGTAAGGGTCCAGTCCAAATTCCTGTAGATCAGTGTGGTCCTTATGTCACAGCAGATTTGCATGGCTCCGTACAGAAATTTTTGGTGGGCACAGGTGCGATGAATAGCTCTGTTTCACATAAACTGGTCCCTGGGGCAACTCTGTCTGGCTGTAATAATGTTTCGGTAGGCTTTTCAGATGTGCCGGTTGTGAGCCCCATTTCCACACCCCTTGCTTTAACATTGGGTCCTTTTACTGTGGACTCTCCATTTTTGTTGACGTCTAATTGTGGCGAGAATTTGATGGGATTGGATTTGTTGAAAAAGTTACATGCTACCATTTCCTGTTCCCCAGATGGTGTGTATATGACTATTGGACCTAATGTGGCAAAGGTGAAACAGTGTTTGTCAAAAGATGCACCCCTTCTAGTTGAATTTAAAGACGTACCATCCTCATTGTGGGCAAAAGGGGATACAGATGTAGGGCTGCTACCCATACCACCAGTTTCTATAAAACTTAAGGAGAATGCTGTGCTCCCTCGTATTCCTCAGTATAAGATATCACAGGCAGGAGAACAGGCACTGATGCAGATTATACAGGACCTGATTAAATCAGGGGTGGTTGAGGAGACAGCAGGAAACATATGCAATAGCCCTATACTCCCTATTCTTAAGAAGGCACCGTTAGATTCTCCTGATACCCACCCTCATGTCTATCGTTTTGTAATTGACCTCCGGGAGGTCAACAAAGTAGTTGTTCCACAGCTCCCAGTGGTGCCAGACATCACTGTTCTTTTAACAATGGTTCCTTCCAAAGCTCAGTTCTTTTCTGTAATAGATTTAAAGAATGCTTTCTTTAATAGATTTAAAGAATGCTTTCTTTAGTATTCCTATTCACTCCGACAGCAGGCACCTTTTCGGTTTTGCCCTAGCTGGAAGGAGTTTCCAATTCTGCGGGGCTCCTCAAGGGTATACTGAAAGTCCTAGTATTTATAGTCAAGCCTTAAAAAGTCAATTGGATTCTCTCTCTCTTCCTGCAGGTAATGTATTATTGCAATATGTGGATGACCTCCTGATCGCCTCCGATACTGAACAGGGTTGTAGGGAGGCTACCGTTATCTTGTTGAAACATTTGGCAGGTGCGGGGCATAAAGTGTCCCTTTCCAAATTCCAATATTGTCAACAGCAGGTCACCTACTTAGGTCACCTGCTGTCGAAGGAGGGTAGGAGGTTAACACCCGAACGAGTTGATGCCATAGTTAAGATGCCTGTCCCTGTGACACAGAGAGATGTGCCTGCTTTCATTGGCATCACCTTGTATTGTCGTCACTGGATTCCTGCTTATTCTTTACTAATTCACCCTTTACTTAATTTGATTACTAAAGATGTGAATGAACCTTAACCTTGGACGCATGCATGCCAGCATGCTTTTGAACAATTAAAGATTGCGCTTTGCTCTGCATCTGTACTTGGTACGCCTGACTATCAGAAGCCTTTCGTACTGTACGTATACGAGACGGCTGGGTGTGCGCTTTCGGTGTTAACACAAGCCTTTGGTGGTAAGCAGAGGCCGTGTGCTTATTTTTCTGCTACACTTGATCCTCCCGAGTTGTTTAAGAGCCACGGCGGCTGCTGCGGTCTCTATACGACAGTCGGCAGGGCTCGTCCTCAATCATGATCTCACAGAAATGGTACCCTATGCTGTGGATATACTTTTGAACAAGACAAAGACACAGCACCTTACCAGTGCTCGTCTTACTGGATATGAGTTAACGTTATTTGCACCACATATTGTCATCAAACGATGTGCCAGTCTGAATCCAGCCACGTTACTGCCCCTCCCTTCAGACGAAAAGGACCAAGACGTCCATGATTGTTTGTTTCGTACTGAAGAAGAGACGAAGGGACGGGTAGACTTGACTGATGTTCCTTTATCCGACCCGCAAGGGGAACTATATGTCGATGGCTCTTGTTTCAAATTGTCAGATGGCACCACTACAGCGGTGTATGCTATTACTACGCTACGCACTATAGTTGAGACAGTGCGCGTTCCCTACCAATCTGCTCAGGCTGCGGAGCTGATAGCTCTTTTGCGCGCATGCGAATTAAGCGAAGGACTGGCTGTCAATATTTAAACTGACAGTCAGTACGCCTTCGGGGTGGCCCATAATTTTGGACGCCTCTGGGCAGAGAGAGGATTTTTGACTTCACATGGGACCAAGATACAGCATGGTCCATTGATAGAAAGACTTTTGACAGCTTTAACCCTTCCTAAACGATTGGCAAAATGAAATGTAGCGCCCATAAAGCAATCACTGACAATGTAGGGAGAGGAACTGCCTTTGCAGACCAAACAGCAAAAGAGACAGCTAGATCAAAGATGACGAAAATGTTTGTGGCAGGCCCTGCTAAATGGGTACCGGATGTTACCATGTTTGAAAATGCACTGGACAGCGTCAGGGATGTACAGTCTGAAGTGACACTTGAAGAGTTGGCTGTATGGCAGGAAAGTACAGGGTGGTTGGATGATGAAGGGTGCTGGACTGACAAAGGGGTGAAGCAAAGATGGATGTTACCTAATGCATATGTTTTTCCTGTAGTTAGCATGGCACATGGCCCAGCTCATACTAGCGCAAAGGGAATTTGTAAAGTATTAGATCCAGTATGGCAGAATGACAATATTTCGAAAGTTGCTGCCCACCTTGTAAGGCATTGTATTATATGTATGAGACACAACCCTGGAAAAGGTACCCCTACACCTTCTGGAAATTTTGCACCACCTTCTTTTCCCTTTGAGGTGCTTCAGATGGATTATTTAGAGATGCAACGGGTTAACAATTTGAAATATGTATTGGTAGTGGTTTGCACATTTAGCAAATGGGTTGAGGCTTACCCAACAAAGGAAAATACAGCCATGGCCACGGCGAAGGCTCATCTTGAAGAATTCTTCCCACGCTACGGCTTGCCCCGCTTGATCTGGAGTGATAGCAGCAGTCACTTCCAACGCCAAATTTATTCAATTGGTGTGTGAAGGTCTGCACATTAAACAGAAATTTCATGCAGCGATTCATCCTCAATCAGCGGGCCTGGTTGAAAAATACAATGGCACCCTTAAGTTAAAATCGGCTAAGATAACAGAAAGTACTGGGTTACAGTGGCCAGATGCATTACCCCTTGCTCTATTGTCTACTAGAATGACTGCACACGCTAGGACAGGGCTATCCCCATATGAGGTGGTTTTTGGACGTCCTGCGAATGTGGGGTGTCCCTAGACCCAAGAAATACTCTGAGATACAGCACCCTTTGTTGATTGATTATCTGTATGACCTTACTAAAAGTCTACGTTCTATTCATCAACAGATACACGAGACGCTGCCTACAGCACCAGAAGGACCTGGGCACCTTATACAGTCCGGGGAGTACATTTTGATCAAGAACTTTCAGCGAAAGAACTGTTTGGAACACCGGTCCTCCTTACGACGAGGACGGCAGTGAGAGTGGAAGGTCGGAAACACTGGATCCACTCTACGCACTGCTGACGGGTTCGGCTCCCCCTCCCTTATGATCGTTGGGTACAAGAAGGAATAGGGGACCATGAAACAGAGCATGTCCCCCGTTTCGTGGCTTTTTCTGACGCTCAGCTGACTTGGGCCAACACTGAAGACGAGAGTGAGGCCATTTTGAATGAAGCAGTTCCCCCAGACATTAAAACTGCACAGGGTTGGGGGGGCGTGGCTTGCCTGCATCCAAGATGGCCGCGATGTAGAAAAGCTCCAGCAGACGCTGTAGTTTAACTCCCTCAACATCCGCTACCATTATCCGACCAAAGCTCTGGCCGCCAAAAACGAAACCCCCCGGTGGTGCTGCATCTTCCGACGCCCGGCAACCTGCAATCGACGGCCGCGACCCGCCCGAAATCAGCCGTGCATCCTGGACCGCAGCGAGGTGGGAGCATCGGCCGTGGCGCCGAGCGGTTCTCCGTAGCGTACAGTGGAGATTGGGCAGCCGAGGCGAGCACGGAATAGCGGTGAGCTATCCGACAGATCCGCCCGTTGTGAGTCCCCCCAGAGGCGTGAAAGCGGCTGAGGCACCGACTGCCGGGGATCGGCGGCCGCGGTCCGGCGGGGCTCGGCTTGAGTCCCGGACGGCCGCACGGAGGGAGCATCGGCCGCGGAGTCGCGCGGCGCTCCGTGATGTACTGCGGGGCCCGGGCGCTCAGGAGGAGCAGCAAATAGGGGTGAACGGTCGCCATAGATCCGTCTGGTGCGAGTCCCCCTGACGGCGTGGGATCTGTTGGAGCTCGGCCGCAGTGATCGGAGGACGCGGCCCGACGGGGCTCGGCCCTGCGCCCCGTGCTATCACGAGGTGGAAGCTTTGACCTATCTGTGGCGCGCGGGCTGCTGCGCAAAGGCGACGGAGCTGACCGTGGAGCCAGCCGATTGAGGGCCCAGGGAGGCTGTAATTACCCCTGAAAGTGGGACAGGACGGCCATCTTGTAACGGGCCCCGGCTCTGGAGGTACAGGCTTGACTGCGCTGGAGGCCTACACGCATAAACTTTGGCAGTATCCCGCATATCCGAGGCTCAGAGGTGAGACGCGGGGGTGGACTCCCTCTTCCCCTCCCCCCGCTGCGCTGCTGCTACTTTGGCTTTGGGTTGCCTAAGTGAGAATCAGAGGCATTTAGAAGTCCATTACAAGACCTCGTCATCCCCTGAGAGCAGATCAAGCTCGACTACGCTTCGACTGCTAAAGACTGGTTGTGACTATGGCCTCAACTAAGGGCTCTAAGCCGCCCCCTGCGGCTAGACTAGCCAAATATGCCCACACCAGATCGGAAGGCGCAGAGGGACACAAAGGGTCCCCCGACTCAAACTCCCAACCTGCAGAGGAGGCGCTGACCTTAATAGACGTGATGGCAGCGATACAGGGTGTCCGAACGGCGCTGGAGGCCAAAATAGACACGGTGGCTACCGAAATGACGCTTATCCGTGCCGATCTGCGAAACATGGGAGACAGGGTTAAGTCCAACCAAGATTCCATATCTACCCTCCAGCAGTCCCGAAAAGAGCTGGAATCCACAGTTAAGCGCCTCCAAACGCAAACATCAGATATGGCATCTAGACTGGAAGACTATGAAGGGCGGGCACGCCGCAACAATGTTCGAATCTTAGGGGTTCCGGAACGAGCGGAGGGACCGGCAGCGGATCTATTCGTCGAGGACCTGGTTCAGAAGCATCTGCAGCCCCGCTCCCTCTCGCGCTTCTTCTCGGTGGAACGCGCCCACAGAGTGCCCGGGGGCCCATTCAAGCAGGGTGCGCCGCCGCGTCCTATCCTGGCTAGAATATTTAACTTTCGAGATCGAGATGCCATCTTGCAAGCGGCCAGAACTGCCCCACCACTCAAATGGGAAAACTCCACCATTACCTTCTTTCCCGACTTCACCTACAGGGTTCAACTTCAGCGCCGGTCCTTTCTAGAGGTGAAACGGGCACTTAGGGAACATAGCTTGAAATATGCTATGCTTTTCCCGGCAAAGCTCCGAGTCCAGGAAGGTACCAAATCGCTGTTTTTCACGTCTCCGGACGACACCTGGGACTGGTTGGAGCAGTGGCGTGCACGCAACAAACCAGGGAGCTCTTCGCCACGGGGTGACCCGCATCGAGAGGCGGAGTAGATAACTAGACTCAACTCACCCGAAATAGGAGAACGACTAACAGAATCGTGCACCAGCAAGTATTAACTCGAGCTAATATAACACTGCAATGTGACATTAATGGACGCCATTTGGTGAGATATATTGCGATCACCTGAGAACTAGTCAGGTATCAATGGTGGCGGTTCCCGTGGTCATCGGTGGGGGCGGGGGGACGGTGAGAAGGGACGCATTAAGTGACACAGAGAGGGGTGTCTGTAGCGGAGGGGTCGAGATGTGAATAATGGTTCACTTTTCCTTAAGGTGGGCGGATCGTCAGAATATGAGTAGAGGGAGTAACTTAACGCTTTGCAGGCTTGAGATGTATAGGCTGAGTAGCGTTCCCGTACACACAGCATGTTTTGTTTTGGGTTTACAGGCACTCTGCAACTTTGGGGGGTGGGCAGTTCTAAGTCCACGGTGCAGGGAGGCAGGGAGGGGGGTATTGTTTCAGGGATTGTTTGATGTGTTTTTCTTTTTGATCATTCTTCTTTCATTGAGCAATGCTTTCCAGAAGATCGTTGTTGACACATTACTTCAGATGGGCCCTATTGTGGCGATGAGAAATATGTGCATAAGGGCTGCTAATTATGTTTTCTTTCGGACTCAGTGGGGCTTCATGTCTCGGGGGACTAAGGGGAGACCGGAGATGTTTCTAAGGGACGAGAGGATAAGAATGCTTTGTGATCTCCGCCAGTATGAGTGTAGTTGACCCTGATGGCCCAATACTGGGCCGCTTTAAAATTCTTTCCTGGAACGTCAATGGTCTTGGGGATCGAATTAAGAGGAGCATTGTCCTGCAGTATCTGAAAAGGCAGGCTCCTGATTTGATCCTTCTTCAAGAGACGCATATCCAAGGGACCAGCTATTGTGCACTTAATAGATGGGGATACAGACTGGTTGCGCACTCTGGCTACACACGAGGCTCTAGAAGAGTGGGTATTTTAGTGCGGGGCACCTTCCCTTTCCAAATTCAGAAAGTGCTGCATGACCCCCTGGGGCGATTTGTTTCTGTCTCCGGACGATGGGAGGGAAGGGTCCTCAATGTGACATCCCTATACATTCCCCCCAAACTCCACTCCATCACTTTGAAGGAGCTGGGAGCGCACCTACTGCGACTGCCCGAGGGTGACCTGATTGTGGGTGCGGACTGCAATGCGGCTTTGAATGGCTCTTTGGATCGCTCACCTCCCCGTGCGACTGAGGCGAATGGGAAGCTCTTGTCTGAATTTTTGATGGCCCTAGGCATTGTGGATGTGTGGCGTGTCTGTCATCCCGCTGAGAGGGGATATACATTTCATTCTGGAGTGCATGGCAGCCTCTCTCGTATTGATTACCTCTTTTGTGGCTCCGATAGACTCCCTTGGATCAGTAATCACTCCTTTCTCCCTAGGGGAATCTCCGATCATTCGCCAATTGTCGCCCACTATGGCGGCACACCCCCAGCGAACTACCGGGATATGGTCCTCAGTCCTTGGTACCTTAAAAATCCTGAGATACGCGCCAAATTGACTGAGGCTACTACACAATACTTTGCCGAGAATGATGGTTCGGTCCAATCCGATGTGGTACTTTGGGAGGCCTATAAGACAGTGGTGCGGGGATGTGGGGTTGCGGCAGTGGCAGGGAGCAAGAAAGAAAAGCGAAAACAATTAGAACACAGAGGTAGAGATGGCAGCATTGGAACACGATCTAATTTCCACACCGTCACAAGAGAACTCCCATAAACTAGCCGTAAAGCAAAAGGAGTATAGAGATATTGCAGACGATGCGGCTCAAAAAAGCCATAAGGCCACACAACACAAACTATATGATATTGGAGACAAGGCCAGCAAATAGTTGGCCTGGTTAGATAAAAGAGACCAGGCGAACAGATGGATCGCCAAAATCACAGATACACATGGGACCCGCCACCGCGACGGGACGAATATTGCTGGAGCCTTGGCCTCCCACTTTAAACTGGTCTATTCCCCTGCGTCTGCGGCTACACAGGCTGAGGCGGCGGAACTGCTGAGAACCTTGCCTTTGCCAAGTTTGAGTTTACTGGAGGGCCAAGACCTAGATAGCGAGCTAACAACGGAGGAGGTCGCAAAGGCCATCTCCTCCCTACAGTCTGGAAAGGCCATGGGCCCTAGTGGACTTCCAATTGAGCTATACAAATGTGTGAAGTCGATCATTTCTCCTTACCTGCTGCGCATGTATAATGCCAGCGCTCGAGAGGGAATCCTTGCAGCTACGCAGCGACTGGCTAGCATCGCTGTCATCCACAAGAAGGGCAAACCACCGGATTGTTGCTCGTCATATCGACCCATCTCCCTCCTGGACCCCGAGATTAAAATCCTAGCAAAAATCTTAGCCACTCGGATTTCACCTCTCCTCCACAAGCTGATTCATTCAGATCAAAATGGATTCATGCCAACGAAAAATACGGCACTAAATATATGTCGCCTACAGGGGGTCCTGGGTCGCGCGCCTACCATACAAGAAGATTCGATCATAATGTCACTAGATGCCAAAATGGCATTGGATTTGATAGAGTGGCCCTTCCTTTTCGCCGCACTCGAGCGCTATGGGTTCGGCAAACGCTTTCTATCCTGGGTGCGCCTTCTCTACTCCAAACCCTTGGCGACAGTCGCGGTCAATGGTAAGAGATCAGTGGTCTTTGAATTGGGGCGGGGTACACGGCAGGGGTGCCCCCTGTCCCCCCTGTTGTTCGCTCTGGCGCTCGAGCCTCTAGCGGTCTGGCTTAGAGGAGATCCGACACTCCGAGGGCTGCATTGGGCGCCGGAGTGGGAGGACAGGGTGTCACTCTATGCAGACGATATCCTGCTTTATTTAGCAAAACCGCGGTCCTCAATTCACTATGCTCTTCGTATTTTCATTCTATTCCAGAAATACTCGGGCTATACCATCAACTGGGATAAGTCCCTGATCTACGTCCTTAGTGGCCCCCCTCCCAGACTCCCATCGGGCTGTGAGGCTAAAATTGTGACCGAGGGCTTCCAATACTTAGGCATTTACATAACAACGGACGTCGAGCTCTTTTATCAGCGAAATTTGCTGCCGCCCTTGCAACGCCTCAGGGCGGATGTACGCCACTGGCAGACCCTTCCGCTGACACTTCTCGGAAGGGCTGCCCTATTTAAAATGATGGCGCTCCCCCGTTTCTTGTACGCACTGCAAAATACACCACATCTGGTCCCGCCCCAGTACTTCACTTCCATAGAATCTGAAGTTCGTACTCTATTATGGGGTGCTGGGTCTCCGCGCATTGCACTTCCTAAGCTAATGAGGAGTTGGTACGACGGGAGCATCGCGCTACCAGATATTAGATCCTACTACTGGGCATCCCAACTGATTGTTCTCAATCACTGGATGCACCGACCGGTCACAGACCCAGCATATCAGATGGATCGATATAACATGCAGCCAGGCACATGTCTGAGAGCGCTTTACGGAGGGAGAAAACTGGAACCAATACTCACGCCAACTGTGACGACGATCTCCATATGGCATGCGGCTAACTCGGCCCTTGGTTGGAAGGGGCGGTTGACACGCGCTACACCACTGTTTGATTCGGCAAGACTGGGGTCGTTATGGCGACTACCCGGGTTTGATAAATGGGATTTGATTGGGTTGTCAAAACTAGGAGATCTCTAGGTCGACGGGGGAGTGGTGCCATTCGGGGAGTTGCAGCGGAGGTATCACCTGCACCAGAATGAGACCTTCCGCTACCTTCAGGTGCGGAGTGCCTTGTCCAAAGCGCTTCCTAAAGGAACTGACCTACCCTCCTCCTCACCCTTGGAGGACAGACTTTTGGATAGCTACCTTCCAGAAAAGGCTATCTCGTTGACGTATCGCAAAATCCTTAACAATTCACCTGAAGTCTTGGATAAACTTCGTGCTAAATGGTGCACAGATGTTGGTGACATCGATGATGAGGAATGGAAGGAGGCGCTGGCCTCGCCCCGCGAAGTGGCGATCCGATCTCGCTTTAAACTTATCCAACTAAAGGTACTCCATAGAGTTTACTATACAAGCTCGGTTTTGGTAAAAATGGGCCGCCTGGCTTCACCCATGTGTCCTCGCGGATGCGGGCAGGTGGGCACTTATCTGCACCAATGGTGGGAGTGCCCTGTTCTTCGGAGGTATTGGGGGAAGATCTTTTCTATTCTATCCCTTGTCTGCGATAAAGAGATTGAACCCACGCCAAGGCTATGTTTGTTGAATATATGGGAACCTACCGATTTAACTAGGATGGAATGTCTGTGGATCTCGCTGGGTTGTGTAGTTGCCAAGCGTAACATAGCGAGAACGTGGAATGGAGCAATAGCACTGAAAAGTTCTGACTGGGAGATTGATATGGACTGGTGCATGCAGGCTGAGAGGGCGGTTTATGAAGGTAGAGGCTGCCCAGGCAAATGGACGAAGATTTGGACACCCTGGAACGATCATAGGGGTGGGCTGTGTACTCCGTTTAGAGAGACGCCTCTCCCTGACGGAGATGCCGACGAATAAGGGACTGCTTTCCCCCAAGCTCAATGTTACAACGAAAGCCCCGATAAAAACACGGCCTTACCACATGTCTTAAGAAAATTTGACTTTACGTTCGGTCATTGAAGATGATGTTCATTTTTGCTTTATTCTCTGATAATTGCTCTTACTGTAAAGGAATGATTGATTATGATTTTGTTTGTTTTGTGTTTTAAAATTTAATAAAGAGATTTTCAAAAAAAAAAAACTGCACAGGGTTCCTCCTCGCCTGATCGACAGGAACCTGAACCTCGCTCTCCGACACCTGAATTTCAAATCCTGTTGCAAGATGAAAAAGTTCCTGGAGTAAAAAGGTACCATTTGCGTCCTCGATGGAAGGATAGTGCACCAAAGGATTAGTGAAGTGTAGCAGGGATGGACTTCGTGGAAAAAGATTAGCAACATTGTGATTGGGTGTTTCTTTCAGTTAGGTTCGGAATAATTGGTGCAGTGAAACTGGACAGGATAAGCTGAGGGTGTTTTCCCTGGGGGGAGGGGAGAGTACCCTATCCTGAGGTTCGTGAACATTTGCAGACGATTTGCAGCAGTGTGACTCCACCGACCTGTGCGTCATAGCACCAACGAGGATTGAACAATAGAAGCCTGCCAGGGAGGCTTGTAACGGACCCGGATACATTTCTTTTCCTTGTTTTTATATTTTTTTGTGTGTCCTTCCACCGTGGGTTCCATTCAGTAGTCTTTTTCTGAAACTTCTCATTGTAGTGAATAAAGTTGTCATGTATCCTTTTGGTAGGCCGATGGGGGATGAAGAACAGCCATTAGAATTTGTCGTTTTCCCCCGACTATTCTGGATAAGACAGCGGAGGATACATTTCCTTTTGCTTGCTATTTTGTTAATGATCATATTTGGTGGGATTCTCTGGGTATTAGAACATGCAAGTGATTCATTTGTTTCTAGTAATAATGTTTCTTCCACACCAAGACGAAAACGAATGCTCTCCAATAATGTTTTTCTAGACACGCATAGAAGATTTATCGGTAATGGTGTTGCTTGTTATCCTACAGACTCTGTTACTAGCCTATGGACTGCTTATCCTCTGTCTTTAATAAATTATACATATTCCAAGCCGACAAATTTTGTTGAGGTAAAAGGGGAATTCGGCTTTGGTTACCCAGGGCCATGTTTGTATCATCGTCAGCCCACAGGAATAGGGTACCCCGGTTGTGACAATAATACCTATTGTGATCATTTTTATTTTGAAGAGCAAAACATCACTTTAGTAGGCTGGCATTACAAACAAGTGATAGTTCCCCGGAAAGCTGGTTATTATCCTGCTTGTTGCCCCATTCTAAATAGTACTGACTCTATTTTGTACATCAATTGCTCCGGAGTAATTATGCCTAAACAGATTTTTCCTTTAAAGAGTGTGAAGGGTTCTACAACTGTTGTCGGTAATTCTCATTATGCAGCTGTGGATTATGACAGACCAATATATGCTCACCCTGGATTCTTTTTCCTCACAAACGGAGCATATTCAAATGTTCATAATGGTACCAATGATGTAGCCCTTGGTATGGTGCTACCTCTAGGAGTCCCTTGCAGATATACTCATAGACAGATAAAATGGGTAAAAAGAACACTTACGAAAGAATTTTGTGAAGGAGTAACAGAAATAGAAATAAATAATTACAGTAATGGCATCACTTTTGGTTATATTCTTTCTGCTATTTTCACTTTAGGGGGCATGGCTATGAGTAGGGCTGAAAAGGCCAGGGAATATTTTGGCTGTTAATTACAGATATTGTCCAATACTACTGTGGCAGCATTGCGTGACATCACCATTCAATTAGAGAGCATGAGAATATTTTCTGAACAGACTAGATATGCAGTTGATTTTATTTTAGCTAAAAACGGTGGTGCATGCTCAGTAATAGGAGATCAGTGTGTAGTAGGTATTACTAATATGGAGAAAAATATTACCAAACATATTTTGGACATTATTGAAAATGTTCAAGGCATGCAGAGTGGTAATTGGAGCTGGTCCCTGTTTGGAGGTTGGGGTTGGATTTTAGAGAAGATAATATATTTTATAGCTATCCTGATCTGCTGTTGTGTTTTGATTCAGTGCCTTCCCTTATGTTGCTCCTATTGTACCGCCTATTTAACTCCTAAGAAATTCTCAATCCGTGACACCAATACAAAGATCATGCTCCAATAGGAGGTCGATCATCTGATGAATATGGATGACGAGATTTTTGGTTCTTCACCTTCTATTGTTGAGTCTGTCCCTAAAGTTTCTTTTGATGACTAAATATCAGTTTTGGTTCTATCTTTTGTCTGTTAGTATATATATATAGAAGCACATAAATATATATCTACTCTTTGCTTAGAATTGTAAAGACCCTTACCTGATGGCACTAATAAAGACGATTGTCATTAGCAGTCAATGCTAAAAGGAGGGTCTGTTAGAATAGAACTGAAAATGACCATTTTATTATTCGCATTATACTCAAAGTGAATGTTAGCATTGATATAACTAATGCATTAATACGTATATTGTGTGAAATATGTAATCAGTGGATGCTGGCATTATATTCATCCGATTGACATGTGCACTGCCATTTTGTCTTGTTAGACGCCATTTTATAAACAGAACGAAACTGTTATGTTTGTTCGTTCTGAGAAATAGCCCTTATTAAGTTTTGTTTCTTCAATGTTAAGATTTTGCTCATTAGTACATTCTTCTACTGTTACATCAAGGCCTTCTCCCACCTGTCTGGTGGGGAGGATAAGCTAGACGACCTTGGGAAGTAGATAGCGTGTGCCAGGCTGTGGAACTGAAACTCATACACTGTACCCCCATTGTATTACGACAGCTACCAGTACTTTTCCATAATAGGCGGGTCTTAGTGGGCTCTGCATCCTACATAATGTAACTTTATGCTTGTTCAAGGCAGTCCTTCGTCAGCCAGTAGTAGAGGCTGGTTAGGCTGGACTCCACTGCAGTGTAAATTCCGAATAAACTAGCTTGTTGGCATTCTCTACTGCGTCATCGACTCTTCATTGCATGGAAGGCTAGCGGAGGTCTAGAGTGACCCGAGTGACCCTAGACGGGTCACTTCCTTCAGGGTGCTGTCTGTTGGGGTTGCGGAGGGGGGCGAGCTTGTCTGGGGAGTAGGTGATCCATCTGTGTAGTTCGTTGGCTGCAGAGTTGACGTCGGTCGAGGTGGGAGGGGGATCATGGTTGATGGTGGAGATGAGGTGTTCCTCAGTGACCTTGCTCCAGTTCCTTTGCAGAGGGCGTGGTGTAGGTTTGTGAGCGGTGGCTTTGTTGAAAGAGAAGTGTACGCAGTGGTGGTCCGTCCAGGGGGGTTGCGTGGTGTGGCTGAAGTGGATGTTGTTACCTCCTGCAAAGATGGGGTTGAGGGTGTGTCCTGCCTTGTGGGTGGGGGTGGTGACAAGCTTTTTCAGTCCAATGTTGGCGAGGTTGTCCAGGAGGGCGGAGGAGTCGGGGTTGCTGAGGTTATCAAGGTGGAAGTTGAGGGCTCCGAGCAGTCCATGGAGGCGATGGCGTAGGGTGCGATGAGGTCGGTGATGGTTGTGGTGAACGCGGTTCATGGTCCGGGAGGTCTGTAGGTGAGGGTGCTGCGTAGAGTCGTTCTGGGGCTGGTCTGGATCTGGAAATGGAGGTGTTCTGTGGAGGACGAGGAGTTGTTCGCGCTGGAGGTGGTGAGTTGGAGGGAGTTCTTGTGTGCGATGGCGAGTCCTCCTCCTGGGTGGTTGAGGCGGTCCTTCCTCTGGATCTTGTATCCGTTTGGGATGGTGGTAGCGATGTCGGGGGCAGAGGTGGATTGGTCCAGGTTTCCGTGAAGAAGGCGAGAGGGTGTCGAGGAGGTCCCAGTTTTCTATTGCGTGTCTGTGCAGGGAGCGCACGTTGAGGAGGATGCACCACAGGGCTTCGGGTGTGCTGGCATCCGGCGGGAGGGCGGTGGCCATGGGGGTGCGGAGGTTGGTGAGGGTTTGTCGGCAGTGTTGGCAGGAGAACTGGCCGTGGGTGGTGTTCAGCGTAGACACCTGGCACTTGCTGTTCGTTCCGGGGTTGAGTGCGTGGAGGGCAGCGGATTCGTAGCGGTGGGTGGTCGGAGAACCAGGCACCCTGGCGCTGGTCGAGGTTGGGTCGCGGACAGGCTCTGACGGGCTTGCCTTTGGCACGCCAGCGGCGCGGCCACACAGCGGCCGCCATTAAATAGGGAACGGGAGAGGGAAACACAGCTGGGAGGAGGGAGCGGGAACCGGCAGGGGTGAGGGGCCACGGGGGCAGCAGCGGCGGGAAAAGAGCAGCAAAACGGGCACAGTAAAATGGAGGACACAACAAATAGCAAAAAATCCAAAAAGACAGAAAAAAGGCAGTCAACAGGCACAATTACAGTAGAACCAGAAAAGACAGACAAAAAGTCAGTCAAAACAGAGAAGGCTGGCCGAGCGGACCAGCAGAAGAGCAAGGCTCTCCCACTGGACCACCAGGGATGAGGCGCAGGCAGGAGCCTGCGGGTGGAGGAGGGCCTCGAACACCTACCTGGACAGTAAGGTGTAGGTGGCAGCGGTGCAACGACGGAGCTGCTAGGGCGGACAGCAGAGTTCCCTGACCAGGAGGCCAGAGGTTTTGCTCAACCGCTCGAGCAGCCGCCGCCATTAAAAAGGGAATGGGGAGGGAAACGCAGCTGGGAGGCGAGAGTGGGAACCGGCAGGGGGGAGGGGCCGCGGGGGCAGGAGCAGCGGGAAGAAGGCAGCGAAAACGGGCACAGTAAAACGGAGGATACAACAAATAGCAAAAAATATAAAAAACAGAAAAACGGGCACAATAACAGTAACAACAGAAAAGACAGACAAAAGACAGTCGACAGGCACAATTACAGTAAAACCAGAAAAGACAGACAAAAAGACAGTCGAGACAGAGAAGGCTGGCCGAGCGGACACGCAGAAGAGCAAGGCTCTCCCACTGGACCACCAAGGATGAGGTGCAGGCAGGAGCCTGCCACTAGAGGAGGGCCTCGAACACCTACCTGGACAGAGAGGTGTAGGGGGCAGCGGCGCAACACGGAGCTGCTGGGGCGGAGAGCAGAGTTCCCTGACCAGGATGATTAATGATTTCAGTATTGGTCAGCCCATAAGGCCCTTGTAGGCCTACATAGAAGAAATGCAGGTCCCGTGGGAGTTTTTCTAGTTTTTCATTGGTTTTCTCCTTTTTCTCCCAGACCCAAAAGTATTACTAAGGGGTACCTTTCTCTTGATTTTGTCGTTTGTGAGCCGTACACACCACCAAAGAGTTGAGGGTGAGTTGACTCTGGATGTAGAGTGGGGAAGAAGGGGAGGCCTTGTATTTTTTGTCTACCCTTGGGGTGACTACACAAATTTTAACTGGCTTCCTTAAGATGTCGGAGGCCGGTTTAAGCATGCTTTGAGCACTGGGAGGTGAGTTTCCAGCGGGAAATCCTCCTCGGCGGCATCCATATGCATCTCAACCTTATGGAATTAGGCAGCCCTACCAAGGACCTCATGGTATGAGGTAGTGTCATCTGGTGTCGAGGGACAGGTGGGGTAGAGCTCGGGGCCCGTATCCCCTGGAGGGTGTACATCATAAGATTCCCAGCGGTTGGTCTGTGGGGAAACATCATATGGGTCACCTGTGGCATGATCTCCAAAGTCAGGCTATGGTAACCCCTGTGGTGTGTAAGGAAGGGGATCAGCAGGGAGAGAAAGTGTGGAAGGTGAGGCCTGAGGCTGGCAGAGGGTAGGGAGGGGATTGGTGGCTGAGGCTGTGGAAGAGAGCTGGTAGCATTGTTGCACTGCTTCTGCTGCTTGGGCGTTGGTAGAAGCTTAAGAGCTGCCTCTTTGACATCTACGTGGAGGAAGCCGGTGGCTGGGCAAGGATCCGTTCTGTGTGAGGATGGATCACATTGCGCCACTGGCGTGCGTCAAGGTCGTCGTGCAGTTTCTGGAGGACAGGTTCCATGGAGTCGACGGAAAAGGGCAGTTTCAGTGCCTAGGATTTCTGTGCCGGTGCATGGGTTGTTGGTGCCAAAAGGGGCTTCGATGCCGAAGGCTGTGGACCCGGAGGGCGTTTCTGTGCTATACTGGAGGCAGTTGGCACAAGTGCATTGGCTCTAAAATCATCTTTTGCACCGAGCCTTGGCTTGTCGTGGTGTCAGAGGTAAATGTTTGGTGCCGACCATGGCCCCAGGGCAGTGTCAGCCCGGAAGCCTGTCTCTAAGCCTTGTGAGTGGCTGTCTGGCCCTTAGAGGGGCCCTGCTTAGAGCGCAAGCAGTGTTGAAGGGGTTGGGGAGGAGGGACCCTACCTTCAATCTCCAGGTCGGAGCTAGAACTTGCATCAAATGAGTAGGCCTACTCCTTGGTTGCCAACGGCTCCGGTTAATGTTCCCCCTCAAAGGGCCTCGGTGCCAAAGAGTTCTGGGGTGTTATCTCCACTTCTGCGTGACATTTACAAACGGCGAATCCAGATGTCTTGAAGAGTCTTCTTTGAACAGAAAGAGTGCAAGCATCGCAGGAGGCCTCTTCATGCTCGAGCAAGAGGCAGAGTTTGCAGAACTGATGAGGATTGGCCCAAGGGTATTTAGAGCGACAAGGAGAGTAGCGAAAAGATGTCCGGTCCATCACAGGCAAGGCATGGTGATCACAGAACAAACAGACAGGGGAGGACTAGTAGGGCGAGACTGGGTGGGGGGTATAAGTTAGCCTTTCCTCGCCCCAAACGAAGCTTCGCATGTTGAGACGATGCATGAAAAAGAGGCCATGATAGGAAACAATAGCGACGGAGGGGAGAGGAACCGAGAAGAACCGAAGAGAAAACCGCGATGGAGTCGATTTGGAGCTTGGTGACACACATCCAAACCCAATAGTGGAAAGAAAACAATCTAATAGGGGGGACGATGCCCATGCGAATTACCAGCAAGAGGTGGAGTCACACTACCGAAGAAAAACAACTTGCACACATTGAGGCCCATAACTAGGTGACAGGAGTAGGCACAGCATGTGTATCTACAGCCACAAATGCCTTGAACAGTATAATTTTAGATATTGACGTGGATCAAAATATTTTAACTTGTCAATTCTGAGGATATCTTTTAAGTGTCATACATTAATTTTGCCCAAAGTCTTTGTCTGCCTTTTTAAGGTATTAGCAGACCTTGCTCATGGTGGGGTTTTGGTTATTGAAATGGTTGGACGTTACCTCATTCATGGTGGGGTTTTCCCTCTTAAGGTTGCCTGCAGCTGAGATCACAGTCTTCACAGCTCTCATTCCAAAGTCATAATGGTCCTGCATCAAAACCCAAGAGATATGAAATATTATAGGATGTTAGAAATGCCAGACCTTAGCGGAGAACAGTGACATCTGATGTGGACACACATCGTAAATCATGAAATGGAAATACAGAGACAGATTGAAGAAAGAAACACAGATGCCTGCAAAATATCAAATTCCAGCAGACAGCAAAAGGGGCATAGACATTAAAGCACAATATCTAAAAACATAGCTTTTTGATAGCTGAAGAACGTAAAAACAAGAGCAAAGGAAGGCAGCTCTTATCTTGCAAGAATGCAATTTTGACAAGTCTTACCTGGGAACTAAGCTGTTCAGAAGAAAGTTTAAATGTAGTAGTAATTTTCTTGGACAGAACCTTTGCATTGTTGAACCCAAAGGAGTAAAGCGAGATCTCTGCAATCATTGCATAGTCAGGAACCATCATAGCAACTGGCCGAAACAGAGCCTATGGGATCAAGTCAGAATTCCATTAGTGAAGGGTGAGGAAGTGATCTAACTCTGAGTTTGGAATCAGCTACTACTTAGATACGATCAACTACAAAAGCACAGGGTGTGTGATCTCAGAAAGAAAATGTTCTACCCTAGTAATATTTAAAGCAACTGTAATCAATGGTGTTCAGATAAGTGTGCCAGTGGTAGAAAAGATTTCACAGAATAAAACTGGAAAATTGGCCTAGATGGCATGTAGCACTTTCTAAATCTCTAAAATAAATCTAAATAACATTTGTGATTTATTGTTTAAAGCTAGGTGTGAAAAAAAGACTGATGGCATGGAAAATGAGGAGCAGAAGAATGCTTCACAATAATATTGAGCTATCACGTATTTTAAAACACAATTTCCATGCAGCATTCAGTCACAATGGATGGGTGTTTGTGTGTTAGCATGCGCCAGGAAAGAAAACTGACAGGTAGCTAAAGCAGACCAGCTCGACCATGTGATTGTTGGAGTCTTATTTGAAGGTGGCAAGCTGGGTGCCGCATGAGTTGAGGCAAGCATGGATGTCTGTGGAAGGAGGTAAGTACCTTATTTAGTGCACAAAGATAGTGTGGGGCATACACAGGTTTGTGTGTCTGTATTTCAGTGTGTGTTTCAGTAAGCACATTTATGTGCCTCGGTCCATATGTATTTGCATGTGCGTCTGTGTCACTGAGTGTGCCTGCCGTGTTGTCTCCTCTGGCGATCGCCCTGTGTAGGAAGGTGGCTGTGTATAAGCTATACCAAAGTAAGATATAGTGTGCACAGAGTCCAGTGGATTCCCAGAGGCTACAGTAGATAATACCTTACTCTCTTTTGTGGTAGTGTGTTTGATCAGTAAGGCTTATCAGAGGGTTGCGTTAAGCATTTGTTGTACACACACAGTCAAGAAATGAGGCACACACTCAATGACTAACTCCAAGTCCAATGTTTGTTTAAAAATATTACTTTGTCACTTTTATTTTAGAACCAAGAAGAACTTGGTTGCAGGTCAGTACCAGCTTAAAAATAGAAATACTTTCAGGTACAGTAGGAATGTGTTGCAAATAGCAATATGAATACTTTACAGTAATACTGTAAATACACTGTGGTGTCAATCAACAGTAGCAATGCATTAGCAGTGTAGAAAATAGACAGTGCAAATAGCAAGAAATACAATGTAATTCTATGGCAGGAAAACAGTTATGCACATAAACATGTAAGTACACAACTTACTATCCCAGTCTTCGGGGGTTTGACCAGCACAGGGCAAGGTTCGAGGGGACACCAAGTAAGCACCACCAGGGGCACAGGGATGGCCGGGTGCAGGGGTCAAAGGTGGTGCAGGGTGCCCAATTTCAGTCTATGGAGACTGGGGGTGATTGAAGATGCACGGTTTGCAGGTAAGTACCTGTGGCTTAGGGGCACAGGCCTCGGGGGTTTAGACAAGCACAGGTTGGACCACAAGGCAGCACCAAGCTTACAACACCAGCGGCACAGGGGCGGCTGGGTGCAGGATGCAAAGACAGTGAATATGGGACCTCTGTTTCACAAAGAGGGTGCAGGCTCAGGCCAGGAGGCTGGACGAAGGTGATTGACCAATGACTTGGCAGGTAAGTTGAGATGTCCGTGGACGCCGGGGCACCATCGGCTGGGCTCCCCAAGGTTGGGGGGCTGAGGATGAAGGGGTGCCTTTAGACGCGGGAAATCTTCACCAGAGCCGGTCGCGGTTGGGTCGGACCCTTCATGCTGAGGCTGCAGGCTTCTTCGTGGGGTCCAGGAGAGATCAGCCACCAAAGGATTCGAGGTCAGGATCACTGGGCAGACTTCACTGGACTGGTGGGTCACTCATTCTCGGGCGGTGCAGAGTGGGTAGGACTCGCATTTCCAAAGGGCAAAGTAGTCCTTAGAGTTGGTTTCTTTGTGGACAGGGCCGCTGTCCTCGGGAGTCCTTGGTCTTTAGGTAAGGCAGGCAGACCTATGAGGGATTTAGTGGTTGCTGGGCTAGCAGGACGAATCATCATCTTTGAACAGGGTCTCGAACCTGCAGACAGACCAGTAGGAGGTTTTTTTGCAAGTGCAATAACATCCTTAAGAGGTGCATCACCATTAACCCAAAGTCTGTCCTGAAGATTCGAGTCATTGGTGTGCATGATGATTTGATCTCTCACAAGTTCGCCGTGAAGAACACCGAATTTGCAAGAAATGGCCAATTTCTTGAGTGCCGAAACATAGTCATCAATAGGTTCTGACTTGCCTTGTTTCCGTTGGAAGAAATTAAATCTGTCTATGACTGCACAAACTGTGGGTTGGTAACAGTTGTCTAAATCTTCCAATGCATTTAAAAACACATTTTGCTCTGTACCTGATCTAGTTTTCTTCTCCATCTGATTAAAGACTCGTAACCCTTCTGGTCCCAAATTATGTAGGAGTATTTTCTTCTTCCTTTCCAGTGAAAACTCATCAGCTCCTTCTTCCTCAATGGTACTAATATAATTAAGAAAGTACTCCTTCCACTCTGGCAGTTTCATGGGTGGTTCCCCCCGAGTAGGTAGAAATGGCAAGGGTGGAGTTAATGAAAAGGTTTGCGCACACATTTTGTGAAGTATAAATAGTGCCCAAATAAGCAGATAGAGGAAAGACGAGAAAAGAAACAAGAGGAAAACACAGCTGACAGAACTCAATACTATTGTGCTGCACAGTAGTGCGTAAAATGTTTATTAGGAGGGTGTGTGTATCACCGCGTGAAGGAAATGACACGCTGGAAGTAGACAATTAGTTGCTTGGAGGTGTGTGCATCACAGTACTTGGAAATGACACACAAGAGTAGAAGGTAGCACTAAATTGTAAGAGGGTGTGCCTATCACCATATAAAGGAAATTGACACATATGAGTAGAAGGTAGCACAATACTTGTACGAGGGTGTGCGTATCACCGTGCTTGGAAAGGTCACGCAAGGGTAGAAAGTAGCATAATATTTATAAGTGCACGCAGGTTGTACACCAAGTAAAGATGCTGAACGAAATCACCACATGTGCCAGTAGGTGTGCGCATCACCGATTGTAAACCGGAATAATGTGCATCAGGTCGCTATGCGAGTAGGTGTGCGCATCACCGAAAATAATTAGAACAGCAGCGCACGTCGTATCACTTAGAGTATTTGCCTGAGTTGGAAACCAAGGGAGACGGTGAAGCGCCAGTGACGGCAGAACAGGGGTCACGTGCAATGCATGGTGACGTCAGGGCCAACTCGCTGAGAAAACGAACAATGGCTCCTCGCGCTTTGTGCCTGCCCAACAAGCTGGAAGGTTGAACAATGGTTCCCTCGCGCGCTGTGCCTGTCGCACTGCAGAGGCTGACATGAACCATTGACGGTCGGGTGAAATCCCTAAACCCTGGCTGTAAGGACAGTATAACAACCCAGGGGTATCGCTGTGCTCTCCCGGCCCGACACACCTTACCGCAACAAGAGGTAGCAGTATTCCGTCTGAACAGGCAATGGAGATCTCGCACTGGAGCAGGAGTCATCTCGCTGGAACAGCGTTGCTGCAGGCTCGTCCGGTCGTCGCCAAAATGTAAAGGAGGGCCGGCAGGCAGTTTTAGGTAAGCTGCAACTTTATTAAGAACTACAGATAGGAGAGCACAGGAACAGGTCCAACGCAGAGGACCGCAATCTCCAACTGTCAACTCACCGCATTCCAGTTGGAACAAACACAACGTGGCACTCTGTTGCGATAGAACCATGGCAACAGAACACCACAGACAGGGCCGCTGTCCTCATGAGTCCTTGGTCTTTAGGTAAGGCAGGCAGTCCTATGAGGGATTTAGTGGTTGCTGGACTAGCAGGACGAGTCATCATCTTTGAACAGGGTCTTGAACCTGCAGACAGACCAGTAGGGCTGGGGCCAAGTCAGTTGTCTTGAGTCTTCACTACTGCAAGGCTCTTCTGTCGTTCTTCTTCTTTAGGTCGCATGGGAACTGAGGATCAAGGTTCAGGGGTGCCCCTAAAATCTCAATTTAGGGGCATTTCAGGTACTGGCAGGTAGTAGCTAATGGGCTACTTACCTTTAGGGTGACTACACCCTTTGTATGTCCCCTTTCTTTGGGGAGGGGCATCCCCTAGTCCTATTGGCTAAAATCCTTCCATCCAATATGGAGGATTTTCAAAGGAGGGGTCACTTCAGCTTAGGACACCTTAGGGGTGATCCTGGCTGAGAGGGGACACACCTCTCCTGATTACAAATGTTCCCACCAACATTACCACCAAAAGTAGGGCTTAGTCAGGGAGGTGAGCATCTCCACTAGCTGGAGAGGCCCTCTAGCAGAACAAATGTAAGGAAGACTTTGAGGCTCTCCGCCATTGAATGCGGTTCCTGCTTGGGGGTAGGTGTTAAGCGCCTCCACCCAAAGCAGGCTTTATTTCTGACCCATGAGAGCAAAGTGCTTCCACCTCAGGGGGTCAGAAACATGTCTGGAAGTGGCAGGCCAGTGCAGACAAGTCAGCTACACACTAGAGAGTTTGTCGTTGTTCAGGGGGTATCTCTAAGATGCCCTCTGAGTGCATTTTGTAATAAATCCAACACTGGCATCAGTGTGGGTTTATTATGCTGGGAGGTTTGATACCAAACTTCCTAGCATTCAGTAATGCCATAATGGAGCTGTGGAGTTTGTAATGACAACCTCCCCGCCCATGTACACAATGAACAAGTTACTTACCTTTGGTAATGCTTTTTCTGGTGGACAAAGTATCGGCCTGTGGATTCCTCACCTTTTGAATTACCCCTGCACCAGCATTCCACGGAAACTCTTTTTCTAGCTCTCCCACGTCGAAGAGGGTGTCACAATGGAATGGCTCCGCACCCGACTCCGCATGACATCATCGGAGCCATAAGAAGACGTCGTCGGCGTGCTGACGTCAGTTCCACCCATTTTTTCCGTGCCCTCGAGGCGAACAGGTGGACAGACAACATAATACAACTATACACAGTATACAAAATATATATACACAAATACATACAGTATATAGGTAAAAGGAAAAGCTAAAAAATCTAAGTATTTCCTAACAACAAACTGTATGGCAAGTAAATGACATATGAAAAACAACAATGTCAAACAATAAGAACTTTTTACAGTATAGGCGGGTGGGACAGTGAGGAATCCACAGGCAGATGCTATATCCACCAGAAAAAGCATTACCAAAGGTAAGTAACTTGTTCTTCTGATGGATACATCTGCCTGTGGATTCCTCACCTTTTGAATTGAATCCCCAAGCTGTTCCTCTCCCGGAGGAGGGTGTCCACCTACCTATACCAAAAAATCCTGCAGCACAGAACGTGCAAAATGGCCACCCCTCCTAACCTCCAAATCTAAGCAGTAATGCTTCGCGAAAGTGTGGAGGGAGGCCCAAGTTGCCGCCGTGCAGATGTCTACAACAGGGAAACCTCTAGCCAAAGCAGAAGAAGATGACTTAGCTCTGGTGGAATGAGCTCTAATATCTTCAGGCAGCTCCTTCTTGGCCCAAGGCGTAGCAGATCTTGATGCACAAGAAGATCCACCTGGAGAGTGTTCGTTTGTGGACAGCCTTGCCCTTCATCCTTCCAATATAGCCAACGAAGAGCTGGTCATCCAGTCTTAAGTCCCTGGTTCTGTCCAGGTAGAAGCTGACCGCCCTCCTAGGGTCCAGACGGTGAAGTCTCTCCTCCTCCTTGAAAGGGTGAGAGGGAGGATAGACGGTAGGTAAGGTAATAGACTGTCCAAGATGCAAAGGAGCAACCACCTTAGGCAGGAAAGCAGCCCTGGTCCTGAGAACTATCTTATCTGCATGAATGGTTAAAAAAGGGGGTTTAAAACTAAGAGCTGGAAGCTCACTTACCCTCCTGGCGGAGGTAATAGCAATCAGAAAAACTGTCTTGAAAGTAAGAAGCCTCAACGGGCATCTATGAAGAGGCTCAAAAGGAGACCCCATCAGAAATGAAAGTACTAAATTCAAATCCCACTGAGGCATAATAAAGGGAGTGGGAGGGAACCTATTGGTGAGGCCCTTAATGAAACTCATGACAATGGGGGACTTAAATAAAGACAGCTGGCCCGGCAAACAAAGGAAGGCCAACAAGGCCGACAAGTAACCTTTAACTGTAGCCACAGCACAACCTTGCTGGGCCAAGGAAAGTGAAAAACCAAGTACATCAGATAAATGGGCCTTCAAAGGATTAATGGATCTCTCTCCACACCACTTCACAAAATTGGACCATCTAGAGGAATAAATAGATTTGGTGGACTGTCTCCTGGATGATAAAATAACATTCACCACAGCCGGTGGGAGAGAGAAAGAACTCAGGTTGCCCCGTTCAATCTCCAGGCATGAAGGTGCAGGCTCTGGAGGTGGGGGTGTAAAACCTGCCCCTGCGACTGTAAGAGGAGGTCTGCCCTGAGAGGGAGACGGAGCGGAGGGTGCGATGAGAGGTGAAGAAGAGCTGTGTACCACACCCTTCTTGGCCAATCCGGGACGATCAATATGACTTGGGCCCGGTCTTGGCGAATCTTCCTAAGAACTCGAGGAATCAAGGGTATGGGGGGAAAGGCGTAAAGGAGTTGTGAGCCCCAATCCAATTGAAACGTGTCCCCCAACGCTCCCCGCATTGGATACTGAAGACTGCAGAACGACGGGCAGTGCGCATTCTCTTGAGTGGCAAAAAGGTCCAACCGAGGAAACCCCCACATCCCGAAGATGTGATGGACCACCTCCGGATGAAGCCTCCAACTTGTGATCGGCCGTGCATCGCCGACTGAGACTGTCCGCACGCACATTTAGTACCCCAGCCAGATGATTTGCAATTACACAAATCTGATGGACCTGAGCCCAGGACCAGAGTCGCAGAGCCTCTCTGCAGAGACGATACGACCCTACACCTCACTGTTTGTTTATGTACCACATTGCGGAAGTGTTGTCCGTTAGGCCTTGAACCGACTGACCGCGAAGGAAGGGAAGTAAGGCCTTGAGAGCCAAACGTATTGCCAGCAATTCCAGAAGGTTGATGTGGAGCAACTTTTTCTCCAGAGAGAAAAGACCCTTGATCTCCAGATCTCCAAGATGAGCACCCCACCCTAGAGTTGAGGCATCCTTGATCACCATGGCCACCGGTGGAGGAAGTTGAAAAGGCTTCCCTTGAGACAGGTTTCCCTGCACACTCCACCAAGTCAGCTCCGCTGCAGTGTCTCTGGAGATACTGACCATCTCCCTTAGATCTCCATTGTGCTGATACCACTGCCTGCGGAGGCACCACTGGAGTGCCCTCATGTGCCAGCGTGCATGGTTGACCAACAGTATGCAGGAAGTTAACAGACCGAGCAGGGGTAGGACCTTCAGGACTGGAACAACCAATCCATCGTGAAACAAAGGAATCATCTCCTGAATGTCGAGAATCCTCTGTGGAGGCGGGAAAGCTCTACACACAGTAGTCAGTACTGCCCCTATGAACAGGCTGCGCTGAGAGGGCACCAGGTGAGATTTGGGTGCATTTATCGAAAAGCCCAAGTCGAACAACAGCTGTGCTGTTACCTGCAGATGATGCAGCACCATCTCTGGAGGCTTTGCTTTGAGCAACCAGTCATTCAGATAGGGGAAAACAGGAATCCCCTACCTTCTGAGATGAGCTGCCAACACCGCCATCACCTTTGTGAAGGCCTGAAATGCGGAAGTAAGGACGAACGGGAGGACCGCAAACTGGTAGTGCTGAGACCCTACCGTAAAACGGAGATGCTTCCGATGCGACTTCAGGATGGGAATGTGAAAATATGCATCCTGTAAATCGATCGACACCATTCAGTCTTCTTGCTGCAGCGCCAGAAGAACCGGAGCTAGGGTCAACATCTTGAATTTCTCCTGCATGAGGTAAAAATTCAAGACCCTGAGGTCTAGGATCGGTCTTAACCTGCTGTCCTTCTTGAGGATCGGGAAATAACGGAAGTAACATCCCTGACACCTTTCCTGCTTCGGAACCACCTCTATCGCACCTTTCTGCAGTAAGGCAAGAACCTCCTGCTGCAGGAGCAGCAAATGGTCCTCTGAACACCAGCCCTGGCGAGGAGGGTAAGGAGGTGGAAACTCGTGGAAGGGTAGGGCATACCCATTCTCTACAAGATTCAAAAGCCAAAGGTCTGATGTAATAGATTTCTAATCTTGTAGAAAATGGGACACCTGACCCCCTACAGGACCAACATGCTTCAAGCTGGGGGATCCAGAGCTGCTTTCCCGTGGTACCAGTGGTGGGGACAGGGGAGGAAGAAGAGGAGGAGGACTGTTGCCGGGAGGCCCCCCGCAGACGGCCTCTACCCTTTCCTCTGTACGATTTGTACAGAGGGTTCTGCTGCTGCTGCTGTGACTGCTGACGGCCTCAAAAGGAAGCAGTCTTCCCAAAACCTCGGTACTACCTATATCCATAACCCCTAGGTTGGGACTGCAGTCCTAAGGATTTTGCAGTAGTTCTACTGTCTTTGAAACGTTGTAGAGCCGAATCCGCCTTTGCACCAAAGAGTCTGGAACCATCAAAAGGCAGATCAAGAAGAGTAGCCTGCACATGAGGAAAGAATCCTGAAGACCTGAGCCAGGCATGCCTCCTGGTAGCCTCGGAGGAACCCATCACCCTGGCTACAGAATCTGTAGTATCCAGCCCCGATTGGATTACCTGACGGGCTGCAGCCTGCGTGTTTGCCGAAACTTTCAAAAAGGAACCACGGTCATCCTCTGGTAACTTAGGTGCCAACTGTTTAGCCGAGTCCATTAAGGCATGGATAAACCTCCCCAACAAGCATGTGGCATTGGTTGACTTTAACGCCATACTTGCCGAGGAGAAAAACTTCTTGGCAGACTGCTCCAATTTCTTTGAGTCCCTGTCCCCCGGAGTGGTGGGGAAAGACCCAGCCGACTGCTTAGAACAAGAAGCCTGTACTACCAAGCTTTCCAGTGAAGGATGGGCAGTTAGGAAAGCCGGATCACCAGGAGCAAGCTTATATCGTCTTGCCACAGTCCTTGAAACAGCAGGGGCAGATAAGGGTTTCTGCCACACCTCCTGAATTGGCTCTGTCAAAGCCTCATTGAAAGGCAACAGAGGTTCCATAACAGAAGATGGAAAATGCAACACCTCAGTAAGTATATTTGACCTGATCTCAGCCATGGGCAGTTGAAGGTCCAAAAGGTCAGCAGCCTTTCTGATGACAGCATGGTATGGTGCAACATCCTGTGAAGGTAAGGCTTTCGGGGATGAAAGCTCCCACTCCGGGGAAGTGTCTAAGCCACTGGCCTCCCGAAGGACCTCGAATTCATCAACGGAGTCGAGGATTTCTCCTTCTTCCGCCTGATCCTGCTGGTACTCCTCTTCCTCCAGAAGCCTTTGGGCTTCTCTCCTGGAGCGCATTTTCGGGATTGGCGTCGGCGGCACCAGGCGCGGCGCCGGAGATATCGGCACCGGCGTCAAGGAGGACCCTCGGAAGTGGGCAACGGCGCTGCTCGAAGCCGAGAAGGTGTCAGCCCAACACCAGAAGGCGCCGGAGACTGTGGTATTGGCGTAAAAAATCTTGGAGCCAGAAACTGCCACGACGGTGCAGTTGGCATAAAGGGCATGAAGGGTGCCTGGGCATATTGTTGAGGGATGCCCAAATTGTAGGCAAGTGGACCCACGGGGCCAAACGGTGCACCGGTAGGGTAGGATGCCTTGGTAAACATGCCAAACATCGCATTAAAAAAATGCGACGGACCCTACCCTGGACCTGGAAAGGGTGGATAGGATCTGGAACCACCGGGTCTGGATCCAATCGAGGCCGCATGGATGGCTGTGGCTGCGGCGCCGGGGACATCGGATCCGGTACAGTCGAAGTCTCAGGAACAGGAGAAGACTCCCTGGGCGCCGGAGAAACCCTGGGCGCCGGTGAACCCCTCGGCGTTGGAGAGTGGGTCGGAGTCACCGGTGGAGAAGGAGAAGGTGACGGCGATACGACATCCTTAGCATGACGTTGCAGAGCCGGAGAAGTCTACCTCGAAGCCCTACTCTTCGAATATCTACGTAGAGATCCATGCCTTCACTTCTTCTTGTGTTTCCTCGACTTCGAGGTCGACGACTTCGATTTAGATCTCTTGCGACACCTCTTCTCCTTTTTCGCCCATGCCATGAAAAGCTTGGCCTCACACTCTTTCAGCGCCTTCAGATTTATCTTCCGACAGCTGGAACATCCTTCGACGTCGTGGTCCGACAAAAGGCCCCAGAGACAGTCGTCGTGGGGATCCGTGATGGACATATGTCCCCCACACTCCCTGCAAGGCTTGAATCCAGACTTCCTCAAAGTAGCCATCACACTGCTACACCAAGAGTGAAGTAGAAGCAAAGTATTACCAAACCAATTGGAGAGTCCCAGAAAACCGTTACGCGTCGACGGAGCGGAAAAAAGGGAGCTGACGTCAGCACGCCGACGAGGTCTTCTTATGGCTCCGATGACGTCACGCGGAGTCGCATGCGGAGCCGTTCAACTGTGACGTCCTCGTCGACGTGGGAGAGCTAGAAAAAGAGTTTCTGTGGAATGCTGGTGCACTGGTAATTCAATAGGTGAGGAATCCACAGGCAGATGTATCCATCAGAAATGGCTTCACTGCACTTACAATGTTTGAGAATGGACTCAGACACTGTAGGGGCATATTGTTCATGCAGCTATGCCTCACCTGAGTTATAGAGCACCCTGCCTTAGAGCTGTAAGGCCTGCTAGAGGGGTGACTTACCTATGCCATAGGCAGTGGTTGAAAGGCATGGCACACAGGGATGTGTGCCAGGTCGACTCTTCAGTTTTAGCTGCACCAAAACACACAGTCTGAAATGGTAGTGTGGATGTGTTTGGTGAGGGGTCTCTGAGGGTGGCACAATACATGCTGCATCCCTTAGAGACCCTCTCAGGTCACAAGGCCCTTGGTACCACTGGTACCTTTTACAAGGGGCTTATATGTGTGCCAGAGTTGTGCCAATGGTGGAAACAAAGGTACAGTTTTGGGAAAGAACACAGGCACTGGGAACCTGATTAGCAGGAACCCAGTGCACATTCAGTCAACGTTGCATTCAGAGTCAGGCAAAAAGTGGGGGTAACCATGCAAGAAGGGGCACTTTCCTACACCCTCCATAGTGGCAATCCCTGGCATTATGTGTTCTACAGAATACTGAGGTAATTTCTGAAACAATGGCAGTCACTGCTGCCATAATTGTGGCAAACTTGGCATAAAGGTAATCCTTCTTGACATAGTTTTGCCATCTATGACTTAACCATAGCCACCCTTACCATACCGGTGGCAATCCTTGAAATATTTTGAGAATCCTTGGTATAATCATGGCTGCCTTAGCATAATAATGTCCACTCCAGACATAAAAATTGCCACCTTTAGCTTATTGTGAACATCCTTGGCATTGTGGTGCCCAGGTTGGCATTATGCTACTCTGGCATAATCATAACCATGGGACACATATTGCCGAAATCCTAGGGCTAAGCATGGCCACTTCTAGTATAATAATGCCTGCTTCTGCCATAATGAAGTCCTTCCTAAAAGCAATGTTTGCATCTTCGGCCTAATGATGGCCACCACCACATAATGCTGGCCATTCCAAGGATAGTGATGGGTGTTGTCGATATATTGTGGGCATCATAAATATTTTGGGATCCAACCTCGGAATAATGTTGATTCACTTATAATAGTGGCCATCCTTAGTAAACTGTAGGTATCTTAGGCATAATGGTGTCCACTTCTGGTGTATGATGATATTTCATGGGCATGTGATTCATGTGAGCTCTTGAAAATGTCAGTGATGTTTGGGGACCAACAGGGTATTGAACACTCAGTAGACCCGCCCATGCACTCATCATTTGAGTCAGGTCACGAGGTAACCCAAGACCTGACACTACAGCCCTCCTAAAAAGAACCTGGGTTAGAGGGGAAATGCTTGTGAAATGTCCAGGCCAAGTGAGGAATGTGAAAGGCCAATGCAGGTTTCGAAGTCTGATTTTCTGTGCTAGGAGGCAGTCCAGCAAGCACCGCCATACCAGTCTGGTTGCTATAGTGGTGACTGCACGGATAAAATGTCAGGAGATGCTTACAGAAGACGGAGGTCTGACATTGCTTCTGCTTGTCTCAATGTTTGGTTGCCTTTAGCCAAATTTGCTGTGTTGATAATTTAGTCATATTTAGGAGCATGTAATGTGTTTGTTACAGTCAGTGGCACAAAGCTGCTCAGGTGCCTGACCTACACATTGAAAGTGTGTGTATGATGCACTGATGAGACACACAAGAAGTTAAGTCATCCATTGATTTATGCTGTACTACTTAAAGCATATGCTGCTAAAAACGGAAGTGCGACATATAAAGAGCTGGGGCGTGGGGGTTTTGGGGAAGTGCTGCAGGAACCTGGAGAGAGGGAAATGCTGCTACACTTTGGAAGAAGAGAAGTTCTGCAGGGATCTCAATGAAGTGTGCACAGCAGTAACCTGGAGGGATTTCACTGAAGCACTGGCAAAGCCAATTGGTCTGGCTTTTTAAATGTAAATGCTCCTTGATTGAGTGGCAATTTTGTGCATCTGGTTGTACATACTGCTGAGTGCATTTATCGATGGGCATGTGAGTTTATGGATGATAGAATCGGTGAGTAACTCAGTGCATGGATGTATGAATGTATAAGTAAATACAATGATTGGTGCATGGGTGAGCACGTGGATATATGAAGGGTGAGATAAAACATGAATGGATGATAGTGATGTGTGTGTGCCGGGGTTGATGACTGGATAGAAGAAGGAGTGAGTTCATGGGTGGCAAAAGAAGAGTGTTGGTGGTGGCTGTGGTTCCATTGGTAGTAAAAGCTGTTCTCCCCTCCCACTGCTGCTGTCAACCACTCTCCACTTCCACTCCTGCTACTCAGTCACAGATTCACTTACATGCCCAGTAACTTGCCCATTTCAATCACACATCCTTCATCGGCTCACCCACAAATGTTCTCATTTATGCATTCACTCACTCAGACACCCAAACAAACTCTGTAACTATTGAAGAGATATTTCCAGATAGAAAACAGGCAGACCTGTTCACTTTGTCTGTGCTAGTGTGTATTGTATATAATTCTGCATTCATTAAAATTATTGTATTTAATAACCCTCTTGGTTAGCCACAATACCGCAATAGAAATGCATAAGAACAGATCTGTATAACAGAATTGGACAGACTGTGAATATACAGGCACCCCTGTCAGAACCCCATTCAGAGAGCCATGTGGCGGGCAGGGTTTTCTGGGTCCAACCGTATGGGTTGAGGCCTTTTACTACTGATGCCCAGGGGCTCGACATACTATGGATTCAGAGCAACTGGGCCAATTTCCCCTTCAGCACTTGACTCTCAGGAATAGCGTGATCCGAGTAGTCCAAGGCTCCCTCAGGGGAGGTAGATACAGGGGTGTGAACACGGGCTCACAACTCAAAATACACACAGCAGCAAGTTATTGTCTCCCCAAATACTCACTTTAATGGAAAGGAGAAGTATTATTTTTACAGCTATCAACATAAAGGTAAATACGATATTCACATACAACTATACAGTCCCCTGAGGTCAAGGCTCTAGTGTTTCGTAGGCAGTTCCCTGTGTCCCAGTCCCTCCTCGCACTAGCAATTTTGGTTATTCCCCATTCACTTTAGGCAACATTTATTTATTATTTAAGCAATTTGTAAAGCGCACAAATACCCTTGGGTGTCTCCGTGCTGGGGGTGAGCCCCACTAGTAGTCCCAGTCTCAAGAGTCCACTTCAGCTCTATACTAAAGTCTACAGTGATCAAGCACTGCAGTGCTATCTAGCAGGCAAGGTCACCATGGGTCGACTGGCCAGAAATCAATGTTACCTGCACCTGTACTGCAGGATTGGAGTGACCGGAGTTCCTGAGTGCTCCCATTCTGGGGGCATTGGAGCGGAAGCAGCTGATTTAGGTGAATTTGCTGCTCATGGCCCAAGCAGGATGTACTCAGCGGCTGTATAGTTCCTCACATACGGTCGTGCCACTGCAGCAACCATATGTTCTTTGGGCTCCTCCGTGCAGAGTAAGACTCTCTCTGGTCCATCCCACACTGGTAGTGGGGGGAGGAGGGTGCAAAGACCCTGGTGTGAATCCTTCATCCCAGTGCAGGTAAGCCAGGGTCCCCACACCGAACTAACTTCGATGACGACGACTCCAACCAGGTCACACATCTTGCTGGTCCAGGTGACACCCTCTGGCATAAAGGGTCGCAGCTCACCTCCACACAAGGGCTATGGCTCTCACACCACAACAATCTTCTCAAAGTGGTCCTTCCTGGCATACAGGGTCACCGGATCCTCACTATACATGGGCTCTGGCCCGATCGGCACAGCGATGCACACAGCTCACTTCATGGCAGACCTCCCCTGGCATATGAGGATCGCTGACTTTGTACTGCATACTGGCAATGACCCAATTTGTGCAGCAGCTTTCACCTCACACCTCGCAAAGGGAGTCTACTCAGCAGGGCTCCCCACTGAACCGTGCTCCCTCCAATGCTCTCCTCTTCCTCACAGGACACACTGGTCTTGGCAAGCAGGCAGGTGATGGTGCTCCAGGGCAGGTGGTCGTGGATTCCCTAGGTAATGCCCCCCCACCAAGCAAGGAGACTAGCAGGCGTTGGCCTCCAGTCCTGATCACAGGCAGAAGTCTTAAAGAGCTTCCCCTCCAAACACAGCCCCTCTGGCTGATTGGCAGTTGACAATTTTTCGGGTCTCACGCTCCCATTCTTATAGTCCATTTCCAGACACCAAATGTGATTTAAAGTCTGATTCTTTGAAATCTATGCTGGGGGTCTGCTTCCTTTTGAAGGGCCCACTGCTCTGCTCTCTCTTCCTCTTGAAAGCATTCTGTCACAGCATGAGTGACTCCAAATATGATAGCCCCAGAACACAGGGCATGGGCGTGACTAGAATTCACACCTGGATGTGAGCCACAGTGATATGTGTATCAAAAGGTTAGCCCAGGGTCTCAGCCCTACTCTTTATGATTCTCTCATCAACCCCACCTCCTTCCAGAGATGTGCCCAAGCCCCTTCTTGTAACCTCTCTGAATCAAAAAGGACTCATTGAAGTGTGCAGGGAAGCTTGGCTCTCCCCTTTCCAGTGTGGCCCACCCAGCTTACAAGAATGCAGCAATATGCAAATCTGTCTCGGTTGATTCCTCCACCTCCTCATGTTTCACCATGGAGGCATGGAGCTCCCAAAATGGAACCCAGAGTCTGCCATATATTGTGCCATTCACAGGCACACATACATGCATTTAAAATACACATACTGCACAGCAATGTATCCCTCATGTGCTGTTCCACTCACAGGCACAGATACATCCAGTGCATGCATTTACCATGAGCACACCACACAGTATTGCATTATCCCTGTATTGTACTCTTACAAGACACTCATACACCCAAAGCATGTACACCACTTATGCGCTGCGCAGCACTTCACAACAACCCGATGTTGGCCAAAGGAGGAGTTAAGCATAGAGTATTAAAACTTTGAGTGAGTAAGCTTGTAGGCCCCTCTTCAGTGACAGAGGTTAAAGAGGACCTGCTAACTCCTACTGATCACTACATGGTTTGCTGCCACCACTGCACTCATGCTGCTTAGCTCCTAGTGAAGGCAGTAGTCTTCCACTACTATGAGGGCAGCACTTTGGGCACCTCTCCTAGTCCAACAACAGCGCAATCCGTGAGACAGGCCTACATCATGTTGCACACGCATGATCTATGCTTTCCGATGACAACAAAAATCAGGATTAGGGATCCAGACAGCAGTACAGTTGGGGCACTCAGGGATGAGGTGCATATCCATTACCATGCGGAGGACTTCTCCATCCCAACAACTCCAAAAATATTTGACTTCAGGTAACCACTAATAACTTAAGTATATTAGAAAATCAACTACTTGTGTAAAGTAACTAATGTTTTTGTGCATTATCCCCCAGTACTTCTCGGCTAATTTTACAGTAATGTATGTCTGTGAATAATTTTCCTTACAATGCCATACCATTTGATATGGTGACTCCTTTTGGAGCTTGTTAGACATGGCATCCTTGGTGTAGTATTCCCCAAGAATTTTTGCCTTCATCCCTCCTGTTTTCCTAAATTTCTTTTTGCTGGGTTTAGGACCCTGTGCGCCTTATCACTGCTAACCAGTGCTATAGTGCTAGTGTTCTCTCCTTTAAACCAGAAAAAACTGGACTACACCTAAGTGGTACATTTAATTTACTTGTAGGTCCCTAGTAAATTGTACCCAGGGCCTTTAAATGAAATGCTACTAGTTGGCCTGCAGCACTCATTGTGTCATCCACTAAAGTAGCCTTTTAAAACATGTCTCAGGCCTGCCCTGCCTCTTGTAGTGCAGTTTTAACCTGCCATTTCAACCTGTCAAAATAAACCTTTTGCCCAGCCTATACCTTTCTTTTTATTACTTATGAGTCACCCCTAAGGTAGCCCTTAAAGGCTCATAGGGCAGGGTGCCTTGTATTTAAAAAGTAGGACATGTGCACCTAAGTTTTACTTGCCCTGGCAGAGAAAACCTCCTAAAGTCATTTTCACTGCTTTAAGGCCTATCTCTCTCATTGACTAACCCCGGGTTACCTTATTACACTCATTAAGTGCTAACTTTGGATTAAGAGCAGATAGAGATTTGCTGTTTACACTCAAATGAACTGTAATTTAAAATTCTCTTTAATGGTAAAGCTGGATTTTGAGTTAGAATTCTGAAAATGACACTTTTACAAAAGTTGGTATTTTCTTGCCCCAACAATTTGTGCCTTCTGCTTGTGTCCTGGGTCACATGCCATGACTGACACTCTGCTGCTGGGTTTTGTGTATTGCTTCCAGATAACAAAAAGAGGGCTTAGGTGTGGACAGGATTGGCCATCCTGGCAGGATGACTAGACAGGGTTCTATCCAGCCCAACTTACAGTTCAAAGGCCTTTGCTCTCTGCACGTGCAAACAAACCTGACACGAGGCGTGCCCTGTCTTTTGTCACCCCTAGACAGATTGGAGCCTTAACAAGGGAAGGGGAAGAACTTTCCTGAACCAGATGTAATGGTAGGACAGGGAGTCCTTCCATCCATGGTTTCCACCAGGTACAAATATTAGATCTTCAGAGCCACTCTTCAGAGCACTCTTGGGCCTGTGGAAGATACAGAAGAAGGACTGCTCTGCTGTCAGAGGACTGTCTTGCTGCTTGAGGGGCTGCCTTTCTGTCTGAGAATGAAGACTGGACCTGCTTGCCTTTATCCCAGGCTAACCAGAGTGACTCCAAGGGTCAGTTGACTGACCTCCTGAGTGAGCTACAGGGACACCACAAGCTTCAGAGGTCTCCTTGCAACTGTCTAGCTGACCAGCTGGAACTGGACTTGCCTGTACCTGCAACTGGACCGGTCTGAAACTTGCTGGCCACTGCTGGAGTCAGTCCCTGATCCCCCAGAGGCACCTCCCCAGGTCCTGGACCCTTGCCTGTCATTAGAGAGTACTCCTCCTGAAGAAAAAGTGAAAACCCTGAACTTTGGGCTCCTCACGACTAGGCACATTTGCTCCAAGACTCTGCCACATGTGACGGATGCCAATGCAAAGCTCTGGTGAGACTTGCTCTTTGCATCGTTAGCGACCGGCAACACAAGACCTGCACTGATTACATTTTTGTCGTTCTAGTATCATTTTATTCATTAAAATGTACTCTATTTTTCTAAATTGATTTGCGATTTTTCTTGTGGTTTGTGTTCACTTTATTACTGTTTGTGTGCTGCATTAATACTTTATACATTGCCTCTAAGTTAATCCTGCCTGCCTTTGTGCCAAGCTACCAAAGGTTTAAGCACAGGTTAATTTAGTGACTTTTGTGGTTCACCCTGATAAGGATTGTGGTTGTTGCCTTAGTGTAGCTTCCACCCGCCTCAACCAATAACCCAATTTCTTACAGGGTTGTACTAAAGCAGCCTGTTGAAGCCTTGTTTAGGATGGTTCAAGCTCCAGTAAACATGCCATGCCACAGGCAGAAGTCCAGGCTTCCCCTACCTTGAGGTTGTCCGGTAACTCAGTGCGGCCAGCATAGCCAGGGTTCATCGTGATAAACACGGCACAGGAAGGGATCAGTGGGATCTCAACACCTTCAAACATGAAACGGTCCGCCTGCGGAAAGAAGACAAGCATGAGCCTGAGAAAGGAGGCAGGCTGGTATTAATTGTATGGAAACTGAGAGGAAAATTGGTGATGAGGTTTTCATATTTGTTATAGTTATCTCACCTCACCTTAGTTTGGAAATGGATTTCTGAGAGAACAAGGAAAGAAAGATAGAGCTCACTACTGGTAGAATTCGGTACTCATTCTAGAATAAAATCATTGTTAAATCTTTTCTCAAATTATTGTGTATATTTATCAATCCTGTTTTCATCACTTGCTTTCGTGCTCAGGCATGTGTTTGTGGAATAGGTGTCACTAATGGAGCATATTTCTGGGAATAAACTGATTCCACATGTCATTTGTGAATCACTTAGTGAGCCAAGCAGGAGCACCACTTTCTAAAAAAAGTTTGCAGGAGGAGAGATTTATCTTCTGCCTTTCCTTTTATATGTCCTACATGATGTGTTTTCTCTGCTACCATTTAATTGACAAAACTGGCACACAGTTATGTTTTGTTAAAGGATTTTGAGAATAGTAGAAGGTTCATTTTCAAAACACATTAAATACTGCATTAAGTCCATGTTGTCCAATATATTGCAAAATGCATAGATTCATAGATATTGCAAAATGGCTAAATACTGTATCAAGTACATAAAAAATAATAATAAGGATGCTTTGTTTCCATCTTTATATAAAACACCCATCAAGAAGCAGCACTCTCCAGGACTGGATCAATCAATTGTGGTTACAAGTAATCAAAAAGGTTGGCAATAGCCTTAGCAGGCATACAATTTTCATTTAACGAATCATATAAACAGAAAGTCTCCTCATAATATCAATGTGTGAATAATACAATAAACTGAACATACCAACAAAGCAGTAAGCAGGATATCAATCATTAGGTAAGAGAGGGAGAGCGGGTTTGATGACAGTACACGATGACAGAAGTATTTAAGGAACAATGAAGTTACTCTGTAGGGGGACATTGCAGAGTATCTTTATTTTTCTCTAGGTTTTAATTGTTCTCATTCTGTTGGAGGTGACTTGGAAATCTCTTTGCTTAGTTCCAAAAGTATTTAAGGATGCATTAGTGGCTCAATGGGTCACCTCTGTGAGTGATGTAGGAAAACTTTATCCAATGGTGAGGAACAAAATGAGTTAATGACCTGTAACTACCGTTCTCCAGTAATGGTATAGATTCATAAGATTGAATCATCTCCGTCGTCGAAGTGGGAATCCCACGGTATCATTACAAAAGCTGTAAATGCAATGAATAGTCACTGCAATAGCCTATTTACATTATTTTGTAAAAAAGAGCCAAAGTTGAACACTCCCAAGAGAGGCTGTTTCCATCGGATTTTCAAGCACAAGTGGAATAAGAGTTATTTTTAATTGAATAAGGAAAGCCTCTCAGGGGAGCAGGGTGGGTTGCAAGTGAATATATGAAAGATACCAATACTGGAGAACCATAGTTACAGGTAAGTAACTAGTTTTCTTCTCCAGTATTGGGGTATCTTTCACAGATTCACATGCTTGAATCCGAATAACAAGCAGTACATTGGTTATACTCATATATTTTGCCTGTGTAATGCTGATGATGATAATCTTGTGCATAATACACTTTCTCCTCCTCATCATTCTCTTCTTGATGCTTAACATGAAGTTCTGATGGCCATGAGCTGGTCCGAAAAGCCCATCATCATCAGATTCCTGGACGTCCAGCAAATGGCTAGCTGGCAATGGAGAGATTTGTGAAAGATCTTGTAGAAAACATCTTGTCAACAGTTTTGTCGACGAGAAAGTTGAGAGTGGGAAATACAGAGTGAGCAACAAAGATGAAGGCCTTTTTGGTTTTACTAATGGTAACGTCAACGAGGCTTTTGTCGACACTGGTGGCGGTTCAACTGCCGTCGATGCTGAAAGGATCATCTTCGGCGTCGAGGTCATCTTCGTGGACGTATCTGATACATTGGTCGTCATCACCGAAGTGGTCGTCGACGACGGTGCAACAGCCGTTGACAAAGTCATCATTGATGAAGCATCGGGCGTAGGCGAGGTGGCTGTTGTGGGAGGCTGGCTCAGTTTATGGTGTAGACCTACTGGTGATACACCCTGCACTGAGTCCAGGCAACTTTTAGTGATAGTAGAAGTGGTCCCTGATAACCAAAGCTCTCAAGGGGTAGCTGTGAAGAGCAGCTAAGGCTTATTCAGGAGGGTGTAAAGCGGGTGCATTTACCACACAAGTCAGTGATGCTCACACAAGAAAAGACCGTACCAGTGTTGGAAAACACTGTAGTATTTATTACACACCAACACTAAACTACTTTGGTATATCTCCTCCATGGAGATATCAATACACAATCAATATAAGTTAAGAACAGGTAAGTAAGCACATAGAAACACATGGCCCCTATGGGGTGGAGGGTGGCAAAACCATATACTAAGAAAATGGAATGCGAGGTGAGTACCCAACTAAGAGTACCACCCAAGGATCTTTAGGACTGGGGAAGCATAGATCCACCACAGGTAGGTAACCAGGAGACCCTACGTGCCCGTATGCAGAGGTGATACCCCGGATTGTTGTCCATAGAAGAACATAGGGAAATCGCAGTTGGAGTTTTACACATTCAAGACCCTTCCCAGAGGACCCCGAGGAAACCTGTTGGAACCAGGGAGGTTGGAGAGCACCCCCACCCATAGATACCCAGAGGAGCTGGATGCCAGCCCAGGTGCATAGGTGTCAAAGGATGTAGGAACCGCACGTTGAAGTCAATGGGGAACCTCGGCTGTCCAGCTGCTACAGTTACCTATTGGCCAGGTCGGTGAAACCAATTCATGGAATTCGGATAAGTTTACCTGTGAAGAGAGAAGACAGAGTCCTAGCCACCCAAAGTTGCCCAGGAGATACAGGAGCACAATGCTAAACCCTCTCAGGGGTACTTCACTGTAGGATGGAGGTCTTGAAGATGCAGCTGTTGAGTCCAGGTGAAGCTGTTGAAGCACAGGAGCCGTCCACGAGCTGTCCCACGCCGGTAGATAAATTACAGGAGGGTTAGTGGCCGGCAAGACCACCAACAAGCCTTGGCAAATGCAACAGACGTGTTGCAGTGGAAATTGCAGAGCCACAGATGATGCAGGATGGTTGCAAAGCACGGAAACTTATGAACTTTTTTGTTTCCCTGGTGTTCATGGGAAAAGCTTTTGATGTTTTAATGGTTGCTGTTTCTTGGATTTAATATTAAAGCAAAGAAGGAAAGCATAATCCTCGCCTCCATGTCCTTAATAGAATTGAAACTTACCTTTACTTCAGCTAGGCAAATGCAGCTATGCTGCTCAGGCCTGGATGCAGCCGACTGCTCCAATCCTTAAGCACAAGAAATGGAAAAGCTGACACTTTCAACAACCTCCCTTCACTGAGAACAGCTGAATACCAAATTGGGAGCTAGAAAATAACTGCAATGCAAAGCTCCCTGAATCTGCTTAGTGAAATTCGAATGATTACAAAAGATGATAACTCATTCTCCAGACTAAATGAACAAGTAACTTACCTTTGGTAACGCTTTTTCTGGTGGATACAGTATCTGCCTGTGGATTCCTCACCTTTTGAATAACCCCTTGCGCAGCATTCCTGAGAAACTTTTCTTTATTGCTCGCCCACATCGACAAGGACATCACAAAGAAACAGCTCTGCTCGCAACCCTGCGTGACATCATCGGAGCCATAAGAAGACCTCGTCAGTGTGCTGACGTCAGTTCCACCCATTTTTTCAGTGCCTTCGATGCGAACGGGTGAACCGACAACATTTCCACCAGTATACATTTTAAAGAAAGAAACTGGAATCCTAAAACATAGACTTTTCCTAGTGACAAGTATCACATCATTTCAAATATTCCATAATAAAACACATGAATCACATGTCAGTTATTTTTCTGTATAAACAGGCAGGCAATGGGGAGGCGGGTGGGTCAGTGAGAAATCCACAGGCAGATACTGTATCCACCAGAAAAAGGGTTACCGAAGGTAAGTAACTTGTTCTTCTGATGGATACATCTGCCTGTGGATTCCTCACCTTTTGAATTGAATACCCATGCAGTCCCGCTCTCGGAGGAGGGTGCGGGCCCTTGTTATACCAAAAACTCTTGCAGCACAGAATGTGCAAAGTGGCCGTCCCTCCTCACCTCAGAGTCTATGCAATAATTCTTCGCGAAAGTGTGGAGGGAGGCCCAAGTTTCCGCCTTGCAGATGTCTACAACAGGGACACCTCTAGCTAAAGCCGAAGAAGAAGACTTAGCTCTGGTAGAATGAGCTCGAATACCTTCAGGAGGCTCCTTCTTCGCCAAGGCGTAGCGGATCTTGATGCAGAGGATGATCCACCAGGACAGTGTTCTCTTGTGGACAGCCTTGCCCTTCATCTTGCCCACATATCCAATGAAGAGTTGGTCGTCCAACCTGAAGTCTTTAGTCCAGTCCAGGTAGAAGATGACCGCCCTCTTAGGGTCCAGGCGGTAAAGTCTCTCCTCTTCCTTGGAAGAGTGAGGGGGAGGATAGAAAGTGGGTAAAGTGATAGATTGTCTTAGGTGGAAGGGAGTGACCACCTTGGCAGGAAAGCAGCTCTGGTCCTAAGAACCATCTGCAGCTCACTCGCAGAAGTAATTGCAATCATAAATATTGTCTTGAAAGCAAGAAATCTTAATTGACAGCTATGCAGTGGCTCAAAGGGAGACCCCATCAAAAAAGTAAGGACTAAATTCAAATCCCACTGAGGCATGATAAATGGAGTAGGAGGAAACCTATTAGTGAGACCCTTAATGAATCTCATAACTATGGGAGATTTAAACAAAGAGGGATGGTCCGGTAAGCAAAGAAAGGCCGATAAGGCAGACAAGTAGCCTTTGACCGTTGCTACCGCACAATCCTGTTGAGCCAGGGAAAGTGAGAAACTGAGAATACCAGACAAATGAGCTTGTCGTGGATCACTCGATCTGTCTCCACACCATTTTACAAACCTGGCCCACCTACCGGAGTAAACAGATTTGGTGGAGTGTCTTCTGGCCGATAAAATAACATCCACCACATCCAGCGGGAGAGAGAAAGAGCTCAGGTTGCCCCGTTCAATTTCCAGGCAAGAAGGTGCAGGCTCTGGAGGTGGCGGTGTAGAACCTGCCCCTGCGACTGCGAGAGATGGGAGACGGAGCGGAGGGTGCGATGAGAGGTAAAGGAGGTCTGTGTACCACACCCTTTTTGGCCAGTCCGGAGCAATCAATGACTTTGGCCCGGTCTTGGCGAATCTTCCTCAGAACTCGAGGAATCAAGGGTATGGGAGGAAACGCGTAAAGAAGCTAAGAGCCCCAGTCTAGCTGACACGTGTCCCCCAACTCTCCATGCATCGTATACTGGAGACTGCAGAACGACGGGCAGTGGGCGTTCTCGTGAGAGGCAAACAGAACCAATCGAGGAAGCCCCCACATCCTGAAAATGTGATGGACAACCTCTGGATGGAGACGCCACTCGTGATCGGCCGAGTACTGTCGACTGTGACTGTTCGCACGCACATTCAGCACTCCAGCCAGATGATCTGCAATCACACAAATCTGATGGTCCTAAGCCCAGGACCAGAGTCGCAAAGCCTCTCTCCAGAGACGATAAGACCCTACTCCTCATGTATCGCCCGCAATTCTAGAAGATTGATTTGAAGCAATCTTTCCTCTGGAGACCAAAGGCCCTTGACCTCCAGATCTCCCAGATGAGCTTCCCACCCTAAAGTGGAGGCATCCGTTATTACTGTGGCTGCAGGAGAAGGAGGTTGAAATGGCTTCCCTTGAGAGAGGCTGTCCGAAACACTCCACCATAACAGCTCCGCTGCAGTGTCTCTGGAGATTCTGACCACCTCCTTGAGATTCCCGTTGTGTTGAAACCACTGCCTGCGGAGCCACCACTGGAGGGCCCTCATGTGCCAGCGTGCATGATTGACGGACAGTAAGCAGGAAGCGAACAGACCGAGCAGGCCTAAGACCTTCAGGATTGGAACAGCCGCTCCATACTGAAAAAGTGTAATCATAGCCTGGATGTCCTGAATCCTCTGCAGAGGTAGGAAGGCCCGACTCACAGTAGTGTCCAGTACTGCCCCTATGAACAGGTTGTACTGAGAGGGCACCAGGTGAGATTTGGGTACATTTATTGAAAACCCAAATCGGACAACAGCCGTGTTGTTACCTGCAGGTGATGCAGCACCATCTCTGGTGACTTTGCCTTGAGCAGCCAGTCATCCAGATGGGGGTAAACAGGAATCCCCGATCTTCTGAGATGTGCTGCTGCCACCGCCATCACCTTTGTGAAGACCCGTGGAGCAGATGTAAGACCGAACCTAAGGATAGCAAACTGGTAGTGTTGACATCCCAACGTAAAACAGAGATACTTCCGATGCGACCTCAGGATGGGAATGTGAAAATACGCATCCTGTAAATCAATCGACACCATCCAGTCGTCCTGCTGCAGTGCCAGAAGAACCTGAGCTAGGGTCAACATCTTGAATTTCTCCTGTTTGAGGTAAAAATGTAAGATCCTGAGGTCTAGGATCGGTCTCAATCGACCGTCCTTTTTGGGGATCAGGAAATACCGGGAGTAGCCTCCCTGACCGATTTCCTGTTCTGGAACAATCTCTATCGCACCTTTCTGTAGTAAAGACAGGACCTCTTTTTGCAGGAGCAACAGATGGTCCTCCGAATACCAACGCTGGCGAGGGGGAAAAGGAGGGGGAAACTCCCGGAAAGGAAGGGGGTATCCATTTTCTACGAGATCCAAAACCCAGAGATCTGAAGTAACAGATCTCCAATTTTGCCGAAAATGGGACACCCGACCTCCCAACATGCTCTAAGATGAGGGATCTAGAGCTGCTTCCCTGCGGTACCAGTTGGGGGAACGGGAGAGGAGGAGGAGACTTGCTGACGAGCTGAGCCTCGCAAGCGACCTCTACCTTTCCGATACAAAGGATTCGCCAGTTGCTGCTGTTGTTGCTGTTGCTGCTGCCGGGCCCGAAAGGAAGCAGTCTTGCCAAACCAGCGAAATCTTCAGTAACCAAAGCCTCTAAGCTGGGACTGCAGACCCAATGATCTAGCCGTGGCCTTACAATCTTTAAAACGCTGAAGCACAGTCCGCCTTGGTATCAAAGAGGCAATATCCATCAAAAGGCAAGTCCAAAAGGGTGGCCTGCACATCTGCCGAAAAGCCAGACCCCCTTAGCCAGGCGTGACTATTGGTTACCACCGGGGAACCCATCGACCTAGCAACAGAGTCCACTGTATCCAGCCCAGATTGTATGACCGGACGGGCCACAGCTTGAGTGTCCAACAAAACCTCTGCAAAATGGCCCTGAACGTCCTCTGGGAGCTTAGGGATCACTTCTTTTGTAGAATCCATCAAAGCATGAATGTATCGTCCCAGTAGGCATGTTGCATATGTGGATTTTAAGGCCATACTGGCTGAAGAAAACACCTTCTTAGCTGCTTGTTCTATCCTCTGAGACTCCCTATCTCCGGCTGTGGATGGAAAAGAACCTGTAGACTGCTTTGTAGAGCATGATGCCTGAACTACTAAGCTCTCAGGGGATGGATGTGTAGATAAGAAAGCTAGATCCCCAGGCGCTACTTTGTACCTTCTTGCCACCGGTCTGGACACAGCAGGGGCAGTCATAGGCTTCTGCCATACCTCTAAAATAGGCTCTGTCAAAGCCTCATTAAAGGGGAGCAGACGCTCCGTCACCAAAGAAGGAGAGTGAAGAACCTCCGTGAGGATGTTTGATTAATTTCCGCAGTAGGCAATTGCAAGTCTAGCAGATCAGCTGCCTTCCTAATAATGGAGTGGTATGAAGAGACCTCCTGCAAAGAAAGGCCTTTCGGAGAAGAGAGTTCCTACTCCGGAGACGTATCCAAGCCACTAGCCTCCTTCAGCCCCTCAAATTCTTGCATGGGATCAATAATCTCCCCTTCTTAAGCCTCTTCTTGCTGCTCCTGGTATTCTTCCTACTCCAGAAGCCTCTGTGCCTCCCTTCTACCTTATCTTGGGTATCGGCGACGCCAACCGCGGCGCCGGTGACTTCGAGACCGGCGTCGATGGAGGCTCCACCGGGATAGTTGAAGGCGGCGGGCAAGGCCGAGATGGCGCCGGACCGAAGCCGGACAGCGCCGGTAGAATACTCCATCCTTCCCTCCAGGGACCGCACCAGTGTAGTTACCTCGGTATTGGAGGAGTCCAAATTCCTGGGGTCATGGGCATGAACGGCATAAATGGTGTCTGTGTAAAATGAGGTAGCAAGCATCCCAGGTTGTAAGTCAGCGGTCCCATGGGGCCAACAGGCGCACCAGTAGGGTTAGCTGCTGGCAAACATGCTGAACATTGCAATTAAAAAATGCGAAGGGTCCGTACCTGGAGCCGGAAAGGGTGGGTACGGATCCGGTACCGCCTGTTCAGGGACAGCTCGAGGAGGCTGTAAGACTGGCTCCGGTTGCAGCGCCGGTGACACTGGAGCTGGAAGCGGGGTTGCCAGAGGCGAAGGCGTTGCTTCCCTGGGCGTCGGAGAACTTCTCGAAGCCAGAGAGTGTGCTGGAGTCACCTGAGGAGAAGGGGAAGGTGATACCTCGTCTTTTCTGGGGCGCCAAAGAACAGGAGACCCCTACTTCGGTGACTTCTCTTTGGCCGAACGGCACCTGGAACCATGGCGCCACTTCTTCTTGTGCATCCTCGATGACTTCGCGGTGTGCTGAGTCGGAGACTTTGACTTCGATCTCGTCCTTTTTCGGCCCCTCTTCTGCTTCTTCCCCCTGGCCATGAACAGCTTGGCCTCCCTCTCTTTGAGGGCCTTCGGATTCATACGCCGACAAGAGCCACCAAAGACAATCATCATGGGGTCAGTGATGGGCATATGACCCCTACATTCCCTACAAGGCTTGAAACCAGACTTCTTCTGAGCAACCATTGCACTGCTACAATTTCTGAATGAACCTGTAACAATGAAACTCTCAGAAATGGAGATCCCTGGAAAAAACGTTACGCGCCGACGGCGTGGAAAAAAGGGAACTGACAGCAGCACGCCAACGAGGTCTTCTTATGGCTCCGATGACGTCGCGCAGGGTCGCGTGCGGAGCCATATCATTGTGACATCCTTGTCGACGTGAGAGCGCTATGGAGAAAAGTTTTTGTGGAATGTTGCGCAAGGGGTAATTCAAAAGGTGAGGAATCCACAGGCAGATGTATCCATCAGAAACACCAGCACTGCTTCCCCCAGAGCATTCTTTCACCAGATAGCAAAAAATGGGTAATTTGCCTTCTAGAAAAAGGATCCTCCTGTAGACACCACTGCATGTCTATAAAAGTTCCACTTATGCAAACAGTTTCTTCTGCAAAATTAACATAATAAAAAAGATGCCCCTCATAATTTTCTAATGTCACAACATCACTGTTTACATGAAAGGTTTCCAAAAGCCTTCTCCTCCTCACTTATTCAGCACCACCAGAACTAGTCTCAGTGAAGAAACATTGTCAGCCAACCAATAAGTCTCAGATCATTTATATTAGTACATATAGTGAGTTGTTTCAGACCAAAGGCCACTTGAATTCAGATACTTTAAAGATGTCCTCATCCTGTCAAGAGGGCGTCCATCACTACCTGAACCAGAAAATCTGGAAGACTAAAATCCTGTCCTCTCAAAAGATTATTGCCCAGTATCCACCAAGTGAGATCCTGTAAATAGTCTACCTCAACACCAGGAGATAGAACATTTGCTGTAGAAGCTGCAACCTCTGACACCTCAGAAGTGGCTATAATTACCATCTTTGTAGTCTTGTCTGAGGTACTGACAAGATGCATAAAGCGAGAAGGAAACTGCGCAAAAATTAGAATCATGTTTCACATCACCTTGCCCCTAAATATTGTCAGAAGCTCTTTCATCAGAGCAGTCCCTTTTCAATTACTAGAATCTTCGTGATTGTCATATCTTAAAATTTTGGGATTTTTAGGGAAAAGAACAAAACATGCAGCAGAACGACTACTTTTTGGACAAACAAGAAAATGCTTATTTTTGGAAATATCCTTTAGGGACCAGTGATTTGCTGCCACATTGGGCAGCATCCTCATGAGCACCCAAAGTGCTGATATGAATCCAAAAGTAGGAAAGCTGGGCTAAAAATGCTAATCATCCACCATGAAACATAGACATTTCTTCTGCTATGGAACAACTGGAATATGGAAAAACACGCCTTACGTAGTCGAAGACACCATCCAATTACTGTTGCTCAATGCAGACATCATTTGGGGAAAATCCTACCCGATATTTACTTTTCATCCAGCTAAATATTCATCAGAAAAGTCAAGTTCATGTGGTGTAACAGGCACAGCTGTGGCGCATGTCTGTTGAAGCAGAAGGGGCTCATGAAACAGCACATGATGGAATAGGGGTTTTCACTCTGGATAACACACAGAGATGTTTACAAGTACTAAGATGTTGGAATGGAGGTACTTTCTTATACCCTCTAACTTAATACAAGACTCACCCTCTGCTGTTGAGCCTTCTGAATTGTTGCGATCTGCTGGGCTACCACTGAAAGTACCTCAACATCGATCCGGTTAAACTCATCAAAGCAGGCCCATGCTCCAGAGCTAAAAGAAAAGATTTGGGTGACTCCTTTAGAAAAAAGCATTTAAGACAGAGAACACAAAGACAGGAATGTTGGGGAGAGTAATTGATTATCTTGAAATATTTCCTTACATCTGTTGAAGGTTGTAGGAAGCAGACCGGGCTAACTTTGGGGGGCAGTGATTTTTAGACAGTACAGCACAGTGTGTGTTTTTTAAGATAATTAAAGTTGCTGTTATTGCTGACTTTGATCCCTGCGACTCAGGTAAGGCAATTTAGGCAAAGGTCCCCCAGTCCTTCTGTTCACAGCCAGGAGCAAGGGTGATGGCAAACAGACTCTTAGGGCCACATGTATCAAGCATTTTTGTCTTTGCAGATGGGCCAGTTCCCAGAATCAGCCTGTTTGTGAACGCAAAAAATGCTTTTCAGATGTAGCAAACTCTACTTTTCGATTCGGTAACCTGTTACCAAATCACAAAATGGGATTGCAATTCGCTAATAGGAAGGGGCGTGCTTAGGGCGTCCCTTCCTAATACCGAAACGCATCGGTATGTTTGAAATGTTTTGCGACCGAAATGTGGACGCAAAACATTCACATTTTACCACCTACTCCAAGTAGGTGGTAACCCATTCGCAAATGGGAAGGGGTCCCCGAGGGACCCCTTCCCCTTTGTGAATGTTTGTAAAAGCATTGTTTTAAGAGCAGGCAGTGGTCCCACGGACCACTGCCTGCTCTTAAAAAATTAAAGGAAATTTTACATTTTTCTTTTTGCAAAGCATCCCGTTTTCCTTTAACCCCTTCGCTGCTAGGCCTTTTCCCCCCCTGTGCTAAGCCTTTTTTTGGCTATTTGGGGTAGTTCGCGCTTAGGCCCCTGTAACTTTTTGACCACATAAGGTATCCACGCCAAATTTGCGTCCTTTTTTTCCAACATCATGGGGATTCTAAAGGTATCGAGGGTTTGTGGATTCCCCTGGAGGGGACCCAGAAATTAGCCAAAATACAGCTAAATTATGGTTTTTTTGGGGGAAAAATGGGAAAAAAGGGCTCCAGATGAAAGCGTCTGGTTTTTTCCCCTGCAAATGGTATCAAAAAAGGGGTTGTGGTGCTGAGATCACCATCTTCCTAGCTTTCAGGGACAAGCAGACTTTTGTCAGAATACTGTAGGAGAGTAGGATCTGCTTCACATGGGTACCCCCACTTTTTGCTGATGCTTCACTGTTTTTCGACCTTAGTCTGGCTGGGGCCCTGCTAATCAGAACCCCAGCCTAGCTGCTTCCTCTTTAAAATGGTTTCCATGTGCCTTAGGCACATCTCTGATTGGAATCTGGAGTGCCCTTATAAGTCCCTAGTATATGGTATACTATGTACCCAGGGCATAGGTACCTCAGAGGCCTACCAGGGGCTGCAGCATGTATTGTGCCACCCCTGGAAGGCCATCCAAACTGACACCACAGGTCTGCTACTGCAGCCTGGGTAAGGTGGTGCATGCACCCCTTACTGTGATATAGGCTACCTATATCACTACATACATGCACACATATAAACCTATAAGTCACTCCTATGGCAGGCCTTATCAATCCTGAAGGCAGAGTGCGTGGTTCCTATGTGAGAGGGTGCCCCTGCATGAGCAGGGCCCCTCTGCAGCGTTCGGAGACCCTTCTCTGATGCTGTTTGTAGTGCAGCCTGACCATATACTCTTAAGCGCATTATAACCTCGCATTAAATGCTAACTTTGGGATGGCTGCACGGAAACATGTCGTGTTTGGTGTCAAACATCTTGGAATACTACCCCCCGCCAGTTCTGGCGGCGGGGGTAGCATTCCACCCTTCTAGAGGGAAAGACATGTACACACCGGTATGCCCGGTACTGACTTTCCAGAGCCCTGGCATCACAAAATGGATGCCGCTGCCACAGACACGAGTCTGGCCTCCTGCTGCTGACCGAAACTCCGGCAGGGGAGGCCTGGACAATAGGTTTCCTGTCCCAGTGAGGTGTGACCACCTCCCCAGACAGGATAGTGTGTATTGGGGCTGGGCGGGAGCACTCTCTGGTGCTTTGAAGTCCTGCACTGGGGGCACACTTGGTGTCCCTGTGCATACCCCAGTTCAAACCGGCTCAGGGGCTTCCAGCCCCTGCTCTGGCGTGAAACTGGACAAAGGGAAAGGGGTGTAACCACCCCTCTGCCCTGACCCTCCCATAGGTGGGGCCACAGAGTATGTCCAACCCCTACCTTAGTATAAGTAGGGGAACCCAGTCCTTAGGACTTTAGATTTACCTGGACGAAACTCTGACACAGAATCCTGGACCTTCGACGCTCTACTTTAAGATTAGAGGACTGAAGAATCTCCCTTGGGGTCAAGGAGTGACTCCCCTGCTTGGCAGGCACCAAAGAAGCAATTGTCCGGTCTGCATCGCTGAAGCTCCCGCCGGACGCCGAAGTCTTTGCATCACCAGAGGTGGATTTCCAGACTTCCCTGAGGCTGCCCTGAGTCTCCAGCAAAGCGGAGGCCCGTAGCTGTCGTGGGTAACGTGGAACCGTGACCCCTGCACACCGATCGCATTTGCAAGTGCATCCTCTTGTGGGTCTCCCACGAAGTCGTGCTTTGGGCTCCGAGTAGCCCCAGCCTCCAGCACCAACTGCACCGAAGATCACTGGCCTCCACTCCACGAGTGTCCTGTGAGCCAGCTCCACGTGCATCGTCTCGAGGCTCCTTCGCGGTCGCTAGTCCGTTGGCTAGTAGGCCCTCCCGAAGGCCAATCTTTTTCTCTTGGGCTCCCTGGTTGCTCCAGGTGTGCCCTGACTTATCCTTGCTGGGTGAGTCCCCCAGACCTTGCTGGTCTGCAACATCGTCCTTCTTTCCTTTCCACGAGACTTGCCGTTGCCAAGGCTTGTTGGGTCCAATCCGGTCGCCGACACCCCTGCAATCGACAGACATCGTGGGACAGCTCGAATCCAGCTCCTGGTTGTCGTCGACGCCTCCTGGACCTCGTGGCTGAAGAGTCAAGACGACCGTCAACCTACCTGAAGCACTCGACATCGGTGGGCATCTGCTCATCGCCTTCCTGGTCACTGGCTAGTGACCCAGACTCTGTCCCCTCTGCTTTCAGGATCTTCAGATCTTCGATCCACCTTTGGATCCACCCGAACACTTTCGACTTGGTCGCCAGCAGCACTTTGCAGCAGATCACCATAGAAAGCGACGACGAAACCCGACCCCGAAAGACACCTATGCACCCGGCTCCCCTGGGTGAGGTAACTCGAGTACTCCGGTGCTCCCGTGGGTATTGACACTAGAACAGCCTAGTTCTCAAAGGGTTTGCTCCAAGTCCTCCTCTAAGTGTCCCTTTTCTTTTAAATTCTAATCGCGACTTTCCCCATAGAAGTTAACGGTGGTTCGCGGCTGTGTTCATACACTGCACGCGTCCCCCGTGGGTCCCCTGTGTCACTGCCTTGGGTGGTTCCTTGTGGTCCAAGCACTTCTACAGGCTCTAGGCCTTGTGTCTAGCTCAGTCGTGGTTCTTATACCACTTTATTGGTATATGGTTTGGTACGCCCCTGGGGCTCAAACGTGTATTTGTGCTATTACTGTAGATAGCTAACTCGTAATTTATGTACTTCGAACTCTAGCCTCATAAAGAGACTAGAGGGGTGTGTTTAGTAATAAATACATATATTTTGAATATATACCTGGTGTGGTCCTCTTTCATTTGGTCATTCAAGAGATTATAGACTGGTAAAACAAGATGCTTTACATTCCTTCAAGACTTAGCCTGAAGGCTGCTCTCCATAGCTACCACTAGGATAGCTTTCAATAAAGGTTGTCTTTAACCTATCTCCAATAAGGGGTTGTTTGGACTGGTGCAAGGTGCCCACTATAATTAGTGGACAGCATATGCCAGGCCAACTTCTCACATTGGTGTGCAGCGTGTGGGATTCCAGCTTGCTATTGTTTTACCAGATAATCTCAATTGAATTGATCAACTGAAAACCACTAAGGGTACCTAAGGTACATATAAATCAAGCTTAGTAATACAGTAAGTTCTACTGAACTTAGAGTTGTGTGTTAAGGGACAGCACACCCTTTCTACAACTCAAGAGAGTTTAGTAGGCCACACTAGAGTAGGTAGTGCATACACCACACCTCACTAGTAATGTCTTCAAAGCCAGGACCCAGTGAGTCCTAGCCAGAAGCCAGTGGGCTTCTTCCCTCCAAGTATGATAAACTCCCATTCTTGGAATTGAGAGCATTATGCAATACTAGGAAGTTGAAGGCAGGCAAAAGTGCCAGCACCCAGCACCTCAGGGAGGTGTTACTAGCTGATGATCTCAGCAGGCCCCTAGGGTCTGAAGGGGTAGGCAAGGAGGGTGGGGCAGAAGATGAGGGAGGGGCCAGGGGTGAAGAAACCCAGGACCCCCCCCCTCTGAAACTGGCCAGGAAGGTGAAAATGACCTTGTCCTGGAAAATCCAATTCCTCCTGTGGAGGAGGAGGAGGGAGAGGATCAGACTGACCTCCCCTTTGTCCCCCCAGGAAGAGTTCTGAGTGTGCCCAGAAGGTCTAGGTCTCCTTCTCAGGAGTCTAACCACTCTGACACCTCAATAGGGACCTCTGTCTCCTCTCATAGGAGGGAATCCTCTCATGAGAGGAGAAAGAGACTGATTCAATATGAGCAAACTCAGCTTGAACTCAGGAAACAGCAATTGGCTATAGACAGGGAGTCCCTAGATCTCTATAGAGAGAGACAAAAGTTGGGACTAGAGTCCCATGGTGGCAGCAGTTTCCCCAAAGATAGGGAAAGGTCTTATGACCATAGAAACCTGAGCAAGATTGTCCCTCCCTACCAGAGTGGGGATGATATCCACAAATGGATAACTGCTCTAGAGAGGGCCTGTAAAGTACAGAGGGTCCCTCAGGAGCAGTGGGCAGCAATCTTGTGGCTCTCCTTTGCAGACAAAGGTAGAGACAAGCTCCTCACTGTTAGAGAGGAGGATGCTGATAATTACAAAGTCTTGAAGAGTGCTCTAATTGATGGGTTTGGCCTAACCACTGAACAATACAGGTTAAAGTTCAGGGATACCCAAAAAGCACAGACTCAAGACTGGGTGGACTTTGTTGATTGTTCTGCCAAGGCTCTGGAAGGTTGGTTATTGGGCAGTAAGGTATGTGACTTCACAGGATTGTACAATCTGATAATGAGGGAGCAGATTCTTAATAACTGTCAAAATCAGCTGTTGCATCAGCACCTGGTAGACTCTGATCTGACCTCTCCCCAAGAATTGGGAAAGAAGGCAGACAAATGGGTCAGAACCAGGGTGAAGCAGAAGGTACAGAACCAAGGTGGTGACCCTAAGAAGCAAGATTCGAAAACCTCTGATAAGGGTGGGGAGAAGGGTAAAGATCAAAAGTCTTCACAAGGCCCCCAAAAATCTTCTTCAGGTGGGGATTCACAGTCTACCAAAGGGAAAGGCCAAAGAAAACCATGGTGCAAGGTCTGTAAGCAAAAGACCCACTGGACCAGTGATTGCACCAAGTCCAAAGACTCGACTCCAGCCCCCACCAATGCCCCTAAGGCACCTGCTCCCCCTAGTGCAGTTACAGTTGGTGGTGGGACTACACAAGCCAAGGGTTTAGTAGGGTTGACCCTGGGTAAAGAGATGAGCTCTGACCTAGTCAGAGAACTCACTCAGGCTGTCCTAGTCTGTGATGGAGGCATGGATATGACCTCCTCTGTGAGTCCCAGTAATCTGGGCAAGTACAGACAACAGCCTTTAATCAATGGAAGAGAGGCTTTGGCATTTAGGGACACAGGGGCAAGTGTCACCATGGTGACACAAGACCTTGTGAATCCTGGGCAGATAATACTTGGTGAAATGTACCAAGTGACGAATGCTAGCAACGTCAGAACAGACCATACTCTGGCAGTTGTTAACTTCTCCTGGGGAGGGGTAACTGGCCTTAAGAAGGTTGTGGTAAGTGCAGACCTACCCGTTGAATGCTTGCTTGGCAATGACTTAGAAACTTCAGCTTGGGCAGAAGTGGAGCTCAGGACCCATGCAGAAATGCTGGGGATCCCTGCAGATGTGTTTGCTGTGACCAGGTCACAAGCCAAAATGTGTAGCACTGAACAGGCCTTGGATTCTGGAATAATGGACCAAGTGCCCTCCAAGAAGAGGAGTAGTAGGGTAAAGGCAGTGCCTTCCCCCTTGGCTCAGAAGGAAGATCAGTCCCTTGAGGGGGATGATCTCAGTCCTGAGGAAGGAACTGTCCCAGAGGAGTTTGAACCTGAACAGGTTGAGTTCTTGGGGACAGGGGGACCTTCCAGGGCAGATCTGAGCCAGGAGCAGCAGAGCTGCCCCTCTCTTGAACCCCTCAGACAGCAAGCTGCTGCTGAGGCTGCTGGGAATGATTGGATTGGTATTGGGATGATGGACTCTTGTACTCAGAGTGTAGAGACCCCAAGCCTGGTGCTACCAGGAGGTTGGTCATACCTTTGAAGTTCAGGGGCTTCCTATTGACCCTAGCCCATGATATTCCCTTAGCAGGTCATCTGGGCCAGAACAAGACTTGGGACAGAATTGTCCCTCACTTTCACTGGCCCCACATGTCTGAAGACACCAAGGAGTTTTGTCGCTCCTGTGTAACCTGCCAGGCCAGTGGCAAGGCAGGTGGCACTACAAAGGCCCCCTGATACCACTACCTGTGGTGGGGGTTCCCTTTGAAAGGGTGGGGATTGACATTGTTGGTCCCATGGATCCCCAAACAGCATCTGGGCACAGGTTTATCCTGGTGGTAGTGGATCATGCCACCAGGTACCCAGAGGCTATTCCCCTTAGGACCACTACAGCACCTGTGGTGGCAAGGGCCCTCCTGGGAATTTTCTCAAGAGTGGGCTTCCCTAAGGAGGTTGTATCAGACAGGGGTGCAAACTTTATGTCTGGATACTTAAAAGCAATGTGGAAGGAGTGTGGAGTGACTTACAAGTTCACCACACCCTATCACCCACAATGCAATGGTTTAGTTGAAAGATTCAACAAAACCTTGAAGGGCATGATTAAAGGGCTCCCAGAAAAGCTTAGGCGAAGATGGGACATACTCTTGCCCTGCCTTTTATTTGCATACAGGGAGGTGCCTCAAAAGGGGTTGGCTACAGCCCTTTTGAACTTTTGTTTGGTCACCCTGTCAGGGGTCCATTATGCTTGGTGAAGGAAGGATGGGAGTTACCTCTCAAGCCCCCAAAGCAAGACATAGTGGACTACGTACTTGGTCTCCGCTCCCGGATGGCTGAGTATATGAAAAAGGCAACTAAAAACCTTGAGGCTAGCCAGGAACTTCAAAAGGCCTGGCATGACCACAAGGCTGTACTGACTGTTTACCAGCCAGGACAGAAGGTGTGGGTGTTGGAGCCAGTGGCCCCAGCAGCTCTCCAAGACAAATGGAGTGGACCCCACACCATTGTTGAGCAGAAGGGTGAGGTTACCTACTTAGTAGACCTAGGAACACCCAGGAGTCCCCACAGGGTTCTCCATGTCAACAGGTTAAAACCGTATGTGGACAGGGCAGACATGGGCTTGCTCATGGCTACTGATGAGGGACAGGAGGAAGAGAGTGACCCACTCCCTGACCTGCTCTCACAGAACCCTGGTGATGGGTCAGTGGATGGTGTAGCCTTGGCAGGCAGCCTCACTACCCAGCAGACTGATTGCAGACAGGTGCTCAATCAGTTCAGACACATATTCTCACTGACACCCAGTCAGACTACCTGGTGCACTCATGAAGTGGACACTGGGGACAGTCTGCCTATTAAAAATAAGATTTATAGGCAACCTGACCATGTCAGGGACTGTATCAGGACAGAAGTCCAGAAGATGTTGGATTTGGGAGTTATTGAACCCTCAGATAGCCCTTGGGCTAGTCTAGTGGTCCTTGTGCCAAAACCTCACACCAATGGTGGGAAAAGAGAGATGAGGTTTTGTGTGGACTACAGGGGTCTCAATGCAGTCACTAGGACTGATGCCCATCCAATACCAAGGGCAGATGAGCTAATAGACACTTTGGCCTCAGCCAAGTATCTAAGCACATTTGACCTGAAAGCTGGCTACTGGCAGATCAGACTAGCTGATGATGCAAAGCCAAATACAGCATTCTCAACCCCTAGTGGGCATTATCAATTTGTGGTGATGCCCTTTGGTCTGAAGAAGGCACCTGCCACTTTTCAGAGGTTGGTGAATACAGTCCTTACAGGTCTGGAAGCCTATAGTGCAGCATATCTAGATGATATTGCTGTCTTTAGCTCCCCCTGGGAGGATCACCTGGTCCACCTCAGAAATGTTTTACAGGCCCTGCAGAAAGCAGGCCTGACTATCAAGGCCACCAAGTGCCAGATAGGGCAGAGTCAGGTTGTGTACCTGGGCCACCTTGTGGGTGGAGGCCAGGTTCAACCACTGCAGAGCAAGATCCAGACCATCATGGACTGGACTGCTCCAACTACCCAGACTCAGGTGAGAGCCTTCTTAGGCCTGACTGGGTACTATAGGAGATTTGTCAAGGGGTATGGATCAATAGTGACACCCCTGAATGACTTAACTTCCAAGAAAATGCCCAAAAAGGTTCAGTGGACAGTTAGCTGTCAAAAGGCATTTGATGACCTGAAGCAGGCCATGTGCACTGCTCCCATTCTACAGAGTCCTGATTACTCCAAGAAGTTCATTGTTCAAACTAATGCATCTGAATTGGGGGTAGGGGCTGTACTGTCACAATTGAATGATGGTCAGGATCAGCCAGTAGCTTTTATTAGCAGAAGGCTGACCCCTAGAGAGAAACGTTGGTTAGCCATTGAGAGGGAGGCCTTTGCTGTGGTCTGGGCTCTGAAGAAGTTGAGGCCATACTTGTTTGGTACTCACTTCCTTGTTCAAACAGACCATAAGCCCCTCTTATGGCTAAAACAAATGAAGGGTGAAAACCCCAAACTGCTTAGGTGGTCCATTTCCCTACAGGGGATGGACTTCTCAGTGGAACATAGACCTGGGAGTAACCATGCCAATGCAGATGGACTCTCTAGGTACTTCCCCTTAGAACATGAAGACTTAACTGGGCAAGGTTAGTTTAATGTCCCTACGTTTGGGGGGGGGGTTGTGTAGGAGAGTAGGATCTGCTTCACATGGGTACCCCAACTTATTGCTGATGCTTCACTGTTTTTCGACCTTAGTCTGGCTGGGGCCCTGCTAATCAGAACCCCAGCCTAGTTGCTTCCTCTTTAAAATGGTTTCCATGTGCCTTAGGCACATCTCTGATTGGAATCTGGAGTGCCCTTATAAGTCCCTAGTATATGGTATACTATGTACCCAGGGCATAGGTACCTCAGAGGCCTACCAGGGGCTGCAGCATGTATTGTGCCACCCCTGGAAGGCCATCCAAACTGACACCACAGGTCTGCTACTGCAGCCTGGGTAAGGTGGTGCATGCACCCCTTACTGTGATATAGGCTACCTATATCACTACATACATACACACATATAAACCTATAAGTCACTCCTATGGCAGGCCTTATCAATCCTGAAGGCAGAGTGCGTGGTTCCTATGTGAGAGGGTGCCCCTGCATGAGCAGGGCCCCTCTGCAGTGTTCGGAGACCCTTCTCTGATGCTGTTTGTAGTGCAGCCTGACCATATACTCTTAAGCGCATTATAACCTCGCGTTAAATGCTAACTTTGGGATGGCTGCACGGAAACATGTCGTGTTTGGTGTCAAACATCTTGGAATACTACCCCCCCACCAGTTCTGGCGGCGGGGGTAGCATTCCACCCTTCTAGTGGGAAAGACATGTACACACCGGTATGCCCGGTACTGACTTCCCAGAGCCCTGGCATCACAAAATGGATGCCGCTGCCACAGACACGAGTCTGGCCTCCTGCTGCTGACCAAAACTCCGGCAGGGGAGGCCTGGACAATAGGTTTCCTGTCCCAGGGAGGTGTGACCACCTCCCCAGACAGGATAGTGTGTATTGGGGCTGGGCGGGAGCACTCTCTGGTGCTTTGAAGTCCTGCACTGGGGGCACACTTGGTGTCCCTGTGCATACCCCAGTTCAAACCGGCTCAGGGGCTTCCAGCCCCTGCTCTGGCGCGAAACTGGACAAAGGGAAAGGGGTGTAACCACCCCTCTGCCCTGACCCTCCCATAGGTGGGGCCACAGAGTATGTCCAACCCCCTACCTTAGTATAAGTAAGGGAACCCAGTCCTTAGGACTTTAGATTAACCTGGACGAAACTCTGACACAGAATCCTGGACCTTCGACGCTCTACTTTAAGATTAGAGGACTGAAGAATCTCCCTTGGGGTCAAGGAGTGACTCCCCTGCTTGGCAGGCACCAAAGAAGCATTTGTCCGGTCTGCATCGCTGAAGCTCCTGCCGGATGCCGAAGTCTTTGCATCACCAGAGGTGGATTTCCAGACTTCCCCGAGGCTGCCCTGAGTCCCCAGCAAAGCTGAGGCCCGTAGCTGTCGTGGGTAACGTGGAACCGTGACCCCTGGACACCGATCACATTTGCAAGTGCATCCTCTTCTGGGTCTCCCACGAAGTCGTGCTTTGGGCTCCGAGTAGCCCCAGCCTCCAGCACCAACTGCACCGAAGATCACTGGCCTCCACTCCACGAGTGTCCTGTGAGCCAGCTCCACGTGCATCGTCTCGAGGCTCCTTCGCGGTCGCTAGTCCATTGGCTAGTAGGCCCTCCCGAAGGCCAATCTTTTTCTGCTTGGGCTCCCTGGTTGCTCCAGGTGTGCCCTGACTTATCCTCGCTGGGTGAGTCCCCCAGACCTTGCTGGTCTTCAACATCGTCCTTCTTTCCTTTCCACGAGACTTGCCGTTGCCAAGGCTTGTTGGGTCCAATCCGGTCGCCGATACCCCTGCAATCGACAGACGTCGTGGGACAGCTCGAATCCAGCTCCTGGTTGTCGTCGACGCCTCCTGGACCTCGTGGCTGAAGAGTCAAGACGACCGTCAACCTACCTGAAGCACTCGACATCGGTGGGCATCTGCTCATCGCCTTCCTGGTCACTGGCTAGTGACCCAGACTCTGTCCCCTCTGCTTTCAGGTTCTTCAGATCTTCGATCCACCTTTGGATCCACCCGAACACTTTCGACTTGGTCGCCAGCAGCACTTTGCAGCAGATCGCCATAGAAAGCGACGACGAAACCCGACCCCGAAAGACACCTATGCACCCGGCTCCCCTGGGTGAGGTAACTCGAGTACTCCGGTGCTCCCGTGGGTATTGACACTAGAACAGCCTAGTTCTCAAAGGGTTTGCTCCAAGTCCTCCTCTAAATGTCCCTTTTCTTTTAAATTCTAATCGCGACTTTCCCCATAGAAGTTAACGGTGGTTCGCGGCTGTGTTCATACACTGCACGCGTCCCCCGTGGGTCCCCTGTGTCACTGCCTTGGGTGGTTCCTTGTGGTCCAAGCACTTCTACAGGCTCTAGGCCTTGTGTCTAGCTCAGTCGTGGTTCTTATACCACTTTATTGGTATATGGTTTGGTACGCCCCTGGGGCTCAAACGTGTATTTGTGCTATTACTATAGATAACTAACTCGTAATTTATGTACTTAGAACTCTAGCCTCATAAAGAGACTAGAGGGGTGTGTTTAGTAATAAATACATATATTTTGAATATATACCTGGTGTGGTCCTCTTTCATTTGGTCATTCAAGAGATTATAGACTGGTAAAACAAGCTGCTTTACATTCCTTCAAGACTTAGCCTGAAGGCTGCTCTCCATAGCTACCACTAGGATAGCTTTCAATAAAGGTTGTCTTTAACCTATCTCCAATAAGGGGTTGTTTGGACTGGTGCAAGGTGCCCACTATAATTAGTGGACAGCATATGCCAGGCCAACTTCTCACAAATACCAACATTTTTCACACAGTTTAGGCATTTTTCTGGAACATAGCCTAGTTTTGCAATTTTTGTGCTTTCAACCTCCTTCCAGTTAATGGAAGAAATAGGTATGAAAGCAATAATGGATCCTGGAGAGCTATACATTTTTAGAAAAGTAGACAAAATTCTGAATTCAGCAAGGGGTCATTGGTGTAGATCCTTCAAGGTTTCTTCATAGAAACTAACAGTTAAATGTAGGAAAAATTGAAAATTAGTTGAAAAAAACAGCCATTTGTGTCAACGTTTTCACCTGTAACTTCTTCTAATTATGACAGCTGTATAAAAGCAATATACCATTACATTTGCTGGCCCTTTCTGGTTGTGGGGATATATAGGATTTGTAGTTTCACCAAGAACCCGACGAACCCAGAGCCAATAACTGAGCAGCGTCTTGCAATGGTTTTTTATTATCTACCGGGTTTATAGCAATTATTTTGGGAAAATGTATACATGGAAAAATTGGTATGAAAGACACCTATGTATTTCTGAAATGGGAACAAAATATAGAGTTTAGAAACAGTAGATATTTGCACATTTCCGAAATTGGGAGTACACATACTAACATGAGAATTATAGGTCATTTTTCAAAATGACTTCATTTTTACACATTGTCTTTCATTTGGAAGGCAGAAATGCATCGAAAGTCAATAGGTAATAACAGTTGCTCTACAATTCTGTGTTACCCTAAGTCTCCCGAGAAAAATGGTACCTTACTTGTGTGGGTAGGCCTAGTGCCCGCAACAGGAAACGTCCCAAAACGCAACGTGGACACACCACATTTTCACAGTGAAAAATTACCCTTTTTTTGCAAAGTGCCTAGCTGTAGTTTTTGAACCCTAGCTCTGCCGGCACCTAGGGAAACCTAGCAAACCTATACATTTTTGAAAACTAGACACCCAGGGGAATCCAGGATGGGGTGACTTGACTGGCTCTCACCAGGTTCTGTTACCCAGAATCCCTTGCAAACCTAAAAAATTGTCAAAAAAAACACATTTTCCTCACATTTCTGTGGTGGAACGTTCTGGAATCTGCATGGATCCACAAAATTCCACCCACCCCGCGTTCCCCAAAGTCTTCCGCGAAAAATGGTACCTCACTGGTGTGGGTAGGCCTAGTGCCCGCGACAGAAAACGGCCCAAAACGCAAGGTGGACACACCACATTATCAGAGTGAAAAATGACCCTTTTTTTGCAAAGTGCCTAGCTGTAGTTTTTGAACCCTAGCTCTGCCGGCACCTATGGAAACCTAGCAAACCTATACATTTTTGAAAACTAGACACCCAGGGGAATCCAGGATGGGGTGACTTGACTGGCTCTCACCAGGTTCTGTTACCCAGAATCCCTTGCAAACCTAAAACATTTTCAAAAAACCCACATTTTCCTCACATTTCTGTGGTGTAAAGTTCTGGAATGTGCGTGGATCCACAAAATTCCACCCACCCCGCGTTCCCCAAAGTCTTCCGAGAAAAATGGTACCTCACTGGTGTGGGTAGGCCTTGTGCCCGCGACAGGAAACAGCCCAAAACGCAAGGTGGACACACCACATTTTCACAGTGAAAAATTACCCTTTTTTTGCAAAGTGCCTAGCTGTGGTTTTTGAACCCTAGCTCTGCTGGCACCTAGGGAAGCCTAGCAAACATATACATTTTTGAAAACTAGACACCCAGGGGAATCCAGGATGGGGTGACTTGACTGGCTCTCACCAGGTTCTGTTACCCAGAATCCCTTGCAAACAAGGAAAATTGTCAAAAAAAACACATTTTCCTCACATTTCTGTGGTGGAAAGTTCTGGAATCTGCGTGGATCCACAAAATTCCACCTACCCCGCGTTCCCCAAAGTCTTCCGAGAAAAATGGTACCTCACTTGTGTGGGTAGGCCTAGTGCCTGCGACAGGAAACGGCCCAAAACGCAAGGTGGACACACCACATTTTCACAGCGAAAAATGACCCTTTTTTTGCAAAGTGCCTAGCTGTAGTTTTTGAACCCTAGCTCTGCCGGCACCTGGGGAAACCTAGCAAACCTATATATTTTTGAAAACTAGACACCCGGGGGATGCTAGGGCGGTATGGCTTGCGTGGATCCCCCAACGTTTTCTTACCCAGAATCCCCTGCAAACCTCAAATTTAGCTGAAAAAAAATCACATTTCCCACACATTTTTGTGTGGGAAAGTTGTGGCATCAGCGGGCTGACACAAATTTCCTACCACCCAGCGTTCCCCCAGGTCTCCCGATAAAAATGGTGCCTCACTCGTGTGGGAGGCCCAAGTACCCGCGACAGGTAAGGGCCCAAAACGTATTGAGGTGACATCAAAATTGCCTATCACAAAACGACCTGGTTTTGCAAGGGGGGTCACCTGGGTTTTTGGACCTGTGCTCGGCAGCCATCTAGGGAAACCTACCAAACCCACACTTTTCTGAAAACTAGACACCCGGGGGATTCCAGGGAGGTATGGCTTGCGTGGATCTCCCAACGTTTTCTTACCCAGAATCCCCTACAAACCTCAAATTTAGCTGAAAAAAATCACCTTTTCCACATATTTTTGTATGGGAAAGTTGTGGAATCACCGGGCTGACACAAATTTCCTACCACCCAGCATTCCCCCAGGTCTCCCGATAAAAATGGTGCCTCACTCGTGTGGGAGGCCCAAGTACCCGCGACAGGCAAGGGCCCAAAAAGTATTGAGGCAACATCAAAATTGCTCATCACAAAACGACTTGATTTTGATATTAATTAAAGTATAACTTCACATATGTCTACTGGTAGCATCTGTTTGTATAACGATTTAACTGTGTTTGCAATTTTAGGGGTAGTTAATTAAACCTTGAATTTATTTGCGGACACTGCATAAGGAGGTTATAAAGTGTGGCTTTAATCCAGTCAACTCCAGTACTTGGGCCTCCCACACGAGTGAGGCACCATTTTTATCGGGAGACCTGGGGGAACGCTGGGTGGTAGGAAATTTGTGTTTGCCCGGTGATGCCACAACTTTCCCACACAAAAAACTGTGGAAAAGTGTTTTTTTCAGCTAAATTTGAGGTTTGCAGGGGATCCTGGGTAAGACAAAGTTGGGGATCCACGCAAGCCATACCTCCCTGGAACCCCCCGGGGGGGCAGAAAGGCTGTAATTTTGGCGGGGGTGGGGGCATTGGCATGCCCGTTTTTGGCAGCCCCCACCCTAATTAAAATTGCCCCAAAAATAATCCCTGGTTTTTAGTGGGCTTTCTGCCCCCCCGGGGGGCAGAAAGACTGTAATTGTTGCGGGGGTGGGGGAATTGGCTTGCCCGTTTTGGGCAGAACCCACCCTAATTCAAATTGCCCCCAGAAAAAATCCCTGGCTTCTAGTGGGCTTTTTGCCCCCATCTGCCCCTTGTGGCGGGGGGGGTGGGGGCATTGGCTGGCCCGTTTTGGGCAGTCCCCACCCAATTAAAATTACCCCCCAAAAAATCCCTGGTGTCTAGTGGGCTTTCTGGGGGCAGAAAGGCTGTAGTTGTGGCGGGGGGTGGGGGCATTGGCGTGCCCGTTTTGGGCAGCCCCCACCCTCATTGAAATAGCACACAAAAAAATCCCTGGCGTCCAGTGGGCTTTCTGCCCCCCCCGGGGGGGCAGAAAGACTGAATATGGCCAAATTGTTTTTGGGGGTAGCAAGGCCCTTGCCCAAGGGGCCGCTCCCCCCTCCCTGGTGTCTAGTGGTGGATCCCTGCTTGGGGATCGCCCTCCTGGGGATCCACTGGGAAGGGGTATCCAATGATACCTCTCCCGTCTTTCTACGTGCTCAGGGGGCTGAGATAGCCCCCTGAGCACGTAGAAAGTGAAACTGAAATGAGCCTAAAGGCTCATTTCAGTTTCGGTTTCAGTGAAATGACGTCAGTGCGACGTGCGCGCTGATCGTCATTTCACTGAAACAGGGAGGGGGGCCTCGGGAGCTGGGGAAGCTCCCCAGCTCCCGAGGCTACAGGGAAGAAATAGAAATCCCTCTGGTGCCTGCACCAGAGGGATTTCCGGGGCCATGTGCCATGACGGCCGGGAGCCGTCGTGCGCACACGAGCACCGTTGCGCACGACGGCTCCCGGCCGTCGTGCGCATGGAAGGGGTTAAGGAAAACGGGCTGCTTTACAAAAAAAAATTGCTTTATTTAAAAGCAATCACGGACATGGAGGTCTGCTGACCCCATCAGGCCACCATCCCTGTGATTTTTGAGATTCCTAGAGGGTCGCAAATTGCGACCTACCTCATTAATATTCATGAGGTAGGTCATTTGCGATCCCCTAGGAATCGCATTAAGTGTTCAACACACTTTCATGCATGCCGTTTTGCGATTTTCTACTTGTGAATCGCAAGGATTCGCAATTAGGGAATCTCAAAACGGTTTCTTCAAGCATCTGGCCCCTAGTTTCCATGAGCATTCACTAGAAGTTCCAGCTCTTCTTTTTTCCCCTCAATTTCCACAACTTCAAGGTCATACAGCCGTCCAGGCACACTAGAACTTTAACAGCAGGTCACACCGGTGTTTTTTGCAACTTGGCTTCTACAACCCAAGAAAGCAACCTCAGTCCCATCAGAACTCTAGTACAAGGGGGTACTCATCTTAATGTCTTGCCCAGGAATCAGAAAGGTATTCTACATCCAGAACTGCTACATACTTAAGTGATGTTTGTTACTGATGGTGTAACTATTAAACGTAATGCATCCCTATCTTAAAAGTTTACTAAAGTAATTTACGCACGTACTTCAAAAATGACCTCACCATGCTAAGAGAGTTGCTTTCAGCCAACCAAAACGTCACTAGCAACTACCTCTGAATATCAAAATAGCAGCAAGATTTGCCTGGGAACAATATCACTATTGGTCTTTGTCCCCTTAAGACTTCAAAGAAGATCCCTCTTAAGAGGTAGAGGAGGAATAGGCCCCCACGTGCATGCCTTGAAACTAGCAGCCTTCTGTACCTGCATTGAGATCAATAAGTGAGCATTTGGGTACAATGTCATGCTGATGGTTTTACAGGGCTGCTGGCATAAGGAATGAAACTCTGGGCTGTGCTATCCGATGGAGATTCATTGCACATATATTCCTGTTGAAACCAGTCCCAGACATGCCATTTTGTAACGAGCTGGAGTTGACTGGATTAAAGCCACACTTTATAACCTCCTTATGCAGTGTCCGCAAATAAATTCAAGGTTTAATTAACTACCCCTAAAATTGCAAACACAGTTAAATCGTTATACAAACAGATGCTACCAGTATACATATGTGAAGTTATACTTTAATTAATATCAAAAGAAGTAATGGAACGGTCAGGCTGTGCTGGTTTATCAACTCATGTAGGGCACTAATTGACAACAAAGGCCTGCCTTCCACAACTCTGAAGTGTATAATGTAATAATGCTCGACTCAGAATGTGACTTTCACAGCTTTTTCTGTTGCTACTTCTTAGCACTTCTCAAGTAGTCAATTAAGTTTTCATAACAAATTCACAAAGACACAAAAAGGTGAAGGGAGAGTGCTTGCAATAAGTCTAACCACTGGCAATCCCATGGGGTAGCATTCGAACCCACTATTCTTTTGCCCACCATGCCACCTCAGATTAGACTCATATGCAAATCAGTCTTGACCCTGTTCCAAAAGGAACAGTCCATCCCGAACAGCCAAGCCAGGTCCTCTCTGAACCGGAACAGAAATTCTGTCAAACTGCCATTTCTCAGCAAGTGCATTAGACAAACGTGTTTATGTTAGGTTCTGTTCTGTCTTAAACAAAAGCCCCAGAAGGGGGATTCTCACTCCTGGAGCCCCCAGTACCAATGCTTGAAGAGCATTAATGGATGTTCTAGAGCGAATTAATACGAGCTAACTGCACTTCACAATTTATACATGCCCTTTTCTGGTATGATTAATTTGGGTGGCGGGCAATTATTTCACAATAACGCCTCTAGAACACTCCCTAAGTATGTATTATAGGATATCAGCTACACACACGAATTAGGTATCTGTAATCCCTCTACTATTGCCATGAACTTGGAGAAAGTTCTCTGATCATATTCTAGGCTGGATGGTCGGATTTAAACTAGAATAATTCATTGCTCACTGTGAAGCCAAGAAATGGCCTGTTTGTGTCCAAAAGTCATGCGGAAATATGTGTCTTGTGGATCTGTGGCTTACACTCCATTTGGTAAAGTGTTAGCATCCTAATTTTATCACTCAATTGACTGCAGCAGTTTGGTTCAAAACAAACCTATAGTCTGTCTTCAGGCCCTTCTTCTGAACTAGGAAGTACCTTGAACAGACTTCTTTGCTCCTGGCAGTTTTCCCCGAACCAGACTGTCCCTCTTACACTCAAATACCCACTGTGTCTTCAGGTCCCTGGGTAGTGAAGTGTGTTACAAATCCCATGAAGATGATTTCTCTATAAGATCCCTTCTTGCTTACACATGCCAGTTCACTTCTCATAGGGCTATTGGCAGGATTCCTAATGTCCACAAATACATCTGATGAATTCTCATATTCAGAGCATCTTCATTCTACCATGGTCAAGAAGCATAATGCGACCCATTCAGCACCGCATGGTCGTATACGCAGAGAGTTTTCACTCGGCTGAAAATTCACTATGGCACATACAATTCCCTTCTCATAGTAATATTCCTATAGAGTTGTGTCGATATGAAAGACGAAGTAAGCTTTGGAAATGTGTCCTCTCTGTGGTCAACTACCTCCTAGAGATATAGGTCACTGGTAGCAGTGTCTCCAGGCACATTCAGTTGATTTACAGTAGTGACATGTGTGGTTGTTAATCACACTGCTGATAGGTTTCACATCGCCCAACACATTGCTTTTATAAGCGGACATACCTGGCGAGTCCTTTAAAGAACTTCCCCATTGCCATGAAGTCAAGCTGGTCAGAGCAGTTAAATACAACGGTTTGTATGGCAAGGGCTTTGCCAAGATCTTTGGTAGTTTCAGTTTTTCCAGTTCCGGCAGGGCCAGCTGGGGCTCCACCAAACTTGAGATGCAGGGCTCCAGTTAGTGTCAGATAACACCTAATCACAATAGAGTAAACAACAGGTCACAAATACAAGCACTTCAAGATCAGAAAGAATACTTAAGAGCCCCAAGCATACATCTCCCTCTTGCACAGGAAACAACCTACCCTCTCCTATTGGTACTATATCCTATATTACTGACTGAAAATATCCACGATACATGAATATTACATTCTCCAAAGCATAGTATGATTGATGTGTAGAGGCTTTTTGTTTAAGGTTTTGGGGTGCTTCTATAAGCAGTGGTGTCTAAGCACTACCTCTATGTGAAACAGTGTAGTTATTTCCTTTCTTGCTGCTTGTGGCAACAGGAACCCACTCACTTACGTTTTCCTCCACTAAATCGTAGCCCAGGCAGAGCTTTAGCTAGTTAATACCATTTAAGTTTGAAAACAAATAAATGCGGGGAACATAAGAATTATAAATGATTTATCTCAGGTTCGTACTCCCCTCAGCAAATAAATAATATGCAATGTAATCTGCAATGCCTTAACCAACATATTAAGCATAATAAGCATTCTCACATAACTATTTTAGAATGGAATAAAAGAAAGAACTATTGCCCTTTCAACCTGTGCGATCTCAGAAAAACAAAAGCTACACACAACAGCGGCATCAAATTGCTTTAGATTATGGTGGCCACTTACTGTGGTGCATAGATAGCTCTGACAAAATTTAAGCCTAATCAAATTCTTCTTCTGGGCATATTGGTGAACCGCCAAACATCTAGTCATTTGACTTACACAATACCCAGTGACTGCACATTTTTTACAACAAAGGAGAAGGACCTCTTAAGGTATGGGTCTTGGTAAATCCCAAACATTGTAACTCAAACCAAAAAGTAATAGAAAGGTAACAGAAAATAGTTTACCTTTGATCTGGTAAAAATATGCTCAAGTTCGAAAAGTAAACCCCTGTCATAGGCCAACAGCTGGAGATGTGCATAAGAATGCCAACGCTCCAATGATGATTACTATCTTCTCCCACTGTTGATTGATATTGGACTTTAGTCATTTCTTGAAAAATTCTAAATCTAAGATTTTATTTGGTGAGAGAAATTATCAAGAAGGTACACTAAAGATAATGGATGTAGACATTGGTTAATTCTGAGACCAAACTAGTTTCATCTGCTGCTGATAGATATCCGCATAGAATACCACTTTATTCTAAAATTGGCCCCGATTATTATTTACGTGAGTTTATGCTAATCCCATGCGCCTCAAACACCATACTGATAACATACGTACGCCATGAAACTACAGATTTACAAACCTGTCAGTCAAAGGAGTAATCACAAGACGTCCTGTGTTCCCAAGATATTCATAGCCATAAATGAATTCTGCATTCACCGCTCGGATGTAGAGATCATCCCTTGTCCAGTAGTATCTAACAATAAAATATAATTTCAGGACATATAAATAAATGCCAATATAATACAACCAGTTATGAAAGTAATGGATCATTTTTGTAAGGTTCGAGAAGGGTCACAATTTCGGACGTCATACAACAAGAAGCAGAATATGATGGGCATTGAAGACAGGGATGGAAGTGCTTTATATGAGAATTTACGATGCAGTGAGCATAACAAAGAGAGTAGCATGAAGCCAGAAGGCTGGGTACATCGGGTTACCAAGAAGGAGCAACGAAGAGCAAGCCAACCTTCAGACTTCACAGAACATCACATGTCTGTGGATAATTCCAAACGTCAGGTAGCAGATGAACAAGTTACTTATCGTCAGTAAAGCACAAGTTACTAACTTGTGTAACGATATATCTGTAAGAGACAGTAGTTAGTGACAGATTCCTTACCTTAGAATATCCCCAGGCGTCAGGCTGGATCCGGAAAGTTTTTTGCGTAGCAGTACCCTTGCGCGTCGGTAGGCGGCGTCGTGCGGCTCCGCGTCCGTCGTCGGCGTCGTGATCGCCGGGATGACGTCGCGGGCAGTACTTAGGCGCCGCCCCTGCGCGCTGACGTCAGTTCTGTACACGACTTTCCGCGCCAGGAACGCAGAGCCATGCAAGAAGCTGACATAGGTGTCTGAAAAATACTAGGGCCCTGAAAGGGATGTCCTTAACCCTAGAAATCAGTTCGCAGAACGGGAGGATGGGTGGGGCGGTAGGAATCTGTCACTAACTACTGTCTCTTACAGATATATCGTTACACAAGTTAGTAACTTGTGCATCTGAAAGAGACACGTTAGTGACAGATTCCTTACCTTAGAATAGATACCCCAGCAATACCAACCCCGGTGGTGGGTCTGCGAACAAAGATCAGACAAGGAAGTCCTGGAGGACAGAACGGCCAAAGAAGCCGTCCCTCCGGACCTGACTGTCAAGGCAGTAATGCTTTGTAAATGTGTGCAGCGAGGCCCACGTAGCTGCCTGACAGATAACCGGCAGCGGAACACCGCGGCCCAAGGCCGTGGTAGCAGCCGTTGCCCTGGTGGAATGGGCACGCAGCCCAACAGGAGGCTCCTTCTTAGCCAAAGAATAGCAGGTCTTGATGCACAAGGTAACCCAGCGGGAGATGGTCCTCTTGTGCACCGCCCGACCTTTTTGGCGCCCACGTAGCCAACAAAGAGCTGGTCATCCACCCGGAAGTGTTTTGTGCGGTCAATATAGAAAGAGAGCGCACGTTTTGGGTCCAGACGGTGGAGCCTCTCTTCCTCTCTGGAAGGATGCGGAGGCGGAAAGAAGGTGGGCAAAGTGATGGTCTGCCCAATGTGGAAAGCAGTAACCACCTTTGGCAAGAAGGACGGACGCGTCCGAAGAACAACCTTGTCTGGATGAACAGACAGAAAGGGAGGTTTGCAAGATAGAGCCTGGAGCTCACTCACCCGCCGAGCGGAGGTGATGGCCACCAGAAAGGCTGTCTTCAGAGTCAGAAGACGAAGAGGACAGTTATGTAGAGGCTCAAAGGGAGCGCACATTAAAAAGGTAAGAACCAAGTTCAAGTCCCACTGAGGCATCACAAACGGAACAGGAGGGAAGAGGTGAGTAATGCCTTTTAAGAACCTGTTAACAACAGGGGACTTGAAAAGGGAGGGCTGATCAGGGAGCCTGAGGAAGGCCGAGATAGCACAAAGATAACCCTTGATGGTACCCAGGGCAGAACCCTGTTGGGCCAAAGAGAGAAGGAACAGAAGGACCTCAGAAAGAGGGGCAGAAAGGGGATTCACAGCCTTTGCTGTGCACCATGCCACAAATTTGTTCCACCTGCAGGCGTATACCACCTTAGTGGAGGGACGCCTGGCTGCCAGAATCACATCACAAACTTCGGGAGGCAAGTCGAAAGGAATCAACTGCCGCCGCTCAATCTCCACGCAAGCAGGTGTAGACTGGACAGGTTCGGGTGGAGGACCGTCCCCTGCTGCTGCGACAGAAGATCCTCCCGAAGAGGCAGACGGATCGGGGGATCTACGCTCATATTGAGTAGCTCGGGATACCAAACTCTTCGAGCCCAGTCCGGAGCCACAAGAATGACTTGGGCCCGGTCGTGCCGAATCTTCTTCAACACTCTGGGTAGAAGTGGTATAGGCGGAAAGGCGTACAATAGACCGCAACTCCACTCGTGACGAAAAGCGTCGCCGAGCGAGTTCCGCCTTGGAAATTCCAACGCGCAGAACTGATGACATTGCGCGTTCTCTTCGGTGGCGAATAGATCTAACCAAGGCTCTCCCCACTGTAGAAAGAGTCCTTGCGCCACTTCCGAGTGAAGACGCCATTCGTGATCCATCATGCACCTGCGGCTGAGTTCGTCCGCCCTGGCGTTCAGGGAACCTGCCAGGTGTTGAACCACCAGGAACATGCCCTGATGTTCCAGCCATGTCCAGAGGCGCAGAGCCTCCTGACAAAGGGTCCACGACCCCACCCCGCCTTGTTTGTTGCAGTACCACATGGCGGTGGTGTTGTCTGTGAACACCTGCACTACCTTCCCTTTGACAGAGGGAAGGAATGCCTTGAGTGCAAGTCGGATCGCCCGGAGCTCCAGAAGGTTGATATGGAGCCGGGACTCCGCCGGAGACCAGAGGCCTCTGATCTCCGCCTCTCCCATGTGACCGCCCCATCCCAGAAGGGACGCGTCCGTCACAACTGTGTGCTCTGGCTGGGGAAGGGAGAGGGATCTGCCCATGGCCCATTGCCGGTTCGAGAGCCACCACTGCAACTGTTTTGCAGTCCCCTCCGAGATCTGGACGTGATCGGACAGGTCGCCCTGGTGCTGCGCCCACTGGAACTTCAGGTCCCACTGCAGAGCCCGCATATGCCATCTGGCATGAGTGACCAGCAGGATGCAGGAGGCCATGAGGCCCAGCAGCCTCAGGGTCATCCGTACCGAAACCCAGGATAAGGGCTGAAAGATCGGAATCATAGCCTGAATATCCCGGACTCGCCGTTCGGGAGGATAGGCCCGAAACTGCGTCGTGTCCAGAACTGCTCCGATGAAAAGGAGCTGTGGAGAAGGAATCAGATGCGACTTTGGCACATTGATGGAGAACCCCAGCGAGTGCAGGAGTTCGGCCGTAGTCTGGAGGTGGGAGACAACTGCCTGGGACGAGCCCGCCTTCAGCAGCCAGTCGTCGAGGTAGGGGAAGACTGAAACCCCTGCCCGGCGCAGATGAGCTGCGACCACCGCCATCACTTTCGTGAACACCCGAGGGGCACTGGTAAGGCCAAAGGGGAGCACGGTGAACTGAAAATGCTCGAGGCCTACCGTGAACCGAAGGTAACGCCGGTGGGCCGGCAGGACGGGGATGTGGAAATAGGCGTCCTGCAAGTCCAACGCTACCAACCAGTCTCCGGGATCGAGGGCAGTCAAGACCTGAGCTAGGGTGAGCATCTTGAACTTCTCCTTCCGGAGGAAGCGATTGACGTTCCGGAGGTCCAAGATAGGACGCATGTCCTCCTTGTCCTTTTTGGGCACCAGAAAGTAGTGGGAGTAGCAACCACGCCCTACTTCTGGGGTCGGAACATGCTCGATGGCCCTCTTGGCCAAGAGGGCCGTGACTTCCTTCTGTAGAAGCACCAAGTGATCCCCTGACATGCGGTGGAATTGAGGTGGCATGGCTGGGGGGTGGTCTCGAAGGGGAGGGAGTAGCCCCTTCGGACAATGTCCAAGACCCACTTGTCCGAGGTGATGGGACGCCAGTGGTGAAGGTGATGGCGGACCCTGCCCCCGACTGGCGTGCTGTGCACCTGAAAGGAGGGACTAGGAGGGCTTGGAGGCCGCGGACGGGTTGGAGGTGGTGGCCTGACCCGCACGCTGGTTGCCCGAACCGCCACGGCGGTATCCACGTCCTCGGCCACGCGAAGGCGCTTGCTGCGCGGGCCGTTGGCCGGGCTGTGGACGTGACTGGGCGCCCCTTCCGTGGCTACGAAAGGGCGAAAAGCAGACGTTTGCGGAGGGTGCACAACAGCAAGGCCCAGGGACTTAGCAGTAGCCCGTGAGTCCTTGAAACGCTCCAGCGCATGGTCTGCCTTCGAACCAAAAAGACCGACTCCATCAAAGGGCATGTCCATGAGAGTATTCTGGACATCCCCTGAAAAACCAGTGGTTCTCAGCCAGGCGTGGCGACGCAGCGCCACCGTCGTTGCAAGCGATCTGCCCAGCGAGTCGGCGGTATCAAGGCCACAGCGGATGGTATATTTAGCCGCATCACGCCCTTCCGCAATAGCGCGGGTAAGCAGTGTCTGGACCTCCTCAGAACACTGCGGCAAAACATCAGCCACCGAATCCCACAGGGAGTGGGTGTATCGGCCCAAGAGGCAAGCGGTATTAACAGACCGCAAGCCAGCACTGGAGGAAGAGAAAGCCTTCTTCCCAAAGTGATCCAGGCGCTTGGATTCCCTATCCGGAGGGGCGGTAGGGAAGGCTGTTTGGGAGGCAGAGGCTTGGACAACCAAGCTCTCAGGGGTGGGGTGTTGGGAGAGAAACAGGGGGTCGCCCGGAGCCGGGCGATGGCGTCGGGCCACGTTCCTATCCACAGGAGCCCCTGTGGTGGGTTTGGACCAGGCACCCAAAAGAACGTCAGTGAGTGCATCGTTGAACGGCAGCACAGGCTCCGAAGAGGAGGCCGCCGGCTGAAGCACTTCAGTCAGGAGGTTAGTCCTGACGGCCACTGTAGGCAACTGGAGATTTAAGGCTCCAGCAACTCTACGCAACACCGTTGCAAAATTAGCCCCCTCCTCCGTTGCCACGGGAGGAGACAGCATGCCAGAGTCGGGGGAGGTATCCAGCCCACTGGCATCCCCAAGTTCCTCAACCCAGTCCGGGTCAAACTCGCACTGTTGTGTGAGAGGGTCGTCAGACCCCTCCCAGCTCTCCTGGTCCTCCTCAGGTTGAAAAGATGGAGGAGGAGGGACATAAGGGACCCAAGGCCTCATCGGCGCCGGAACCGGCGTCGGGCGACGCCGGTCCGGCTCCATGTCCGGACCCGGGGAGAACCGGGGAACGACGCCGCCCGGAGCCCCGGACGGCGTCGGAAACGGCACCGGGGACATCGGCGTCGGCGGAGGCGTGGTTAGGTCAACCGGCGTCGATGGGGGTTGCGGCACCACCGGAACCGGGGTCGAGGCCGGGGCCGGAGCCGAGGCCGGGACGAAGGCTGGTGGGACAGGCGACGCCGGGACCGGAGTCGACGGCGACGCCGGAGCAACCCCATCAGGGCCCGCGGGGCCCGAAGGCGCACCGGAGGGACCTTGAGGCCCGAAGAGGCGGGCCATGGCCGACAGGAATTTCTGTACTTCGGCCGGAGTCGCCCCCGAACCCGGGAAGGACGGGTAATGCGGGGGCAACTCGACAGGCACGTCCGGGGCCGCGGGGGCGGGAACGGTGCCGACAGGGACCTCAGCCGAGTCGCGCGACCGGCGAGGCGAAGTCTTAGAGCGATGACGCCGCTTAGACTTCTTGTGCTTCGACTTACCGGAGGAGCGCGAAGACTTGGATTCCGACGAACGGCGGGGACTCCGCGTCCGGCCCTCGACCTCTCCCGGGACCGGGGCTTGCTGCGGCGCGGAGCCGACTGCCGGACTTCAAGGAGCTTTCGAGACCGCTCTCGCAAAGCCTTCGGATGAAGTTTCCGGCAGTCAGGGCACGACTTCGTGTCGTGGCCTCGGCCGAGACAGAAGAGACACTCGAGGTGGGGGTCCGTGATGGACATCATACGACCACATTCCTCGCAGGGCTTAAAGCCGGGCATCCCTACGACACCTTAGGAGTCGTGAAGACTCGTTGAAGAGAACAGTGAAAAATTTCACAAAAAAGATAGTCAAAAAGTGACTAGGGCACTGCTCTTCCCGGATCTGCGCTTACTGGCGCGGAAAAAGAAGAACTGACGTCAGTGCGATAAGTACTGCCCGCGACGTCATCCCGGCGATCACGACGCCGACGACGGACGCGGAGCCGCACGACGCCGCCTACCGACGCGCAAGGGTACTGCTACGCAAAAAACTTTCCGGATCCAGCCTGACGCCTGGGGATATTCTAAGGTAAGGAATCTGTCACTAACGTGTCTCTTTCAGATGCACTTTCTGGTGGATACTCTATCTAACTGCGGATTCTTCACCTTGTGAATATCCCCGGCCAGATCCAGAAAATCAAAATCAGTGCTCCTGCACGCCGATAGTTGGTGCCATGGGACTCTGCGCCGACTTCGTTCCACTCCAGAAGTGACGAGCAGAGCCACACTTAAGCACCACCCATGCACCACCATTTCATAGGCGAGCCCGTGCCTTCAACGACAGAGCTCATCGGCAAATTGGAAGGACCAATGTGCAAATTCGTAAATTGGGTCATCTTTAAATGGAAAAGTAAACTATTCCATAGAACACGGAGTAAGGCGGGCTGTGAGGAATCTGTGGTTAGATAGAGTATCCATCGGAAAAACTGTAACAGCACCTGGATACCCTCACGGGTGCCAAGCAGTGCTCTACAAATCCACATTCCATTCCATTACAGAAGGTAAGCAACTTGTTCTCCTGATGGATACTTCTAACTGCAGATTCCTCCCTTGTGAACAGAAAGCAAAGCAGTACCTCCCAAGGTGGTAGGTTTATGGATGGACTCAAGTCAAAATGTTCTGCAGGACCGCAAGGATAAAATACCCATCCTACCAGACCTAACTGTCAAAGTAAGAGTGCATCGTGAATGTGTTAACTGGTGCCCGCGTAACAGACTGAACAGGCATTCCACATGCCAATGCAGTGGTAGCAGCCTTGGCTCTCGTGGAATGATCCCTCAAACCTACTGGAAGCAGCTTCTTGGCCAATGCTTTGCAGATCTTAACAGTCAGAGGACTATCCATTGTGAGATGGTCCGCTTCTAACTGCTTTCCCTTCTTTGCCACAGAGAACATCACAAAGAGCTGATTGTCACTCCAATGCCCCTTGGTTCGATCAATGTAAATGCTCAGTTCTCTCTTGGGTCCAAGCAATGGAGTCCACCATCCTCCTTCGAGGAATGAGGTGGAGCAAAGGTGAGAAGAGTGATGACTTGTCTGATGTGAAATGTCATAAATACCATCGGCATGAATGCAACTCGAGTTCTTAATACCAGTTTGTCTGGTAAAAAAGTTGCATAAGGCGTCTGGACTGAGAGGGCCTGAAGTTAATTCACAGGTCATGTTGATGTTATTGCAATCATAAAAAACGTTTTTAAGGTCAAGAGGCGCAATGGACAACTATGCATCAGCTCAAAAGGGGAAAACATGAAGAAAGTGAGAACTACATTTAAGTCCCACTGTGGTATTACAAAGGGCTTTGGCAGAAACACATTGATAACCTTTAAGAAAACGCATCACAACAGGTGATTTTAACAACAAAGGATGTCTGGCAAATATATAAAGAATTATAGGGCCGACAAGTTACCTTTAACAGTGTCCACTGCAACATCTTGCTGAGCCAAACACAAAATAAGACATTGATTCATGTGCTGAGAAGAACACTCATAACACCTTCAAATGTCCATAATCCAACTTTTTATTACACGTTTTTCTTGAGATACAATTGCAAGAATTCTTCTTCTTGATGTAATATTTATATCAAAACATCAACCACTTGATTAGAAATCTTCATCAATAGATTGTAGTCTAACCAGCCAAGCCAACACGTGCTTCGCGAAAGAATTCGCTTCTTCAGGGCTTTATCAATATGATTCCAAAACATTTTATTTCGAAATTCACGATTAGAGGTTCACCAATATCAATATGATTCCCAAATTTTTCATTTCCAAATTCACGATTAGTGGTTCACCAATTCCATGACACTAGTACTTCATCTGGTAGTTTCTCAAAAAATAGCGTAACATGGCCGTAGCCACCTCACAATACAAAAGCCGTTTACCAGTATGGCCTGGAACGGGTCAGTCTGATGAGTGCCAAACCAAGCCACAAACTTATCTCAGTGGCTGGCATACTCGGATTTCATGGAAGGACGCCTGGCTCGCAGAATTACATAATTGATTTCAGAAGGAAGATCAAAGGAGATCAACTGCCACCGCTCAACCTCCACGTGTGGCGCTGTAGGTTGCAGAGGTATGGCTGCAAGGCTCTTCCCTGCTACTGTGACAGAAGATCATCGCGAAGTGGCAGCTTAATCGGAGGACCGATGCTCGGGCCCAGAAGTAGTAGATACTACATTCTCCTGGCCCAATCTCGAGCCATAAAGATGACTTGGGCCGGACGTTCCTGGTCTTTTTTAGAACTCGGCGCAAAAGAGATGTTGGCAGGAAGGCGGACAGGAGTCCTGGCCTTCAGTCTATCTGGAATGTGTCTCCAAGAGATAGCTTTCTTGGGAACTCCAGCATGCAAAATCGTTTAAACTGCATGTTCTTGGAGGTAGCACAGAGACTGAACCAGGGTTATCCCCATTGTTGGAAGACGCCCTGCAGCACCTCCGGGTGTAACTGCCATTCATGATCCGCTAGGCGTCATTGCCGGAGTTTGTTGACACTGGCATCTAAAGATCCTGCCAGTGGTGTATATTCAGGGATGTCCTGATGTTGCAGCCAGTTCCAGAGACACAGAACCTCCTTGCACAGGACCCAGGACCACACCGTGCCCTGCTTGTTGCAATACCATATGGTGGAGGTGTTCTTGGTGAGAACTTGCCCCAGCCTCTCTTTGATGGCTGGCAAGAAGGCCTGCCGCACCAAGCAAATCGCCCAGAATGCCAGCAAGTTGATGTGGAGGCAGGTCTCTCCTGGAAACTAGAATCCTCTGGTTTCCATCTCTCCCAGATGACCTCCCCAACTCAGTATTGACGCATCCATCACCACCTTCAGCTCTTGGCGAGATAGGGAGAGAGGTCTGCTACTGGTTCAGTTGCAGTCGAGCAGCCACCACTGCAGATCTTTCACAGCCTCCTCTGAAATCTCGATAAAATCTGAAAAGTTCTCTTGGTGCTGGGCCCACTGAGATTTATGATACCACTGCAGGGCTTGCATGTGCCACCTACCATGGTTGGCGAGCATGATCAGGAGGCCAGTAGGCCACTAAGCCACAGAGCCATCCTCAGAGACCCAAAACAGAGGCTGATTGATTGACAACTTCAAAACTGTCACGAGGTTCGCAGACGCTGAGGTAGGGGAAGACTCGGACTCCCAACATCCGAACATGGATAGTGACAACCAACATCACTCTGGTAAACACCCAAGGGGCACAGGTGAGGCTGAAAAGAGCACTGCAAATTGAAAGTGCCAGTGGCCCATCTTGAACCGCTGGTGAAACCAGTGGGCCTGCAGGACTGCAATGTTAATTTTGGCATCCTCAGGTCCCATGCCACCATCCAGTTTCCAGGATACAGGGTAAATAGAGCCTGGGCCAGCATGAGCAACTTGAATTTTCACTTTCGCAGAAAGGCTTTGAGAAGGCTAAAGATCCATAATAGGATGAAGGCTTCTGTCCTTCTTCGGCACAAGGAAGCAGCAGGAATAACAGCCAGTGCCCACATCTGGCTAGTACATCTCCTTTGGCCAACAGAACTAACACCTCCTGGTGTAAAATGGGCACATGGTCCTCTGAAAGCTGCTCTGATGTATGCAGCAGCTGTGGTGATTATGCCACTACAAGTGCACTTAAGAGGTTTGGAAACTGGAAGGGCAGGGGATTGAGAAGTACACTGACCTCGATGGCCTGGTCTTTGTCTGTTGGGTCCACAGCCCAACCTGGAAAGAACTGGGAAGTCTGCTGTGCGAGCAGCGGGGGCTGACGCTGTTGATATGCCAAGTTCCTGGCATTTTCCTGAAAAGGGAGAAACAATTGGAGAGATTGCTGAACTGGTGTCAAAAAACCCAAAGAGGGTTCCGAGATGCAGCTCTCTTTTCTGAATAAATGAGAAACAACGTAGGGCATCTCCATTAGGCAGGTGCGGCTCCTTCGCTATGGCGGAGGAGCGTTGCACCACTGCTTTCAAGCAGTGCTAGAAGAGGAAACGTAAAATGCTAATAGCTTTCAGTTATTATCATCTTATGTTTCCTGCCTCTTTGCCGGCAGGTGGGTGGGCGGGGCTGCTCTGCTCTCAGAGCAGGGCAGGGGAGGAGTGGTTTGCCCTCTACGGCCGCCAAAACCAGTCATGAGCACTTTCCCTTTTCTTCATGCAGGCTGCTTTACAGCCTGAATGGAGAACAAGCCCAGGCTCCCATTCCCTGGTTGAGCGTCCAACCAGGACGCTCAAAACCAATCACAACGCTGCATTGCAGCATTTTGATTGGTCAGGGGAGCCTGGGTGCCTACCAATCTTTGGTCAGTGGGACCTGGCTGTGCTTCCGTCAGAGAAGAGCAGGAGCGGAGACGCAAGACCCGGCGCAACCGTAAGTTTATTTATTTTTGTTTTTAATGATTTTTTTTTAAATGTGCGGGACCCCCCCTCCTCGCACGACCCGCCCTGCCACCCGCGAGCCTTGACGGCCGCCGCTGCCATGAGGGACACCTGGACATCCAAGGAGGATCTCATCCATGCATGACATTGGAGCACCACTTGTCTACAGAGCCTTTCCTAGACAAACAGTGGTGTCTAGGCTCGATTGGATGACAAACTTCCACATGGCTGACTCTGGTTTGAGTCCAAGTCAAAAAGTTAGTGCAGCATTTGTGTGCAACTGCGTGGTAATGGTATCGTCAGAGAAACTGAGTGTTGGCTGTGCCATATCGGGATCTGGGTGCTACGTCAGTCAGGGTGAATTAGGCTTAGAGTCGGATACCACAATAAGTTGTGGATCCTCCTCTGGTGCCGGCATCGATGTCCACAAGATGAATGCAAATTTTGGCGCTGGACCAGAAGTCGGCACTCACACCAGTGTAGAACCCGAAGCAAGTTCCAAGGGCACAGGCAGGACCGGTGGCAACCTGATTGGAGGCCCCTGGATATCCCTGGGGCCTGATGGCACACAAGAGAGAGTCGGAATACAGTATGGGCTCCCTAAAGGTTGCAACCTGCTGCGACGTCACCTGTGAGATCAAGGCTAGAATTAGCATCTCGCTGTAAATGGAGCAAGACCTGGAGGCACGGTGACACTCTCATGCCTTCTCTGGAGAATGAGAATGGCGTGAAGGGTCCGAGTCCCACTAGGACTTTTTGTGCTTTTTTTCGGATTTACCGGAGCACTTTGATTGTGAAAAAAATTTACTGAGGGAACGACTTCATGAGCGGAAACAGGGCCGCACTTTTTCCTTCGACCAGGAGCAGGACATACATGGAGACTCACAGTGTTTTGCCACAAAGAGCTTCGCTTCATGTTCTCAGGTGGCTTTCAGATTAATCTGGGCATAGTAGTTGCAGACCTTGGAGTCGTGTGCCATACCCAAATACCAGAGGCCCACCTGTTGGGTATCTGTCACACTTATATATGTGTTTGCGACTGTGCCTACAAGTGTTAAACCCTGTAGTCTTAGCGGATGACATATTCCCTTGCACACCGGAAGAATTTAAGTAAGAAAACCAGACAGAAACATTTACTTCAAGGAATGAAAAAAAGGAGTGGAGCTCCGGATCCACGTCTGAAGGTAGACAAAGAAAGGAACTGATGTCAGAGCACATGTGATGCTTATATGCAGCTCAGCAAATCACTTCTGGAGTGGAACAAAGTTAGTGCGTAGTCCCACAGCACCACCTAACAACATACAGGACCACTGCTTTTTGAGATTCAGGATTCAGTCTGGCGCCTGGGGATATTCACAAAGTGAAAAATCTGTGGTTAGAAGTTTCCATCACAAAAGGTAGCTTCCATAGACTATGGAAATGAGACACAGAGCTAGGTGAAGTCTGGTCTTAATTAGTGTGGGTGAAAGAAGAATAAAAATAAACAATATGCTGTGAAACTCTAAAATTCTGAAAGGACATAGGAAGTTCTGAGCCATCCGTGAGATTGAGAGGAACACCTGCCTGAAGGGCATGAAACTCTGACCTAGGCAACAGGTAGACGTGAATCGGACACCAAGGCTTGCATGTGATAGCAACATTTTTATCTGTCTGAGGTAGGCATGAACATTAGTGTACTTAAAGTAGGGTTTGTATTGATGTTGTTAGTAGATTTTATACAGAATGTTGTATCTATGTGAAGCTAATTAGAGTAGACATAGGTTTGTATTTTTATTTTGTATGTAAACAAGCCCTTTAAAGGAATAATGGCCCATTGACACTTACAGTAGTTCTACAACATATCTTCAAGCAAAATATCATTACCAAATTTTAGGAAAAAAAACAAGAGTGGTAGTTTGCGACTCATAATTAATAGGTTTATTCTATACCTGAGCTGAGAGATCCACTCAAAATCATTTACACTGGTCACTTTTTCATCAACAAGTTTAGCAGCAACATCCTTGGCATGGACTTCAATCACGATCAAAGCAGAGAGAACAGTTCTCTGCATTCTAGACAGTTTACCGCGCACCAGGGCCACCAGGTCACTCAACTGTAAAAACAAGAAGAAAATTCAGAGAGCCAGTCAATCAAATATGTGAACAAAGGCAGGTTGTTGAGGTAGTTCTGAAGAGCAGAAGGGCTGATAATGCAAACTTTAATACCACATGATACAATCAATACAACTGTAATGATCCTGAAAGACTGGTCATGCTAGTGCATTAAACCAACAACACGAATGAGACCCCTGGGTCTCTGGAATAGAAGAGTGCTAAGGGGATGTCCCTTTTAAAGGACGGTTTCCCTCACCCACCTGAAGGTGGCAGGCTTTATCATAAGGTAACCTCCTCGCGTTATCAGCCTAGTCATAATGCGGGCTACAACCCCCTCTCTGAGAGAGAGGAGCAGAGGGATGTTTTCTTTGGTAGAGAGGTATACTAAACCCGTAGGTGAGCAGGGTGTGGTGAGGAGTGCAAAAAGAAGAGTAGTTTGAGCTAAAACTAACTCCAGGGTGCGCAACACACTTTATTAGGGTGCCCCTGGGCCAGGATTAAAACCAGGCTAGGACAGGAGGGAATTCAACCTGTCATAGAATGAAAAAGTAGGCCGGCATGTTTTAGCCTGGTACCCTCCTAAGAGGTGTATTGGCTTTCTTCAGGCCCTTGCAAAAAGTGTAATAAGGTGCAAGTGACAAAGGCACTGTGGTGCAGGCAAATCAAAAAATAATGATATACAAAACCAGTGGTTGGAGTGGAATACCACTCAGTCATGGGTCCACTGGTGGGTGTTTACCCGCAAAAGCCAGGTAACAAGCTTCAGCTTTACCTTGGCGCAAACTCAAGGTTGCGTCAAGTGCTGTTCGGCTTGAGCGCGGGCAGTGCAGGTTGTGCCAGGAAGGTAGCTTGCCAACTAATCATCAATAGTTTGAAATAATGACGAAAGTTTTAGGGCAAAGCTACGTTGTTCATTCATTCACTGAGTTACTGGGGCTCCATTGACTAAACTGTAAGTCAGCAGACTTGACATTCAAACTGATATAGCAAGGGGAGTCCCATCACATACCTGGGAAATAGTTGCTCAAAAGTGCTGATGCTCTTAAAACCTCTGTGGGTCATTTAATTAGACTAAGACATCGGTCTAATATCATCATGGGACACTTGGTGGAGATATCAAAGCCTATTAAGAACAAGTTAGTTACTTACCTTTGATGATGCTTTTTCTGTAGGATACACTATGTAACCACAGATTCCTCACCTTTAGAATTTCCCCAGGTGCCAGACTAGATCCGGTAGACTTTTCAGCATAGCCCCTGCATGCCAGGAGATGGTGTTGTGCAGATCCCCGTAGACTCCACTGCACCTCAGAAGTGACAGCTGAAGCTGCAAATAGTAACCACCAAAGTGCACTCACTTCAGTTTCTTACTGGACTCCATCCACACACTCGGACACGAAGCCCAAACAACAACTGTTTGTGCCAGTGTGCAGATCTCGAATTTGAAACCTTTTTTAGATGGAACAGAACAAGGAATAAGGAATTTGCGGTTAGATAGAGTAGCCACCAAAAGAGCATTACCAAAGTTATTCTGATGGATACTTCTAACTGCAGACTCCTTACTTTGAGAATAGATATCACTGCAGTACCTCCCTCAGTGGTGCGTCTGGGTAATAACTGAGACCAAAAAGTCCTGCAAGTCCGAATGGCCAAAATGTCCTTCCCTTAGGACCTGGCTGTCAAGGCAATAATGCTTTGTAAACCTGAGAACTGATGCCCACGTAGCAGTCAGAAAAATATCCAGGACAGGCACTCTGTGTGCCAGCACAGTAGTAGAAGCCTTGTTCCTGGTGGAGTTCAGCAGGTGAGCATGCCTTCAACAGCCAGTCTACTGGATCTCCAGCCTGATCCCGACAGGGCTGGAGTGCTTGTTATTGTGTTGGAGGGCCTTGGTGCTGCATGCAAGCGCAGTCCCTAAAGATGCCTCGAAAGGGGCAAAATTGTTCTGAATACTGCCTTGCTGGTGTGGAGAGACCAAAGGAGCGTGAGGTGGCTCTACTCTTGAAGTGCTCAAGAGCAAAGACGTACTTCTCACCAAAACAGCAAAACTCGTCCTAAGCAAAGCTTTAAGTTTGTCTGAAAAGCCTGTGGTTCTCATCCATACATGGCGCCAGAGCACCACGCTAGTGCCGACCGATCTGTCTAAACAGTCAGTCATGTCCAGGCATGACAGTATGACAGAATGCATCCTGGCCATCTTGCATGTCTGTGCAAAGTTGGTGCGAAATTCTTCTGGGACTGCTGGCAAGATCTCAGCAACCATGTCCCATAATGCATGGGAGTACCTTCACAACAAACTGCTGGCACTGACTGACCTGAGGGCGAGGCTACATGAAGAAAACATCCTTTTCCCAAATCCCTCAATTATTTTTCACTCTTCGTCTGGAAGGGGTAGTAGGAAAGGAATTGGGGTTAACCCTGCTAGTGAATGTCTGCATTATCAGGCTCACAGGAGGAGGGTGTTGTGGCAGAAAGGCAGGGTCACCTGGAGTGGCTCTGTGATGACGTGCCATCGGTCTGTTCCCAGGTGGCCGGGAACAAGGTTAGCCCAAGTGCCCATGAGGGTGGCAGTTGGGGCTTTGCTGTTTGGCAGTAGAGGTTCAGATGAGGTTTGTCTGGGTTGTAACGCTTCCATGAGGATGTTGGTTTTTACCTCAATGGAAGGCAAAAATCTTCAGTCGCTTGTCTAAAGATCACAGCGAATGAAGCCGACTCTTCCATTGAAGGTTTTTCCATGGAAGGGCCAGGAGGTGTACCCAGCCCGAGTCATGGAGATGTGTCCAGCTGACAGCCCTATTGTAGATCGGGATAAAAGTTGTCATCATCATATTGAGGAGGAAATTTATACCCACCATCACCACATTATGTTATGTTATGTCTATGGGTACAGCACATTAATCACCCATGAGGGTATCCACGTGCTTGAGCAGGTGTGGAGGTAAGTATCCTGCCAGAGTAATTTGAAGTGGCAGGTCTTCAGCTTCTTGCGGAACTCAATAAGTGAGGAGGAGGTTCTGATGTGCTGTGGGAGTCCGTTCCATGTTTTTGGTGCAATGTATGAGAACAAACAACCTGTTCTGCTCTTGCGGGATATTTGTGTGAGTATGAGTGAAACTGAGCATAGGTGTCTGTCTGGTGAAAGTGCATGCGGTTGTTGAGGAATGCATCAACACCATCATCACCAAAAGCTGGTTGGCTCTGACCAGAGTCAGATTCAAACAGTTGTTGGAGCACTGGTGGGAAGCACCTAGGCAAAGGAACTGTTTTATCAGAGTCAGAGTGTATTGGGTTCGGGTGCATCAGAACTGTGCCGGAGCACAGCTTTCGTCAACGTCGAGACGGATTCGGTATGGAGATGGGCAGAATTATGAGATCTATCTTTTTCTCCGGCATTGAGGCTGGCTTAGACGCAGCAGGAAATAGTATGGATTGTGGTGCCTGGTGTGAAGTTGGCTCAGAAGTCAGAGCTGAACCTGAAGTGGGTTTAGGAGGCTCAGAAGACACAGAGGGCACAGAGGGAGGACCTACCGGTGGTTACCCGACTGAGGTGCACTGCAGGTACATGGGGCCAGAAGGTGCACCAGAGGGTGCTGGTAGTGTGCAAGAGGCATAGTATGGCATCCTTAAATGTCTCAATCTGTTGTGAGGTTGCTCACAGACCCGGGATCAGCTGCAGAAGGGGACGACAAGAGAGACCAGGCAGCACCTTGATGTCCTCATGACTTCTCAGATAGGGATGCTCTGTCACAGGAACAGCTCCAGGAGTGGGAACTGGTCCGTTTCCTCGACTTCGAGCGGGCATTACCTGACACACGATAATGAGGAAATGGCAGTGTCAAACCAAATGTGCCCATAAGCGGGGAACCTTGCCTGGGGATATGGACACTACAAAAAAACAATAAATGGACTTTGGGCAGTAGCACCGGAGTGAATCAATGGAAAAGTTGTGGCTAACAGGATTTAAGGAAGCTTTTGAGGCTTAATATACGAGCAGGGATGAGCACCCGAGATGATGAAAGTCATGAGGCCCCAACCTGTATGTCCTGCTGACACTATGCCCAGATCCCTCCTTGTTCTGGCAGCCACGCCTTCATTTTTGTAGGCCCTGAAATTTCAGCATTCATGAGATGACTTCTGAGCACACACAGATTACTGGATGCTGCTTCTCCTTGATTGCAGAGTGTACACCTCCAAGATTGGTGACATCACTGCCCCTTTCCTTGCTCGTAAGAATAATAGTAGAGAAGTACAACATGAGGAATTTATTAGGCCCAGAGCCTTGGCTCAAAGAAATGGGGCAGCAGCAGGAGATGGTGCCAGATTCCCATGACAAAGCTGAGCTGACTAAAGTAGAGAGGATGTGTTGTGCTCTATCAAGTTTCTGCCCACCTAGGACCAACCGTAGGCACCACGAGTGTAGGTACGACCTATGGGCTTCTTCCTCTTCACCATGTGTCTTTTCTACATGTCAATAGCCTAGAAGCGCATACAACGGAATGGGTAACAAGTTATTATGTAAGGAACATTACCACACCACAAATATGTACAACCCATTTGCTAAATATGGACAGAGTGGTTGTGCTGAAAGGCCGGATACTTACAGCCACTTCTGCAAACATGTATTTTCTCAAGTAATATGGAAAAAACGTCTCACCGGTACGAAACCTGCAATTTGTGACCAAATCTTAAATCAAAGAATATTGTCTTTTCTGTTTTTGACTATAAAGTAAAAGTGTAATTATTATTCACATAAGAATACACATTTATCCATTACTGTGAAAATATTTTACCTGAGCACTAAGCTGTGGGAAGAGGCGGGTGGAAAGGTCCCCAGCATCTAAGGCATCAGACACTTCTTTGGTCCAGAAAGTCTGGCATCCAGCAATTGTGACTTGACCAGGCCATATAAGGACCCACTCCGTACGAGGAGTCTGAAAAGCAAAGACCATGACAAACATTTAGCAAAGTATGAAAAAATATAATGTGGTTATAAATACAAAGGGGCCAGGCAGTAATGCCCTAGCAGATAATGAGGGATTTTCATGGAAAGAAGCTCAGCAAGACAAATGGTAAAGGTGCAATAAAGACAGGATCTTTGGGATATGAAATGCTAGCATCAGCTTATGGCCTGGGTGGTGACTGTACGCAGAGGTGCTGTTTGTATGAGATTTCAAAGGGGAGTCTGGGAAATGAGAAGAGTAAGGGTGAGTACAGGATGGTGGCTGTGTAAATCCTGGCTCAGTGTCACGCTGTCTATAGGGACTTCTTAGGCATGTCAAGACTTTACCGTTGCATATCAGTGAGCGTTTGAGCAGAACAGGTACAATAACACTGAGCATGTCTTGAAGGGTAAGACCTTACATTCCATACTTATGTATCTGTAATGCAATAGATACATATTTTATTAATTATTAAGATAATTTGCAACTGACATTGGACTTTGAAATGAATGGGCTTTCAGAAGCTTGTGACCACATTTAAGGATACAATTAGCAGGCAAAAACATAATTTTGAAATCTAAACATAGCACTATGCACCACCCATTAGCTTTGGCTAACACAGCACAAGCAGTCATCAGCAGCAGTGATATTTCCAGGTATGAGACCCAGAAATTCAAAAAGAGAAGAAAAGAAATCAAGCCTAGTCTGCCTCTCATACCCAAACTCCTTCTCTTTTACAGTTCTGTAAGGAACTGAAGAGACGCATCTTTGAAGAACACCTTAATCTCAATTAGCTGCAGGTACGGACCCCCTCTTCCTGGACGCTATATAAAGGATGAACCTGCTGTTTAAAAATAAGCTTAGTTTGCATCAACATCTTCCTGGAGCCGAGATGAGCTGAGGCCCACCTATCGATGCAGGAGATCCATTTCAAGTTCTCACATCCAGTCTGGAGGACATTTAACAGGTGAGTAATATGGGCATGTAGAAGTATCCATCAGAAAGACTTCCTTTGCCCTTAATTCCTCATCAAAACTTTGAATTCAATGAAAGGCAAAAGAGGGCAGAAATCTTTGGCACCTGAGCCAAAGGTATAGCAACATGGGGCGTGGCCAACTGCCGACGGGAATGGCCACACGGTAGCTGAGCTCCGTAGCGCCACTCCCGAAACATCCGCCTAAACCGATACCCCCCAGCCGAATCATCGCCCCGAGGGGCTCCCTGAATGCTGTGGCTGCCGCGCGAGGTGCGGGCTGAATCTGGGGCCGATCGAGACTGAGGTACGGGGAGAGCTCCACACACCGGCTCCACCAGAGACAACCTCGCCGGGCGGAGGTGTCGACGTGCGGCGTGAGCGCGCCGCGCGATACCGCGGCTGAGGCCTGGCCCGTGTAGAGACCGGAAGGACAAACCAGGCAAGCCCAACAACCGGACGGCGCTCCGCCGCCCCGGAACCTGCCGGGGGGGTGAAAAAACAGCCTGGCGATGACGGAGGTGACAACGTATCGACGCTGCTCTGGGAGGCCCCCCGGTGCTGCTGTGTATCAACGCTACCGTGAGTACGCATATCCGGGTGGGAACCTCCCCGCAGCCCCGGAGCCCGAAGTAATTGTCACCCCACACGCTGCATAACTTGTCAGGGGACAATCCAGGGGATCGTGGAGGATTTGGGCATCAGAGGCCTTGGACTTCCATAGGGCCGCCTCCGCCCTGCGAGCTACCCCGTGTACGATGCCGAGCGTCCGGCGTAGGCACTAATGCACTGTCTGGCTGCCAGTTGAGTGCCAGGACCCAGCGGTGTTTCCCTGCAGGGGCCTTGGGAAGCGTGTGGCCCGACTGGAGGTGGCGGGAAAGGCGAGGGCGGCGATCGCACAGCACACTGGGGGAAGGAGTGTTCTGCTACCTCTGTGAACAGATCTGGGCCTGTTGCGTTGGCGAGACCTCGCGAGTCTGTCGAGCACTTTGACCCCCCCACCAGGCAGCCAGTTTGGGTGGGGCACTGTTGGTGGAGCAAGCTGTGGGGGTGCCTTGGCAGCTCGGCGGATTGGAGGTACTATCTGGCTCAAGTCGTGCTGCTCGGCTCGGGGCGATTACAGAAGAGCGCGGAATTGGACAGTGTGGGTTCCTCTGAGAAGCGGTGGTCGCAGTGATGTGGTGACATTGCCTTGCGGACGGGGTGCCACTCGCCAAAGCCGACAGGCCGAGTGGAAGGATCCACTGCAGGCGGCGGGGAGTAACGGTCGCACCCCCACATTGTGTGGCGACCACCGAGATGAACATAATATGGCGTCTGGACGCAGTAACCGTAAGGTAACAGAGGCCAAATTGGACAAATTTGCATGGCAAAAGCAACAGGGTGAGGATCGGGGAGAGCCGGCAGCCCCGAGCGAGGCCACGGAACCCACGAACAAAGATATCCTCGAGGCCATCACGACGGTAAGGACCTCCCTCGAGACCCGGATAGATACAGTGGCAACAGAGGTGGCTCTGATTCGTGAAGATATAAGGAAAATGGCGGAGCGAATGGGCACAGTGGAAAGCACCGCCAAGGAGCTAGTCACTGATACCACCCTTCTTAAACGACAGGTGACTGAACTGCGCGCTTCTCAGGAGGCAATGGGGTTGCAATTGGACGACTACGAAGGTAGAATGCGGCGCAACAACGTGCGCATTCTTGGCGTGCCGGAGCGCGCAGAGGGGCAGGCCGCTGATCTGTTCGTGGAGGAACTAGTTCTTAAGCATCTGCAACCACGAGGACTTTCCAAATGCTTTTCCATTGAATGGGCTCACCGCGTGCCAGGGGGCCGCCCGAAGCCGGGTGCACCCCCGCGGCCGCTCCTGGCTCGGGTGTTTAACTTTCGAGACCGTGATGTTATCCTGCAGACTGCAAGAGCGGACCCCCCCCACTGAACCTTGAAAACAGCAAAATCACGTTCTTTCCGGATTTTACCTTGAGGGTTCAGAAACAGCGCCGCAGTTCCCTGGAGGTAAAACGAGCCCTCAGGGACCAGGAGATTAAATACGCTATGATGTTCCCTGTCAAACTAAGAGTGGAAGCAAACGGCAAACTGTGGTTTTTCACTAGGCCAGAGGATGCTTGTGACTGGCTAGACGGCTGGCGTATGGCCGGAAAGAAATCGCACAAGGTCCCCTCCGTTGCCGATGGAGCAGAAGATTGGCGCCAGCAGAGACGTTCCCCTCCGCATTCTGATTCGGACTCCCAGGGCCACACAGGGGGGCGCTGAAGTCTGTGAAGAATCTGTTGGACACTCCCTGGGCTTTGGGTGATCTATTGGGTAATTTAGTGCCATGACAAATGTACGGTTCTTCACTTGAATTTGACCTAGGGCTTGTATTTCAGCTGGGTGGGCCAAGGGGTCCAGGTGATTGCTCAGGAATTGTGGCCCGTATTTGATGTGTAGGCCCAGATGGATCATTGATTTGTGTTTGACCTTGGGGAGCGGTGGGGCCGGGGCGGAGAATGTGTATGTTATACAATTGTTTTAGGGAGTGGGGTTGCTCACGTTCCCGTAGTTGTTTAAGGGTGGGCGACAGGCACTCTGCATGTTACGGGTGGCGGGCGGTTCTAGTCCCGTTGTGCAGGGAGGCAGGGAGGGGGTGGGGAGTTCAATTGGGGTTGGGGGGTGTGGGTTGGATCTGTTGGGGGGGGGGTTTTGGTTTCTTGCATCAGTGCGTGATGCTTCTTGGACAGTTGGCACCTCACTTGACATTAACGTTTTTAAAATCTGTATTGTATCTCAAAACTTCCTATTGCAATTTGGCAGATTTGATCTAGCTGTGAAGGGAGACTCAGGAGAAACACGTATGGACGGTCCATCCGATGAAGTAATTACACTGTTGGCATATTCTGATGGCGCCTGGTCGGGGACTTAGAGTGTCCACTTGGAATGTAAATGGACTGGGGGACAAAATCAAAAGGGGTATTGTCCTACAATATATTCATCAACATGCGTTTGACATAGTACTGTTACAAGAGACCCATTTAATAGGGAACTCGTGCATGGCCCTAAACAGGAAGGGATACCGAATGATAGTACACTCCGGTTTTACCACGGGCTCTAGAGGGGTGGGGGTTCTCCTACGCAAAGGCTGCCCCTATGTGGTACATGACACCTGGACAGATGCACAAGGTAGATACGCAGCAAGTACGGGCACATGGGAAGGTAGGGTCATTAACATGGTTTCAGTATACGCCCCACCTGGATTACAGCATCTAACATTGCAGGATGTGGGGGCGTTGATGCTGGCCGTGCCCTTGGGATCGTTAGTATTGGGGGGGCGACTTCAACTTGACTATGGACGCCTACATGACCGACTTCCACCCAGACCTGACCCGGCACACGGCTCACAACTCCAGGAGTTCACCAATGCTCTGGGGGTGGTAGATGTATGGAGGTGGTCGCACCCTCACCACACACACTTCACGTTTCAGTCGGGAGTGCATGGTAGTCAATCACGTATTGACTATTTGTTCATTCATGCCCAAGACATCAACGCTTTTACTGACTCCACCTGTCTGGCACGAGGGATATCGGATCACTCCCCTGTTTTGACGATCTTTGGCACACAAAGCAATAGGCGTCCCGGCCCAATCATGATACAACTGTGGGCATTGAAAATACCCCACATTAAGGAAAGCCTCCGGCAAGATACAGACTATTATTTTGCTGAAAATGTGGGATCGGTCACGTCGGCAGTGACAATTTGGGGAGCATATGGGGTGGTCATTAAGGGCAGGGCACTGTCCTTGATGGCGGGTCACAGAATCGAGCGTAACAGGAGGGTGGTCGAACTGGAAAGGGACATATTGCACATGGAGGAGGCCATCTCTCAGGCCCCTGACCCTGACATCCAACACAGTATTAAAATAAAAAGACAGGATTACAGACAACTACTCTTGGAGGAGGCTACTATGCGCTCTCTCGCTACTCGTCACCGGATTTATGAACAAGGCGAGCGCACGGGTAAACTCCTGGCGTGGCTGGAACGTAAGGAACAGGCAGTGAGATGGGTACGAGCAATAACGGGCCCTGACAGCATACTGATAACTGATCCTCAGGGAATTGCTGATGTCTTTGCATCTCATTTCGGAAGCAGTGTATAGGGTCCCACAGGCCTCTCAAGCCTCAATAGCCGCAGATCTCCTTGCCACCACAGAGGCAGTGTGTATCCCGCAGCAAGATAGGGAAGCATTGGAGGCAGACATCTCTGAAGCAGAGGTCCAAAAAGCAATACAAGATGTTCGGTCTGGCAAAGCGATGGGCCCTAATGGACTCTCCATCGAGCTTCTTAAACCGATGGCAACGAAACTAGCGCCCCACCTGTTGAATTTATATAATGAATGCTATGAATCAGGGCTTCTCCCGGCTGATATTCGTACTGCTGCCATTGTAGTTATCCGCAAACCAGAAAAGCCGGCGGAGGATTGCAAATCGTACCGCCCTATCTCACTGCTTACAGTGGAAGCAAAAATCCTTGCCAAGCTCCTGGCCAACCGACTACTCCCGTATCTTAATGATCTGATTCATCCAGACCAATCTGGCTTCATGCCGGGCAGAAATACGGCTCGGAATCTGCGACGCGTACATGGGGCACTGGGGCGCATAGGCACCCTAGAGGAGGAAGCGATCCTACTGTCGCTGGATGCCACTATGGCATTTGATACTATCAAATGGGAGTATCTTTTTGCTGTCCTGGCTCGCATGGGGTTCGGACCCAAACTGATCAGATGGATCAGGCTACTATATGCGCAGCCCACGGCGCACGTCACGGTAAACAATAATCGCTCTGCCTCTTTTCCCCTTTGCCGTGGCACGAGGCAAGGTTGCCCGCTGTCACCGCTCCCATTTGCCATGGTACTGGAGCCGCTTGCCGTCTGGATCAGGGGAGATCCGGGTATAAGGGGCATGAAATGGACAAGTGATCATGAGGACCGGATATCGCTCTAAGCGGACGTTATCTTGCTCTATCTGGCCTCTCCAGCACGCTCGCTGCGACGGGTGTTACATATCTTTCATATATTTGGCGCGCATTTGGGATATCAGATAAATTGGTCCAAATCCCAGATGTATGCACTCTGGGGTGAGCCCCCATGTAGTCCGCGGGGCTATGACATTCCAGTAGCGAGACAAGGTTTTCGTTACCTGGGCATTTTTATTACATCCGACGCTAATCTCTCTTTCGGGCGGAACCTGCTGGTGCCCCTTCAGCGTTTAAGGTCGGACGTTACGCATTGGCGATCGATGCCCCTCACTCTCTTGGGACGTGCATCCCTGTTTAAAATGCTCCCCCAAACTCTGCCTCCTCAATATCTGGGAGGCTACTGACCTCTCACAGGCAGAGCAGTCGTGGGCCACGATGGGATGGACTATCGCCAAAAGCAATATCGCCCAAAAATGGGGGGGGGGGACATGACTCCACTAGTAAGGGATTGGGCGAATGACATGGACTATGCCATGATTGCAGAAAAAACGGTGTTCAAGGGAAGGGGATGCCCCAAAAAATGGGACCATAAATGGGGAAAGTGGAACAAATATAGGGGGGACATTTGCATTTCTACTACGGTGGAATTGAGAAGGGAGAGACAAACACTGATGGATAGATTGGGAGAGACTATGATAACTTCCCCACTGGGCAGCCAACAATAAGATGCTATTGCGAACGGACCAGTTGCTTGCTTTCTCATATTTTTGACTCTGTGGCACTGTTGTAACTATAGAGGAAGGGGCAACCTCTGGGGTCAGCGGATCCGTGTGCTCCTGATCTAGTATATGTAGTGAAAATATGTCGCTATTTTGTTTTGCCTTGACAAAGATGACTGTATAATGCCTTGCACCGATACATTTTTGTTATCAATAAAAACAGTTAAAAAACACACAAAAAACAAAGGTATAGCAACATATATAATTCGATTTCTGAAGACACCTATAACTAAATTATTCAATGCGGGACGTGATCTCCATAATGTCACATTTGCTAAGCGTCAAGACAGATCACTACGGAACACAATACATGACAGTTGCTTAACAGTCATGGTGGTCCTAAGTAAGAACCTCTGTTTATCATCACATCCAAAATTAAATCATCTTACAATGGTATCAGTTCAATGATACTGCTTTTATCTGCCTCAAAATATATGAAATGATGTGCTGGCCATATCGATATTGAAACCTGTAACTTATATATACTACAGGTTACAAAGAGATGTCTGCAGTTAGAGCATTAACCTACTGATTTATTCGAGCAGTTGAGACTGTGTTTTCCAAATAAGGGCATAATGTTTGTCCATGACAGGGGTAGTAAGTCAGTTGCAAAAATAGAAATAAAATACAAATAGAAAGTTAGTGCTAATTGGAATCCATATTATCGCCATGGCTACAAAGTATATCAGCAGAGGCCAGTGGGCTGTTTTTCTTATCCAAGAATAAAAAAAAAAAACCAGTTTGTCACTATTTGAATCATATTCCTAACTGGCAGCAAATTCAATTTTCAGATTTGCTTTAGAAATAAATGCGTGTCCACAAGAAAGTAATGTTACTCCTAGTAGTGACATTTGAACTTGGAGTCCTTAGGCACCCTTTATTCAAAGTCATGAGGCTTCTGTACAAAAGGGGAATACGAAAAGATCTTTGTGCAGCACAAAGATTTCAGAAGAGTAGGGACTGTGGATACCGCATACTTTAAGCGAACCCGCTTCAAGACTCTAAAAGTCTTTCATCTTATCTGGAACTCATATAAGCGGGTTTTTTCAGGCATTACCCAATTCAATCAGCTTACGCATCTGAGCTACAATCCAAATTTCCCCTACTGTGCTCATGAGGGCTTCAGAGGTGCCAGGGGGAAGGGGCAACCTACTTATCTTAGGACAGTTATTTGAAACAGATGTTTTCTCTTCATTTTTGAGCATACAACAACAGTTCTCTTTCCCATCCACTGTCTTCTTTAGGTACCTTTGGATGAGACATTTTATCTGTAGTCTTAAGGATGGAGATCTTCGCAGTACTGATAGCCCCAGTTTGGATCATATACGGAATGCTCCTCTAAAGATAAACATTGGGCTGGTCAACAAGGTGATCTATCCATCATCACAGAATAATATGGTTGACCCATTCCAGCTACGGGCAGATAAATGGAGCTCTCTCCTTAACACTGAAGTAAAACACTGAAGTAAGCGTTGCGGACCTCAGGCACAGTAATGTGCTGTTTCACCTAGCCTTGAATGCATCTCGTATCAAGGTACATCACCTGAAATGTATCAATGATTGGTATTGTATCACTCATCGTATCTTTGTAATGAAGCTTCTACCAGACGACCAGTGTTTCCGTTGTGGATCGGGAGTAGCTAATGCGGGTCATGTTTTTGCATCTTGCTCCGCACTGCGTTTGTATCGGGAATTTGTCTTCGGTAAGCTCCATGCTATTTCAGACTTAGAAGTGGTAGTGGATCCAAAGTTGATTATGTTGGGTCATTTGCCAGTTATTACCCCCTATCTATCGGGCTTATACTTCTTTTCTATCTCGCTAGCAAGACTGGTTCTGGCACGATTTTGGCTTTCTAGTGAGTCTTTCTAAACTTGGTTCTGGTGTAGTGAATTCTTGAGCATAAGTAAACTGGAGATGGTTTTAATTGAAAATGATTCTTGCAGAAAAAAGCTCATTTGGATTTGGGACCCCGATCGGGGCTGGTTGGCCAATGTAGCTGCTCAACAGAACATGTATGCTTAGGCACATTTCGTTATTTTTTCCTTTTTTGTTTTGGCGCTTCCCTCCACTTATTTTTGATTATTTAGTATATGAAGGTTTATTCTTCTCTTTTTTCTCTTCAATTTCTGCATGGGAAAATTCTTTATTTTGGTTAGACAAATGGTCTCTTTCTGGGTCACTGTATTATGTTTCGTTTTGCTATTGACTGTGCTTTCATATTTATATTTTTTTGTTAAATATTGTATTTGGTCCCACTATCTCTGCTATGTTTCTTGTTCAGCTCGTAAAAAAAAGAAATAAATGCTTGTGTGTGCCTATCCACAAGAAAGCAATGTTACGCCTAGTAGTGACGTTTGTACTCTGAGTCCTTAAGCACCCTTTATTCTAAGTCATGAGGCTTCATATCCTCACTTCCGGATATGAAAACTTCTTTGTGCAACACAAAGATTTCACAAGAGCAGCCCCTGACGTGCCTGTTAAAGCTCCATACTGTACTGTTTTTTTCTCTTTACCTATGAAGAAGTAGTTGAACGGGCAGTCTGGCGGAAGGGGTACTAGAGAAAGGAAACTAATGGGTAACTATGGTAAAAGACTGATACTTAGTGAGTGCCTGCATTCACACTCTTCCTTCAGACTCGTGGGAGGATTTCAAAGAATTCCGAAATCCAAATGGCGTGGAAGCTGCTTGTAGAATAGATACTAATCAAAGAAATTTCTATAAAGGGTTTGGCCATAGCGAGCAGGTGATCTGAAAACTGTACCATGAATATTTGATGCTTGCAGAACGACTGTGGCATTGTCAATGTGATAGTAGTACAGACTGTATAGAGTGGAAGATGTCACTGGAAGTACACCAGTGCTGAATTGACACTTACTGTACTGTACAGTGGATACATTTCTGGTTACAACACCTACTGATACTGCAAATTTCAGAACACATTTGTACTATTTTGTGAACAATCTGGGCTTCGTAATGAAGCCTGGATCAGGGGCACGGAAACTGATAAAGAACACTTTCAGAGGATATGAAGGCCTAAAAAACGAAGGACTCGAATTAGAATTGGGTGGACAGGATACTCCATCACAAACGTAATGGAGTATGCTGTCCGCGAAATCCTGAATCCACCTGCCCTATTTAGAGCTGAGTGCACTATTAGCTTTCCACTGGCAACACCCCCGTTGGCTCAGTCAGCGGAAAGCTTACTCCGAAGGCCTGATGGCGTGCTGGCCATCGGAATAAGGGAATCACTCCATACACCCCATTTTTTGGCTGACAATCTATCCATCACTAAAAGTAAAATAAAAATAATAGCTCCCACACCCAGAGAAAAAAATCCATGAGTGTAGGGGGTCATTAATGTTTTGTTTTTCAATAATAAATTCCCGCTTTGGGAGAATATGTTTGAGGAAAAATAAATTGGTGGATGACTGTCAAAACTGACGGCAGCCATCCACCAAACTTTTGGTACCTTCAGACGAACCACCATGGCAGCGGTTCCTCTGAGGGTACTAAGATCACCACTTGGCCAACAGTGATCAATAAATTCAAGAGGTGGTAGTCCATCAGGATGGTGGATGTGAAGTCCTCTGCCACCCCGACAGATGGCAGGGCCACCCGCCTGCTCTAAATCAGGACCGAAATATTTAATTATAAAATTGGAGGGCCCATGTAAGATCCAATTTGTGGGGGGTTCTTTCAAGATCAGAGATATAATGCAGATGTAACAGACGAGAGGAAAATCACTTGATGCAAATGAAAATCCTTCTGAACGCTAAACAAAAAGAATATGAGGTTTCTGGAGGTAGTTTTTTTCCTGAATAACACAATATATGGTTTGCCCCATAAGAAAAAATGTTGATGCTTATTTTCATAGCTGACATTACCACAACAATAAAATTGCTTTTTATGTGACCATTATCTCGTCATTAATGGCCCGACCTCAGCCCAAAACAATTATTAGCCAAAAACGATAGAAAACCATTAAGATTGCAAACAGAATCTATGAAAGGTGGGAGGTATTCCTAGGTTTTTGCCCTGAGCTGCGCTCTCAGGGCAGCACTTTTTCCAATTCAGAATTGCTATTTTTCAACCCTTCCTAAAAAATTCTTGGGGAATTTATAACTTTCCCCAAAATATTATAAGACTGGAGTTAGAATAGTAAATAAGCCTCCTGGAGTATTTGGAGGAAAGTTGCTCTTTCCCCAAATATTCTAGGACTGGAGTTAGAATACTAATTTGACCTTCCAGTGTCCGCCACACCCACTGCTGTCCTAAGGGCGCAGTTCAGGGCAAGAAACAGAACAGGGGCAGAACGCCATCTCAATTTCCAGATTGAATTGCGAATTTATGACGTTAAAACATCAAGTGACCAACTACTATGAGGACATCGGCCTCGCAAACACAAGAACACATCAGAATGAACATCACATTACAGATATATATTAAAAACACAATTTAACGTATACCAGATGGGAGTCCAACGTAGCTTAAACATTCCATAAAGCAAGCAACACCATGGTTAGACTTTCTTTAACAGCCGGGCAACTGACAAAGTACCAACCTAAGACGAACAGGCAACAGTAAAGCCCACTAGCCGCACCTTTCCGACAACAAAATCATAGACCCGGCACAATTCATTGATCTGGAGACTGCCACAACACAGCACCGGAACATATCATCGAAACACAACTCAGACTACGGTTCGTGATAGAAATCTCGGTAGTGCGTAGAAGACAACCAAGGCGACCATCATCGCTAAGAGGCCATACTTTTGGCAGTCTGTGCGCTATACAAATGCAACTAAAGTAACATAGCATCAAGGGAAAACAGACCTTGGTTGCAGATGCCAAAACGGAAAAAGTGATGCATGCAAGTCATACATTCACAGGATAGAGACAGGTGTGCAACCGAGGTCAGTTATGTGTGAAAATTCTTACCTCTAACTAGCTCCTTCGCAGTTAGGAGAGGCGAAAAGGGAGTCATTTGACAGATGTAAAAGTTTAACTTCTAGGCCAGAGCAAAAAAAAAAGAAACAAACAAACAAAGAAACAAACAAAGAAAGAAATAAAGAAAGAGAGAAGCAAGTGATTGGTGGAATGACCGCATGAGAAAAATTGAAATGGCCCATAAAAGACACTATAAGATTCTAGACCAGCCAGTGAGTCTGGTAGGTCTGTAGGGCTGTGGCAGAGTCAGTACTACCCTGTATGCCAGGACACCTCAGACCACATGTGGCCGAATATACGAAAGAAGCACGGAACAGGAAAGTAGAGTTGGGTTAAAGGACTCACCTGTGTGTAAACCTTGATAGAGCGCTCAATGTACTCCCTCACAGTTGCCTTCATTACCCTCTCAACCTCAAACAGCCAGTCCTCAACGTTTCCAGTGGGGTAAATTCCGGTGGATAACTGCACCTCCTCTCCTTCTCCGGAGTACATATGAGTAATCTGCAGATCTGGCTGGAACATAAGCTGGTGGAAAGGATGGAGTAAAGAACAGAGAACATGATCCATAAATCTCTTTCCAAAGCACACGGCACAGACAACCCTCGCCCGCACCCTCAAAGGAAGAACAATGATAAAATCCATCTGTTAAATAGATCCTTTCTCTTATAACGAGTAATGACCCTCCCAGAGAAACAAATTAGCCTGGATCCTAACTGGTTAGTAATTAGACTAAACAATGGATATTAGGCCTAGTCACAAGATGAAGTCTCACTTAAATGGGAAGAGGAATATTTCCAGTGGTTTGCCACTTGTATTTGACTGGGTAGACCATGTACATTCTTATTTTAAATCCAATCTGATCTCAGCCTTTTGCCACGCTCTGAAGAATGGACCTACGGTGTAATCTCTCACATACTAGAGTCCTTATCTGTTGCTAACATTCTGACACTCAGCATGATTTATTGTGAAGTCACTTGACTTCATCATCTCTAGAACGCTATATCTTGCCACCATGGTTACCTCAGGCTATCACTCAGGATCTATACTGGACTCTCAATGAGATCTCTCCTGATCCCAAGGCATAGGCCCTTGGTTTTTCTTGAAAGGCGGTTTTCTCACCCATGGGTCTGTATGACTTTAAAATGCATGTCTTTACAACGCATGCTTTTATCATCATCCTTTACCACGCAGTGCCTTTATCATGCATGCCTTTGCCACTCATATGCCTTTTCCACACAAGGTAAGCAAATTTAAAGTAAGTAAAACCCCTAACTTTGTCTATCTATCTATCTATCTGTCTATCTATCTGTCTATCTATCTGTCTGTCTGTCTATCTGTCTGTCTATCTAAATATAGTGACTGAAAATTTAAAATAACGTTATAGCTAGGTGTGATAAAAAAGATATGTTTTTGTTTAAACAAAATCTTAGAAATTCACTGCAAAAACTAAAAGTTAAAATAATGTTATACTTAGGTGAATATGACACTAACATCATTAACGTTTTGAACTAAAAAAACACAGAAATACACCAGTTATAGTTAGCAGAGCGAACTATAACTTGCGCCTCCACCATGCACTGCTTATGAACTCACATATTACAGTACTCATGATTGTTCTATAACATGATACGACCCCCCCTCCCCGAGCCTTATTAGACCCTCGGTACCCCATTCCCTGGTCCTGAACTATGTTAAAAGGGAGAGGGGCCACATGGCCCTCCTGAGCCTCATTGGGCCCTAGGGACCACAACCCCAGGGCTTTTTTTGAAATGGGTTGGGGTCCACATGGACCCCCCTCCCAAGCCTAATTAGGCCCTGGGGATCCCATTCCCCAGGGCCGTTTTTTTAATTTACAAGGAGGGGGGCACTAATTAAATTAAAGGGGAGTGTGGCCGCTTGGCTGCCCTCCCCAAGCCTATTCTGGTGCGGAGACCTGATCCACGAGGGCCTGAGTTTAATATGATATACACACATTTAGGGGGCCATGGACGGGAGCTCCAGGACCACTGCAGCCCTAGCCGGCTCCCCGCATGCTGCGGGAGCCTGCATTGCTCATGCCCGCAGGGAGCAGGTATTTATGAGGCTCCCTCTGGTGGGTGCAATCTGTTGATCTGTGTAGGAAAGTAGGATCTTTCTGGCACAGATACCCCCACTTTTTGCCAGGTGTCAGTGTGTTTTGACTGTATTTCACTGGGATCCTGCTAAGCAGGACGCCAGTGACAGTGCTCTCACCTCTACATTTACTGGTAAGTACTGTGTAAACCCCACAATTGGCATATTGGGGTACCATTATAAGTCCCCAGTATATGGTACTGAGGTACCCAGGGCATTGGTACACCAGGGGTCTCCTATGGGCTGCAGCAAGTATTGTGCCACCCATAGGAGCCCATGCAAACTGTGTCTGCAGAGCTGCTATTGCAGTCTGCGTCACAGGGTGCATGCACCCTTCACTTCAGATATAAGGTTTTCCTTATATCCCGGTCACTACACTTAAAACCTACAAGTCACTCCTAAGGTAGGCCCTTCAGCCCAAGAGCCGGGTGCAAGGTTCTAAATGTGTGGGTAACTCTGCACAAGCAGAGGTGCCCCTACAAACCCTGGACTCCATTTTCTGGGCTTTGTAAGTGTGGGATAGCTATTATAAGGTATGTAGTGGACACTGGCAAGTCGAGATGTCTACTACATAACGGCTGCCCCAAACCTGGTCATGTTTGGCATCAAACATGTTGGAATCATGCAACTACAATGATTCAAGTGTTAGTTGCATGATACCATGTACTGGGGGATCCTCAGAGGACCCCCCAACACCTACCTGTGTAACCTTACAGGGTCTGACTGCCAGCCCGCACTGCTGCCGACCCTAGACAGTGTTCTGCCACCTTGCTGATGAGCTTCACTGGGGCAGGGGAAGCTGAACAAAGGACTTCCTGCGAAGGAGAGGGGTGACCACCTCTCCTATAGAATTAGGTAGGGTGGGGGCACTTTCGAGCGCCACCAGACTGCATTGAAGGGCACATTTGGTGCCCTCCATGCATAAGCCACTTTTGCCCAGTTCAGAAGCCCTTGGCTCCCGCTCTGGTGCGAAACTATGCAAAGGGCAGGGGAGTGACCACTCCCTGTCCAACTCCTCCCTAGGGGGGGTGCCCACAGCTCCTCCAAGTGGCCACTTGATTCTGCCATGTTGAATCTTGGCCCCTGGGAGCATCTAACTGGCTAGGACAGCGGAATAGCGTCCTTGACCCCCTCTGATAGGTGGGTCACCACAGAAGTTCTTCCCCTTTTTTAGGGTTACTTAAGGGCTCCCCTGAGGGTGGTCCTTAGATTCGTCCCAACAACAACTTCTGGAACCGACTGTCCATCACTGAAGATTGTTTAAAGACTCTTCTGCTGGTGGACACTGGAACTCAGCTGTTCTTCATGTCAGGAATCACAACAAGACTGCTCCCGGTAGGAAGAATCCAGCTGCATCTTCGTCCCTGTACTTCTCCAAAGATCTGCAACTCTGTGGCCGTGCATCCTCTGAGTCACCAAGGACTCAGCCTGCATCCTAGCCTGAAGGAATCTCCCTTGAAGTGAAGGAGTCACTTTCCTGCATCTGCAGGCAACTCGACGCCGACAACCGGATCGCTGATCCTGTTGTCCCACGGACATCGCCTGGCTTTGCAACACAGGCGGTGATTTGTTGGTTCTCTAGAAGCCTGACCAGCCTTCCATGCAAGTTGGGAGACTGTAATCCCTCTCCAGCCAACGCAGACCGCTTCCCTGTCCACCGCGTCTGTTTGGCGTTACCAAGGCTTGTTGTCTCCTTCCACCGAAGATCTTCAAGCTCCAAGTAGCCTCTGCCTCCACCACTGCACAGCTCCAAGCAGGTCGTCCTGCCTGAATCCTCTGCCTCGTGGGCCTTCGTCTCCTGTGTGCTGCTGGGGCTACCTTGCGACCTCCTGTGCCTGCTGCCAGAGGGTCCTCAAGAGGATCCATCAATTCCTGTTGGCTCTCCTGCGTGCTGAGGGCCGGACTTGACTTACCCCTGCTGGGTTAGTCCCACAGACCTTGCTGGTCTGCAACCAAGCATCTTCTCCCGCGAACCGTTGTTTGCATTTGCCAAGGCTTGTGGGTGGTCCTGCCTGCCACTGACCTTCCTGCACTCGTTGACCGGCGTGGGGCAGCTCGTTAAAGGCTCCTGGGCTCCTAGAACGTCAACTGGTCTCCACAGTTGCTGTTTCCTCTTCTCCGTGCTACATCAAGAACCTCCAACTAGGGCTGGCATTGTGCTCCTGTGCCTCCTGGTCACCTCCGGGTGGTTACGACTCTCTTCCCTCTTCTTTAAGGTTCTTCTTGTCTGGATTCTTCGTCCTGGTTCCACCGGCCTGGTCCATGAGACGCTGTAGCTGATGTACTTCCACGATTCTCCATTGGCATCTACAGAGCTTTCTGACACCACTTCACCCATATGTACCAGGGCTCCCTGGTGTAGGTATCTGTATCTTCTAGGTATCCATGGGTGGGGTGACTCTCCAACCTTCCTTGATCCAAGTGGTTCCTTCGGGATCCTTTTGGAAGGGTCCTAGAACTCTAAATTTCCAACTGTGGCTTATCCTGTGTTGTCCAAAGGACGTCTGACCCGGTGTAACCACTCACAGCTGGGCGCCTTTTGGTCCCTGACTACTCACCTTGGGTGGATCCTTGCTTCCCTTGGGGTCCTCCAACCTTGGGTACTAGTCCCGTTTTGGTAATCACCTTGCATCCCACTGTTTTAATATATGTTTTGGCTTCCCCTGTTGGGCTCTATGTGTTTTGCTATGCTACTTACCTCTTTTCTAAGTATTCTTTGTGTGTAATTGATATTTACGGGTAGGAGATATACCAAGTTAGTGTCTAGTCTGTAGTAATAAATATATTTTTCTACTCACCTGTTGTGGTTCTTTCTTGTGTGAAAAGCTTACCGACCAATATACTGGTACATGCAACTGCTTTACAGCCTTCTAGATAAGCCTTAGCTGCTCTCCACAGCTACCCCTTGAGAGCTTTGGTTTTCAGGGACACAAACACTATCACTAAGGTTTGCCTGGACTCACCGCACAGTGACTCACCATAGGTGAACACTATATACTGAGCAAGCCTCCTACAATTTGTTTCCCTGCTCGCACTATCGATCAAAAGCCTGCTCCCAGCTGGCGGGAGCATTTTCAAAGCTACCTTCCGCTGGAGCAGACTTTATATTTGCTCCCTTTTGGCAGGAGTTTTGTAAATGCTCCCGCCAAACCGGAGCAAACACGTTTCCCTGGCCGCACCAGTGCGAGCAGGAAAACTGCTTTGTCCCGGGGCGGGCTCACCAAGACAGAGCAAAGTGAGCTGGCCCTGGGTACTCAGGCCATAGAAGGCTCAGGGAGGGGGGCAAGGAGCGCTCCTCCCTTTTAATGTAAATAGCGGCCTTGGAGGATGCAGTACCCAGGGCCTTTTAAAGGCTCGGGGGGGGCTCACTCCCTTTTTGAACATTTTGGCCTTGGGGGGTGGGGCCAATATTGGCTCGGGGAGGGGGGCCACGTGCGTCCTCCCCATATGTGATGGCTCATGCCCCAGGCATGCGGTCTCCGAGCCCGAACGCGGCTTGGGGAGGGGGCTGTGCACCCCCCTCCCCACATTAATGAATCAGGGTCAAGGGATGGGGACCCAGGGGCCCGAATACGGCAAGACCAATCCTGCAGGACCGTGGCCAAAATTGACAAATCTTATCTGTATTTTGCCCCCTGGGGGGTGTTCCCTTTGGTTTGCTGGCAGCCAACGCGCTCACTCCTGGGGTGGGGGAGGGCTGTACTTTAACATTTTTGGCAGGTGGTGTCAGCACCCCCCCCCCTTTTTTTACAAAACAATTTTACATCAATTTTTAGGTCTCGCCTAGGCAGCGCTTGCGCTGTCTCGTTGAGACATGCAGTATATACTATAGCGTGGAAGCTTTCTGGAAGCTCCGCCTACTCTCCGCCCATCTTTTTAATTGGCTTACATCCTAAATGCTGCCTTTTGATTGGTTTTAGGCTTGTTAGTCCCTCCTCCTGACGGCCATGTTGTCATTTGTATCCTTCCCTGGCTATTGGCCCCTTTACTCCAACACTATTTTCTGCCTGTGTCCCCCTACCACAGTTCGTCACTTCTCGCCCCCCCATCACCCCCTCCACTCCCGTTCGTGCCTTCTTAAACGCCCGCACTCCCATTTCGAATGCAATACGTCTCGCGTAAATGATAGTCGTATTGCATTGCAAATGCTTGTTTTAAAGTAGTGCAGTTTGTGCCACTCTGTGAGCGGGAGCCCACCCCGCATTGTGGTTGAGCGGGAGCCCACCCCGCATTCTGTGTTTCTTGAGGCGGGAGCCCACCCCGCAGTTCAGAGCCGGAGAAAGCAGCGCAACTCGGAAGTCAGGCGCCCGTGCCTGGTTGTAGGCGGGGCCCGAAAAGGAAGCGCAAAGACCGGAAGCTGGTGACAAACTTTATGTTCACCGGTGCATATTGCTGTCACCGGTGCAGTGTGTATGTGATGCAGCCCCTGGGGTTTGTAGCAGCTCTCCCCTTGCGCTGCAAAAATGCGCGTGTGCTTCGAGCTTCAAGGCGCGGGCTGGAAGTGGTTAAAATACAACATTCGATGGGGATGAGAGAGTCTCTGGCAGGGCAGTGGGCGGGGCCACGGCTTCTCTTACCTGCACTCGGGTTACCTGCCAAGCCGCACATCCTCCTCGGTGTGTGTGCAGTGCTCGCTTCTGCCTGTGACCGGGTGTCCCAGCACCTGCTGCGTAGGGGACGTGCGAGGCTGCGTGGCCCAAAAACACGGGGGTCGCTGCTGCCGTCGGAGCTTCCTCGTTGCGGTAGGTTCGAGGCAAAGTTACGGAGCAGCAGGGGCACGGTGAAACCATCCTCCTCAGCAGACTAGACAGAATTGTTTCTCGGTTACCGGTTAATGATTGCACGGCTTCAGAGGCACAATGGCCTGCCTCCTTCTGAGTGATGTGATCCTCTGCACATGAGAACTGTGACAGGGAGACCTGGAAACTGACCGGACGTTGCGCAAATATTTGGACCTGAACATCTGGAAAGAAGCACGATCCTACGAGGGGACATCCAGGTATTGTACCGTGATGCTGAACTGAGAGCACAATGAGACAGTGTGGCAGTGCTTTAAGTGGGCCGGGTCCTGCGGGTGCTCAGCACCGGCGGTTCTAAAAAGCAGGTGCTGAGACAGGTCTGTATCAAGCTCTCTATTTTTGCCTTCAGGGTGAAAAAAAATCTTAACTCTGCAGCAGTACCACCCTTCACTGCCTTTGAGGTAACTTCAAAGAGACTCGTTATAGTTCTTTCACAGTCTCATCATTTCAGAACTGAAGCATTTTCAATATTATATACAACAAAGCCATAGTTGTTGCTTATTTATCTTACGCAACTAACCCTGGGGGCTGCAAAGCCCTGTTCTAACCCATGCATTGATGTCTGGCACCCTCTACTGACATACAAAGATGGCAAACGGTGGCAATGACATTTTCCCTAGAAAGCAGGTGGTACTCACAAGTGTACAAATGGAGCAATACTGCAATGGCAGGGACGTCTTGTGCACAGTTGTGCACACCGTGAACAAACGCACACATTAGTGCAAAGGGGAGGATTCATTTACTGAGAGGAGGAAGCAACAGTACAGATGCTGCAATCTCCTTCTGTGCAAGGATATTCAGAGCTCCATGTACATGTTCTGTGGTGAAGAAATATGTACTGCGCTGCCCTACCTTTAACAGTCTTCTATAGAAAGGAGGCTTGCACTGTTTCTGCCCTACCTGCATCGGTCCTCTAAAAACGAAGAAGCTTGCCCTTTTCCTGCCCTACCTGTACCTGTCCTCTAAAGAAAGGAAGCTTACACAGTTTTTGACCTACCTGTACCGGTCCTCTATAGAAAGGAAGCTTGCACAGTTTCTGCCCTACCTGTACCGGTCCTCTATAGAAAGAAAGCATGTACTGTTTCTGCCCTCCCTGTACTAGTCCTCTGTAGAAAGAAAGTTTGCACTGTTTCTGCCCTACCTGTACCGGTCCTCTAAAAGAAGGAATCTTTCACTCTCTCTGTCACACTTTCACGCTCTCTGCCAGCCTCTGTCATATTGGTTTACTTCAGGTCTTCAAGCACAGTTTCTTTTCCGTGCCCTTTTAAAAATTTCCATCCCTCAAACTCACGCTCTCCTCCTCTTCTACGGTTGTCTTCTGCGTACACAGGGGCTCCTTTATGCAACTGTGGCCTGCTCTCCCCTTCTTTCTCACACACTCTTTCTGCTCCTCTGTCTGGAGTTCGTTCACCACTTCCTGCACAATCTACCTATCCCTCTCTATTTTCCTTTTTGTCTATTATGTGCAGCTCTCACTCGTATCTGTTCACCATACCACATAATTTCACTACACAAATGCACTACACACCACACAATTCCAACCTACACAATTCCACAGCTAAAAATTCCAGTTCAGCCCACAAAAATCCACTCCAAACCACATGCATCCACTCCACTCCAAAGCAAAACACATTGGTAAAAGGCATTGTCATTTACAATGCCAATAGCTCTAACTCTAACAAATGCGAGACCGATGCATTGCAAATGCTTGTTTTCTTTGTGAGGAAAAGCCCCATTTTTTAATTACCCTTACCACCCCATACCCCTGCCTACCACTAAACCCTAAAAATACCTTTACCACTGTATACCCTTGCCCACCCCTAAACCCTAAAAATACCCTTACCACCCTAGAACCTTACCCTACCCTAAATATACTCTTACCACCCTACACCCTTAACCCCTATAAATACCCTTACCATCTTATACCATTACCCACCCCTAGACCATAAAAATACCTTTACCACCCTACACTCCTACCTATCCCTAAACCCTAAAAATACCCTTACCATCCTATACCCTTACCCACCACTAAACTCTAAAAAATACCCCTACCACCCTTTACCCCTACCAACGACTAAACCCTACACTGCCCTCCATTTAGCTTGATGTCCCTGCTCACTCGTCCTGCCCTCCATTACCCAAGTCTATGCCCCATCACTGCCCTACTGCTTAGCCTGTGTGCTTAGCTTGATGCCCCTACTCTCCTTCTCCCGGCCCTAAGATTTGTCTGTGTGCATTCCCCTGCTCCTTTCTTTTTGGCCACCATATTCCATGGACCTGCCACCCTCCTATCTACTCTGAGTTTTCTGTTGAGCTGCCACTGCCCCTCCCACCTGCCTAGCATGGTCAGATGGCTTCCGCCTGTCCCTACCACCTCTACCCTGTTCCATGCCCCTATCCCCGCCCTCCTGTCCTTCATGCTCCATTTTGCTGCCACTCTCTTCTTCCTTCCATGCTTTATTGTGCTGAAACTGCTCCTCCTGCCTGCCCTGCATGGTCTGTTGTAAAGTCCCTTCCCCTACCCTCTTTAGTCTGTGTTCAGCCCCTACCCCTCCCTTCTGTCCTCCATGGTACTTTGTGCATGCCCATGCCCCCTCCTTCTTGCCCACCATGGCCGTTGTGCTGCCACTAACCCTCCCGCTTGCCATGCATGGTCTTCTGTGCTGCCACAGCCCCTTCCACCTGCCCTGTGTGGTCAACTTGCTGCCCCTGACCCCCCTCCCACCTTCCCTCCGTTATCTGTGTGTATGCCATTATAGTCTCCCTGTTGCCCTTCGTGGTGTGTTGTTCTTCCAGTGCCCATCTCACCTGCCCTTCATGCTCAGCTTGCTGCTCCTGCCCTGCCCCTTTGCCCCCTGCCCTTCGTTTTCCATATGCAGATCCCTATCACCTCCCTCCTGCCTTGTCTGGTCCGTTGTAGTGCCCCACAATATTTGGAATTAACTTATTTAATGGCTCTGTTTTATGAAATCTGTTGTTTTTATCTTCCACGATTGTAATGATTTTTATTAATTGGACAATAAATAATAAATAGGCTCAGAACTAAAATGAGGACATATTTTCTGAGTTCTCAAATAGCGACAACGCACTTTTAAATAATTTGCTATCTTTATGCTTTTTTATCCAGTTGATCACTTGATTATATGTTACACTTAAGAGAGAGGATGTGGTGTTACGGCCAAAGCTGCTGACTTTGCACCTGGGGAACCAGGTTCGAATTTCAGCGTCAGATCGACATCCTGTCATTCTGGTCAAATCACTTACTCTCCCCATGCCTAAAACCAAAATGAAAGTGTCCTTGTGTAATGTAACTGATGCTCATGTAAAGCACTCCAATACCTTTAGGTCAAGTCTGCGCTATATAAAACTGCAAAAAAAAAAAAAAAAGTGTTTTCCACACTTCTGTCATTGGGCTTTACTTGGGCTACATTTGGGTGATATCTGTGCTATATTTGGGCTCTTTTTTCCTCTGGTGGCCATCTTGGGAGAATTTTTTTATTATGAAGCTCCCTATTTTCCTCATTTACTGCAGTATCCTCAGTAGAAAATGCTTTCGGTTTTCCACTTGGATTCCATCAAGATGGCGTTCTGATGTGCCACACTTGTCAGAAATTCAGAATGTTAGCACTCTAGTTGCTCATTAGAACACTGTAGTAAAGCTGCTGATCACCAGGGATTCTATGTCAGGACCAGAGGCTTCGGAGTATTCTTTCTTCTTCTTTGCTGTTCATTAATACCAAATCAACAGCAGCCAATCAAAACAGACATTTTTTTTAAATAAACTTCATTTCACAATTCCCTGATTTATTGATTGTTTGATTGATCAATCATAGCATGACATCATATCACATGCACCAATCCCAAGGCCTCTGCTCGTATAAATAAATATGTTGTTGTTTTAATATCCTCTTTCTTTGCTGCTCTGTGCTAAGATAAGTACTTCTATTTGTTCCTTACTGTATTATATGAATTTATGTGATTCTACTGACAAATTTGTATGCGCGCCCTTGGGACTTGCTGATGCTTATTCGGCACCCAACGTGGGTGCTCAGGAGGCGGGAAGCGGAGCGCTTCAATGTGCCAGGACAGCTTTGTCCTAAGTCCAGCTCACCACCCGCGCAGTCTCCGTGCTGTAGTAAAACCCTGGTAATATCCGGTTGGGCGGGCCACGCTGACTCGCAAGTGAGCACCTTTGTTAAACGCTTCCCTTACGCCCGAGTGGGGCACGTGTAAACACTTATTTACAGGCTTCGACTGAGGGGATGATTGCATATCATTCTACTGAATGCCTCCTGGCGGCCTTGCTATACTTGGGGTTGCCCCCCCCTTTCTCTCAACTGCTTGTGCTGAGCACTCACATACGCCTTACAAGCACATTATACAGCAGTCGTGATAACTATGACTGAACACTCTTCTGTTGAATGTGGGCTCTATAATCCTTCTATAGAGAACGTAAATCTCCTCCAGGCCTACAAATGTGTGGAAATTTGTGACGTATAATCACGCAATCAGTTCAGAGAGTCTTTGTAGCCGCCCTCGGGACATTTACAGGCCGTCAGCGGCAATATGGTCTTAGTCCTATCCTCCCTGTCCCGACCCATGCCTATTGCGGCGCACTTCCTGACGACTTGCCCTCTGACCAGGCATAACATGCATTCTCAGCATGCATCGTTTCAAAGCGCAGGTCCCCATTACTATCAGGTTCCAGAGTCACACCACCTTGCCAGGACACCCCGTTACCTATGGGTGACATTTGGCCCCGCATGTCGGGTCCTGCATCGCAATCCTCACCTTCTCCCCTTCCTTTCACCAGCAACTTCTCCAGCTCCCAGTCTGCACAGGACAACAGTGATGGGCCTGAATCCGTACCCTCTGCCCTAACCAAAACAATCCTTGGTTGCAAATGGAGTCGCAGGGACCCTTTGGACCAAGCCCCTTCCGACGACTGTTGTCCCCTTGCGGTTCCTGGAACCTCCCTGGACTATGAGCTCAACATGACCAGGTATTCCCACTCGTACCGGACACACACCCCTAGTGTCGCGGCCCAGGTCCACAACCGCCCCTAGACCGGCTCTGACAAGGACATCCATGCCAGGCTCGGATCAGGCTTCCCTAGACCGACGCTCTTGAGACAGTAACGCTTGACCCTCTTTTGGCCACCCCTTTAAAACGCCCACTGTGGCAGATTCTTGAGATGGTGGTCCTTGCCATGGACACAGATACTTCGTGGGAACCCGATGTCCTTCCAAGTTAGGCACACGATGCGTTGGGCCTTCTGGGCAGCTAGCAGTCTGCATTATCTGTCGTCCGCCATCCTGCAGAATCTATCTGTGGCACTCCAAAACCAGCGGGGTTTACCGCAACAGAGACAGGCCCTATGACCACCGATAAACTGCCTGACGCTTCGTGTGATACACTCATGAGCTCCCTTAGTCGAATATGCACAGTGTATCACAAGACTCAGATGCCCCACCAATCTCTTTGGTCGAGAACAACTGCTTTGGAGGGCAATCACTCGGTCACACACAAGTGTGAATCCTCCGGTCATCTGACCTATTTGGAAACTGCAGCCAGTCAGCTCATTCCTGGAGAATTCTCTATCCCACCAGAATGGGAGGAGGTCACTGCCATTTCAGGTAAGGTTTCTACAGATCCCAGATCATATTCTGTACCGCAGTAAATTCCTACGTTAGACGTCTTCCGTATTCCTAGTTGTTTAGAGAATACGACTCCAGATTTTCATTCTAAATAACAGTGACTGAATTCCTATTGGAGTTCCCCGAAAGAAGGTTTTTTCTTCTCCTTAGGATCACCTCCAAATAAACTTAAAAAGGCACCGCCTCAACTCGAGAAACGCTTATTTTCTCTAGTAAGGTGTCTCCGTCGTTCTCCATCGCTAACATATTTCACTTGATGCGAGGCGACCAATGGCACTATTTCAAGTGCTCCATTATTTGACCTTTCATTCCTAATTATGGTATCCTGATAGCTCAAGACGTGCAGTCATGCCTCCGCAATTGAACAGATTGGCCCATTTCCTTTGGCACCTGGATGTACTTCTTCTATGTAAGGGGATTCTATCCTCGTCAACTTGCGGTGCATACAGTTCCTTGATTTTTCAGTTGGACTCAGTGCCAGCCTTTGCTTCTCATACCAATTGAGCAAGGCATCATTCAGACGGACTTCTGATTCTCCTCTTCAAACCTCGCTAGATTCATGATGGTTGACCAGTCTGACACGCCAGCAGATTAGCGCAGACCATTGTTCCCGGCCCTACTTTCTCCCCATTATATGGGGCATTTCGGCATCTAGGTTTGAGTTTTTCTCTTTAAAGGTGAGTAGCTTACTTAGCTGCACTCGATCAGATGCCGGTGGCTAGATCAGGCTTATTGGGTCTTTTACTCTTTAGGTAATTGACTGGTACACTAGGGTCCTTTTTGGCTTTCGTTTGTCAGTCACTTTTCAAGTCCTCCGGAAGTTGGTGGGCCCGCAAGGCGTCCTCTCCTGCTAAAGCTGCTCAGAGATGTTAGTCTCGGGTATAATTAAATCTTGGTCCTTAACTGTATGTGGCAAGTTCAGCAGAGTATGGTCCTTATCTGGTTTGTCCATTACAGACCAAGTGCTGATATGGTTTGTAGGTGCGGATTGTTCTCCCTTTAGGGCTTTTTCACTTCGTATCTTGAACGTTCCAACAAGGGAAGTTCTTTCTTTCATGGTTTCAGAATAGTCCGCGGTAACTCAGGTCAGCAATATTCGGATGGCCTGGCATCAGACTGTCCACGCCGGTGGTGGATTTCTCCTTGGGGAGATCGAATTGCTGGTCTTCATCATGGACGCCTTCCTGCGACTTTGGGACGTTTTTCCTGCATTCGTTTTTTTCACTCTGTATTTGGTGTTCCTGCAATATCTATATATACTCTTGATTATTGGCTCGGCACTGATATTGTTCCTCTGATGGGGAAGAATTACTTGGTTCCCGATGTCTCTGAGAAGCCCTGTATTGGCCCATTTCTTTCTGTATGTTTTTTGGACCTGGCGGCCTGAGTCATCAGTCTTCAAGGAGGTTAGTACTTCATGGTCGAGTGTATCTCAGTCAACGTCCTTTTTCCTCTGACCCTCATGTCTTTCTATCTTATGTCTACCTATCCATAACCCAGTTCTCTCCACAAGAGGTGTTAGGCGGGTACAACACAATAGTTTGAGATACCTTAAGGTTCGGGTTCTCTCTATCATCCTCTTCCCAACAGAATGCCATTGTTTTCTCTGTTTTTCCTCAGATGATGATCGAACGCATAAGTAAACAGACGAGTAGAAGTTCCAATTTCCAGTTCTTCAGGTTCCTGTTAATCTCGTTGATGTCCTTAATTCCTGAGTTCATCCTCAATACTTCATTATGATGAGACGCACCTATCATATCCAGGTATGGGATCATGGTTTTCAGAAGTTACTAAGCGATGAGGCTAGGAAAGAGGATATTAAAACGACGACATTGCTATTTATACGACCAGAGAGAGGCCTTGGGATTGGTGCATGTGATATGATGTCATGCTATGATTGATGGTAAATGTAGTTTATTTTAAAAGTCTATTTTGATTGGCTGCTGTCGATTTGATATCAATAAACAGGAAAGAAGGAGAAAGCATAATCCTTGCCTCCGAGTCCTTTATAGAATTTGTAATTCTTAATGCGTTAGCTATAAAATGCTGCTGGTGTCGAAAGTGCATGTTTCAGTCTGCATGTCAGAATGTTTTAATGAAATAGAAGAGGAAGATATTTGAGAACTCACTTAAAATGTGTCCTAATTTTACTTTCTACAGCACTAACCATAATTTCTATGACAAACTGAACCCCCTCATTTTGTTCCTTTCTAAATCAAATGTTTTACGTTTTACCAGTTTGATTCAATCAACATGGCTTCAGGTGTGCCATACTTTTGTCATAAGTAAGACTGTTAGCGCTCCAGTGGTTCTGTAGAATATTCTGGGAGGCTGCAGTAGAGCACAAGGGAATCAACTGACAGGCTGCTCCTGTTGGAAGTACATGATTTATTGAGAATGTCAGACTTCATGTTCATATGGCTGCGAAAGATAGCGTTATTCTACAGAAAATATGCTCTCATTTTAACTTCTGGAGCACCTTCCATAACCTCAATGGGAAAATCATGAGAAAACAGTTTTCTCTCAAACATGATTCATAAAATCCCAGCAGAAGGCATTTTCACAGTGTAAAATCACCTTAGAACACACCACAATTCCTAAAATGAGAATGGTACCATCAACAAATGATGTATATGGTAACTAAAATCTGTTATCACCCTTTATACGTTCGCATTTTTGTGACCCTCAAAACCTGCCATTCACTACAATGCATTTCAATGGGGTGCTATTGTGTATATTGGTCCCAAGATCAGTTGCCAGATTTATAGGACTCTCTCTAGTCCAAAGCCAACCAAAAAGTGGCCCAAAATAGCCCAATGGTGCTGCTCTCAAGAACGACTGACTTAGGCACTGTTATGCAGGCAGTACATAAAGATTTGTAGCTGGACTGTCTTACAGAGATGGTGTGCGCTGAAGTCTGACCCTGCTAACAGCTTCTTTTGTCTCTAGGGAGTGCTCGCAACAGCCCTGTCAATTTACCCATGTTCATGTGTGGTGTACTGCTCCAGTCTCCGTTTTTCCTTTACATTCTGGAACATGTAGTCTTGTTTAGTCCATTATAAAATATAACTACAAGTCCCGGAATTCAAAGAAATCACCTGGGCTGGACCAGCACATCACACATGTAAATAGGTAACGTGGCAGCTATGTCGTAGAGTGGGCCAGACAATGGAGCACTACCCAGTAGCATTCCAAGGTTGTTATAGGCCATGCCTCAAGCAAGGGAAATTACCCCTTTGACTGTTGGGGTAGTACAATACAGCAATTATCAGGCATCAATAGGCCCTTCAGGGCTTCGGGTCCTGGTGCCACTGTACCTGCTGCACCAATGATACTACACCCCTTGCAGTAAACAGAAACGTGTGTGACAAAGCTGCTGTTCTAAGAGCTTCAGTCACACTTCTTAGTCAAACTCCCAGCTCTTGGCCAGCTCAGGCATAATAAATAGAGCAGCAAAGACAGACAAAACAAATTTCTAGCCCAAGGTGCTAAAAATAGCACAAAGCTGCTTTAAAAATAGCCCAATATTTAGCAACCCGCAGAAATCAATATTTACTCACACAACCAGGAAAAATGTGGCCCAATTGTGCGTGATCTAGCCCAGTCTGGCAACACTGCCCAAGATGGGTGCCAACACTTTCTTGTTGAAGTGGTGGCAGCCAATCAGATCCCTGTTACAGCAAACAAATGATGGACAGAATGCTGACAATGCAAACATTCTCCCCCAGTCAAAAGATCTGGGTTAAATCCATCGTTCTTTTGCCCACTACACCACCCCAGTTTGGACCCAGCCATATGCAAATCAGTCTTGACCCTGTGCCCCATGGGAACAGTCCAGACCGAACTGCCTTGGCCAGGTCCTCCCTGGACCGGAAACAAGCATCCTGGGACCGGTTTTAGGGTATGTCACCCTTCTTCAGCCAGGCTAGCTTGAATCCAGTGGCACAGTGAGCAAGGGACCCACGTCTGGGCATACCCATCCCACTTAGGGCCAATCAGATCCCACCATGAGCTCTGTACTTAGGCTCCACACAGCAATACAAATTTGATTCTCCTTTAATATCCCCAAAACTACGGAACAGATTTACACCAAATAACAAAAAGCATGATCTCCGGAACAAAATCTACCTTTCTGCCAAATCTGGTTTAATTCCGTCCAGCGGTTCGGGCTGCATGCGTGTCTAAAGTCACTATGGGGATCAACATAGAAAACACACTTGGGGGGCATGGCCTGGCGCCCATGGCGGAGGAAGCCTAGACCCGAGCTCCCGCAGGCAATCCCCCATCTAGTGCCATCCTGAAGCTCATGGGGGGCCCAGCGGGGAATAAAGGATCCGCCCTGACTCCCGCAACGTGGGACAGGCGGAAAAGCTGCAATCCGACTTGGGGACCCGAGGTAGAAACAAGTTGTGGAGCAGCCGGTGACGGAACCGCGAGGAGGAGGAGGAAAAATGGTGCCCGCGGCGCCGAGCTGAAGCCGACCGCGAACTTCGGGGCGAAAGCAGCCCATTGCACCCACCCGTGATCCCCCGCAGTGGGAAGGTGCGGAACACGAACTGACCCGCAACCGGACGTGGTGAGCAGAGCGGGACTGAACCACGAAACTGCCGGAGACGGGACCCTGAGAGTGGGCCGACCCATGGGAGGGCGAGAGGGCCGACCCATGGCCAACTGGGGCCCGGCAACGGGGGGCAGCGGAAGGCGCCAGAAGCGGGAAGCCCTGCAGTTGAACAAGCGCCGTAGCAGAGAGGGAGCAGCTGAGGGAGCCCGCCGGCGGGATTCTGGCCTCCGGGGCAGGGTGCACTAAGAACAAGGGGACTTAACTGTGGGGAAGCACATGCTCGGAGAGGCCCAGGACTGACGTCTGAGCCCCTCCTGCGGGTGCAAGGCACATGAGACACCCCACTGCTTGGGGGGAAATAGTGGAAAGACGTGAGAAAGCCCTGGCACATACAAGGGGCCGAAGCGGCAGAAAAGCAGCGCTGCAAGAGCGCAGGCTTCTACTAAATCAGCACACTAACAGGGGGTTCCGGTGCCCAACCCGGAGTGAGGCACCCGAGAGCAAGTGGATCCTGAAGCGGGGCGCGAAAGGCTACCCCATCGGAGCATTCGGAGGGGCATAGCAGGAGCTCCCCGCCAGGTAGCTATTAGCAACCTCTAACTCCCCAGCTGCCCAGCACAGAAGCATCAACAGCCGGCATAAGGTGGTGAGCAGACCGGGGATCGCTAACTGGGGACAAGAGAAAGAGAGGGGAGGACCGACCAGGGGCCGCGTGAATTGGCGCTGAGGATGCGGAGGCCCTTCGGAGAGGGCAGCGAAAGCACTAGAACAAGGAAGGACCAGAGACCAGACACCACTACATAGGGGCGACCAAGGGGGCGCAAGAGAGCCCGAGAATTTGGGACCGACTGGGAACCACCCCTAAGCAGAACCTAAATCCAAACCAGGCACTGTGTCTCCTGGTCAGCGCACATAGCGGCCAGAGAACTAACGGAGGCAAACAAAGCAATTGTATAATCAGCCAAGAACTCTTTCCTGGACTGGTACGCACAGGGCCCACCTAAGGCACGAGGAGTACCCGTCTTTTAAAGAGGCCGCCCTGAGGGGTCGGGGGCTCCCTACTCGGAGGTTGTGTTTTTGGATCTAATAAGGGAGCATGACCCACTCGCTGCTGTCCATCCTATCAAGGAAACGCTAATGAGTAAAAGCGGCAGGAGTGGTGGAAGGGATTTGGTTGGGATTATTTCCTCACCAATCGTTCCGGAGACTGAGCCCGCAACCAGGAGGTTAGAAAAGTTAACACCATGTACTTACCTGTAAGCCATGATGCATTGTGGGAGATGCAGGCCAATCAGTCATGTGACTTAGGACATTTAAATAAACGCACGCACGGATGCGCTTCCTGTCCGTGATCAAGGCTGTTATGCCGAAACATGTAGGACTAAAGGAGGCATTGTGCTGCGATACTTGGAATAAAGGCATTTGTCTCCGGAAGTGGGCCTCTGGTGTTTGTTCGTGGAGAGTGAAGTGGCAGGCTTCTCTGTGCCCGTCTTTTAAAGAGGCCGCCCTGAAGGGTCAGGGGCTCCCTACTCGGAGGTTGTGTTTTTGGATGGATGGATATATATGGATATATATGGATATATATATATATTCACTGAAAAAACCATAGGTTTTAGGGACAGTTATAGTTAGTTGGACATTGCACTCGTACAAAACCCGTGAAATTCCCCCGTTATAGTTAGTTCAGCTAACTATAACTCGCGCCCCGCAATGCACTGCTGATGACGTCACATATTACATCACTCATGACATGGTCAGTGACATCACTGATGACATCACTGATGACATCTCAAATGACATCACTGATGACATCATCCAGTGACTGTGTGTTTCTGTAAAGTTTAAATATGTTTAATATATATAGGGAAAGGCGTATTGAAGAATGAGTGGGTGTATAAGTGTCTGAATGGATGATTTAGTACGTGCGTGACTGACTCTACAAGTGAGTGATTAAACATATCTTACTGAATGCATGGGTTAGTGACTAAACTGTGTGAATGTCTGTATCCGTCTGTTGGTGTGTAAGTGGATGCATGGATTTGCGAATAGCTACATGAGTGTCTATATGGGTTATTGATTGGTTCTATGAGTATCTGTATGGGTGCCTGAGTGTTTGTGTGGATGGGGTGTGTGCGACTGTGCATAGATGTGTGAGTGGGTGATTCACTGGGTGGATGGTTTCAAGAGTGCATCTGTGATAGACTGTATGGGTGGGTAAGTGTGTGTAAGAGTGTGTTAGTGAGTGAATGTATGTCCCAGTGGTACATGTGTGAGTAACTACATATGTGAAAGGCAGTATATATGTGTATTGGAGTATATAAATAGCTATAAGCGAGAGTGAGTGATTGTGATAGTGGCTGTATGGATGAGTGTGTGCTTGTATCAGTGATTGTATAAGAGCGTAACAATGTGCTCGTATTTGTATGATTAAGTGAGCTGGTGTGTGTATAACTGTATAGGTGAGTAAATGGCAGTGTGTTTAATTATTTGCATGACTGACTAGGTGTGTGAGTACCTCTATGGATGAGTGGCGGTGTTTGAGTGTCTATATAGGAGTAAGAGTGCATATGATAGTCCTGTACTGAGTGACCATAAGTATGAGTGACTGTACGGGTGAGTGAATGGATGTGTGTGTGTAGACCTAAGAATCAGTGAGTGGGTATGTAGTTATTGGTGTTGGAGTGTCTATGGTTTTGCGAATGGCACTCTGTAATTTAGATTGGGTGTATCAAAGGTTATATTAGGGTGTGAGGAGCTGCATCAGATTATCACGTGGATGATGTCATCAGTGATGTCATTTGAGATGTCATCAGTGATGTCATCAGTGATGTCACTGACCATGTCATGAGTGATGTAATATGTGACGTCATCAGCAGTGCATTGCGGGGCGCGAGTTATAGTTAGCTGAACTAACTATAACGGGGAATTTCACGGGTTTTGTACGAGTGCAATGTCCAACTAACTATAACTGTCCCTAAAACCTATGGTTTTTTCAGTGAATTTCAAAGATTTTTTAAATGCTAATTTCTAACTATAACGTGTCTGAAACCTATGGTTTTTTCAGTGAATTTCAAAGGTTTTTAAAATGCTAATTTGTAACTATAACGTGCCTGAAACCTACGGTTTTTTCAGTGAATTTCAAAGGTTTTTAAATGACAATTTTTAAATGTATTAATTTTTATATTAATTTTTTTCATACTGATTTACTACATTTTTAGAAACAATTTCTTTTACATATTTTATTTTTAAATTACATTGTAATTACATTATACATTACATTACAAAAAATACTTTCTCAGAATGAATTACTTTAGTTTAAATACTTTGCACATAGGCAATAGACTTTTAAGTACAGTAGTTACAGTTGTTGCAATGGGCAACACATTTTCAAACACAATGCAACATTCAGCTCAATGTGAATTTCTAGTTAAATGCAATTAGTTACTTTATGGATTACTTTTCTAACCACAGGACTGGATCCTAGATTCAGTCCTGGTACATCTCCTGTAAACAGTTGAGTAAAAGCGTTTTGGTTACAGTCGTGATTTTTAAGGAATATTATTGTATTTTAAAAGTTGACACTTAGAAACTTTTTCTCATAGAATCACCAATGTTATCCTATGGAAGGAAATTCACTTAGCAGGTAAAAACTGTTATCGTTACTTTTTCTTACTCAGTGTTGGATCCTGGATCCAGCACTGGTGCATCTCCTGTAAACAGTTGAAAGAATGCGTTTAAGTCATACAGGCGATTTTTAAGGAATATTTGTAGTTTGTGAAAATCGACACTTTGAAACTTTTCTGCTGAAAACCAGACAATGGATTCCTATGGAAGAAAATATAAGTTACTGGTAAGTACGGTTAAAATTACTTTTCAGGACCAGTACTGGGCTGAAAGATACAGCACTGAGGTCTCTCCTTATAACAGGTGAGTAAATCGGAATTCGTATTTCGGCTGATTTTAGAGGAATATTTGTATGTTTCAAAAATCAACACTTAGAAACTTTTTCAGCAAAAAGCAGGCAATGATATCCTATGGAAGGAAATTCAAGTTACTGGTAAGTACGGTTAAAATTACTTTTGAGGATCAGTACTGGGCTGAAAGATGCAGCACTGAGGTCTCTCCTGATAACAGATGAGTAAATCGGAATTCGTATTTCGGCTGATTTTAGATGAATATTTTAAAGTTCCAAAACTCCACACTTAGAAGAATTTCCAAGTGAAACCAGTCAATGTTAGCCTATGGAAGGAAATTCAAGTTACCGGTAAGTACGGTTAAAATTACTTTTCAGGACCAGTACTGGGCTGAAAGATACAGCACTGAGGTCTCTCCTGATAACAGGTGAGTAAATCGGAATTCGTATTTCGGCTGATTTTAGAGGAATATTTTAAAGTTCCAAAACTCCACACTTAGAAGAATTTCCAAGTGAAACCAGTCAATGTTAGCCTATGAAGGAAATTCAAGTTACCGGTAAGTACGGTTAAAATTACTTTTGAGGATCAGTACTGGGCTGAAAGATGCAGCACTGAGGTCTCTCCTGATAACAGGTGAGTAAATCGGAATTCGTATTTCGGCTGATTTTAGAGGAATATTTTAAAGTTCCAAAACTCCACACTTAGAAGAATTTCCAAGTGAAACCAGTCAATGTTAGCCTATGAAGGAAATTCAAGTTACCGGTAAGTACGGTTAAAATTACTTTTGAGGATCAGTACTGGGCTGAAAGATGCAGCACTGAGGTCTCTCCTGATAACAGGTGAGTAAATCGGAATTCGTATTTCGGCTGATTTTAGAGGAATATTTTAAAGTTCCAAAACTCCACACTTAGAAGAATTTCCAAGTGAAACCAGTCAATGTTAGCCTATGGAAGGAAATTCAAGTTACCGGTAAGTACGGTTAAAATTACTTTTCAGGACCAGTACTGGGCTGAAAGATACAGCACTGAGGTCTCTCCTGATAACAGGTGAGTAAATCGGAATTCGTATTTCGGCTGATTTTAGAGGAATATTTTAAAGTTCCAAAACTCCACACTTAGAAGAATTTCCAAGTGAAACCAGTCAATGTTAGCCTATGAAGGAAATTCAAGTTACCGGTAAGTACGGTTAAAATTACTTTTGAGGATCAGTACTGGGCTGAAAGATGCAGCACTGAGGTCTCTCCTGATAACAGGTGAGTAAATCGGAATTCGTATTTCGGCTGATTTTAGAGGAATATTTTAAAGTTCCAAAACTCCACACTTAGAAGAATTTCCAAGTGAAACCAGTCAATGTTAGCCTATGAAGGAAATTCAAGTTACCGGTAAGTACGGTTAAAATTACTTTTGAGGATCAGTACTGGGCTGAAAGATGCAGCACTGAGGTCTCTCCTGATAACAGATGAGTAAATCGGAATTCGTATTTCGGCTGATTTTAGATGAATATTTTAAAGTTCCAAAACTCCACACTTAGAAGAATTTCCAAGTGAAACCAGTCAATGTTAGCCTATGGAAGGAAATTCAAGTTACCGGTAAGTACGGTTAAAATTACTTTTCAGGACCAGTACTGGGCTGAAAGATACAGCACTGAGGTCTCTCCTGATAACAGGTGAGTAAATCGGAATTCGTATTTCGGCTGATTTTAGAGGAATATTTTAAAGTTCCAAAACTCCACACTTAGAAGAATTTCCAAGTGAAACCAGTCAATGTTAGCCTATGAAGGAAATTCAAGTTACCGGTAAGTACGGTTAAAATTACTTTTGAGGATCAGTACTGGGCTGAAAGATGCAGCACTGAGGTCTCTCCTGATAACAGGTGAGTAAATCGGAATTCGTATTTCGGCTGATTTTAGAGGAATATTTTAAAGTTCCAAAACTCCACACTTAGAAGAATTTCCAAGTGAAACCAGTCAATGTTAGCCTATGAAGGAAATTCAAGTTACCGGTAAGTACGGTTAAAATTACTTTTGAGGATCAGTACTGGGCTGAAAGATGCAGCACTGAGGTCTCTCCTGATAACAGGTGAGTAAATCGGAATTCGTATTTCGGCTGATTTTAGAGGAATATTTTAAAGTTCCAAAACTCCACACTTAGAAGAATTTCCAAGTGAAACCAGTCAATGTTAGCCTATGAAGGAAATTCAAGTTACCGGTAAGTACGGTTAAAATTACTTTTCAGGACCAGTACTGGGCTGAAAGATGCAGCACTGAGGTCTCTCCTGATAACAGGTGAGTAAATCAGAATTCGGATTTCGGCTGATTTTAGAGGAATATTTGTATGTTTCAAAAATCAACACTTAGAAACTTTTTCAGCAAAAAGCAGGCAATGATATCCTATGGAAGGAAATTCAAGTTACTGGTAAGTACGGTTAAAATTACTTTTGAGGATCAGTACTGGGCTGAAAGATGCAGCACTGAGGTCTCTCCTGATAACAGGTGAGTAAATCGGAATTCGTATTTCGGCTGATTTTAGAGGAATATTTTAAAGTTCCAAAACTCCACACTTAGAAGAATTTCCAAGTGAAACCAGTCAATGTTAGCCTATGGAAGGAAATTCAAGTTACTGGTAAGTACGGTTAAAATTACTTTTCAGGACCCCGGGGCCAAGTCCCCGGGGCTTGGAGGCCCTTAGAGGCCCCCACACATAAAATTAACCCCCCCCAGCATGCCCCCGGGACTTGGCCCACCCGGGGCCAATTAACATCGAAGCGCGGGAGACCGCGCTTCGATTTTTTTTCGGCAGGATTCGCGCTCCCTGAGCGCATCCTGCCGATTTTTAAAAAAAAAACAAACATTTTGCCCAGAGGGTCCTTGTGGGACCCCTGAGCAGACCTAGGGGGTCAGGGTGTTTCTACCCTGCCCCCTTTGTGCGCTTTGCGCACTTGTTTCTGTCCCTCGGTTCTACCGAGGGACAAAATGGCTGCCAACACTTCCTGATTTGGAGTGTTGACAGCCAATTAACATAAAGCTCGTGCTCGGGAGGATCCGCGGCCCTAGATATATCTATCTTTTTACTTTTGATTTTCTCAGCAACTACTGAACGGATTTACACCATTTAACAAAAGGGTTCTTTCTGAACCAAGAACTACCTCTTTGCCAAATTTGGTGTAATTCCGTTCAGCAGTTCGGGCTGTAGCCGTGTCTAAAGTTTCCTATGGAAAATTGCATGGGGAAAACGCGTTTTGGGACCCCCCTTTTTTCTCGGCCCCCGCTGACGAATCCCCGAGACTTTCAGGGTAGGAGCGGACCGGAGCGCCCCACAAAGTTTGAAAATTTTGCGAAGATACGTCAACCGGCAAGAGAGTTATTTCAAATAGAATGTCGCGGATTTCCTATGGATAATAGGTTGTAACTATAACTATCTACTGGCGACCGCCAGTAGATAATATATATATATATATATATATATATATATATATATATACACACACACACACACACCTTAACGGAAAAGTCGACGGTAAATGTATGGACATTTGACCACGTTGCCGCTCTACAAATGTCCGGGAGCGATACTCCTGCGAACAATGCGGCAGAAGTAGCCATCTTCCTTGTCGAATGGGCCGAAACCTTCGAAGTCAGAGGTCTTCCTGCCTTCTCGTGGTAAAATGCAATTGCTGAAGATATCCATCTGGATATACTGTTTCTAGATAAAGCAAACCCCTTCCTGGGGGTGGCGAAAGTGATTAGCAGTTGGTTTGATTTTCTAAAAGTCTTCAATATAAAATTTTAAGCATCTTCTGACATCCAACGTGTGAAGAGATCTTTCCGCTATAGATGTTGGATGTTTGAAGTATGTAGGTAGGACAATAGGTTCATTTAGGTAGAATGACGTCGGAACTTTCGGAATTAACTTTGGATTCGTTCTCAGCACTACCTTGTCTTTTTTGAACTGCATAAAGGGTTCAGAAATTGAAAAGGCTTGGATCTCACTGACTCTTCTGGCCGATGTCAGAGCCAGAAGTAGAGCTATTTTCCATGACACAAACTTCAAGTCAGCCTTATGAATAGGTTCGAAAGGTGGTTTCATCATCTGTGCAAGGACTGTGTTAAGCTGCCAAGGTACCGCTGGACATTTTATTGGAGGGTAAAACCCTGAATAGACCCTTCATAAACTCCTTTATTACTCTGTCAGACCAAAGAGATGGTTGCCCCGGCCTTCTGCGATATCTTGAGATTGCTGCAAGATGCACCTTCAGAGATGAATGGGCTAAACCTGCTTTGGCTAGATACAGTAAATACGGCAGGATTTGATCAGGCGTTGAAAGCAAAGGGTGTAAAGAGTGATCCAAACACCACTGGCAAAACCTCTTCCACTTTGCCGCATATGTTTTATTGGTGGAAAATGCTCTTGAGTGAGTCAGAATATCACGACATTCCTGAAGAATATTCAAGGATTGAAATTCATGGTCATGAGGTTCCAAGCTGATAAATTTAGTGAGCTTATTTGAGGATGCACCACTTGTCCCCTGTTCATAGATATTAGATCGTGCACCGGCGGAAATTGAATATGAGGGGATACAGACATTCGCAGAAGCTCCGTGAACCAGAACTGTCTCGGCCATGCCAGAGCTATGAGGATCAGGTAACACGGTTCCGATTTCATTTTCCTCAACACCTTCGGAATTAGAGGGAATGCAAACATTCCCGTCCATCGTAGCTGAAGAGCATTCCCCCATGAGCCCTTTTGAGGCAATCTGCTCGCAAACCTTTTGCATTTCTTGTTTTCTCGTGTGGCAAATAGGTCCAACCCTGGAGTTCCCCATAGGTGGAATATCTGGAGAATCCGATGATGATCTAGCTCCCATTCGTGGCATAGGCTTGCAGACCTGCTTAAGGAATCTGCCCACGTGTTGTGGATTCCTGGGACATGCTGAACCTGCAGCGTGATATTGTGCTTTAGAAGCCACTGCCAGATTTTTTGAGCTTGGGCTGATAACGTTTTCGACCTTGTTCCTCCTTGCTTTAGAAGATAAAACATAGTGGTCGTGCTGTCCGTTCTTACAAGAACCGGGGAATCGTGAATTCTAGGGAGAAAAGCCTGTAGACCTAAAAACACTGCTTTTAGTTCCAACCAATTGATGTGCATTCTCGCTTCCTGCGAGTTCCAGTGACCTTGTATTTCCAGGTCCTGCAGATGCGCTCCCCATCCCTGCAAGGATGCATCCATTGTCATTATGAAACTGGGAGGTTGAGGCTCGAAAAGTAGACCTGCAGAAAGATTCTTCCTTACCCCCCACCATGACAGAGCTTTCTTTATTTGTGGAGTGACAAGGACTAGATCTTCGAAAGATCCTTGAGCCTGAATCCATTGTAGGTCGAGTTGTTCCTGAAGTGGCCTCATGTGGAGTCGACAGTTTGGAACTAACGGAATGCAGGATGAGAGCATTCCAGCATGGACTTGTACATCCTTACTGAAACTGACTCTTCTTTGGATTCGAGATCCCAACTTTAAAATTTTCTGAATGCGTTCTTCTGAAGGATACGCCTTTGCCTCTCTTGTGTTCAACACTGCCCCTAACAACTGGAGAGTTTGTGACGGTATCAGAGAGGATTTTTCCACATTAATTCTTAGACCTAGGGTTACGAATAGCCGACGGCAAGCTCTTAATGAGTTTTGAGTGCAATGATAAGTAGGACCTTTTATCAGCCAGTCGTCTAGATTTTTTTTTTTTTTATACATAATTTTATTGATTTTATAATAGAGGACAACGCCCAAATACAGTCATGTTAATCACTGGAAACCGTGCATTGTAAATGCCTTCAATGTGAACCAATACATCATATTCGTAGAAGATATGTCTGTACAGTTTACCAGGAATAAAGATGTAGCTATATATTAAACAGTGCAAATAGTAGGCAATGTTGGTTAAACACAAAGCACAGGATAATAGCAATCGTGGCGTAAACAAGGGTAGACTATACATTGTCACAACGTGTCTAATCCTCAATAAATAAAAGAAATAAAGATAAACCAACGCCCCCCACCCCCCTGTTCTCTGGTCCAAATACTGTCTGAGATCCCGAACTCCTATGGGGCCATCCCTTGTGCACAGATAGAACATGATACATAATATTGCCTAAGAAAAAGAACATTGAAACACAGCCTTAACGGCTACACACAGGACTGTTGTACAAGTGTACACCATTAGTTTTAAGAAGGGAAACGGAAGAGAAAAAAAAAATAATAATAATTGTCAGTGTACAAGAGGGTTACAAGTTAGTCATTCAAGGGAATGTGGGATTAATGGGGTGAGTCAAAGCCATCGGTGATGTCGGAGGTGTAAAAGAATCTATAGTTTTGAAGACTTCCAACATTTGGTCCCATTCCAATGAGATGGGAATCTTACGCAGGCCCCGGAATTCCTCCTGTCGGATTATAGTACTTTCAGCAAGTCCCCATCGTGTCAATTCCGTATGCCAGTGTAGTGGCATAGGAGGAGAGGGAGACTTCCACCTCATTGTAATCGCTCGCTAGGCAATAAGGAGTGCCAAGTTGGCGAATTTGAGTTGTATCTTCTGTCCCTTAGGGCGTCTATGGAGGCCCAAAAGCAAAGCTTCAGGAGCTAGCCAGTCACAGGTGTTAGTGACTTGTCGAATGGTATGAGTGATAGCATGCCAAAAGAAACGAAGTCTAGGACAAGTCCAGAGCATATGGATGAGTGTTGCATCTGCCTCCTTGCATCTAGGACAGGAGAGTTGGGCGTACGGATATATACTATTAAGTCGGTGTGGTGTGAGGTATGCCCTATGTAAGATCATCGATTGGATGTATTTAAAGCGGGCATTACGGGAAACTTTCTTAGGGAATTCCAATATCGAGGACCATTCTTTGTCTGTAAATTCCCTGTTGAGATTAGGCCTGGGCGGAAAACTACGCTACGCTCGCGTAGTTTGCGTAGTTTGCGCAACTACGCGCTACGCAAATTGCACGTAGCACAGTGCAAAAACGCGTAGCGGGCCTTTTTTGCTTGCTCGCGGTCCTCAACGTCAAGTTGGCGACCGCGAGCGAGCAAAATGACATCCCGGCGAGACTTTTTCCTCGTTCGCTATCAGCAACATCAAGTTGCCGATCGCGAGCGTGGAAAATAAACCTCCTCGCGAGATTCTCAACGCGGGAGGTCAGGTTTCTCATTGCGAGTGGTCGCGTATGCTCGCGACCGCTCGCGATGAGAAACTACCAGTCCGCGTTGAGAAAACTGCCGCTTGAGTACAAATCTACTCGAGCGGCAGAAAACGACCGCTTGCACTGTGCAAGATGCCGTTTGCAATGATTGCACAGTGCGGACAAGCATCCGGCACTGTGCACTCATTGCGAACAGCATTTCCTACCGCACTACGCAGTTCGCGTAGTGCTAAGCGTAGCACGCGTAGTGCACTTCGCGTAGCTATGCGTAGCGCTACTATGCCCAGGGTTAGTTGAGATCCAACGACCATCGGGTGCGGAGTAGGAGTAAGGGTATGCTGGAATGAGTTCGGATACCCCTGTACAGCCATCGTATAAGGTGTCGGCCCTCCCCCATTAGGTGTATTGCATGGATTAGAGCATGTGTAGGAGGTTCGGACCCATCAGGGGCCCAACGTTGTTTAATATAACAGACAAGCGCTGCGTGTAAGAGAAATAAAGTCGCGGGGACTCCATGAGTACGTTGAAAATTGTCATGATCAGTCAGGGTTCCTTCGATGAAGAACGCACCCACAGTTGAAACCCCTTCAGTCGTCCATGAGGTCAACCTGTTAGCAGTGACTATTCCAGTAGCAGTCGGGATTCCCATTAGCGGTATATTATCGGAATATGGAATGGCTTTCTTGGTATAGTTGAGTGTTTGTTTCCAATAAAGGAGAGCCGTATTGAGTAATGAAGGAAGCATAGGTGGAAGCCTACCGGTGGGTAAGAGCCTGTTGTGTAGAGTGCCCTGATGCAAAAGTCGAGGGGTATATTCTATTTCCTGCCGTTGACGACCCGCCAACCAATATGAAAGCCATTGCAATTGGCTAGCTAGGCAATACGCCTTAAAATCAGGTGCCCCTAGACCGCCCTCCTCCGGTCTCAATTGTAATTTTGCCAATGCGATCCGTCTACGGCCATTACCCCAAATCAGTTCAGTCAATAATGTATTCAGAGTTTTAAAAATGGAAGAAGGGATCACGACAGGCAAGTTAGCAAAAAAATACAATAATCGAGGAAGCATCACCATTTTGGAGAGCGCGATTCTTCCCATCACTGATAGTGGTAAGGAGACCCAGAAGCAGACTTGCTTTCGGAGGGATGTGATCGCCTTAAGTATGTTACCGTCAATCAAGTCCTGTGGGGATCGATAGATTTGAATACCTAAGTATTTAAACGTGTCAGGCACTGTCTGTAATGTGAGTTCCCCAAATAAAATAGGTTCTGGATGTTCCCGATATCGCATAAAAAAGGCGTAAGACTTGGTAGTGTTAATTGCCAAGCCGGAAACCAATTCAAAGCGTTTAAAAAGAGAGGGGATGGGGTCTAGGTTAAGGTCAAGGTTGTTAAGAAAAAGGATCAGGTCATCGGCGTAGGCAGAAACTATGTGTGATGCGTTAGTTAGCTGAATCCCAAGGTCTACTGCCTCCCTGCGAAGTTTAAGAAGGAGGGGTTCCACCGCCAATACGAATAACAGAGGCGACAGGGGGCAACCCTGCCGAGTGCCTCTAGTTATGGCATAGGCTGCGGAAATGTGTGCGACAGTACGGGCACGTGCTGTTGGCACGCTGTACAGGAGCTGTACCCACTGCAGGTATCCTTTAGGAATGCCAAACCATTCCAGGGCGGCCCACATGTACTGCCATGAAAGGGTATCGAAGGCTTGTTGCATGTCCAGGGAAGTAGATCCCGCCGTGGGGGACGTTACCGCCGTTGCCTCCATAACTTAAAGAAGCCGCCGTATATTGAGTAAGGTGCTGCGACCCGGAACGAAGCCGCATTGGTCTATATGGACTAGTTTAGAGAGATAAGGTAATAGTCGGTTGGCCAATAATTTGCTGAGTATTTTATATTCAGTGGGCAGTAAAGAAAGTGGACGGTAGCCAGAAATATCGCGAGGATCTCTATTAGGCTTAGGGAGGGAAGTCGCCAAAGCTTGCATGGTTGTTAAGGGTAGAGCTGATTTATATAGGGCTGTGGCGTAAAGGGTCACATGGTGTGGGACCAATTTTTCGGAATACAATTCATAAAATTCTACAGGCAGGCCATCTAGGCCTGGGGTCTTATTTCTGGGCAGCGCTTTTATGGCCACCTTAATCTCAGCGGCAGTAAGTGGACCATCCAAGTCAGCTTGAGCGTCATCCGTCAGCTGGGGGAAAGGCAGGTCATGAAGAAAGGCCTGGATTTCAGTAGATGAAGTGGCGGTAGGGGCAGTATACAAGCTGCGGTAATATGTAAAGAATGCTAAGTTGATGGTCGCTTGGGTAGTCGCGATCGTTTTATCAGGGAGATAAACTTCAGTGATGGGCACTAGGGGGGGGAGAGTCTCTAATTAGGCGTGCAAGTAAAGTCCCCGATTTGTCAGTGTCTTTATGACTGTGTTGTGTGTAAGACGTATGGTCTATCAGCCGGAGTTCCAGCAATTCAGCATACTTGATTCTGGCCTCCTGAAGGAGCGGGAGTTGTGACGGGTCAGTAAGGGCTGCAGTTTCAAGCCTATGGAGGGAGGCCTCCACTGTAGTGAGATTTTGGTTAATTTCTTGCCGGGCTTCCACCACCATTCCAATAGCCGTGCCGCGGATGACAGTTTTGAAGGTGTCCCACTCCACCAGAAAAGAAGAGGCCGTCCCAATGTTGTCAGTGAAATAAGTTGCGATTGTGGTGCCCAGAGTAGCACGGAAAACCGCATCCTCTAGCAATTGTGGCCAGAGCCGCCAAGTAGGGACCGAGGTAGGAATTTTACCCCAGGCCAACATCACCTCCATAGGGTTATGGTCCGATAATGTTTTCCCTAGATAAGTGGAGTCAGTCATTTGAGGCAGCAACAGTGTGGAACAGAATATGCGGTCAATTCTAGTGTGCAATTGGTGTGGAGGAGAGTAAAAGGAATATTCCCTGTGACCAGGGTAATGAGTACGCCATATATCTTGTAGAGACCAACCTGTAGCCCAGGCCTGTAAAAACTCTGCATGTTTAGTAGGTACAGCACCTCGTAATGGGGGGTGTGAACGATCTAAGTGTATATCGAGTACCGAATTAAAATCGCCCCCAATAACCCAAGGAATATGTGCCCAGTCTGATAAGACAGTGTTGAGCGTGGTAAGGTAAGCGTTCTGATCAGAGTTTGGGGCATATACACAACCCAGAATCACCGGGGAACCATCCAATTTCCCATTGATCAGTACATAACGCCCATCAGGATCTATCCGTTGGTCTATTAAGGTAAAGGGCACCCCGCTTCGAATCCAAATCAAAGACCCCTAGCAAAAGCAGAATAAGAGGTATTAAAAACTGCCCCTTCCATTTCCTACGCATTTTGGATATTTCAGAATTAGTCAGATGAGTTTCTTGAATAAAAGTGATATGAGCCTTGCTTCTATTCAATTGAGCATAAATACGATGCCTTTTGTGCACAGACCCCATTCCCCGAACATTCCAGGTCAACAATTTATATTTACCCAAAGCAGCCATAGTGTAGGAGGGTATCGCAACAGTGCACTTCGCGATAGACTGTGGAGCACGGTAAGAGAGACAATGTGACCCGAACCAGGAACAAACATCCCACTTATTAAACAAAACCTCAGAATACTAGGGTCAACTATCAAACTAGGTTGGTCCAAACGAACTCTACAACACATTACATTCACGCTGTTATATACTGCAGAAACTGCAGGGGGGGTGGGCGCCAACGAGAGCATGGATAAGCTCACGACACGAAAGAGGCGTCCAAGGCCGGAGGAATTAAAAACAGCCGAACCTGGGGTGAAAAAAACATGTTAAATTCACATTAGCAGAGTGTACGTCACCCCGCATGCAGATCAGGCCCCACAGTACACACAAATGAGAAAGGAACCTGGGAGGGCAAAAGAAGTGAGCCTGTACTTTAGCATCTATAGTATGGTCAGTGTATCGCAAGCAATAGAGAGAAGTAGATTAGCACTAGGCATAAAGTATTACACAAGTAAGGTCCAAATAGCGACACAAGCAAATTACCCATACAAGTCCTTCACAATTTGGGGAGTTATCGAAGGGAACAAAACATCATTGCTTTCAGAGTCAGATGGGATCGGGTTGTCGTCATATTGCTCCGGAGACGTGATCTGTGGAGTGTCCCGGAAAGAAGCAGCAGCCTGTAGTGCAGATTCCTGTGCCATAACTGCCTGGGCCGGAGTGGGTCTCCGATCCAAGACCGCACGGTTCCTTCTGACACGGCGAGGTTTCAAATTAACTGGCCGTTTTGGCAATTGTCGTATCTGCTGGTCTATATCATCCAGGGATTGTGGGGGCAAAGTAGATTCTAACCATGCATTAGCCGCTTCTGGATTTTCAAAAAAGTGAGCCTTCTTTTGATATATAATTTTCAAACGTGAGGGAAACAGGAGAGCATAGGATAAACTGAGAGCTTGAAGTTTTTTCTTGAGCGGCTGGGAGGAGGTTCTCTGCCGTTGCACCTGTATGGTGTGATCTGGGTAAAGGGAAATACGAGAGTTTTCGTGTTGAATAGGGGCATTCTCGCCGAGGACGCCTGGGAGGCAGAAACATGTTCCCCTTGGAGTGGAGTATCTTCTACAGACATATCCGGCTGCTTGCCCCTCGTACGTCCCATGGCAAGACGAAGGAAGAGCAGAACCAGAGAGGGGCCCGGCAGGTGCAACCACAGAGGAACACAGCGCGGAGGTGGTATATAAAGCAAGCAGGGAGATCCCTAGTAAGGCGGACCCAGGAGAGCATAACTGTACCTAAAAGGGACGGTGAGTAAGGGCGTCACGTGGGTCCCAGACCAGAGGCCTCAGGCCGTGGCAACACCGGCCATAAGAGTCAACAGCTTCCAGTGTCCGCCCCCTGCCCCCTAACTCAAAATCTGTCAGGCGTCGTTGCAGTACTCGGACACGGCAGGTCCCAGGGGGTACTATGGAGCAAAAGTATATTGTAGAGACCAAGATCTCCAGACAATCCCAGTAATCGCCGGTTAAACCAGGCTCCTGTAGATCACCTCCGGCCGCGTAGTAAGTGAACCGCCGACAGCCACAGCAATTCAGCGCAGATGGCCGCAGGTAATGTACACATGCAGGCCCCCTCGGCTAAGCAGGCAGAAGGTAGGCAGGAGATCAAGAAGCCATCACACCCAGGAAGGGGGCAGCTCAAGACACAGGCCGTGGCACAGAGGCAGTAGCAGCGCGTCCAGGAGCAAGGGGAGCAACAATGAAAATGGCGGCGCTCCCAGTTATATAAGTGTGTCACACAGTACTCCTCATGTCGGGTTCGCAAAGCAATGCAGCAGTCTGTCCCAGGGCAGACCAAGGGGCTCCAGACTCAAGAGCGCATACATACAAGGTCAGGGGGGTCTCAGTGAGCAGTGTCACCACGCCGTCAACCGGCCAGAGATGCGGGGTCAATGATGCAGGGCCCGCCCTCCCCCGGTCGCACGCATCGTCTCAGGCCGTCACAGGATCACCGTCCCGGGCCCCCAGGAGTGGAAATGGCTCCCGTGCACAATGAGGAAGTAAACCCCCCTACCGTTACTCCGAGGGTACAGTCCAGGCGTAAGCATGGGCCGACACAGACCTCCAGGTAGCCCCGACAGGCCGCACCAGCCCCCCGGTATAGACAGCACACCGCCGCCGGTCCAACCCGGCCCCAGGGCAAGCGTATGCAGGGACCCAGCGTCTGGAGTATTGAGGAGGTCCTCCGTGCCGGGTCACAACCAGGACCAGCCAGCACCAGTCCCGCTCCGGACGGAGCTCAGGAACCACGCCCCAGGAGTGCGCAGGATTCCGGCCAGGCAGGGCCGCAGCAGTCGGCAACAGCTTCAGAAGGCAGATCCTCGCCGTCCAGAGCACACACAAGTCGCACACAGGGGTAGATATGCCTGAAGGCGTCCGCCGCACGTCGAGGGAGAGTTAGTCTAGTTTCTCCCCCAGGAACAGGCAATTTATGCAGGATGATGGAGGTCCCGGCCAGGAGCCTCGCTAAAATGCAGCCGCCATGCTCGGCGGTAAGCCACGCCCCCCAGCCAGTCGTCTAGATAAGGATAGACCTGTTGTCCTTGTTGTCTCAAATATGCTGCCACTGGCCCCATGCACTTCGTGAACACTCTTGGTGCTGAGCAGAGACCAAAGGGCAACACCCTGAATTGGTAGTGGCACCCCGCCACCTCGAATCTCAGATACCGTCGATGTTTGACGTGAATTGAAACATGGAAGTATGCATCTAATAGATCTAAAGATGTCATAAAGTCTCCTCTGTTCAGCATTAGAAGAATCTCTTGCAGCGATAACATTCTGAAGAGTTGTTTTCTGATATACTTGTTCAAACCTCTTAGATCCATCACCTGCCTCCATTTGATACTTTGTTTTTTCTTTATTAGGAACAAATGCGAGTAGAATCCTTTCCCTCAATGATTTTGAGGAACCTCCTCTATTGCCCCTTTTATAAATAGATTCAAGATCTCTTTCTTTAGTTAGGATAGGTGTTGATGTTTCCTGGGAATGGGAGGACGGGCCGGGGGTTTTTGAACGAACTCTAGGGTGTGACCCTGATGTATAATGTCCAACACCCATTTGTCCAATGTTATTGACAGCCATTGTTGGTAATATTGAGAGAGGTAGTGGTTCTGATGAGGTTTGTTTCCTGACGAGGTGGGTGGTGCCCTGAGAATGTCACTGTCGCCTACCACTGTCCTGCGACTTTCCCCTAGCTGACATCTTTTTTCTGTTCGCCTGTTGCTGGTAAGGCACATTGGTCGATCGAAACTGTTGTTGATTACGGTATTGGCGATACCCTTGTTGCTGGTAGGGCTGGTATCTATATGATTGAAAAGACGGCCTTTGTTGGTATTGGCCTCTTGCTCCTCTACCACGAAAGGACTGAAACCTTTGTTGTTGAAGAATCCCTAAAACATGTGCTGTGTCTGTATCGGTCTTAATTCCCTGAAGAGCATCATCCACATGCTTTCCAAATAGAGTTTCACCATCGAATGGCATATCGACAATTTTCGCTTGAATTTCCGGACGGAAAGAGGTAGCTTTGAGCCAGCCTTGTCTGCGAAGAGCGATAGCTCCTGCCATCTGCCTAAAAGCCACTGATGATATGTCCATGGCTATATCAATCATTTCAGAGGCTGCCCTAGCCCCTTCTTGTAGAATTTGCGTCGCCTCTTCCTTCTTATCATCAGGAAGGTGAGATAGCAAAGGCGCTAAAAGTCAGACCACATTTGTCTGTCATACCGGCTTACTATGACTAAAGCATTTGATGCCTTGATGGACGCAGCTGCCATAACTGCAAATCGTTTACCTGTGCCCATCTAGTTTTCTACCCTCCTTGTCTAGTGGAGCGGAACATGTAGCGGCCGGGTTTCTAGAGCGCCTCTGCGCTGCTTGCATGACCACTGATTCAGGTCTAGGATGGCCAATTAGACATGCCGGAGACGATTCTGGAGCTTTATATTTTTTCTCCATTCTTGGAATTGATGCCGAAATAGAAGCTGGATTCTTCATAATTTTTAGGCCTTCGTCCCATATGTAACTCACCAATGGAATGGTCCGAATTGATTTCCTAGCCGAATCTTTGAAATCATATAAGAAACAGTCTGCCTGTTTCACAGGAAGAGGTAGATCGAACCTCTTCGAGGCTTGCTCCAGTAACTCGTGGAACTCTCCAATGTCTTCCGGCGGAGAATTCGCTGGGGAAGGTGAAGGTGAAGGAGATGATAGAGCAATGTACTGATCCCATTCGTCACCCACAGGCTCTTCATCCTGTGTCAGCTCTCCCTCTTCTGGTTGTTCTTCCACATCGCTCTCTATATAGTCATCCCTGATGGCTATCACTGTTGGAGGACGTGTCTTCTGTGAGGTTTGCGGTGGCACTGCCTTCTCAGAAGAGGGTGCAATCTGCGTCTTACTCGGTGTGTTAGGTAAAGGAGCATTTGCTTCCGGAAAGCGTTTGTAATAGTCCTTGATCATGTGTCTCAGATCCGTAACCAACGAGATTGGCACTGAAACAGTATCTTCCCTGGGTAGTGGAGGATTATCCTCCTCTTCCTCAAACTCATAATTGTCCTGAAAAGATTCGTACCTCTGTGATCTTGATGGAGGACGATCTTTAAAAGAGAAATCATCTTGCAAATATTCAGTTTTGTCCAGATAGTCTTCCTCATCCGTGTCTTGGCATTTCACCTTGAGCTGAGAGGGACTATACGCAGGTCGAAAAGAACCCTCCTCCTCCGATTCCTGCATTTCCAACAGATGAGAAGGTGGAAGCGGCGAGATTTTGCTCCAAGATGCCAATTCTGAAGTAATTTTTCCTGAATTAGGTATTATTGAGGACCTTTTTCTCTCCGTCGACGAGCCCGTCGACGGTGGAAACCTCTTTAGTGAAATGGTCATCGACGAGCTTTGTATATTTGGAGACTTGAATACCATCGTCGACGAGGTCGTCGTCGACGAGGTCATCGTCGAGATCGTCGACGGAGCTGCCATCGACGATGCCGTCGTCGTCGTCAGTGTAACCGTTGTCGACACCGTCAGTGAAGATGAATGCGCTGCTCTCATCGACGAGGCTGCCGCCGGCGGGTCCATCGACGGGGCCTTTTTCTCCACAGATTTTTTATGAGGAGTGTGTGGCACCGAGGAAGAAGACTTCCTAGAAGAGCCCTCAGGAGGCAGTAAATCTGGCACCTTGTCCTTGGTTTTACTGACTTTTGGTTTTTTAGAGTCAGCTTTAGTAACAGTAGGCTCTAGCTTTCTTTTTGGAGTAGAATGAGCCTCTTCAGCCTCTGAACCAGACTCTGATTTTGATTTCTTCTTCTGTAGCCACAGAAGTAAACGTGCCTCTCTGTCTTTTAGAGTCTTGGCAGAGAAAGTCCTGCAATGCTTACACTCCTTGGGAACATGTTTGGGATATAAGCAATATAAACAATCTTTGTGGGGGTCCTCTGAAAACAGTCTAGCCTTCCCACAAGATCTGCAGGGTCTGAATAACCTCTTTTTAGAGCCCTCAGACATCTTCCCAAAATGAAGAAAATAACAATACCTCTTTCCAGAGAATACTGAATTGAATAGAAAGGTCAAAAGTTCACCACAGAAAGAAAACTGAGCAGAGCTCAGGGAGACTCCTTCTCACACGACGTGCGGTTAGAAATCTGAGGTATGGTGGCTCTGCAGGGGATTGTGATCTCAGGGCTGGCATCTCATTGGCTGACATTTGGACCATATAAAGATGGCGATGGGTTAACAAAGTATAATTATCTTTGTATTGGTTTACATGCATTTTTTCTTTTATACTGCTATATTTCTAATACCGTGAGACTCACACCATGACGACGGGGAAGATTCAAGCATGTGAATCTATGAAAGATTCAATGCTGGAGAATATCCAATATTCGATGGTATTTCCGGCCAAGTTAAGACTGTCGATAGAAGGCGGGACCAAGTTTTTCAATACGCCACAAGAGGTGTGGGAATGGATCGATCAGCACGACCCACAGGAAAACGGGGACCAGAGACAGGAGGGACAAGACAGAAGCAGGGCCCGTCTTGGAGGGAACGGAGGGAAACCGAGGAACCAGCCCACGGCAGAAGAGACGCAGAGGGTGAAGGACAGCGCACTGGCGGCGATTGCATCCCTCAGTGCCCCATGGACGACGAGGTACAGCCTCTGCATCCAGAGACGACTTAAGAGACTCGGACTCTGAGCACAGCACAAGCACGGTGGGGGAACTCAGTCAGGAACTTCCGCACGTCACCCCCAGATCAGCGGCGACATTATTTGAAGCCGCTACGAGATATGCAAGTATATCCAGACAAAAACTGAAAAGCATGGGGGGGGGCCCAGCACACTGATCATGCGCTCTGATGAGCTGGGAGAACCCAGGAGCATGCTCTGGTGACTAAAACCTACAAGCACTGGGGTGGGGGAGACCCAGGGGGGGGCGGGAGAGCACAGCTCCTTCCCAAGTAGGCGTCAGACCCGTCACTACCGGAACTTTGGACACTTCTTAAAAGTTGCACTTGAGTGCATAGTTTGGATGGGGGAGAGAACCTCACTTGTCCTGGGGAGGGGATGTTGGGGTTATTTCAGAGTTGTAAGTTGGGGGCACTGCAGGCTACTAGTAATAGGACTAGAGAGAGTCCACATCGGTCACAATAGCCGAACCCGTACACTGGGGGGATCCCGGCCTGAGGACCGGGGGGAACAAGTCAAACAATCAACGATGGGGGATAGAGTAACGTATAACCTGATATCCTGGAACATAAAAGGAATGCACTCCATCCACAGGCGACACAAAATTTTCTCCTACCTTAACAGACGGGGAGTACACATCGCAATGCTGCAAGAAACACACACCTTGGCTTCCGAGGGGGCAGCGCTACACCGGAGGTGGAGGGGTCAGGCCTACTACACCTCGTTCACAGCATTCGCGAAGGGGGGTATTAATTTGGATCCGGGCAGGGGTCCCCTTCCAACACACGGGACACAGGGCTGACCCGGAGGGTAGGTACCTCATAGTCACAGGGAGACTGGACAAGACGTAACGTTGATTAACCTTTACGGGCTGAATACAGACCAAGCGGCCTTCCTGGACAAGTTGAGTGGGGTATTGGCACCTTATATCACGAGCTCAATCATTATAGAGGGAGATTTCAACTGCGTAGCAGACCCGGACCTAGACTGCTCTCACCCTCCGATACGTGAGTCTCCAGTACATACGACGGCCAGGGGCTTTCGGGACTGGCAGGCTCGGTGGGGATTGATAGATACCTGGAGGCGCATGCACCCCCTTGACAAAGAATACTCCCACCTCTCACATGCACATGATCTCCACGTTAGGCTTGACACGGTCCTTTGCACTCCAGACATGCACGCTGCGATGCAAGGAGCGGAGTACCTGACTCGCACAATATCGGATCACAATCCCCTCCTTATGAGGATGCAGTTGGGAGCCCTGCTTCAGCCCATCCCAACATGGCGCCTCAGACCGGAAGCGCTCGAAGATCAGGTGTTCCAGCAGGAGATCCGGGGTCACATTACCTCCTACTTTGCTGATAACACCCACTCCACGGACTCCAGACTGGTGGAATGGGAAGCCTTCAAGGCGGTGATAAGGGGGCGATGCATGGCAGCATCAATTGGGGTTAGACGGACACTAGTCTGGGACATAGAGAAAGCTGACCGTGTGCTAAGAGAGCTAGAGGGGAGGCGCCCGAGCATCCGGAGCTCTGCCAGGAGCTACTAGAAGCAAAAAAGGAAGTAGCGGTCCAGGAGGAACGCTTAAGATGCTTCGATTACAAAAAGTACATGGATCGGACACATGCAGAAAGACATAGGGCGGGCAAACTACTGGCATGGCTGGCCAACCCATCCCGCAGAGGGAATACCATTATAGAATTAACTGACCCAGCAGGACACCCCCTATACAGGCAGGTAGACATAAATAACAGGTTCCTCAATTACTATAAACACCTTTACAAGAGCTCTGGGCCCCGGAGGGGAGAGGCGATAAGCGATTACTTAGAGGGGATCCACCTTTCCACTATATCTGGAGAAGATGCAGACCAGCTGGGAACTGACATTTTGGAGCACGAGATTAGGGTAGCTATCAAGGGCCTAGCGAAGGGCAAAACCCCAGGAACAGACGGATTCCCCACGGAATTCTACGCCACCTATGTGTAGGAATTGGCCCCCAAGCTGGTGGAACTATACACAACAGCAAGGGAGGAGGGAGTCCTTCCACAGACCACCTGGGAGGCAGTTGTGATCCCACTCCTAAAACCTGACAAGTCCCCTCTGGACTGCACGGCTTACAGGCCCTTATCGATGCTCAATCTCAACTTCAAAATTCCAAGTAAAATACTGGCGTCCAGATTGCTCCCGCACATGACCTCCCTGGTCCATCTCGACCAGGCAGGATTCATACCGGGCAGAAATACAACCCTAAATATAAGACGACTCCTTTCAATCCAAAAACTGGGTAGCAGAACAGAACGGGAAGGAGTGATATTCACCAAAGATATAGAAAAGGCCTTTGACAGCCTGGAGTGGGAGTTTCTCTATGCTGTGCTAGCGAAGATGGGAATGGGGCAGGGGTTCCTGCGCTGGGTGAGACTGCTGTACACAGGTCCGACGGCGAGGGTGCACACTGGCTGCACGGTCTCAGAGCAGTATCGGGTGGAGAGGGGCACTCGTCAGGGGTGTCCCCTCTCTCCCCTATTGTTCGCCTGCGTGGCACGGATGGGGGACAGATACAGAGGGCTGCAGCTGGATGGACAGGTACATCACATAGCGTTATACGCTGATGACCTTCTACTGTTCCTGAAAGACTCAGGGGAAGACCTGCGAGGGGCTAGGGATATGATGGATTAGTTTGGGCCTCTCTCGGGCCTAAACGTGTACTGGCAGAAATCCAGACTGTTTCCCATTGTAGCAGACCGACAACCACCCGAGGGGCTGGGAGACCTGAGGTGGGAGCCTCGCTGCTTCCGATACCTAGGGGTAAAGATTTTCCACTCGCTCCAGGACGTACAGGAAGGAAACCTAGGGGGGCATTGAGGACCCTAAAAGATAATATGGGATTCTGGGGGAAACTCCCCATCTCGGTGGCGGGAAGGATCTCCTTGCTAAAAATGGTGGCCCTCCCCCGATTGCTGTACTTCTTCGTCACGATGCCTGTGTGGATCCCCGGGGAGTGGTTCCGGGAGGTGGACTCCTGCCTATCGGCATTCATCTAGGAATCTGGGAGGCGGCATGTGGCCCTAGCCACATTAAAACGGCCGTCGACGGAGGGAGGGATGGGGGCCCCGGACTTCGAAGCATACTACTTAGCAGGGCAGCTGAATAGACTCACACAATGGGTGGCGGGAAGGATCACACCAAATAGGGGGTGCGCCCCTTTACCCTGGGGAGAGATGAGCTGCTCAGAACACTAATGAGGACCGCAAAACCACATCACATACACACCAATGAACATAGAGTGATACAGAAATGTTGGAATAGGTGCCTCCAGAAGACCCAGATGAAATACCCGTACTCACCAGAACTCCCGCTGATGCTGCTCAGGGCTCTGCCACACCGGGGGCAATGGAGAGGCATAGACGACTGGATACAGGCAGGGGCAACAAAGATAGGGGATCTCTACAGAGATGGAGAACTGCTCCCATTTGAGGAATTCAGTACTGATTGGGATATCCCGCAGGGCCACTTTCTGCTGCACAGAGCAATCACGGGTGCAGACGGCACTGGCAGATAGGTACAATAGAACCACCACAACATGCCACATGTTAATATGTCAGGATAGCCGGAGGGGTTATTAAGGCAGTCACCTGCCTGTACAGGGCAATTTGAAGAGACTCTTTTAGACTACTAGAGGGGATAAGGAACCGCTGGGCGGAGGATATAGATCGTCCCATAGGGGATAAGGACTGGGAAAATATACTGCAAAGAGCACCAAGGGTGTCTAGAAACACACGATTCAGGCTCATAAGCTTCTACACACTATATCAAGCATACATCACCCCAGAACTAATAAACCAATATTTCCACAGAGAGGATGAGGAGTGCCCTAGATACAGGGAAGTAGGAGCGAATTTCATCCACATGATGTAGAACTGCCGAGCGTTATCCCAGTACTGGCAGGAGGTCACGAGGGAGACGGCCCGAATCACTGAAAAAAATAGTACCCTGCACACCGACACACTGCCTGCTCAATATGTTCCCGCACACGGCCAAGACCAAGGTTACCGCCAGGTTTCAGGACCTGGCTTTCATATTAGCCAAGCGGGAAATCACCAGCAGGTGGAAGGCGCCGGATGGCCCTAGCAGCACTAGATGGAGGCGGGAGCTCGAGAGATGGGCAGGCTGCGAGAGTAGGGTCCTGATGAGAAATGCGAGACGAGGCATAGGCAGAATAGAGAGGGCCCAAGCATGGGAGACACTGGTGGAGGAGATGAAGCGTAATGGGCAAGGGTCTGGCAATACCTCCCCAACGGTGGGGTCCAGACAGGGGAGCCCCCAGACACAGGAACCCGAACCTGACTTAGAGCTGGGACCCGGGGAAATTGACCCACAGAATTAGCAAAGTGGAATGAACCAAATATGACTAAGAGATGTAGATTTGAAGACTACACGGCCTGCTAATGATTAATAGGAGGGGGGGGGGAAAATGGCAAACAACGGTAGACGAGTTTTGTGATGGCCTGCAGTGTGAGAGAGAGGGGAGTGTTTGGGGGAGAGTTGAGGGGAGGTGGGGGGGAGTTTCAATGAACCCAACCAATTCGAAGATACCAAGACTGTAAGTGGGATACTGAGAAAAACAGAATGTAATTCACCAATGTATGGCTATGTACGATATGTTATGTATGGCAAATTAATGACAATATGAGAATGTGTGTCACACCAAAACCGAATAAAATATGTTTACAAAAAAAATAGAAAACACACTTTTTTTACCCCCCCCCCCACTTGTTTCTCAACCCCCGCATGATGGATCACCCTGAAACTTTCCATGCACAACAAGACCCGGCTTGACACGTTTTCTGGAAAATTTCATGAAGATTTGTCAAACGGCGGCAAAGTTATAAGCACGTCAAAAAATGCTTTTTCTATGGAAACATGGCCCTACCTATAACTACCTACTGTTGACCGCCAGTAGGTAACATATATATGGTGGTAAAGGATTTGTGTTAAAGGCATTGCGTGGTAAAACAGTGTTGTAAATGCTACTTCCTGGCCCAGGAGAGCTTTTCACAGCGTGTGTCAAATTTGGGAGGTTGCCAGGGGGAGTGGGAGGGAGGGTGCAACAGGGACTTAAAAGTCCATCAGAAAGAGATGCCAGTCCATCTGACAAGCAAAACTGAAAACAATGCTGCGAGCTGGAGAGATTTCCAAAAACTTGAAATGTACAGATTTCTGAGGAGAGGGGACTTTTTGATCATGAGTGAGATCACGCTCCTTTCTTTTTAAACATTAATGCATCAGTTAATTCGGTTTCAGTACGGTATAAACGGAGGGCCAGCCTGGCCCGTTTTGCTGACTTGCTGATTTCCATGTTGTGACTGATTTCCTGAATTTAGCAATAAAAATGATTGCGGTTCCATTTAACACTTTACTTTTCACACCATCCAAGCCAAGTTACTTCTTGTTTCTCTAGGTGGAAAAAAAATTGCACTTCGTAATCGTTAAATCATTGTCTGGAACCCTACAATGTCCCACATTCTAAAAAAATAATGTGATTGCACCAGCCTAGTTCTCTTAAACGTTTTAGATTTTGAAGAATGCAATATACTGATGTGTTGTAATCATTCAAAGTGTCTGATGGTGCTGAACTCAGCCACATACACAGATACTCTCTCATCGAAAACATTAATAGTCATTAAATTTGCCGTAGACTCACTTTAGCAATATTTTCAAAGCACTTGCGCAGATGAGGCTGAACAGCTGTTGGGTCCTTGGTTTGGGACAAAATTTCCAGCAACTCATCATCCGAAAGGAAATAGAACCTGAAAGAAACACATTTCACTTGAAGTGTGGATATCCAAATTAAATATGTGCATTTAGAGCATGGGTAGTCGCAAACATTTGCCCAGGGGCCACAAAGTATGATCTGAGGTGTGACCGAGGGCAGCACCGATGTCAGCAGGGTGGTGGTAGGGGGTCTGGGTGGATCAGGGATTGTGTGAGGAGGTCTAAAAAAATGTTAAATAAACAGACAAGCATTTATTTGAAGGTCAACTAAAGTTAAGTGGTGCAGGACACCACCATAAGTTCATTTAACCTGCAAATAAAGGCTTGTCCGTTTATTTGTTTTTCAATTCTGAATATTAGTGCTCAGCAAGTAAACAGCAGCTCGTGCTGTTGTTCACCAGGGAGGCCGCATGTAAAGGTCTAGAGGGCCTTAAGCGGTCCCCGGGCCGCACTTTGAGTATCACTGATTAAGAGCAATCAAAGCGCTGGGAGTCTGGGAAAAGTATAATATTGTTCAAAAACTATTCGTACTCCTAGCTAAATGAAGGAACGAGAAGCCAATAGCCTTTTTGGTAGCAGAAGTGGTATTATACTAAAATCACTATTTAATAGTTATCCTATTTTTTCATATTTTAATGGGTTTTACCGACTTAATGTCCTGAGCTCTCATTAGTGTGTGCCAGACTTCAAGGCCTATTGCTTGGCTGGGCAATTACAATGGCTGTCCTACTGGTTAGTGAGCTGCACTTAAACTAAATTGTCTCTATTCCACGTATGCTGAGACTTGGTACGCTGCATAGACTCTTGTTGCCAGGAGTGGTGCGGCCCCAAAGTCTCCCACTTCTACTTCGCAATGCCATCACCTACTGGAGATGTGCTCTCAGATATGCAAACTTACCACTGTATTATGCCCCACTGGGGGAGAGGGGGCACACCCACACCACTCAGGTTGCTACCTTGGGAGACTGAGGGGATCACGACTATAGGGGATCTATTTACTGAGGGAGAACTGATGACCCATCATGACTTCAAACAACTTTATGGGATCCCAAATTCCCTTTTCTTGACCCATGCCAACATAGTAAGCTATGTTCGTTTACACTGGTCACCGACAGGTTCTGAACCCGAAACACATACCCTGATTCAAGCCACCTATGAGATGGGCACTGGTAGATATTAAGTAAAGTGGCTCTATCAGGGACTGCGGGCCCTTCTACATACATCTTTAGACTCCTTACAAATGAATAGGGAGGCAGATCTGAACCGTGTTTTCCATGCTAAAGAATGGTATTTCCCCTCGAGTACTCAAGGGTAATATCCCCAAATGCCCGCTTCAAATGTATTTAATTTTTTCTCTTACACAGAGCATATTTGACACTGTTGAAACTTTATAGGCTCTTCCCCACAGCATGACCCACCTGCCCTAGATGTACAGCAGACACTGCAGATCTGCTGCAAATGTTGTGGGCCTGTCCTTCGCTGTTATCTTATTGGGGGGGACATAAAGGAATCACTTTCGACCCTCACAGGGATTACACATTGGGACACAGCTGAACACTACCTTTTGGACTATATCCTAAGCCCAAAAATGTTAAAACCATGGCTTGATTTGTTGAACTGGTGCTACTGCTGGCCAAACGACAAATTGCACGACTTTGGAAATCCCTTAGAGTGCCCCTTGTCTCGTTTTGGTATGAGGAAGTTCTGAACAGCGCACGGCTGAAAGTTATGCACTACGCAAGGAGGAACATCGTGGTTTACGTAAACAACCCATAGCAATGCTGTAGGATGACTTACTTGAACAGTTTCAATCCCAAGGGGACGATGTGCACTGATCAATATCAGCTCACTGGCGACAGTGCCTTCATGACTCTGCCACTGGGCATGCCCTAACGTTGTGTGTACAAGACTTACGGCAACTCCTTTAGAATCTTACTGATGCAGGACGGTACTACTACCTATACTACGATTTTCTCAGAGACATGGACTCAGAATGGCAGTTTGGAGCGAGGGTTGGAGGGTGAACATTTTTGGAAATGTTTTCTTTTTATTTTCCTTTCCTTTATTTATTCATGTACAAGTAGTTCTTATGTATCCTGGAATATATACTACATACTATGTACCATCCATGACTGTTCAAGTCCATTGCTCATTGCCACGAATCATGCTGACTGTACCACACTGTATGGTTATATTTATTCTGTACATGTCTTCTTTTGTTCCGTTTTTTTTTTTTTTAAATACAAAAATATATGTACACGTGTCTCAATAATTGCACATTAGCCAAGGATTCACTTACTACATGCTGTGCTCTATTGACCTTTTGGTCTTTGTTCGAACTTTATAAATACAGCCTACAAATTTAAATCGAAAATAAGTAGCTAAATGGACATTTCCATTTCTCTACTGAAGATGCATCCGATACATTGTTTAACTTAATAATTTTTCTACTTACAATAATGAAAGTTCAACTGCCTTGTAGAAAGTTCAACTGCCTTGTGTGCGCCCATAGAAAGGGGGTATCCATACAATGTTATGACTCAGACTTGTTAAGCCGGACTAAGAGACTCTTTTAATAAAATAATGTTTTTCCTGAAACCCAGGTAATCTTACCATCTTCCTCCAGCATACACCGCTTTATTTCATACATGCGTGGCTAAACTAAAATAAAACTTGTCTTCAATGTTATATCATCCAAATCTGCTATCCTAACCGACAGGACACCCTTGCTTAGAACAACTGGAATCATTGAAAGGAACCCCTGAAGATCCAGTCTCACAGACCTCAGCAACAGCCTCTTGGTGTAGATGCTAGACTCCTGACATGGCTGCAGATCCTTCCAGGTTTCCCAGGTTGGCATTTCACCTTCAGCTGGAAGAATCTTTCAAAAGCACCAGCTGAGACACCCTCACCAAAACATTAAAGGCATGATTTTATCATAACGGTGTTACACTATCATGAGTTTGCCCAGAAGTCAAAAAATGTAGGACCACCTAACTGAAGAACTAGTGAGGTTCCATATATTCAAAGTTGTCAGTGGTATTAGTTGAATGCAGGGTTTGTGAAGCCACAAAGGAGGAGAAACCTTATGGTGGAGAAGACCCTTTCTGTCGCAAATGATTATTGTGTCGACATTATAGAGTATAATGGAAGTCATTTAAGTTTCAGTGGGCTCAGGTGGGCCAGGTGGTTGGAGCCCAACTTGTCATATTTAAAGATCACAGCCTGGCGAGGATCTCTATGATGATACACTTTCGGTGGGGCTGAATGCCAAGTGGAGGTCAGGTTTTTTTCCTCCACTCACAATTTTGTTTTACTTTTCACATACTCCTAGAGTATGGTGAAAAAATAACCCTGATGTGCAGAGAGTTTTCTCCCAGAGGAAGACGTTCATTGCTTGTTTTCCTTGTCTCGGATCGCTATGCCATTCATGGCGGACCGGAGCAGGGAAATTATGCATTGGGAGGGCTCCTTTAGCTAGGCCTAAGATATTGCCTGTCTCGCACACATGGTGAATGGACAGCAGCAGTGATACAAAAGTGTGCGAATGCATACCTGAAGTCTACCCTTATGCACTGCGACGAAGAAATCTGTAGCCGAGAAGATAAGCACCACACCAGCTGCTGCATTCTGGGCCGCCCTGCTGCCCTCAGACATCCTGATCCACATGCACTCAACAGCTCCTTGTAGGGATGGTGTGTGTGGTGGCCTCGTGGTAGGGGAAGAATAACTCCTTTGCCTCTCCATGCGTTGAGCGACCCTTTCCATGTGGAGTTACATGTTAAGCACCTAAATACCATCACTCAAATACATAAATAAGGGGAGGAGATGTGGCGCAAGGGCTAGAGCTGCAGACTTTTGAACATGGGGAACAGGTTCGAATCTTGGTTGCATCTCAACATCATGCAATTCTGGGCAGATCACTTAATCGTTCTGCTCCTAACAAAATGGGAAGAATGTGTAGCCTGGTTCTGTTGTAAAGTACTTCAATGTCAGGTTTCTGCTATAAAAATGCAGGACACTGCAAACACCAAATGACTGTCCTTACTGTATGTATGCTGACTGTGGGCTGCACCACAATGTGAATGGCACTTCTAGACAAGAATGGCAAAAAGGAGCTGACCCAAAGCCCCGCTATATACATGTATGTATCATTTTTATGTATTTATTTTACTTTATTACAAAGGATCTGGCAAAACACCTAAGGGTTTTCTTTCCACCAGACTCAAACATGCCAAAAGAAAAAGAGCATGGGCCCATCAGACACCCAATTCACTGTCTGCTGTAGAACCGATAGATCTTAGTTAGCATTTCCTGGTTGCTGAGATCTGTTCAACAGAAATTATCAGGGAAAGGCTGTAAACTGGCTACAGTCACCCTTGAAATATAATTAACCTATCTAACCTTGGGCCCTCATCCTTTTTCCTTAATCATTCTCCAATTCAAATGATCTGTGAGGAAATGTTCCAAAGATAAAAGAGGTACACTGCTGATTGTAACCTTGCTATCACTCGTCTTTTGACATTTCAGTACGATATTTTGTATGGATGTAAATCAGAAGTCATCAATACTAAAAATGACTACAAATATTTTTTTAAATAATAACAGAGGTGAGATCAATAGAAATCCCAAAGGTGTCGCCTCTTGTCAGTTCTATGTGTTTATGTTTAGGGCATTTCTAAGGCCCACGATTACCAATGCTTTTTGCGCTAACCAATCCCAGATGTCACAAGAAGGAATTACCATAAATCAAAGGCAGTTTAAAAGGTTTTTAATTCCATTCTAAACTGAAGAAGGTTGTGTTTAGAGTTGAACAGGAAGAAAATGTCATCCTTTGGCTGCTGCACATAAAAAAATTCTTTGACCACTGAATGCCGAGCGGGCTTTAGGAACATCCAAGAGAAATTACATTGAGAACTCAGGTTACTAGTTAGAGAGTAGATATTACATTTATTGGCCAAGAATTCGGACGAACCACCATACATAATCCTGTAAACAATGACTAGTGATTAAATGCATATCTCTGCATCAGGACAGGCGAGATATGCTACCTAGAGGTGATCCTGGCGATTGTGTGGGCGTCATCAGGTTGACGTAATTCAATCCTTTTGATTGACTTGTTAGGCAAGGCCAAGTAACAAGAGCTGGCGCAGTCCAGCGGCGACTGTATAAAAGAAGTGATAACTTCCTTAAAAAAATCCGCAGGAATAAAGGACAGGACTGTCAGAAACTGGCGGCAGTAATCTAACATTAAGTTGGCATCAAGAATAACTTCCAATTCTCTTTGGTGTCAACAGGCCAGGGAGCTGGGCCCATTATATAAGGCCACAGTGAGGGTTGCCATTTCTCAACTGAGTTCCTGGTTAATAACACCACTGTCTTGTCAAGATTCAACTTTAAAAATAAAGGTTTAGACAGGGTGGCTGTTAGGAGGGGCTGGACTTCATTTCCCTCGCCAATGACCCCCATCGTGGATAACCCTGATTTTCCTCCGGGACAGGCGTCGGCGGTGTTTCAGCGGTGGCGGGAGGAGGGTTGTAAAAGAGTAGGGTCCCTCTTTGACATGGAAGGGCTGGCCCCGTTTGAACAGCTCAAGCGAGATTATGGCCATCTAGCGACTGACGAGTACCCCTACCGGCAAATATATCACTGGATCACAGCACCTTCCAGTTATCCCCAAATGTCCAGATCCCTAACCGCGTTCGAAAAATGGTTACTTCGCAAACAGGACGATCGTCGTCTCATATCTGAATTGTATGCCATGCTTACTGCGGCTCCCTCTGAGCAGTGCACTAGAGCACAGGTCCGCTGGGAAACAGAACTAGGTAGACCACTTTCCTCTAAGGAATGAGAACACATCCTCTACAGAACACACCACACCGCGCACAACACTGCTGGGGCAGAGTCAGTTTTTAAAGTTTTTACATATTGGTACTACACCCCTGTTTGTCTCCATAGTTGGGACAAAAGCACAACTGACCTTTGTTGGAGAGGCTGTGGGATGTCTGGCACATTAGCCCACTTGTGCTGTGGCACTGCCCGAAGCTGCAACATTACTGGGCGGAGGTCCTAGATAACATTGATGAGGCTTTTGGTATCTCTCTGCCTCATTCCCCGGAGTATACCCTCCTTGGCCTCTCTCATCCCAAGGTCTTCCCATTGAAATCCATATGTGGCAGACAAATAGCATTAGCGCTGCTGGCAGCTCGACAGGTCATTTTAGCTCAATGGGGCACGACATCTACACCTGACATGCTGTCCTGGATTCATCGCCTGTGGTATCTCTTAGCTATGGAGCGCATGTCCCTTGGTGTGGAGGGCAAGGGGAGGGAATATGCCAAATTGTGGGCGCCCTTCTTACAATTGTTGACAAAAGATATGAGAGAAGCTACCTGTCCTAAATATCTGCAGATCCTCAAGCTGCTCCTGCTGGAGAGACTAGCTACAGATCAGGCACCGGCGGCAGGAGTGTGATGCTCTCTCCAACCTATGAATATTAGGCTTAGATTCAAATAGCGAGGCAATAACTGGTGCGGAGGGGGTGGGGGGGGGGGGAGGTTCCAAGGGCTTGGGTGGGATTTTGTTTTGATATGGTTTCCCCTTTGTTCTATCTTTCCTTGTTACTTTCTCTCATTTCCGCAAACTTGGACGATGCCATTCAACATACAGCAAGCTTGCTCATTACACGGCCGGCCTCCGGGTTGTTGGCTTAAATGCTGTGTTCTGCTATCTCTGACTCGCTCTGCCGGCCAATGGATGTAGGCAGGAAGCTGTGTTAATGTGCCCTGACTTCCACATAATAAAAACGATTGATTCCTAAAAAAAAAAGGCTTATCATCCAAACTTGAGAGGCGTTTGAATAGTCCTCGCGTATCATCTGCATACATATAAAAATGGACACCCAAGACCGTTAGGGCTGAAGTCGTGGGAGACATAAAATTCAAAAGCAGAGGAGATGAAATAGATCCCTGTGGCACACCCAATTTGACCGACTTCTTCATGGATGAGGCCGACCGTTTGTTTACAGTAAGACAGGACGGATTTAAGCCACTTAATAGTATGTCCGTGCAGTCCAAAGTCTTTAACCCTTTCCAGCAGATCTGCATGATCTATGGTATCAAATGCTATGGAGAGGTTGAGCAATATCAGTGCCTCGAACTCTTCATGATCCGTGAGCCCGCGCAGATCGCTAAGGACAGGCGAAACCACCAGTTAAGTATCTTGGCCATACCTAAAGTCAGACGGCAAAGAAAATAATAGATTTTACACCTCAGTGAAAGCATGGAGCTGGATTGCACGTTTTTCCATACTTTTAGCCAGAAAACGAAGAAGGGAAATCTGATGGTAGTGTTGATATCTTAAGGAGAAAAAGGCTTCTTCAGTAGACGTTTCTCCAGCACTACTTTCCAAGCCTCTGGAACTGTTGGATCTGGCCCTCTCTGCAGGGTCATCCCCAAACTTTTTGCCTTCACTCCTCCAACTTTACTGAAATCGTTTTTGTTAGCTTTAGGACTCTGTGCACTTTACCATTGCTAAACAGTGCTAAAGTGCTTGTATTCGCTCCCTAAAATATAGTAAAAATGGCCTACACCTGAATGGCCTACCCTTTTATAAATTATATATTAAATGCTACTAGTGGGCCTGCAGCACTCGTTGTGGAAACCCAATAAAGTAGACTTTTCAAATATGTCTTATGCCTGCCACTGCAGCATGTAGTGCAGTTTAAAACTGTCAATTAGACCTGGCAAAATAAACCTTTTTCCCGGCCTAAACCTTTTTTTTAACACATATAAATCACCCTAATGTTGGCCCTAAAAGCTCTTAGGGCAGAGTGCATGGTATTTAAAAAAGTTGGACAAGCGGGTTTCAGTTCTACATGTCCTGGTAGCGAGAAACTCCTAAAGCCATTTTTCACTACTGTAAGGCCTTTCTCTCCCATTGGATAATTCTGGGTACCTTATTTCATTTAATAAGTTCTAACTTATTATAGGGAGCTGACAGAGTTATGCTGTTTACACTCAAATTAATTGGATTTTAAAATCCTCTTTAATGGCAAAGTCAGATTTTAAGTCACAATGCTGACAATGCCACTTTTAGAAATAGGCATTTTCTTGTGCTAACCAGTTGTGCCTTCTGCCAGTGTCCTAGGTCACGTGACTGTGAATGGCTCTGCTGATTGGGTTTGTGTACTCATGCCAGACAGTGACACAAGGAGGATTAGGTGTGGACAGGATGGGCCATCCTGCCAGGATGGCTGAGGCAGAGCTGTACCCTGCTCTGCTTACACTTCTAAGGGGCTTGCCTCCAGCACACACAAAGACCCTGACGCCACTCTTTTGTCACCTTAAACAGTTTGGAGCCTTGCCAGGGGGAGGGAAGAATTTTCCAGAACCAGATGCAGAGTTAGGAGAGGATGTAACCTCACACACAAAGGCTGGCATCAAATATAAATATTGGACCCTCAGAACCACTCTTCAGCTCACTTCTGAAACTGTGGAAGACTCCTAAGAAGCACTGCACTGCTGCCCTGCTGCAAGAAGAAAGGTCCTGCTACTGGAAGAACTGCTCTGCTGCTGTAAGGACTGCCATGCTGTCCTGAGAAAGAAAGACTGAACCTGGTCCTTGAACCCGGGACCACTAGAGTGACTCCAAGGGCTAGTTGGCTGGCCTCCTGTTTGAGGTGCAGGCACATAAACTTCTGAGTCCTTGAACCCTGCTGCTGGCCTCTGCTGGAGTAAGACCTAACCCCCCAATTGGTGCCCCTCCCTCCGGACCTGGTCCCTTGGTAGTGGTGTTGGCAGTATTTCTACAAAACCTAGGACTTTTGAAATTGTTCAACATAAACTGCCTGGAGAAGCAACAGGAGACCGGGTCCTCCCTGCTAACTTATCTGCCCACAGTGCATCACCGGTTGGCAGACTTCCTGGTGGCTCCCACTACGTTCATCTCATCAGCAGCAAATCCCTTTCAACGGTACCTCTCGGTGAAAGTATTTGGCCTTGTGGAGCCTTCTTCAGCTACAGCCTGCAGCTTCACCCCGCTAGAGAATTTCAACTTTCAAAAAATCATCTAAGTCCGAATGTAGAAATCTTCACCACAACCTCGTCCCATGGCTCCTCAATGCCACCGACCCCTCGTCGGACACAGCCTGCTGCTTTACCCCGCTGTGACTCTACCTTCTCCAAGAAAATCTTCAAGAATTTTTCTAAGTCTGGAGGCAATCCGAGACTGGACCCAATCCACCCCTTGTTTACGAACCGCACTCCATCGCGGTCTGCCTTCACTTTTGACTTTAACCCGGTCTCGCATGACCAGATACCCGCGTTTGGCACTTAGATCTTTTAGGATTATTGCTGTTTGTGTGATGCATAAATACTTTACATATTGTCTCAAAGTGAAGCCTGACTGTTTTTTTGCCAAGTACCAGAGAGGTGTGCGCAGGTTAATTTAGTGGCTTTTGTGGTTTACCCAGACAAGGACTTTGGCTGTTGCCTGAGTGGGGCTTCCACTCCCCTCAAACAATAACCCAATTTATTACAGCTACCTGACCTTGGCTGAAGGACTGATTAAATAAAAAGGCTAAATCCAGAGGTATGAGGCAAGCTAATTACTCCATTATTTAAGCATGGCAGATGTCTCTCGGTGAACCCGAGGCTTTAGTGGATATAATTGTACATATAACCTATAACAGATATAGCAGATACTGGTCAAAAAACAAATCTTCCATTTTGATGGGGTGCTCTTTTGAATACACTTGAAATGAAGAATTGTATCAAGGTTCTCTTATTGTCATGGTTGTGAAAGGTGTGAGGCGTAGTCATATCAGGGGTACATAGACACATACGCGCCTCTTTAGGCTACTATAGAACGACTGGGAAACGAGTGCCTGATGAACTACATTTCCCAGCATCGTCTGTGGTTGTCACAGGAAGTGGCTCCAGAGGTCAGCAGTCGAGGGAGGACAGAATATAAGCCCCTCCTGTTCGCTGACCCGGTGCTGGTCGTTCCGGTTTCCTGGTGGAGTATCCTGTGACTTGCTGTTCCTGTTTACTACCTGGTTGGATTACCGTGGCTCGCTCAAGTGGGCGTTGAGCGCTGCTCTCCTTCAGCGCATTGATTCCTGTTGCGGTTATCCCTGCCACTTCCCCTATTTCCTCAGGCGCATTTGTACTCTGCGCTACGCCTTTTCCTCCATGAACTTATCCCTGCCAGCAGCGGGCGCCGGCATCAGCCTGTGCCGGTAGTCCCGCTCCCTCAGTATTCGGAGGCCTTACGGGATCGATGTAATCCCGTCTTCTCTACTGCTTTGGTCCTGTCAGCTCCTGTGACGTAACAGGGAGCACCTGTGTTCCAGGATCAGATAAGTGGAAGGAGCGCTCTGCGTTCCGCTCTCTTCGTTTGTTTTTGACTTTTCGTTCTTGTTTCCGTTTCCCTTTTCACGTACATAACTGGTCAGTTACTTCGCTGTGGCAACTCCATGTAAAGAGCCCTGTTTGCTGGACTTTGGGCCTCTCTGTTGGATACTGCATCTCGTATTTGACATTTCCTTTGCATATTAACAATGTCTTGCTGATTATGGAGATAACCCTTTCACCTGTATCTTGTGGTATATGCTGTGGATGTGAGTATGCTTATGAATGAGGAGGATGCCTAATTAAGGGTAAAGCAGATCTGTGTGCTTGTAATCTTATCCTTGTCTCCTCTCTTGCACACAGGGTCTTTCCGCTAAGGTAGATGTTCTTCTGTGTCCTGGTGGTCTGCCATAATTCAGAGAGGTCAGACCAGCGCATCAGCAATCCAGCAGTGTTTATTGTTTTCTCCCTTTTCCCCTTTTCCCCCGGTGCGCTGCCTACCAGGGTAGGGAGTTACAGCATAGCTCCCTGTGTGGCAGCGTGGAAGGGAAGTTGGGATCAAGCAGCTCTCCATCATCCCCGCTGGGCATTCCTGAAGGTCAGTGGCATTTCTGTCTACCATTCCCACCACTTATAGAAAAAGTAAAACAAGTTCCCATGAGGGAGAATAGGATCTATACGTTTCAGGGTAACAGCATGATAATGCATCACACTGTTGCTTCCAATTTTCACACTGAAAGGTTTAATAGCATTGTGTCAGCACCGATTGAGTAAAAATGATTTTAGAACCCTGCTTTGCTTCTGATAGCACCGATTCATAAAGGGATAGGATATTTTCTGATCACTGTAGTCATATAACTTTAAAACAACTGTACCAAGGCATTCTTTCATTACCCCACTTTGTTCTAGCCATCGTTGATAAAGATCTCTGGGCGCAGAACTTGCCTGCTCCAAGATGGCATCTTATTGTCAGAGAATTAGTACAACCCCTTCCTCCAATCTGTATTGCAAAGTGGAAAGCAGCAGTTAGGACTGATTCTGGTGGGGTTTGGAATGTGGAGGTAGTGGCGCCCCATGCAGCATTGAGGACAAAATGCTCACTATGGAAAGCACACTTACTTCAATGCAAAACTGAGTAGTAGTTACCTAAGATATCTGGTTTCCAGTTAAAACCAATTATAACCAACAAAACTACAACAAAGCAAATATTTGCTTCTCAATGGAAACCTGGAAATACTGCATTTTGCTGCACTGATATGGCTTTGGCAGACACCATGTGGTGTCAACGAAGTATAAGTGTAAGCCCTATCTCGAAGCACTTTTCTGTAACAGATGCTTCTAGCGATCCTCACCATATCCATCCCTGTCATATTGGGAGCATGGCTAACCTCATCTGGATTCAGCTTGATGTTCTCTGCATTCTGATGTGCTGCTTCTAAAGGCAACATCATCTAGATGTACTTGTTCTTCACCTGCGAGATGTAAAATGTACCTGAACAATGTATGCCGGACAACAGCTGCGCAGAATGCAAATATAAAATAGATTGTGCAACTCCCGTACACCTGGAGGGATCACAGCCGTCTCTATACTGCTTTCAAACAAAAAAAGGCCCGCATCCATGGCACTCCTCACTCCAACTTTAAAATAAATATAAAAGACCCAGTAGGCACAACCCAACAATGTTGCAGTTCACCTCCTATGTTGTACTAGTTGACTTAATTCACAGTGTGACCTACACAGTCAAACTTTCAAAGGTCTTCTGTGAGTGATGAACATTTGGTATTGCCTGAGCACATAAGAGGATATTAATGTACCCATAGTGAATATTCTGCATATACCCACCAATGGATCCCAAAAATGCAGGCTTAGGATCAATAACTGTGAAACTTAGAGACTGGGCAGCGAGAAAATGTCATAAGGGCAACAGACAAAAAGAGGGCAACAATGAGTGGTGATTCCAGGGTACATATTTTCCAGTAAAACAGTTATGTCACTCTGCTGCAGAGGCGGGATCTGCATCTAATCAAAAAGGAGCTAACTGCCCTGGGAGTAGGGGGATTCCTCTTTTTCCTGGCGAGACTACAAAGACCGAAGGGAGAAAGACTTTTCAGGCCACAAAGCTGCAGGCAGAATGAGACTTTCAACATTTTGAAATTAGAAATTCTAAATTCTAATTCGCAAAGGTAGTGTGGCAAAGTTATTCCTGAAAAGGATGATGCTGTCCGATCTTGCTGCCTCCTTTTTGAGCTTTAATAGTCAGTAAGAAAGGCTGATCTGATCTCCCAACCATTTAAAGTCTAAGAGGAGGCAGCAGAAGTTAGTTATTATTCGTTTTGAAGGTTTGTGTTTAAGCATGAGCTGATATGAATGGATAATACTGTTAAACTGCGTATATCCTTATCTCATTTCCTCTTTCCGCACCTGGGAATTTGTTCAGATGGACGTCTAATGGGGCTTATGTGATAACTAGAAACAAGAAATTGTTCTGAACCTGTGTTGGAGCATTGAGTATCAGCCTTGCAGATCAACAAGAGCTTTATATATAGTGTATGATTGAAATGAGCACTGTATTAGTTGCACGTTGGAATGGCTGTAAAAAGCCTGATGACATATAAAGATCACATATAAAGATCCCCAAGTGCTGCATAACAAAATATCCAACTGAAAGGACGATCCTGCAGGGCAGGCACAGCTTGAAAACAGGCCAAATGCCACAAGTCAGCCTTGTTGGGGTGTGAAACGTAGATGTGAATTGTTGCACTACTTAAAAGTGTTTAGGTATCTCTAAAGCTAAAGAAATATTTAAGTCTGTCTATATTCCTTGTAGCTATCTAGTTTTAATCACCTCTGTCCCTAAAGAACAAGTTACTTACCTTCGGTAACGCTTTTTCTGGTGGATACAGTATCTGCCTGTGGATTCCTCACCTTTTGAATTACCCCTGCACCAGCTTTCCACTGAAACTTTTTTCTAGCTCTCCCACGTCGACGAGGACGTCACAATGGCACGGCTCCGCTCGCGACTCCGTATGACGTCACCAGAGCCACAAGTAGACCTCGTCGGTGTGCTGACGTCAGTTTCACCCATTTTTTCCGTGCCTCCGAGGCGAGCGGGTGGACCGACAACATAATTGGAGTATACACAGTATATAATATATACATAAATACACACAGCATAAAGAAAAATAGGAAAAGCTAAAGAAACAAAGCATTTCCTAAACACCAAAAGCAAGGCAATCAAAAGACACTGGGAAACAACCATGTCAAATAACTAATAACTCCTTTGGTATATGAAGGTGGACAACGGGGAGGAGGGTGGGTCAGTGAGGAATCCACAGGCAGATACTGTATCCACCAGAAAAAGCGTTACCGAATGTAAATATCTTGTTCTTCTGATGGATACATCTGCCTGTGGATTCCTCACCTTTTGGATTGAATCCCACAGCAGTCCCGCTCCCGGAGGAGGGTGTCCACTTACTCATACCAAAAAGTCCTGCAGCACAGAGCGTGGCCGTCCCTCCTAACCTCCGAATCCAAGCAGTAATGCTTCGCAAAGGTGTGGAGGGAGGCCCAAGTTGCTGCCTTACAGATGTCAACAACAGGAACACCTCTAGCCAAAGCAGAAGAAGAAGACTTAGCTCTGGTGGAATGAGCTCTAATACCTTCAGGCGGCTCCTTCTTGGCCAAGGCATAGCAGATCTTGATGCACAAGATGATTCACCTTGGAGAGTGTTCGCTTGTGGACAGCCTTGCCTTTCATTCGTCCAATGTAGCCCACGAAGAGCTGGTCGTCCAGTCTCAGATCCTTGGTTCTGTCCAGATAGAAGCTGACAGCCCTCTTAGGATCCAGACGATGAAGTCTCTCCTCCTCCTTGGAAGGGTGAGGGGATGATAGAAGGTAGGTAAGGTAATAGATTGACCTAGATAGAAAGGAGTAACCACCTTAGGCAGGAAAGCAGCCCTGGTCCTGAGAACCATCTTTTCTGCATGAATGGTTAAAAACGGAGGTTTAGAACTAAGAGCCTGAAGCTCACTTACCCTCCTGGCCCAGGTAATAGCGATCAGAAAGACTGTTTTGAAAGAAAGAAGCCTGAACGGACAACTATGAAGAGGCTCAAACGGAGAGCCAATCAAGAAAGTGAGTACAAGATTTAAATCCCACTGGGGCATAATGAAGGGAATGGGAGGAAACCTATTGGTGAGACCCTTAATGAACCTCATAACAACTGGAGATTTAAATAAAGACGGCTGGTCCGGCAAACAAAGGAAAGCCGACAAGGCCGACAAAGAACCCTTTACTGTGGCCACAGCACAACCCTGCTGAGCCAAGGAAAGAAAGAAACTCAGCACATCAGACAAACGGGCCTTTAAAGGATCAATGGAGCTCTCGCCACATCATTTCACAAATTTGGACCACCTGGAGGAATAAATAGATTTGGTGGAGTGTCTCCTGGAAGATAAAATAACATCCACCACATCCGGTGGGAGAGAGAAAGAACTCAGGTTGCCCCGTTCAATCTCCAGGCATGAAGGTGCAGGCTCTGGAGGTGGGGGTGTAGCACCTGCCCCTGCGAATGCGAGAGGAGATCTGCCCTTAGAGGGAGACGGAGCGGAGGGTGCGATGAGAGGTGAAGTAGATCTGTGTGCCACACCCTTCTTGGCCTATCCGGTGCAATCAATATAACTTGGGCCCGGTATTGGCGAATCTTCCTCAGAACCCGAGGAATCAAGGGTATGGGAGGAAACGCCTAAAGGAGCTGCAAACCTCATTCCAACTGAAACGCGTCCCCCAACGCTCCCTGCATCGGAAACTGGAGACTGCAGAACGACGGGCAGTGCGTGTTCTTGTGAGTGGCAAAGAGGTCCAACCAAGGAAACACCCACATTCTGAAGATGTGATGGACCACCTCCGGATGAAGCCGACTGAGAAACGCCGACTGAGACTGTCCGCACGTACATTTAGCACTCCTGCCAGATGATTTGCCATAACACAAATCTGATGGTCCTGAGCCCAGGACCAGAGTCGCAGAGCCTCTCTGCAAAGACGATACAACCCTACTCCTCCCTGTTTGTTTATGTACCACATCGCGGTAGTGTTGTCTGTCAGGACCTGAACCGACTGACCGTGAAAGGAGGGAAGAAAGGCCTTGAGAGCTAAACGTATTACCCGCAATTCCAGCAGGTTGATATGAAACAACCTTTCCTCCGGAGACCAAAGGCCTTTGATCTCCAGATCCCCCAGATGAGCACCCCACCCTAGAGTGGAGGCATCCGTGATTACTGTGGCCACCGGTGAAGGAAGATGAAAGGGCTTTCCTTGCAACAGATTGCCCTTCACACTCCACCAAGACAGATCCACTGCAGTGTCTCTGGAGATCCTGACTACCTCCCTGAGATCTCCATTGTGCTGATACCACTGCCTGCGGAGGCACCAATGGAGTGCCCTCATGTACCAGCGTGCATGGTTGACCAACAGAATTCAGGAAGCGAACAAACCGAGCAGGCGTAGGACCTTCAGGACTGGAACAACTGCTCCATCGTGAAACAAAGGAATCATCTCTTGAATGTCGAGAATCCTCTGCGGAGGCAGGAAAACTCGACACACAACCGTGTCCAGTACTGCCCCTATGAGCAGGTTGCGCTGTGAGGGCACCAGGTGAGATTTGGGCACATTTATCGAGAAGCCCAAGTCGAACAACAGCCGTGCTGTCACTTGCAGATGATGAAGCACCATCTCTGGCGACTTTGCTTTGAGCAGCCAGTCATCCAGATAGGGGAAAACAGGAATACCCGACTTCCTGAGATGAGCTGCCACCACCGCCATCACCTTTGTGAAGACTCGAGGCACGGAAGTAAGACCGAACGGAAGGACTGCAAACTGGTAGTGCTGAGACCCCACCGTAAAACGGAGATACTTCCTGTGCGACTTCAGGATGGTGAAAATATGCATCCTGCAAGTCGATCAACACCATCCAGTCCTCTTGTTGCAGTGCCTGAAGAACCTGAACTACGGTCAACATCTTGAATTTCTCCTGTTTGAGGTAAAAATTCAAGACCCTGAGGTCCAGGATAGGCCTTAATCTGCCGTCCTTCTTGGGAATCAGGAGATACCGGGAGTAGCATCCCTGACCCCTTTCCTGCTCCAGAACCACCTCTATCGCACCTTACTGCAATAAGGCAAGAACCTCCTGCTGCAGAAACAACAAATGGTCCTCTGAACACCAGCCCTGGCGAGGGGGGTAAGGAGGAGGAAACTCCCGGAAGGGAAGGGCGTACCCATTTTCCACAAGATTCAAAACCCAAAGGTCTGAAGTGATAGATTTCCAATCTTGATGAAAATGGGACACCTGACCCCCTACAGGACCAGCATGCTCCAAGATGGTGGATCTAGAGCTGATTTCCTGTGCCACCAGTGGTGGGTGCAGGAGAGGAAGAAGAGTAGGAGGAGAGTTGACGGGAAGCACCTCGCAGCCGACCTCCGCCCTTTCCTCTGTAAGATCTGTACAGAGGATTCTGCTGCCGAGGCTGCTGTCGGCAACGAAAGGAAGCCGCCTTACCAAAACCACGGTATCTCTTATATCCAAAACCAGTGGTTTGAGAATGAAGACCCAAGGATTTTGCAGTGGCTCTGTCTTTAAACCTCTGCAGCGAAGAATCGGCCTTTTCTCCAAAAAGCTTGGACCCATCGAACGGCAGGTCGAGGAGAGTAGCCTGCACATCCGGCGAAAACCCAGAAGACCTAAGCCAAGCATGCCTTCTGGTGGCAATAGAAGAACCCATCACCCTGGCCACCGAATCAGCAGTATCCAGACCAGATTGGATAACTTGACGAGCTGCAGCCTGTGTATCCGCCAGCACTTCTAAAAAGGAGCCACGATCACTGTCCGGTAACTTGGGAGCCAACTGTTTGGCTGAATCCATTAGGGCGTGAATATACCTCCCCAACAAGCACATAGCATAGGTGGACTTCAACGCCATACTAGAGGAAGAGAAGACCTTCTTGGCAGTCTGCTCCAATTTTTTAGAGTCTCTGTCTGCAGGAGCCTGAGGAAAAGATCCTGTCGACTGTTTAGAACAGGAAGCCTGCACTACTAAACTTTCCGGTGAAGGATGAGCAGAAAGAAAAGCAGGATCACCAGGAGGAGGCCTGTACCTCCTTTCCACAGACCTTGAAACAGCAGGAGCAGAAAGGGGCTTCCGCCACACCTCAAGAATTGGCTCAGTCAAAGCCCCATTAAAAGGCAAAAGAGGCTCAACCACAGAAGATGGGGAATGTAAAACTTCGGTAAGAATATTTGGCCTGAACTCAGCTGTGGGCAGCTGAAGGTCTAAAAGTTCAGCAGCCTTCCTAATAACAGCATGATAAGGTGCCACATCATGAGAAGGAGAGCCCTTTGGTGATGAAAGCTCCCATTCTGGGGAAGTGTCTAGACCACTCGCCTCCTGAAGGCCCTCAAACTCATCAACAGACTCATCAATTTCACCTTCTTCAGCCTCCTCCTGCTGAAATTCTTCCTTTTCCAACAGCCTTTGGGCCTCTCTTCTTGACCGCAACTTCTGGACCGGCGTCGGCGGCGCCAAGCGCGGCGCCGGAGACACCGGCGCCGGCGTCGATGGAAGAGCCTCCGATGTAGGCATCGGCGCCGAACAAAGCAGAGAGGAAGAAGGTCCACTAGATGCCGCCGGAGACTGAGAAAACGGCGTCGAGAACATCGGAGCCGGAAACTGCCAAGACGGCTCAGTCGGCATAAAGGGCACAAAGGGTGCCTGGGCATATTGCTGAGGAATGCCCAAATTGAATGCAAGCAGACCCACGGGGCCCGAAGGTGCACCGGTAGGGTAAGCTGCTCTGGCAAACATGCCGTACATCGCATTAAGAAAATGCGAAGGATCCGACCCAGGTCCAGGAAGGGGGGGATAAGGAGCCGAGTCTGAATCCACTCGAGGCCGTGTAGGCGTCGGGCCGTCGGACCCAAAACAGGTGAGGTCGCAGGCACAGGAGAAGACAACCTAGGCTCCTGAGAATCTCTCGGCGCCGGAGATAACCTTGGTGCCGGAGAACCCTTCGGCGTCGGTGACTGCGCCGGAGAACCCCTCGGCGTCGGAGAGTGAGCCGGAGTCGCTTGAGGAGAAGGAGAAGGCGACAGCGAGATGAAGTCTTTAGAGCGACGTCGCGAAGCCGGAGATGGCGACCTCGAAGCTCTATCCTTCGATGAACGACATCGGGAACCGTGCCTTCTCTTATGTTTCCTCGACTTCGAAGAATGCGAAGTCAACAACTTCGATTTTGACTTTGACCTCTTTCGGCCCCTCTTCTCCTTTCTTGCCTTCGCCATAAAAAGCTTAGCCTCACGCTCCTTCAAAGCCTTCGGATTCATCTTCCGACAACTGGAGCAGCCTCCGACGTTGTGGTTCGAAGAAAGACACCACAAACAGTCTTCATGGGGGTCAGTGAAAGACATATGACCCCCACACTCTCTGCAGGGCTTGAAACCCGACTTCTTCGATGTCACATTAGAACTGCTACACTAAGGGAAACAGCAGATACCAAAGTAACTGTGAAGGAAATGGAGAGTACCAGAAAACCGTTACGCGTCGACGGCGCGGAAAAAAGGGAACTGACGTCAGCATGCCGACGAGGTCTACTTGTGGCTCCGGTGACGTCATACGGAGTCGCAAGCGGAGCCGTGCCATTGTGACATCCTCGTCGACGTGAGAGAGCTAGAAAAAAGTTTACGTGGAATGCTGGCACAGGGGTAATTCAAATGGTGAGGAATCCACAGGCAGATGTATCCATCAGAACAACTTGTCTACATGAAGAGGCATGTATATAACCTTTGATTAGAAGGTCCAAACTTATGGTGAAATATCAGCCTTAATCAAAAATATTATGTTATATTGCTTTATAAAGCACTCTGCTACCAAATAAGGGCGTCCTGACACTGCCAAATGAAGGAAGAAGACAAACACTTCAAATGCAGTGGTAAACAACCAACGGCCAGATGTAAAAAGCTTTTTTTCGTTCGCAAATGGCCCTATTTACAGAATTGGGCCCTTTGCGAACGAAAAAAGGCATTTTTCAATGCACAAAAGACCCAATTTGTGATTCGACATCCTATCACCAAATCGCAAAATGGGTTTGCGATTCGGTTTTAGAAAGGGTTGTGTTTAGGGCGTCCCTTCCTGATACAGAATCTCAGTGGTATGTGTGAATGTTCTGCAACCTAAATGCGGTTGCAAAACATTCACATTTTACCACCTACTTCAAGTAGGTGGTAACCCATACGCAAATGGGAACCCCTTCCACTTTGTGAATGTTTGTAAAAACATTTTTAAGAGCAGGCAGAAGTGGCAGAGGAGCATCGCCCCCTCTGCCAGCAGCCTAAAATATGAAAAATAAAACGATAATAAACCCTTATTTATTATCATTTTATTTTTGCTCTCAGAAGCGAGGCTTGGGGGCGGGGCCAGGTGAATGACATGACACTAGGGGGAGTGTTTTGCACTGTTATCAGGGCACATGACGGTTTGGCCTGCCATCTCATGACGGCCAAACCGTCATGCGCACTGAAGCTCTCTCCAACCCGACCTGCTTTGCCAGGTTGGAGAGAGCTGGCGCAGGCTCCCAGTCTCACTGGGATCGCAAATCGAGGGAGCTCAGGCCAATCCTGACACTGCTCTTATGCTACCATCAGCATGAAAGCAGCATCAGGATTGGCCACAGTGGACTCTGGGAGCCTGTGCCTGCAGTGGAGAGGAGCGCAATGCGGCAGGTAAGTGTTTTTTGGTTTTCTTTTTCTTGTCATCTCTCTGTCCACACCCCCTCCCCCCTCCGCCGCACCACTGTATTGTGACACCGGCACCTACTGGCATGCAGTGGTCCCACGCACCACTGCCTACTCTTACAAAAGAAAAGAAAACTTTTAATTTTTCTTTTTGAAATGCATCCTGTTTTCCTTTAAGAAATGCCTCTGTGAAATGTAGGAAAGGTGCCTCTTTCCTAGACCCCTTTGATAAAAAGGTAGTGATCTTGTCATGTATAGGAACTTCCTGTGTAGATGGTGGCCTCAACACAATATCATAAAAGTGTGTACTGGGGGTTCTGCTTCTCAAGCATGAATCAACTGTGACACTGAACATCTTTCCAATGCTTTTAGGAGATAAGCAAGTTTGGTGTAGGCAATTGAATTGTGATAGTTTAAAATGTGAGGATCTGGTCATTTTCTTTGTGTGTTCTAATATTGTTTCCCATTCAATATCCATCCGATCGTTACCAAGTAATTCAATATACATCAAATCCTTCCAAGCTTCAAGTTCAGAGTTCCCTCAGTTCTGTTCTGAAATATTTGTAATGTTTTACATGTTTGCGGCTCATTTGCATCATTACCCATGCAAGGCGAGTAGCCCATTTTAGTTTGTTGTAAGCCAAGTATTGCCTTTTTGCAATGCCACCTACGTCTCTGATATATTTGAATGAATGGAGTGTGCTGGTGTAATACAGACTGCCCACATTTTCAATTTCTGTGGTAATCCAGGGACGTTTATCTCACAATCGAAATACTTCCTGAAACTGCTAGATGCACTATCGAGATTTGTAGTGCATACATAGGCTGTGTCACTGCAGACATCTCTGCCAGCAATGTCTGGCTGTACTAACTAATTTAGAGCAAGAGCTCATCCCATATAGCCAAACATGGCCTAGTACAATGTATGTGCAGGGAGCTCAGCTTCTAAATCTTTACTCTTCATGTGTGTCCCTCCCTGGAATCATGTAATGGCCTTTGCAGTTGAACCGCAAGATAATATCATTCATGGTTGAGGAATCCCAGGCCACCTTTGTCTATTAGCAACTTGAGTTTATTTAGGTCCATCCTTTTCCTCCCATTAACCTGTATCAAGTCAGAGACTATGGTGTACAAGTCCGCAAAGAACTTTGAATGAAGATAGGTATTGTAGTGCAGATTATGTACTCAGTGTTGTCATGTGTGGTTGGCGTTGCACAATACCAGAGTGGCATCTGGGATATATGGTATGGAACAATGTGGACATTTTTTGAGGTCACAGATTGCTGCTGGGGTGTTACAAAGATTAAGGCATGGAGAGCAATTAGTATCCATTAGAAGAAACGTTCCTCACTAAATCCTGTTTCATTATTTGAGTACCAGCGACAAGATTTGAGTAGCACATGTCATCTATTCTTTGCACCACCAATTTCACAGAAAAGAGGAACGATAGAGACTAAGTTAATCATTTTACTAATATTAGAGGAGCTGTTGTCGAGAATTTCAATTGTCAAATAATCTAAGCTACATTACATCTGAAGCCTTTCTCAACCCCCTTTTTACTGAAAGAAATCAGGTAATATTAGGTAATTAGATTAAATGGGGTCTTACCTGAACAAGCCTTAAGCAGAAAATGGCATTACCTGGGGAAGGATGCTCTCTTGGTTTCCAGGTATTCACTCAATCCCTTCTGCACCAGTTCTAGGAGTTTGTTGCATTCACGTAAGCTCTCTAGAAGTCGTGGATCAGGACATAGTGCTATCACCTGTCGAAGGAAATAGCAAAATAACTCAACAACTCGAGAGTAAGGAGATTGTAATTCAATCACAGAAAAAAACTGAACGAAATCAGAACCTGCATCCAAAGTACAATCAAAACCAGGACGCTCAGTGTACAAGCGTTGGCAAAGCCAAATGGTCTGGTGCTGTTTGCCAAAGCCTGTTTTTTTTGCTGTGGTTTTTAATAAAACATTGTTGTGGGAGTTGCCAGTCCTCCACCAATTTAAAAAAACAATCATAGTAAAAAGCAAAAATATATTTTGGTTTAAAAAAACTACACATTACCATAGCACTGAGATGACCTATTTTGTGTATGGATGTTCTTTTGAAAGGGCAAAATGCTGTCATTCACAGAGAAGTTACGCAATAGCAGAAGTGGGCTGGCCCACGGTTCAATGCTATATGTTGTAATGGGCGGCAGAAAAATATGAATGACATAACAGATCATTGGATGAAGAGGGCTGACTGAAAGTCCTGTTAATTAAGTATATAATACATATATATTTTCACTGAAATCAAAAGGTCTTTGCTAACACTAGAGCTGAAAAAAAGCTCAGACAAAGCAGAATGGAATCAGGACTGGTGAGAATTTGATAGCAACGTATATCAATAAAAGGAGCTGCATGGTCACTTTGAAAGCCAGAAATACATGAATAACCCATCATTCTTCATCCATGAGTTTTATGTTGTAGCTGGTAGAGAGTTTGAATCAATTCATTCTTTTAAGCACGAGAGTAAGATTAAAATTTAAAATGGCGACCCTATAATGGCACCCACTGTCTTGTGTTCCTTGAAAGCTGGCTTATATCTATAGATTCAGCATTTCTTGTTTGATTCCATCACCCCTTACAAGCTGGCTCGTTTGCCCTACTGTTATTGTCCTTGGTAGTTGTTTTAAGGCTTACGAGTACCTTCGTTTACAAGTGTAAATTTATGTGTTATTCACAAAACATGAGTTTACTCATTTCTAAAATGACACCATGCTGGAGTCATTTTGCACTGCTGTAATTTTACACGAGGCCAAATTATCTTCCAGTGGCAGGCTGTAGGTGTGCCAGGGCACTGATGCTCGCCTTTGTGACTGAACATCAAATAACGTTTGTCACTATTCACTATTTGTCCAGCACATTTCGAGCCTGGGTATGATAGGAAATGTATTTCTGCCAAGGGAATGAGTAAGTTCATATTCAGGGTGAGATTAGCCACCAAAATGGGTGGAGATTTAAGAGGAAGGGAGTTTCTCCAGGCAAAAAAAATATGGACTCTATGGAGAAAAGGTTAGCGAATGCATGCATGTGTTATATTATTCAGGCATACATTTTACATCTCAGTATGTGAAAATATCAACCCATTTGGGCACCCTTGCCTTCGGTGGGGTATTGTGTGGAAGAGGTTGCTGTCTTGACCTATTGCTCGAGTTCCTGTTGATGTGGTGGCCACTATGCCTAGCTGTGAATGACATATTCTCCATCTGCATTCCTATTGCTGATATTGGTAGGAGGAGTGATATGGGCAGTCTGGGTTTTAACCTTTGAAAGAGTATGGTGGGTAAGAGAACCCATAAGAAAACCCTTATACTGGGGTATTACACAGCACTCCTTTGCTCCATGCCAGAACGCTGCCATTCTTAGTTTCTGCCTTCAACTCTTGGCTTTGATCACAGACTGGGATATGAAAAAAGGAGGCTTGTATATAGTAAGGTCCACGATTACTGGCTGGGTTTCAGTCTTCAAACCTAACCTGAGCCATGATTCGGTACTCAGTGAGAGTATATTTGCCAACTGCATGTTGTCTTATTATGTAGTTAGAACATATTTATCATCCTGGAAAATGGCTTGATCTGAATTAAGACTTTGCCCTTCAAGCAAAAGAATTAATGAACGCTGTTCTGGCTTACCCTCATTCTAGATGTCCAATCTGCCTGGAATCTCCTGCACGAGCTTGGACACCCAGAGACTCCTAGCATGTGCATTTACCTTTGCCTTGTTTAATATAGGAGAAAAGAGCCATATAAGGAGGAAGTGGGAAGAAAGATTACCTATGTAATGAAACTGTGGACTTTTAAAGATGCAGGAATTGTGTATGGTGTTATCACTGCACGAGATAACAGATTGCACTGATTCAATTCCTGCACTGAGAAAGCATTGACCAGGCAAAGTAAAATATACTTTGCAAGACAAAGGTAAAAAACACAGTCGTGAGTTTGCCATCCCTGGAAGCATATTACTGCTGTCTTTTTAGATCACACTTGTAAGCAGTGTTAGCTGTCTGTTGTCAAAGACCTATTGTTATATTGCTCATTTGTTGCTCCCCAATGCCTACTGTCCCTCCCCATCCCGCACCCCGGTTTTTGATTTTTTTTTTTTTTTACACTATTTGTTTCCTGAGGGCATGGCAACTACAAAGTGCTACTGACCTGCCTCCTTTATTTGGCGCTCTAATGCACTTAATTTACTTATTTATTAATTTAATGATCTAAAACGGCAATGGCAACGGCCATGGTGAAATAATAAAATAAAAATGCCAACATGGATGTCACTGTGGCACAATGCACGTGCACACTTTTGCACTGACAATGGTCATCTCGGAATGGTTCTTCTCATAAAGAAAAATGAAATCCATTTCAAGATGGCGTGCATGGGTCAAGACCCACTGGGGGTCATTTTTGCATTTTTAGTGTACTGTTCCGCCATATCCTAAAAGTGAGTAATCTGTGGTTAGATGTATTCTTCAGAGACTGTTATTTATCATAGAGAACTAAAATGGGGTGGTGGATTGGTGAGGAGTCCTCTAAATATTATTACTTTTTAATAACGAAGTAGTTAATTAATAACCTTGAGGTCTTCCTGGGGGCAGGAGAAGCTTTATTGCTCTCAAAGCAAGCCTCATTACTTAAGCCAGGAGTTCTGGGACGCAACTGAGCAAATGGCCCTTAAATGGGACAGCTGTGAAAACTGCAGAGCATAACCAAGCTTCATCACTGAAAGGACCTACAAAATGGTGTTTATATAGGTTCGGTGGTGATAGTGGAGGAAAAGTCTTTTTCCTCTGTGGAGTGGACTTGGCCACTTGGGTCTTGAGAGGTTGAGTATATGTCTTTGAGGAAGTTCATGACATTGCTTCATGTGAGATGGGTTTGCTGAATGAGGCCAGAAAGATGTTGCCAACGAAGATAGCAGTATTATTGATATTAATTTTAGATTGTAATCTGTTTGTCAGAGTGCATGGGGAAATGGCAAGTGGCGCATTGTGACGGTTGCCATTTTGACTGCTAGTGGCAATAATGTTTTGTCTGATGTAGTTGATTTAGTTGTCAAAGTATTGGCAAGTATCAGTAAATGTTTGTGTTGAGTGTGTGATGATGCTCTATTTGCCACTCTTGTGAGCTGCCATAATAGCTGAGACTCACAACCACAAGAGCACAACCCAAATGTCCATGTGAACATGGGTATAAATTTTATAGCTTAAGACAAGTGTTCACATGAAACTCATTCTCTAAAAGACAATATGGTAATACAGGAAATCCTGGATAGACTTAATCTCAAGAAGAACATTAATGTTTTCTCAGAAAATAATTTCTGTTCTGATTAAATACTAAAGAAAAACCAACAAGTGTTTAGAATAAATTAGAATCAGCCGAATCGAAATTTATTTTTTCATCAATATCAAAATCAAATCCTGAATCACAAAAAATAACAGTCAAGAATAGAATAGTAAAGAGATGTTCTGGAAAAACCCAAGTGACAAGAACCAAAACCATGAAAAAAAGTGACAATATAGGTGAACATAAATGGCATATTAGTTAATTTTATGCAAGACAGCCAAATAACATCACAACTTTTTCAAACACAGGGGAAGTGTCCCGGTGTTCATTTGCACAAAAATAAGGCCTGTCTTTGTTGCTGTCGACGGCGTTTTGACCCTTTGCGGATATCAGGGTCTCATCAGGACAAGAATGAACCTGGGGAATGGTGGTGTACAGGAGGAGTGAAGGAGCCACTGGAGTTGAGTTCAGCCAGCAGGTCCGTCTCAAACACCAGGGGAGGACTTCAGTCTGGTGTATGTGAATAACACGAAGGCTCAATTCTGATGTGTACTCATTAGTTGGTACATAACCCTGAAAAGTGTTATTTTGTGAAGGCCATTGCTGGATGTTCAGCGTGGGTATGGTGGCCAGTAACTTGAGCTAAACCCCGTGAGTCAAGAGTAGAGAGGAGCGTCTGCACAGTGAGTGGTGCGCTACAGGGTAATATCTTGTGCGTTGAGATCTGCAAATGGATTAGGATGAGGATCAAAGTGGCGGACTCCCGATCAGAGACTGCTGCAGAGTGATAGCCCTTCAGAATTGAGCCTACTTGTTATTCACATACACCAGACTGAAGTCCTCCCTTGGTGTTTGAGCCGGACGTGTTGGCTGGGCCGACTCCAGTGGTTCTTTCACTCCTCCTGTACACCACCATTAATGTTCTTCGTGAGATTAAGTCTATCCATGATTTCCTGTATTACCATATTGTCTTTTAGAGAATGATTTCCATGTGAACACTTGTCTTAAGCTAAAAAGTAATAGCTGAGACGTCATAAGGAAATTTTGTTTTGTGGCAGGTGTTACTGAGCTTGCAGATGAGCCTTTCATGGAAGTTAGGTTCTTGTGTGTAGCAGGAAGCAGAAGGATTGTTTACCTATATTGATACTGAGTAAAACATAGGTGCCTGTTATGGTTTGGAGGTTGGTGTTGATAGTACAGAATAGTGTTTCTGGGTCAGGTGGGCAGGAGGAAAGGAAGTTAGAGGGATGTAGTTAGTAAATTGATTTGGGTTATTCTTTGTGTAGGATCCTATCTGAAACGATGGTGAAGTGTATGGCATGATGACTCAACCTGTCCAGTGGTTGACCGGATAAGGTTTAAATATTGAGGTCCAGTGTACCGCACTTAATGTATGTTGGTAAGGTGATGTGAGTTATCCTGATCTGATAACGTCCATGAAGTAGTCTCACATGGCATGTTTGGTAAGATTCACAGTGAAACTAAAGTCCATGATATATTAATTGTCAGTGTTAGGTGTTGTGGAGATTAATTCAGTGATGTTGGAGATTTCCTGCTAGATCCTGAAGGATGATGGATAAGTGTGAAGGTCACAATCACAGAGGGAGTGAAGACTAATAGAAAGGAGGAGCATTCGAAGGAGGAGGGGGGTTTGATTTGTAAGAACTAAGTGCCTTATTACGAATACGGCGGTCCTGAGACTGCCGCACTCGTGGTGGAGGTCCGACCACCACCTCCAGTCTGCCCTATTACCTTCCGCGGCAGTCCCAGCCGAAGACCGCAAAACTTGTAATAAGGCCCCAAGAGTTGACATACAGATGTGTGGACGATGGCAAGGCTGCCACCAGTTTAGTGAGGGTATAGTAGGTGTGTGGTTTTGTGATTGTGTGCCCAACGGGGACCAGTTCTTCATAAAATAGGAGCGTCAGTGTGCACCATGTGTCTGTGATGAAGAGAACATCAAGGTTGTTGTAACTGATGCTACTGTATCCAATGGATGCAAGGTAACTGTAGTTGTGCATTGATGAGCCTGAGAGTGAGAGATGGATAGATGATAGAACAGACATTTACAATGAATGTATGCGGATTTAGATGGATGAAGATGCTATGGGTTGCTTCCTGAGGAGAATGGGGTGTGGTTGCTCATTAAACAATTGACAGATGGTATATGCAGGGAGGCAGGAAACGGGGGTTTAGAGGCAATCACTCTTGCATCTGGGGATTTATGATGAAGGAATATGCTTTTCTTTTGAACATCAGCTGAATAGCATTTAAAAGCATACTACTGGGTCAGATCATAAGTTCCATTTCACACAAAATACTGTGGTCTATGTCCTTGTTATTATTTGTTAACTGAAAGCACCATATTGCCCTTCTGATCTTTCTCTGGGAATAATATCTAATTAGATGAGTAAGGTTGTAGCATCGGAGTTTACCAACTTTTCTCAATGTTACCTTTTTCATTGCCAAAGTTTATGGCTCTCTCAATTTCACCTAGGAGATACCTTCATCTTTGAAAATCTCAGAAAAAATGAAGGCACAAGTGTACAAGATGCAAAGAAGACCTAAATAGGGGATTGTGAAGCTGAAAAGATTTTTTTGCTAAGTTTCTGCAAAGTTTATGATTTCTACGAGTACCTCTACATGTGAATTTTCACATTAAAATCACGGTTTCTGCGCCCTTTTAAGTTTTTTTAAGAAGAAAATTGTGCCGACAAATATCCAGTTTCAAAGTTGTAAGGAAAACTTGTGAGAAAAAGTCACATCTATTTTCACTGCCAATTGAAACTCTTGAGGGAATATTGACAATGTGCATGAAATGTTAAGTCAGGAAAGTAAATAGAGACGTAGGGAAAAAAAAAAGAATTTCTACAAACTAAGGGTAGGGCAATAACCAGATTCTATGCAAGACTTTGCTTGTGTAATAAAAACATTGCACACCCATGAGGTGGAAATGCACACACTGAAAGCTCTTCCCTCTTGAAATGCACAAATGCATGTTATTTCCTATCAGGTCCAAAGAAAAAGAGGCACAATTCCTTCCACCAGAGCACTGAATGAGATGGTTTTGAGAGAAGTGGATTATTGCACCTTTGTTTTTGTTTTTTACTGCTGAGGGTTCTGGCCTTGCTCCTGTCCAAGTCAGGATTACTCTGACTGTGCGAAAACAACTGCCTTTGTGATTAGCTCAGTGATTATGTGAGAAGAAGCCTCTAATATCCTTGACTTTCTGAAGGAGCTGATGAATACAAAGACCTTGTTAGAGGGTCTCTCTTTCAAAGGCCTGTCATTTTGCATGCATAAGGCCCTAAGAATGTATTGCCCTAAGAAGGAAGGTCATTGATATTCTGAGTTGTACCTTCAGCTTTATGACAGTAATATTGAGTGAGAACATTATTTTAAGGTACAGTTACTGGGTTACAAGAATATCAGAAAAATCTTCTAAGTCTGCTGAAGCTTTGATAGTCTGCTATTAAACCAAATGGCTTTCATAACGACGGCAAGAATATTTTGTTTCTTGCAGTATAACCTCCAAGAAATCTCATGAATCCTCAATAAAAATCCTACAAGGATCCAGCTCAACATCCCAGATATTTGGACACTTGATGCCTTCCAAGCCACAGCACTTCTAGAACAGAACTCCTGCACAACCCCGATCAGGAAGAGCAGAATAATATACAGAAGCCTGAAAAGAAGATTTCTTTCTTGCCTCAGGTACAATGGCTGAGTCTGTGGAATGCCCAAGAATCAATGGTACTTATTTTTAGAGTTAAACATATAACAGAAGCTTAAAAAAGAAATTACAGACATTGGTATGTGAAAAGTATAATACATTCTCAACCTTAACATTCTCCTATTCTGCTGCATCTTCTGGGGAGTAATTGAGGTGTGGTGTAGATGGTCTTGCGTGCTCTTGACTTGGTGAGGAAATAGGTTGTAAATCTTTGCAATGTAACTCTGATGTGGCTAACCCCTATGTCACAAGGCTCTAAGGAAGTAGGGTATGGTATGAGTATTTATATAGTGCTTACTGCCTCTGATGAGGCGATAAAGTGCTTTGCAGATGGGTAAGACGGTACTCCTTGGAATCCAGAGTTAGTGATGTAGTCATGCATAAGGATTTCCATTTGTCATGCTGTTTTCCGGCCATGTTATGCATTTTGCAACATGCACATTTATTGTGTAATTTTTAGATATGGAGGTTAAAGTTGTTGTGTGTTTTGTGTTATATGAGAAATTTCACACCATTAGGACCTGTGACAGTGTATTGTATTATATTGTATTGTATCATACAGTATTGGTATTTACATAGTGTTTTCTACTACGACAAGCTGTTGTCGCACTTTGTGGATGAGTATCGCTTAACTCTGTATTTGTCAAGCAACTTGACTTACAATATATCATGCTGTAAAGCACACAGTTTCTTAATAGATTGGCATGCAATTTGTCACACAGTTTATTAAATAATGCTTCAGCAAACTGTTAAATGCTGTTTACCATGCCCTATGTCCCTAAGAGGTTATGCCATCTGCCACGTAGGCAGTCGTTCAGATGAGTGCACATGTGGTTGAGTTTTATCATATCAGCGGTCATGCGAGCAATAACCCAAGAGCATAGCTACCATCTGGAATAGTGGTACCAATGAAATACTAATTGATTTAATCACAGAAGCAGCAGGATCCCAGCGATTGGTGGTAGTGCTAACCTACTAGGAAATACAATGTTGAGTCAACTCAGGAGAGTCAGAATCTTAACACCTAGCGGAGTGTCAAGCAATACTGAAACACCACACAGCAAAAAAAGGAGTACAGAATCCATAGCCCATTGAAGTGATCAGCTACCAGGAGGGACTTCATCAAGTGTGACACAGACACCATAGTAGATATCTTGGGTTTAACCCAGGAAGTATAGAATTATTTGATAGATGCAGTGGTTGCCTGGGTGAGACTAGTAGTGCCAGCAGGTAGAATGTGTCAGGTGAAATGAAGAGACAGTGAGGGAATTAGTGGTGAAAGGGCAGGACTCAAGGCAAACGGGCAATTGAGACAATAGTCTGATACCCAACTTGTAAATTGCATTCAATCTTTGTCATTGAGAGTGGTCAGTGACAGGCAGATTTTAAACTTTGCTTTTTGGGTCCAACTAGAGGGAATACAGGAGACATCTGTGGCAAGTACTGGTTCCAGGCAGCCAGGCAGCCAGGATAAATGTAATATACAGTACCAGGAGTGATAGTGAGGCAGCACATGGCATGCACTGTTTAGAGGTAGCCAGATAAATGTCCATTGAAAACCACAAAAGAGGAACTACAAGTGAACAAACAGGTGTAACACAGGCATGTTTATTGTTAAAAAAGGATGTACTTTACCAGTACCTTTTGGGGTAGGTCAGTGAGACATAAGATTTTTTTCTTGTAGGCCTTTAAGAGCATAGGTCTTATGCACTCTTGCTGGGAGTTGTGGGACTTGCCATTGCAAGAATAGTACTTCTGGTTCGAGGCCGTAACAGGCCCAAACAGGGGAGTCACTTCAGCGAGTTGCCCTCTAGCTCAGATGCCCTTAACTGCAGGACACCTGTGGGATAAGGAGCCTTGTGAAATAGGAAGTAAAAGGCTACAACCTTGTCACACTACATATTCAGATCTTTTACATTAGTCAGTCACAAGCCAGTCGAGTAGCTATTTCTGGAAAATGTAATGATGAGCAGAACTGAAAGATGTTTGTGCAGGAGAGACTGGCCTCAGCGGTCTGAAAGTGTAAATCCCAGATCCTCCTACTTTTCCATGTCCAAGAGCCATTGAAGGCGTTCCCGAAGGATGTGGTGAAATCATAGATCAAGGGTGCTTGCTGGATGTGTTCTCCATTTGTAGAATTGTCAAAATGATCATTCAATAGCTCTTCAATTAGTAACATCATATCAGTATTGAGTACTGTTTGAATGTCAAGAGATATGAAGCGGTTGTCTCAATGACAACTGCTCCATTTACAAGCTTCTCAACATGAACTAGGAACAAGAAACTGTTACTGAATCAAGGTAACAGGAAGCCGCAACTGAGGGACTCTGAAGGGTGTCAGGTTGGAAATCTCAAGAGAGGAAGAGAACAGAAGGAGTCTGCTCTCCCTTACCTGACAACTGTATCTTTAATGCTTCAGCTGAGCAACCTAAAGAGGCCTTTTGTCTGAAAATGGCATGCTGGACTAGCCGTTTAGAAGGAACTTTTTCATGTTAATGAAAGACGATGATGGTCATATGATAAAAAACCTACTACCCGTCACCAAAATTCAAGCTGCTATCCAACACCTAAAGTTGCGTGTCTCAGAATTTATTTCGAATTATTGAACCAGTTATTACTACAAAGTGCACTATTGCATACTTTTATTACAGAAACAACAGCATCTAATGCTGAGATTACAACAGAGAAAAGTGGTTTTATGACTGAAAACATTACCAATCAATGGATCCACAATAAAGGAAAGAAGGTGTGAGAATTAGATAGAATCACAATACAAACGGAAAGAAATATGTACAAAATACACATGCAGTAATGAGGACATGTCAGATGCACATACCCGATTGTTTTCTACAGCACTCTTCATGATTTTTCTCCAGGTCCTCTCCATAGTCTGATAGCGTTTGCTCTCTACAGGTAGCTGTCTATTGATGTCCTCAGAACTGAAAATGGGCTCTAAGTATAGCCAGGCTCTCTGGCATGTCAGCCACTCCTCGAGAACGTCCTAAGCATGGAAGGAGTAAGAGGAAAAGTCTGAAAATAGTCAATTCGTGGCTGAGGAGTAAAAACTGTGTCCAGTAAATGGTACACACCTTTTGCAAGGGAGAAGCAGAGTCAGAGATACCCTAAAGGCGTTCACCAGTACATGCAAAGAAGCCTGATAAGGTCAACAATGAGTCTAGACAGAAAGAAAGAGGTTATCATATTTGTGGGTGTAATTTCTCATTTCTTTACCTGTGTCATTCGGAGCTTGCCCTCCCAGGTACTGATCCGTGCTTCAAAAGGTTTCTTGAATGGGGAAAAGGACATACTCTGGGTCATCACAATATGGTCATCCAGTAACTGTGAAGCTTCATCTGGGCTCTTCAAGATGAAGGTTCCTGTCTCTTTGTATGTCAGCACATTGAAAAGCACCGACTCCCACTCCTTCTCCATCTTATCTAAAGCCTGTGAAACACAAGAATAATAATTCCAGTACACAGGAGTCAACTAGTTCATAAATGATCAAGCACTGATGAAACTCACTAGACAGATTTATATATCAAGGCTACAGCTCTTTTGTCCCACCTAATGCATGTATCCCCAGAGTAGTAGCTGCTGGTTAAAGACACATGAAAGGGTAGGACTTGATATTTTGACACTTAGAGGAATTATTGCTGTGTTTAAAGAAATCAAATCAATATAATTGAGCTCTGGAATCGGCAGGAGAACTACCATGAAACAGGTACTTCTATTTAACTGCAGTTTTGTATAAAGTTCATTTTTCAAGAACCAATATAATGATCAACCGGATGTGCATGGTTCTGGCATCTTTTTAAAACACAAATCAAAAAGAGATCTGTTAGATGACCTTTCAAATGCTAACGGAGGGCATGAAATTGGAAGTGGTGGTAATTTTGTATGTATGCTAAGCTCATAAATAAAACACAAAAAAGTATTTACTTCTCCTTTAAACAATTCTAAAGGGTGGGTCATTTTAAATGTCTCCCATAGTTCTATCCTGTGTGATAAGTGAAGTTAAAGAACTAATAAGACACATGTGAAACTAATCTGAAAGATTGCTTTTCCATTCCACACTTCAGACATGGCAATAGAAACCTAGTGCTAGGGATTGTTTCAACATTTCTCAATTATTGTGTTTGGTATTGAAAAGTAACCTTTTGCATTGTGTACTCTGGGCTCTGCAAAAGCAATGTCCCTGCTTTTGGCATTCTCAAATCCCTGGCCCTACTCTTGCATAGCTGCAGGACTAAATGTGCAGATAGTTAGGCAGAAATGAGGATTAGATCTGCCTACATCTATTCAGCAGTAAGTAGAGTTCTAGAAAGGGACATTGTTGCTGCAGCTTTTTGGTGTGGCCGTGTGAGGAAATCACATTCACTACAAGCAGTCAATGGGAGTCACCAGAACAGCCTCTATCCACAAAGTTGCAGAAACCCTTGACTGTTGCAGTGACCTAGTAAGCACGTCTGGAGGATTACTTGAGAGTTTGGCAGGTGACCTTCCTTGGGGCTGTCTTTTGGGCAGAATAATACAATAAACCCCACTAAAATTGTATTCCATATCACCTCCTTTTCTTCAATAGTCAAGAGACTGCATTTTCCAGCTAACAATTAAGCCTGGGTGGTGAACTCCACTCCATTTGTGGAGTTTTTTCGTACTCCGCGCTCCGCGGAGCTCGCGGGGTTCTGAAAAATACCGCTCCACGTCGCATAGTTTTTTCCTCACTCGATAACGGTAAGTTGGCAAACGCACGTGAGGAAAATCCAACGCTAGACCACTTCCCAGTGAGATTTCTCAACGCGGACAGTCGTGGATGGTCGCTACCACTCACGTTCAGAAACCTTCCGCTCTCGTTGAGGAAGCTGCCGCTCGAGTAGAACTTCTCCTCGAGCGGCAGAAAGAAGCAGCGCCCTCTTGTACTGTGCGAGATGCTGTTCGCGCTGATTTTACAGTGTAGGACAAACACCCGGCACTAAAAAACAGTCTGAATGGCGCAAGGTAACCCACTCCATATTTCGGGGAACTCCACGTAGCTTGGCGGAGTTTTTTTGTCACTCCGCCCAGGCTGACTAACAATCTAGTTTTCCAAAGATCACTAACGACATATTGAACTAAAAGTGCAGTGTACTAAACTAAGACTGAGACATTTGTTGGATAATTCTTACCACACTTGTCTGCAAAACCTTTTGTGGTCTTCTGCCAGTCATAATTATATATTCTACTTATCTATATACCCATTTCTTAAGCTCTGCCTGACCAAGATCAGATTGTCTCAAATCTTGCGTTTAACAAGTGGCACTTCTTAATATATGTTTTCCACTTATCCTGTTGGTGACTACTGACTTTAATTACTTTTAGCACTGCTCATTCTATGCTCCCGAAAATAAGGCCTCTCCTCATCCAAGACATTTTCACTTAAAATAAATCACTTTAAAAAGTTACTTGTACCTAGCGAAAAGCAATCTGATCCGGATTTTGTGTTTGGGACCTAACTGAAGAAAATTGTAAAATCTCTCTTATACCTCATCAGTAGATGGGGACTAAAAACTCCACAAGAAGATTCCTATTTGTGCTAAAAATCTTGTTATTGGTGCCCTAACATGTTTTTATATGCACTGCAGATTTCTCTCTTATTTTCTAGAATCTATAATTATTTTGTCACTTCAAATATAGTACCCACGTCTCACAATAAAACATATATCAAAAATAGCTCCTCTTTATTATTTACCTGATATTTTTGTTCCAAAATCTGTGTAACACAATCCATTGTTTCCTGTCCTAAACTGAACCAAAAATTATCCTCTTTAAGTTTCTCCAAGTTTCTCCCATAATACTCTGACATGTTTTTAATACTCTGCAACATGGCATTTTTAAGACTGAAATCAAGTTTTAATGCCCTGAAATGGACCTCCAGTTCAAAAAAATAGTACAGCATGTCCTGCTGTACTCTGCAAGTGAGCAATGAAGCACAATCCACCAATCTAAGCATTTTAAAGCCGTCTGGAAAACAGTACAAAGCTATTTGTGTGAAACTATAGTTCTATACCATAGATATCTTTTATTGTTGCACATTCTAATAACATTCTTCATCTCCAGGATGTCGACATAAATGATATGGGTTGTCTTTCTTTTCAGTCAATGGGGTGGTGGGCTAAAATTTCTGACCTCAGTTGCCTCGGCCTATTCTAGCGACAAAGAGAAACTCACCTCACCAGAGAAGTGGCCAGGGCATATGTGAATGTATGAAAGAAAGAACATTGGAGTACTGTGATTACAGGTAAGTAACTTCCCAGCTTTGAATATTTATAGGATCTCATGCTCTGAATGGAGTACAGAACTGTGTTTAACTGGGCTCCACGGAAATAAAGGATCTTCAGTAATGTTTATCTCACTTGCATCGCAGTTCTAGTATTCATGTTGAGGCAGTAATGCTTTGCAAATGTGTGTAACACGCTCCCCCCTCCTCAAATTCATCTTACTTTCACCCATTTAAAGGTCACGGAGCAACTCAAAACCAGGATATTTGTAAAAGCTGATGCACCAATAAAACCTTGGGGTTTGGAAAAGCTTTTTTAGAAATGCTTAACTTATCCTCTCTTCCAAGCTGATGTACTCACAGGTAAAGTTGCTGTTGTCACATAGTCACTGACTGAGCGATGTATTATTCATCTGAGCACAGCTTGACCAATAATCTACTGGTATATTTTAATTCAAGAACCAATCCATCTAATAATGCCCTGGTTCAACAAAGCGTATATTATATTACAAGATCTTCAGGCTACAAACAATGGCTTCAGTATTCTGCATTATCTGATTTATGTGCCACCATGTGTAGCCCTAGTACCCCGTCTCCATGCACCATATTTATATGTTGTCTCTTGTTGCTGTTGTAATATTGAAAGTTATTCCTGTAACCGTGCACTTGTTAAAATTGCTTGGGTATTAATTTTCTCAGAACACTATTTATCTCTTACTGGGAAGCTGACTGGTACTCCAAAAATATACAGTACAAGTCATGGCCTTGCAATGAGGACTCAGGAGGGCTGGGTGCATGCCAGGTCATCAGACTACTTAAACAAGTATTGGTAAAAGAATTGGGTTCAGCCTATATGATTATTTATAAGCTGTTTTTTGTTCTAAGTTGACGATTCAGCAATAATCAGTGTTTAGTATTGTGCCTAGAGCTTTTGGTCCCAGTGCCACTGCACTTGCTGCACTATTGAAATCATGGCCCTAGTGACTGCTGGATAACTGCACTTATGACTGCCTGTTTAGTAGTAAAATATAGCAATATTTGGTGTTTAGTGGAGTTATGACAACGTTTGGCCCCAGTGCCACTGCACCTGCTGCATCGTTCAAATCATGAAACCTGTTGTCTATAAGGTAACTGCACTTGTGTCTGCCTGTTTAGTAGTACAATATAGCAATATAAGGTGTTTAGTGGGGTGGCTAGATGCTTTTGGTCCTGGTGTCACTGCACCTGCTGCACCATTGAAATTATGACCCTATTGCCTGATAGATGACTGTCTTGTTTAGTAGTAAAATTTAGCAATAATCTGTGTTTAGTGGGGTCCCTAGAGCTTTTAGCCCCACTGCCACTGCACCTGGTGCACCATTCAAAAGATGTCTGTTTTTAAAGGTAAGGTAAATGAAATTGTGACTGCCTCTTTATTAGTAAAATATAGCAATATTAGGTGTTTACAAGAGTTCTGACAACTTTTGGGCCCGGTGCCACTGCACCTGTTGCACCATTCAAATCATAACCCTAGTGCCTGAAAGATAACTGCACTTGTGCCTGCCTGTTTAGTTGTACAATAATATAGCAATAATCGGTGTTTACTGGGGTGCCTGGAGCTTTTGGTCACGGTGCCACTGCACCTGCTGCACTATTAAAATCACGACTCTAGTGCTTGCTAGATAACTGTATGTATGACTGCCTGTTTAGTGGTAAAATATAGCAATAGTAGGTGTTTAGAGGAGTTCTGACAACTTTTGGGCCTGGTGCCACTGCACCTGCTGCACCATTCAAATATTGACCCTTGAGCCTAAAAGATAACTGCACTTGTGACTGCCTGGTTAGTTGTAAACTATAGAAATAAACTGTGTTTAGTGGGGTGCCTAAAGATTTTGGCCCCAGTGCCACTGCACATGCTGCACTAGCTGCACTATTGAATTCATAGCCCTAGTGTCTGCTAAATAACTGCACTTATGACTGCCTGTTTAGTAGTAAAATATAGCAATATTTGGTGTTTAGTAGAGTTATGACAACTTTTGGCCCCAATGCCACTGCACCTGTAGCACCATTTAAATCAAGCAAATTAACTGCAATTGTGACTGCCTGTATATTAGTAAAATCGATCTGATAATGCCTACAAAGAGCAAAGAAAGGTACTGATGCATGAATAGGAAATTCCACAAACTTTCTAAGGCTAAAGCATCTGCTTTACACAACAAAGTAATAAAAAAGTAAGCATTCCCGAATAGAAGCTGTCTGCCTTTTCCGTGGGAAGATATCTCATCTTATAGTTTAACAGTCCCTGAAGTATGAACAGTGAATGGTGCTTAAACAGTGTGAACAGCTTTAGTAGAAGATAAGTATCGTAAATGCGTGCAGCCAGGGGAATAAGCATCTGTAAACAGTACATGCTGTGCAGCATTAATGTAAGAAAAAAGTTCCACCCACTAAAGCTGACTGGGATGAGTACTTTGTCCTTAGGAACTGATAAGAGAAGTCCCTTTTAAGATATATTAAAAACAATAGGTTTCACAAGCACAGCGCAAGCGCTGTGCAGGCAAAACCTAAACAGATCAATTTCCATACAATAAATCCAAATAGAGCTCATTTACAGAGTCAGAAGTTATCCTGAAAATCTGCCATGTTAGTATCTGAGATGCACATGGTCAACGAGACCAATGTACGCTATTGATTATACAGGTAGCTAATTTCTGTAACTTACAACAACTATTATGTTTAGGATAAACACCCTCACCCACCCTTAGGTGGCATGCGTCATCATTGGATCCCTCCTCACAACAGGAATCCAAGCTGTATGGTGTGAGCTGCAACGCCCTTCTCAAAGAAAAAAGGAGAAGGGAGGAGCTCTCCAGGTATTTTTTGTAGAGGTGAGGTCCCTTTGAGACTAAGGTGTGGGTAAGGTGTGCTGAGTGCAAGATGATTGTGAAGATAAAGTTAAAACTACCTCATGGTAGACTATTAAGTTTGATTTTCCATGTTATATTAGTTTAATTGATTGTATTATATGTAGTCTGTGTGTTTCGGACAGGCAGAATAACGCACGTTATTGATGAATCATTCTTCATTGTCGTGGTTTGTGGACATTAAGACGTTTCATGTGCGGAGGCAAGTAAGGAATCACTAATAGTAGCTCTTGCACACTGCCTGATAGGGATCATCATTGGACCCTTCATTTTCATGTTTAATAATAAGCATTTCTGACACCCGACAGGACCACTTGTAGTTTATACTTATATACCCAGGTTCTAAGGAACACATGGCAACCCCATTATATTTAATACTTTCTAAAAGTGGCATTTTCAAACACACAATTTACAAACCTTCTCCCTAAATAGATGTTGTAGGAAGCTTGCTCTGTATATACTATACCAAAGAAAGGTATAGTGTGCACAGAGTCCAGGGAGTCCCCAGAGGTATAGTAGAGGCTAAATTAGGTAAGTACTAACAACTCTCTTTGTGGTAGTGTGGGCGAGCAGTTAGGCTTATCGAGAGGGTGTGTTAAGCATTTATTGTATTCACTCAATCAAGGACTGATACATACACTCAGAGACAGAATCCAGACCAATGAGGTAAGTATAAAAAGGTATACTTATTTTTTATTTTAGAACCAAGCAGGACTTGGCCCAGGTGAGTAAAATATACTTTCAAATGCAAAACTGTTCAAGGAAATGCAGTTGTGCTTGAAATTACAATTCTTAAAGGTTTGTATTACTTTTAAAATGCAGTTGGAATTATACGGTAAGTACTTTCAGATTACTTTTTAGTTACTTTATATTACTTTGAGTACTAGGGTGGTATGCCTAGATATCACACCTTAGGATCTCTACATAGAAGGTAAGCATGACTTTTTATACTTTACAATAGAATTTAATTTTCTTCATACAACACAGTTCAACACTTAGACATTTTTTAGGCCCATAATCTCTTTACATGGGTTCTTATGGGGAAAAAGTGTTAGCGGTTTTGAAGGTAAGTACACAACTTACGAGGGCGAGTCTTGGGGGGTTAGGACCAAGATTCCCCAAGGTCTAAATGGGCACTCGAGTTGCACCACCAGCGGCACAGGAGTGGCCGATGGTAGAGTGCAGGGGCCCAATGTCAGCCAATGGGGCTAAGGGGGCCTTTGGTTAGGGACTGCTGACAAGCAGGCCACTCGGTTGTGGGAGCAAAGCTCCTGGGGTTAAGGTCAGCACTGCAGGGGCCAACGACCAGCACAGGAGCTGCACCACCAGCGGCACTCGAGCGTCCGGGTGCAGGGTGCAAAACGGACGTCAGGGACCTAGTGCTTTTCCATGGAGAACTTCGGTTTCGGAAAGATGCTGCAGGCTCGGGCAGGGAGACTTCCTGAAGGCGATCACTGGCTGGAGAGGTAAGTTGTGTTCTAGGGGGATGCCTGGACACCGTCGGTTGGACCACCCAAGGCTGTGGGGCATCGGGTGCAGGGGTGTCTTCTGGCGTCAGGTTTTCTTACCAGTTTGTGTCGCGTCAGGGGGACCCTTCAGGTTGAGGCTGCAGGCGTCATCAGGAGTCTTGAGGGAGGTTGGGGACAGGGGCGGTTCCTTAATGTGAGCATTGGGGCATCATCCCCCCTGATTATTTTGCCCAGATGGGCACTGGCAGCTTTGATAAAAATGTGTGTTGTGTGATTATTCACTTTAACATTCTCAGCCCGCGGCAGTCAGGAAGTCAGCTGTCTCAGGCTCAGCCGCGGGCCGGTTTCTTATGCATCACGTAACAAGGCAGGCTGAGGGGGTGGGGTTATAACCAGGACAGTCAGTGATAAACACCATCTGTCCAATGCGCATGTCGGGTTGGCCGGGTGCCTTTCCCTGGCCAGCCTGACATGCGCAATCTTAAGCATTGTCGCCTCTATAATTAAGGAGCCGGAGGGTTGGAAGCCGCACCCCCCTGGTCTCCTAATGAGGGGTGAGTCGTGATGCCCAGGTCAATCCAAACGCTGCTCTAGCAATGCCTGGATTGGCAGCTTGGGCGTCTCTAAGCAGAACGCGGAGCCTGGGAGTGACAGAGGAGCTGGGGAGCAATGTTGACCAATCACTGCACGGCTTTAATGTGAAGCCATGCAGTGATTAGTCAGAGAGCTCAGCCTCTCTCTCATCTCTCCCCTCCCTGCTCGTGCTTGAACGCCAATACACACAAGGGAGTGGGGAGAGAGAGTCATGAGAGAGGAGAGCTCCCTGACCTCGTGGCCCCCTGAGCCTGCTGCGACGAGGCCTCGCACATAACCAGGACTGCGCATAACATTGGCAATGTCATCGTCGGACTCGTCAGATGTCCCAGTCGGAGTCCTACTCTCTCTCAGATGAGAGCCTGCCTTCTTTGATCTGCTAAGCGCACAGGATTCCGAGTGAGTACTCTTCTGCAGTTGCAAAACAACTGCCACTGGTGACCACTGCACGCCGCGTTGTGTGTTGGACTTGGCCAGGCTTTCTAGGCAGGCCTCCGGCGCCGATACACGGTCCCTCCCTGCTCCCCCAGCCTAGATCTGGCTCTTTGGATCTCACATCGGTCACTCACGGTTCATGATTTTCACTCTCACTACTAGTGATAGTGAAAATCAAGAACCGTGAGTGACCAATGTTTTGACCTTTGTAATAGAGTTGCCGACTTCGGAGGGGGTGTTGGCTTGAGCCAACGAAGCTGAGACTCGAACCTGGTTCGCCCGAGGGTAACCAGGTTCGGGTATCGGCGTCAACGGCTCATAAAACAACATCCTGTTATTGTGAGGCCTCTGGGCAAGTTAATAATCTCCCTGTTCCTTTTCTTTAAAAAACGGGTGCACCAGTGTTTAAGTAGAGGCACGGGGAGGCCGGCTACATCCAGAAATGTCTTGTCTGAAGCTGCTGGACCCTTCTGGCACGCACGCACGCACCTCCGAGAAGCCTTGCAGCAGTGTGTAGGCTTCTCAGAGATGCGTGTCAGCAGGGCCTTGCTTCATAAACATTTCTATCTACAAGAAATGTTATGTTTCTGAAGCTAGGCCCTGCTGGCACCCATCTCTGAGAAGCTAACACACTGCTGCAATGCTTCACGGAGGTGCGTGCCAGCAGGGCCTAGCTTCAGAAACATAACATTTCTTGTAGACAGAAATGTTTATGAAGCCAGGCCCTGCTGGCACCGTGGCACACACCTAGAAAGATAACAACTGCGTGCCACTGCTTTTAGCCATGGTTTAAGTGGGCCGGGTCCTAGTTATAAAAACAAGCATTTGCAATGCAATCAGTCTCGCCTTTGGGACCTTATATGAATTTAGCTATGCAGCACATTAGCTTGGGTGCTGAAACATCTACAGTTCTTTAACATGGAGGGAAAGTAAGCACCAAACTGCGTGACTCACCAGGTATGGGAACACATGGAGAGAAATATTGCCTTTGAGCGGGAAATGGTATATTCCAAAGCTCTGTTTTTAATATAAAATCAGGGCCTTCGGTGGTCATATCACTGAAAATTCATGATTTGAAAAAAATATTATTGTCTACGGGTGCCCGTGGAAGACAATTTCTATGGACTGGAATCTAGATAATGCTAAATTGATTCTGGTATTTTACTGACATCTGCTGTGCTGAGTTGGTGCCATGCTGGTGATGGTGCACTGATGTGGAGATGGGTCTGAGTGATGCTGAGGAGATGGTGTGCTGGTGCTGAGGTGGTGCTAAGTGATGCTGTGGTGGCGCTGAGTGAGGCTGTGCTGTAGTGGTGCTGAGTTATGCTGAGGTGGTGGTGCTGCGCTAGTGCTCAGGTGGTGCTGAGTGATGCTGAGTTGATGCTGTGCTGAGGTGGTGCTGCGCTGATGCTGAAGTGGTACTGTGTTTCTGCTGAGGTGCTGCTGAGGCTGCGCTGGTGGTCGCGCACTGATGCAGAGGTGGTGCTGTGCTGATGCTGCGATGGTGCTCTGCTGATGTGGTGCTGAGGAGGTACTGCACTGGTGCTGAGTTGGGGCTGCGCTGATGCTGAGTTGGTGCTGCACTGGTGGTGGCGCACTGATGAGGAGGTGGTGCTGTGCCGATACTGAGATGGTGCTGAGTGATGTTGAGGTGGTGTTGAGTGATGCTGAGGTGGTGCTCTGTTATGCTGAGATGGTGCTGAGTCATGCTCAGGTGGTGCTGAGATGGTGCCCTGGTGGTGCTGAGCTGGTGCTCAGGTGGTGCTGAGTTGGTTCTGTGCTGAGATGATGCTGTGCTGATGTTGAGGTGGTGCTGTGCTGATGATGACGTGGTGCTATGATGGTGCTGAGGTGGTGCTGCGCTGATGCTGAGGGGGTGCTGTAATGATTTTGAGGTGTTGCACTGATGCAGAGCTGGTGCTGCACTGATGCTGAGGCAGTGCTGCACTGATGCTGAGGTAGTGCTGTGCTGATGCCGTGCTGGTTCTAAAAGATACTGAGGTGGTAGTGTGGTTGTGCGGAGGTGGTCCTCGGGTGGTGCAGAGTGATACTGAGAACGTGCTGTGTGATGCTGAGGTGGTGCTGAGTAATGCTTTGCTGGTGCTCAGGTAGTGCGGTGATGGTGTTGTGATGAATGGGGGTGCGCAGCTCAAAAAGTCCAATAGACCAAAATAATTTTGAAAAAATATAACTTCTTTATTCCAATCAATTTCTTTTGTTAATAAAACATCAAGTAAAAGCAATCCAGCCAACGCGTTTCATTCCCATATAGGGAACTTCTTCAGGGCTCATTAATTTTTTTCTTTTATATGTCTGTATTGACTGCAGTGAATATTCCACAGAAATTGATAAGTCAGTATACACGAAAATTCACCAGGAAAAATGATATAAAATGCCTCAATGAAATCTTGCTGTCCCAAAGAAATATCTCAAAGGAGTCCAATGATATCAACAAATTCAAGGATATCAAAGAGAAAAAATCTTTTTCTATTTATATTTCAATGATGTAGGAAACAGTGTATTGCACCATAGCCCATATGCATTCATAGTCGTCACGCACGAACCCGTCCTGTTCCGTAGTGTGTAGACACTACGGAACAGGACGGGTTCGTGCGTGACGAATTTCACAGTTGATATCGTTGGACTCCTTTGAGATATTTCTGTACAGACATATAAAAGAAAAAATTAATGAGCCCTGAAGAAGTTCCCTATATGGGAATGAAACGCGTTGGCTGGATTGCTTTTACTTGATGTTTTATTAACAAAAGAAATTGATTGGAATAAAGAAGTTATATTTTTTCAAAATTATTTTGGTCTATTGGACTTTTGAGCTGCGCACCTCCATTCATCACAATATCGTTTGATCTGGAGCACAGTGACGTCACTCAACGGCTGGCGCAGGGGTAGTTTGCACAGCGCACGTATATATAGGAACTGGCACGAGGTGCGGCATAGGAGGTTCGCCGTTGTTGCTTTTGTGAATTAGTGCTGTGATGGTGCTCAGGTGGTGCCGAGTGGTGCTGAGTTGGTGCTGTGATGGTGCTGAGGTGAAGCTGTGCTTGGGCTGAGGTGGTTCTGTGTTGGTGCTGGGTTGCTGATGAGGTGGTGCTGAGGTCGTGCTGCACTGTTGCTGTGGGGGGCTATGTTGGGGCTGAGTTAGTGCTGCTCTGGTTGTGGGGCAATGATGCGAAGGTGATGCTGTGCTGATGCTGAGATGGTGCTGTGGTGGTATTGAGTGATGCTGAGGAGATGCTGCACTCCCATTCGCGCACCTTCCATCTCACTCAGTGAAATGTTTACTCAGATCACATTTTAGTTAATGTGGTGCCAACATTACTCCTGCAGCAAGCCCCTGTTTGACAGTGGGCTGCTTTGAGGGGCTTCTTTCCATCCTGGCAGCTCGCTTTTCCCGAGCCTGTATCTATGGCTGCAGAGGGGTTTCGGCCCAGTTGGAAACCGTCCTTCCTACGATCGTCGCCATACATCTCATATATAGTGCCTTGGGTCTCCATAGCCCCAACCATTTCTTAGCCTATGGCTTCATTCACACTAAAGATAAGTCATTATAACAAGGCTGATTTAAAGATCATTTAAAGACTTACCAGTCCCGACTGTGATAATGACTCTATTTCCCAGAAAGATTGGTAATATTCTGAGCCGGACGCGTGGGTTTGTTATCGACGCGTTTTTGATCATCCGATCATGTAAACATTAGGACTTTCTTATCAGATCATATTTACATCAAGACTTTCTTATAATCAGCTTTTGTATATGCAAAGACTAAATCTAAGGGTTCGATGACATCCTGAATACTTAAAGAGTATATTACGAACATTATTGTTTCAAAACGACAATGCATATATATATATACATTAAGAGTCATAGTGGATTTATGTAATTTAGACTTGTGTTAACTGAACAGCTATTGAAATGTGACAGAAGTTTTCCTTAATGTCGAGTTGTGCTGATTGTGCGCCGTGGATGCTTCGGGTATATGCCCCCCTCCACACGGTTTAAGAAATCCCATGCGGATCTGTGATGGTGGACACCGCTTGGTACAGAGACCTTAAAGGGACATTCCAGCAGCAAGGCGGGGTCGCCAGGACATTTAGGGTCTGGTTCGTATTTTGCTGAAACTAAAGGGTAGAATGCGGCTCCTTGTGTTTAAATAACTAGTTGCCTGTACTTTAAATATACACTAACGCTGCAGACACCTATGCCTGCACATGCTACTCGTGCCTAGCAGCCAACTGGGGACCAACGTCGGAGGAAACATCTACTTGAGTATATTTTATATAAATACCTTTCTGAAAGCCACTGCGGCATGTTAAGGACAGCTACCATCAAGAGCTGGGACTCCCCTGTCAGCGCTATGAGGGCCTTATGTGTCAAAAAGGTACGCTGGATCTTCCAGCATCTATACGTGCATCTCCCTTGAAAAAATATATATTACACCGAAAGGGGACTGTTATCCTGGGGTAAGCAGTGTATTGGTACCTCGCCTCTCGCAAACTTCCATAGTGGTGTACATGCAGCATTGGTATGAGTAAACCATTTCGAGGCGCAAATGGAACCTAAAGGGTAAGTCTATAAAACCCTAAATTCAAGCAATTGGATAAATAGAAATCTTATGTAACTGGTCAGCTGGAATTTCCACCAGAGAGAGATAAGGAACTTATCTAGCCTTGCATCGTGTTATTTGTAGTTTTTCTTTCTTAGAGATCTGGATTCAGTAGAAAACATTTGTAACTAGTCAACTGGAATTACCCCCAGGAAACTTTAGCCCGGGTTGGTTTTGTACTATGATCTGTGTAGTTTCGCTTCTCCAGGTATTAATGCACGACAACGTATCACACACAATATTGGCAACCTAAAATGTCGGTATTGTAATTTGTAACCCTTATGTATGCTAAGTAAAAGAGGCTGCTACACTAAGCATTGGCAAAGCTGTCCGCTAAACAAATAGCAATTATAAAAGTGTGTCGCCGGGGATACCGCGCACTAGTACCCAAGAGTAAAGGCCAAGTAGCATAGGAACGCTTTGGAACAGGGAGCTCTGAACTAGATTCACCCCTCGTTAAACTACAGCCTGTGGAGCAAACCCCGGTGTCCGCCATCTTGAGCCCACCCACCCACACTGTGTTCATGCTTCACGCACGAGGAGTGCCCGGCTATTGTGTGCATGGCTCGGGGTGGAGGGCAGCCGCAGAGCGAGTACTGCCACAGCATGCTTGCCAACATTTTGGAGGAGGAAAGTGGGAGATTTAAAAAAAAAAAAAATAATAATAATGGAGAAAATGTATTTCCCCCCATTGACGTCTATTGAATGAGATGCAATTTCAGGGGCAGACAGCCAAAATAAGGCCATTTTGTGCTTCAAAATCTGGAGTCTCCTGCATGACTCGGGTCTAATGGCATGTATGCCACAGTGTCCTCGGCGTACTCTGGGCCGGAGGAGCCCTCGCTTTCAGCACACATGCGTGTGTCACCCGTAACGCAGTGAGTGATATTCTGCGCACGTTGCCGGCTAGTCTATTAGAGCTCGTGTAAACACTCCAGCTGTGACAGGTGAGCACAACTGCAACCAATTAAAGGCTAGGCTGTCGGGAGGCGCCAGCCTGCCATCTGAAGATCGCTCTTATGACTGGGGGTCTCAGAACTTCTTGCGCGAGCTGCCTTGATACCATTAACAGGACACGCCGCACCGCTTTGAAACTGGGAAACGGCTTACCAACTTTCCATTCTGCACGTGCGTCTCTTAAGGGATACTGTGCCGGGATTGTGTCCGCGATTTCTTTAATTGCAGTGTTCTTTGAAACGCAGGTAAAAGAATGGCTCAGTTGTTAGAGCTCTTGAAATGCGATAACAATTCTAACGAGGGCATCTTTCAAATGCGCGCTATCTGGCCGTCCCTTAGGAAATGCTGGCATCACCTACTGCACTTTTCTTAGTCAACAACATGCACAATCTATTAAAGTCCTCTTTCTGGAATGCAGGCACACTTGTGCGGTTTCGTCTGCAATACTGAAAGTCACTGTACATCAGCGCACCCTCTAATATGCAGGCAGTAGCTATGACAGTGCCTTCTGTGAAGTACAGTATTGCAGTTCTCGCTCTAAAATGCAAGCAGGGTTTATTGCACGTCTCAAAAATGAAGGCGCAATCTATTGCAGTTATCTCTCTCTCTCTGAAGTGCAATCGTCGACCATTACAGTGAATTATCTGAAATACAGTCACAAACGATTGCATTCTGTGATTCGCTTTAAAATGTAGAACAATCTACTCAGGTTCTCTTACAATGGCAGGCAGTCTACACGGCCGTTCTCTTAGAAATGCAGACACCAGCTATGACATTTTTAAAATGAACTACATGAACAATCTGTTACAGATTTACTAAAATTCAAACACAAACTATTGCAGGTTCTTATGCCGTGCGTGCACAGTACTGCAAGCTTCTCTCCGAAACCCGTCTAATCTACAGCAGTTCCCCTACTGAAATGAATGCATCATATACTGCCACTATACACCGTGCAGGTACAGTACATGACAGCTGTTTCTGAAATGCAGGTACAGTACATATCACAGGTAGCCCAACGAGGTGTTCATACAATATATATCAGTTCTTTCTGAACTCAAGGCCCAATTTCATGAATGCTTCTTTATGGCATGGAGGTGCAACCTGTGGCAGCCCCGTCTCTGGGGCTCAGACAATCTGTGGCATTTAACTCCTCGAACTGCAGATAATTGTCTCTCTGAAATACACTCGTCTCAATATGTGGTGCCCCCACCCCACGCAATGCAGGCGCAGGCTGCTGTAAGGCAGGCACATTCTATTGCAAATTCTCTCCATTATGCAAAATGGCACGATTCATGGCAGTCATCTCCATGGAATACAGGCGCAGTCTACTGCAGTTCACACTAAAGTCAGAAACAATCTATTAAAAAGCTCTCGCCGACATTCACGCACAGTTTATTGTAACAGCGCTGGTGGTAATAGGCCCATCACGCGCAGATCAGCTCGCCTTTGAGCGCTCCAATTTTCACGTCGTAAATGCAGTTGCAGGGTTCTCGTAGGAGGCCGGCTAGCATTGCCCGTAGGCTGTAGAACTGCTTGCGATCGGTGAAGGGCATATTTTTGCAGCTGGGAGGTGGTAGGGTTTTAGCGTGGGAGGCACGGCTTAGGGTGTGGGGTCTATTTTGATGGTGGGTCTAGTGGGCACCACAAGTTTTCATCAGTATGAGCTTTTCCCCAGGAGTAGCCAGAAAATTAAATTACCTCTCCCCCACCTCCCCACTTTGAACTAAACCTCTGATGGCACCAAGCAAGCAAAGTGAGTGAGCCCAACCCTCCCTAGAAGAGCTGCCTTTTCTCTTCCATCAAACTATCTATCCATTCATCCTTTTACACTTCCATCCACCAGCTATCCACTATTTCACCTTTACATTCTGTCATCCATTCATTCTTTCATCCATCATTCAATCTTTCCATATTGCATCCTCCCCTCTGCCATTCATCAGTCTATCCATTCATCCACTCTGCCATCTATCCTTCCACCTATCCACCCTGCCATCCACCCATCCTCCCATCATGCATCCTTCCATTCTGGAATCCATCCATCCACTCTGCCATCCAGCTATGCAACCTCTCTGCCTGCCATCCATACACCCTGTCTGCCTGCCATCCTTCCATCCACCCATCCATCCACCTACTCATCCATCATTCATTCATCCACTTTGCCATCCACCCATCCATCCCACTGTCCATCCACTCTGCCGTCCATTCACTTGTCTGTTTACCCACTCATCCATCCATTCTTTTACTCTGCCATCCTTTCACCTGTCCATCCACCTATCCATCACTCATCCATCCTTTGACTCTACCATCCTTTCACCTGTCTGTTCACCTATCCATTCACTCATCCTTTCACCCATTCATTCATCGGCTCACTTATTCATTCACTCATCTATCATTTATCCATACATCCTTTCACCCTTGCTACCATTCAATATTGGTTCCATCTTTCCCTCTTCTATTTATCCATCTTTTATTCTTCCTTGCTCCTGTTTACTCTTCGATTGAGGCTGTATTTCTTGCGAGCGACATTTATCAGCTTCCACCGCTGCTGAGGCTGATAAAGCGGGGTGTTCACAGCGCCCCTGCTTTGCCCTGAGACTACTGATTGGTTCCCGTGTGTGGGGATGAAAAGACTGATTAGCAGTGTGAAAGACGTAGCTGCGCGTTGGATTGATCCATTGGATTTGTGTTACTGCAATGGCTGCACAAAACACAAACCGAATTATCTGCAAGTTCATTGAAACTGTTGGGAACAGGTGACAACGGAAGGTCTAAAGGCACTTTGGTAGAGCAAAAATATGGCACCAGAGGAAGTTTGAATTTGAAGAGCCTATACAAAATGGGCTATACTTTTACACCGTTAAGGTGGCATGCTTTTATAATGTCACTTGAGGACCAGCATGACATGTATGTGCTCTTTGGTAGAGAGCCAATGAACCTTAGACTGGCGTCATGGTCCTTCTTAGTTACTACTCACAGGGCCACGCACATAGGCCAGTAAAACACTTTTAAATCTTGACATCTCACAACAGGTAACATTTCTGTTTCCCAGTTTAAGCCGGTAGGGGCTGAGCTCACTTTTTGAATCGCCTTTCAGTGGAATGCAGCTAAAACAATGTCAAAGTAGCTTTCTTTGAAAAAGAATGTTTGTGTCAACCACAACTTGTATTCTTCAGGTCAGGGGGGGCTCCCAGGGGCACAATGGGTGGGGCTAACATACACTTGAGGGGTAAGTGATTGAGTGTCAGCAGTGCAAGCGCACAGTAACCATGCTGAACGCTTCTATACTTCAACCAGTGTCTCACTGATAGTGTGTTAGCTTTCTAGGTCGAGCCTGGGCAGCGCATGCGCTGCTCTGCGAGGCATGCTGTATTCAAGTATGGACTTGAAGCTCCGCCCATATTTTTCATTGGCTTGTGTCATAGTCCCTTGTAAATGCTGGCTTCTGATTCCTTAATAGGCTTGTTAGTCCCTCCTTAGTACCGCCTTGTCTTCATTTGTAACCTCCCAAGATGACTGGCCCTTTTACTTCTGTTGTTACACGGTATGTCTTATTTAGTCTGTAAGCACTATTTTCTTTCATGAGTTTCTCCTACTGCAGGCACGACATGCTGTCCTGCAACATTCAGCGCACCATGCGCGCTTTCACTTTCCAAGAAGCCCGGGACAATGGCAGCCGCTTCTTTGAAATGAAATAGGTCTCGCATTTACAAGAGTTTCAGCTATTGGCATTGTAAATGACAATGCCTTTTATTTATGTGTTAATTATCAAAACAGATAAATAAAAGGCATTGTCATTTACAATGCCAAAAGCTTAAACTCTCGCAAATGCAAGACCTACTGCATTGCAAATGCTTGTTTTTAATGTCTGCGGTATTGGCCAAGTGGAACATAAGGTATGCTGTTTAATACAAACACCAGCAATGTTTTATAGATGAGTTTATTCCCAAATCTCACAGTTCTCTAACCAGAAATACGATCTGATCTGACGGGGAGTGCGAGCCCCGGGGACAACCATTCAAGTCTTATTTTGAGGCAGACCGTGATGTGACCTCCAGTAAACCCCGGTGGTGTTAGAGGTTGCTCTCCCGTATTCATTCCCTTCTAAAGAGCGCCCAGCGAGAGCCCCACGTTTAAAAACAATAACCACGAAAGGCGTGAAACTGACACACAGAGCCCAGAAAGTGTCAGTGGCCCGAGAGAGGGGCGCAGCTCGACAAGACATCCAGCCTAAACCAGAGCGTGCGGGCAGCATCCCCATCACACCACTACCCTAAACCGGATCGTGGTGGCTGCCGCTCCCACCCTGCCCAAACACCACGCACACCCATCCCCACAGAATAACAAGCAGCTGTGCAGGCTCCACGCCGCCATTCGCGCGTGAAATGTAAACATTCAGAGAAGCAATACCTACGTGCCTCGAGCGTGCTTGCTCCGGTTCGCGCTCCAACAAAAACAAGCATTTGCAATGTAATAGGACTCGCATTTACGCGAGACCTATTGCATTGCATCACGGACAACGGGGGGAGCACAGACAACGGGAGTGCGGGCGGGGGGAGATGGGGGCGAGAAGGCACATACAAAGTAGTGCTCACAGTCTAAGTACTTTGTAACACTCGAAGTAAAGGGGCCAGTAGCCATGGGAGGGTACAAATGACGACATGGCCAAAATAAGGAGGGACTAACAAGCCTCATAATCAATCAGACGGCAGCATTTACGAAAGACAATGACATGAGCCAATTAAAAACATGGGCGGAGCTTCCACGGAGCTTCCACTCCATACTGGATTACTGCATGCCTCGCAAAGCGAGCAGCGCATGTGCGCTGCCGCTATAGGCTCGACCTAAAAAGGTGCCAAGACGGGTCCCTATTCGGCTCTCTAATTTTACCCTCAGCCAGGGTGGGAACTTAACTCTGCAACAGTAGCGCCGGCTGCTGCTTTTGATGTAATTTCAAAGAGAGACTCGTTCTTCATTTTTATATAGCGCAAACTTGGAGCGTTTTACATGAGCACCAGTTATTACACAAGCACATATTCATTTTTTGAATCACCGGATGTTGGAGCAGAAGTATCCCCGAGAGCGACGATTTTTAAAGTGGTAACAGAGGGTTGTGCGTACTTGGAGCTAGAGGTGGGCAAGCCATTAAAGTTCAAGCCAGGCTTGAGCCAGATGCCTGGCTCAGCGTCGAGCCCAAAATGAGCCGAGCCTTAATGTGGCATCTGCCTGCCACCCAAGCTTTAACCGGTCGTGCCAAGAATTAAAGAAATAGCATTAACCTTTGATGTAAAACAGGAGAGGGGAAATAGTTTCCCATCTAGTGGCTGAATGGCAAAATGTGAAATCAGAAAACCTAGGAATTTTCCCTGCTAGTCCAAACTGTGTGATCCTTGTTCCATTTGAGAGCAGTTTGAAATAGGTGAGTTCAGGGTGTGTGCTATACAAGCTCTTGTGTCTGATTTAAATAGACTATATGTTGTTCCTTATAAGAATGTAGGCCACATACAGAGTGCACATAGATGAACAAGATGGCCGAAGGGAAGGAGCTCCACAACAGAGCTCCCCGGCACTAAGATCACCAAACTAGGTGCAAATCCCGGTTTGCCACCCCTGCACACCTCCATCTGCCGACCCACCCACCGGACCAGGCAAGGAGAGGACCGGAGCCAGTTTTTACGCTGCCGCCATCCGAGAATAAGCATAAGGAACCCGGACAAAGGACAGAAGCCCTGCATCAGAAACAGAAACCGAAACCCCGGGGGTCCCGGACACTTGGATCACCAATTCACGGTGGAAATCCAGAACATGTCCCCCCAGCCACCCACCGGACCAGGCAAGGAGAGGTCCGGAGCCAGTTTTTGCGCTGCCGCCATCCGAGAATAAGTATAAGGAATCCGGACAAAGGACAGAAGCCCTGCAGCAGAAACAGAAACCGAAACCCCGGGGGTCCCGGACACTTGGATCACCAATTCACGGTGGAAATCCAGACATGCCCCCCCAGCCACTCATCACCGGACGTTCCCTCCACTAGTTTACACAAGAGAGGGAACGAAGGAGCCGAGTGAGCATTGCAGATATCTACTCAAAAAACTGCGGGTAAAGTGATCCGAGGGAGTGAAGCCCAGAAACGAAACCGAAACTTCCTGGGGTTGCGGAGGCTCCCACCATTGCCCGCTAACGGACCGAAGGCTCCGTAAAGAACCACGAAACCTGGGAACACAGACCCACATAAAGCAGAATACAGAGTACCGGACCTCCACCGATAGTCCACTAGGGGAAGAAACAACAGTAAATACACAAAAGACACTCACCCCAAGGCGAATCCCATGGTGCCTCGGCCCGAGACAGGAGCAGCGGCGAAATAACTTGGCGCGGATGCATCCGAGCCGCAACGCCATTCCAAACTGCACCCGGTTGCCTGACGACAATATGGCCGCCCCGGCCAACTTCGCGAAACCGGAACGACATACCAACAAGTGAGTACCAGGAGCAAGGCACACAGAACGCCTGGGCAGCAGCATCCATCTTCAGCTCTCAAGCAAGGCGCGCCCCCCCCCCGCTACGGCCAGCAAAGTCACGAACTGGCAACAACGTTCACCACTCACAGGTGCCTGACCCGGCAATGGCCGCCATGCCAGGACATCGGCAGTAGAAAGGACAGAGATAGTAAAAGGACAACTGCTGAAAAGCAGATCCCTCGTCACCACAATTATCTATCTATACGTTCTTGTACTGCGCAGACATTACACGATGATGTCAGAACGTTTCACAATAGGAACAGTAACATTACATGAGGAGATGGGGGCTATTGAGCATAATACATTAACAAGTTTTACAGTACAGGATTAAAAAATGTCAATTGTGCAAATAACAAGTCCAAACAAGATACAATAAGATGTATCAGTTTCAAGAGAAAAATGACAGGTGTGCAGGATACATAAGATTCAAATCACAAACAGAGCTATAATACTGCAATAAGTGGCCATCACTCTGAACACACTGGGAAGGCGCCTCAATAGGCTTGGAATACAGTATTTCCTATAGTGAAAGAACTGCCTTGCGGGATTAGAAAGGGCGTGAATTAAACTGTAAAATTAAAATGAAGGGTACTAGCCTCTAGTGAACATCATTTTGACGGCTATCCTGTCTCCTGTAGCCCGAGGGAAGACGATCAGGGCAGCACCTCCCGTTAACCAAGGCCTAGACACGGAGAAAGGTCTCGGTCTGTAGATTGTACAGAAAATTAAAAAAAGGTCTACTAAAAAAGGACTCGCGTTAATAAAGGTTCTAACCTTGACTTAAGTAGGGGCCATCTGGGAATGGCCTTTTCCACTCACTCCGCCCATCGAATGCTATGATGGCTGGATTTGTTACTGGGAGCTTTTTAGCATACATTCGCCTTTGACAAAGCCGAGGTGACAGGTTTCTTCCCTTGCCATCATTGTTCTCATAGGTTTACGCTCACCATGGCGACCAACACCAGCACCCCGATTGAAGGATCACTCTCCAAAGTGGGCTTCAGTGCCTTTAAGATCACTTATCCACCTAACCTCACCAAGAACGCCTCAAAAAAACTCAAACACAGCTTAATAAAAAAAAAAACGGAAACACTTATATCAGACACATATTTCAGCATGTATAATGGTAACACCATGTCCGACCTAATCTTCCTCACGAACAAGAGAGCCCAATGGAGGAAAGCTCTCATATCATTTTTCCAGTGCAAACAGATAAGGAAAACACCCCATGGATTTAGTCTTTCTATTTCTTCCTCTCCTATCAACAAAATAGAGCTCACCATTACCATCTATAACAATGGGATCATTCTCATTCAAGCCTCTAATCGAAACCTAGAGCAGTTCGACAAAATCTTTTCAAAGATCAAAAGCTCAGTAGCTAACTACTCAACCTCAGGGCGACTAGATACAACACTAACCACCTCAAGTTCACTCCAAATCATTGCTCCCATTCCACCTTCATATTTACATCCCTCCTCCCTCACCACCCTTCCCTTGCTCCTGCCGGATGCTGAACTGTTCGAATTACTTAATTCGCGACCATTAACCCTGTCACCACTCCCAACCCCCTTAGCAATACTCCCTGGAACACCTCTAACACTCAGTGACCAACCCCCTCCTCGAGAATCTCTCTTTACCGCCTCTGACCCCTCTAACGCATACCGGCACCCCACCCCTCGGCAGTTCCCCACACTCAATCAACCTCCGGGTCTGTGCAGCCTGGAACACCGCTCATACTCAGGGAACTACCTTCTCCCAGGGTATCCCCCATTACCGCCTCGGACCCCCCTAATACACTTAATCACCCTCCCCCTCCCCAGACCTACACACTCAACTTTCTTCCCTCTCCCAACACCCAGACATGTTGACACGCTTGGACGATATCTCCCGCCAGCTGCACCTTCTCTCCCTCGAACTCCACGACTTGAAAGCCCTAACACTTGAATATCTCCCCTTGTTAAGCCATCTCCCCTCTAGTCCGAACCGGACAATAGCACCCGCCAGCGCCACTATCACAGTTCCCCGTGACCATACCCTATTACCTTACATCCCCAAGTCTGTTCCCCTACCTAAGACAGCCTCTCGCCCAAGAAGAACATCCCGTCTCACGCCCATCGAAATTGACTACCTTCTTAAGTCTTATTCATCCAACACGGACAACATCACAAGTCCAAAGTGTATAATTCAAACCATTCATTCTAACCCAAACAGAGTACCCCACCACAACCTCAGAGCCATAAACACAGATAACCTCAAGAGAGTGATCATCACGCAGAATCCTCCCCCCCATACTCCGGTTCCACTCAAATGCATACTACTCAACTGTAGGTCCGCTAGCAAACACGCTTCCGAGATCTTCGACCTCATACTACAGAATGAGATAGATATCATTATACTCACAGAAACTTGGCTCACCCCTTCGTCTACTCCAATTCTTGACCTCTTGGTGCCCCCACCCACGACATAATTCGTCTTGACAGAGTTAAGAAGCTGGGTGGTGGCCTAGCTTGTATACATCGGAGCACACTTGCGGTCTCCCTTTCAGAGTCTTCTTCCCCAGTAAATTGCGAATACCTTGGTCTCAACATCTCCAGTAACAATCATCCGGTTTGCAAACTACACACATTCTATCACACCCCAGGCAACAATCTCCCCTTCATTGAACAATTAATGGAAATCATCTCCGGCAATGTGGACTCAGTCCAGTCCCATATTTACCTTGGGGACTTTAATCTTCATTGGTCTAAAACCAGTGACCAAGCAGTCTCATGCCTCAATTCCTTCTTGAATGACCACGAATTGATTCAACATTGTGACCAGCCTACTCACATTAAAGGGGAAACTTTAGACCTCATCATCTCCAAAGATCATACCATCTCATTGGATTCCATCATACCATGTGATTGGTCAGACCACCACATTATCTCCTTCCATATTAACGCTGAGGTTTATCAGAGTAAGGCTCAAAAAACCAAACCAAAGATTTGGAAAAGGGACCTCAGAGATATCAATACAGCTGACCTAGCAACCCGCTGTAATCGGGCCCTCTCTCCCCATTTGGACATACTTGAAGTCCATGCTCTCACAGACTTCTACAACTCTTCTATTTCCAACATCATGGATTCTATGGCCCCACTTCAACATAAAAATGCACCTGCAAAAATATCTAAACCTTGGTTTAATGGCAACCTAAACTCGGAACGTCGCAACCTAAGGGCCATTGAACGTACCTGGAGATCCACTCCATCGGCGGACCATCTAACAAACCTTAGAGCAGCCAGAAGTTCGTATAACAAACAAATCAAGACAGCGAAGGCGGAGTATTTCAGATCCCAACTTAACCAAGCGTCTAATCGACCCAAAAATTGTTTGAACTGGTTAAACAACAATCGGTGGTTGCCCCTAACCGATCGGCCTCCGAAGTCAGACCTCCCTCTTGTGATGATCTGGCCGCCTTCTTTACTGAGAAAACTAGACTTATTAATATGGATCTGGAAACCAGGAGGGCTCTACTGCTACCTAACGAACATGCACCCCACGGGCCGTACTAGACAAGAGAGCACCATGTAGCGGGGGTATTAAGAACAACGCTTCATGGGACACCTTTACCCCCTTCACCGAAAATGATATCAAAAAGGTGCTTCGGAGCATCAATCCATCTAACCACTTCAGTGACCCGTTACCACCTACCATCTTCAAAGTGATCAAGGATGAAATCTCCCCTTTCTGGACAAAGATCGTCAATGCATCTATGTCACAAGGCACGATCCCAGAATGCCTAAAAGAGGCTCAGGTAACACCGATATTAAAAAACCCCACAGCTGACAGTACAGATCTTAACAACTTCCGACTGATCTCCAGCATCCCCACTCTAGCCAAACTCCTTGAAAAATGCGTCCAATCACAACTATGTGCATACATCGAAAATTTCCATCTCCTGGACCAACACCAATCTGGCTTTCGTAGTGGGCACAGCACTGAATCGGCTCTTACTCATGTGATGGATGACATCTTAATAATGCTCGATCGAAATGAATCCTGCCTCCTTATCCTACTTGACCTTTCCTCCGCATTTGACACTGTCAATCATGACAACCTCCTACGCATTCTGGAGCATAGAATGGGCATTTCGGGGCAGGTGCTGCTTTGGTTCTCGTCCTTCCTGCAGCACAGGACACAAAGAGTGAAAACAAACCACTCTCTCTCCCAGCCATCCCCAGTTAGCATGGGGGTTCCCCAAGGTTCCTCCTTATCTCCCATTCTCTTCAATCTGTTCCTGGAACCATTAGCAAACACTCTAAATTCTTTGGACATTCGTTTCCATATGTATACAGACGACACCCAACTCTATCTGAAAATCTCCTCCCCTGATGATATCACTTCACTCAACTCCACACTACTGACGACCCAAAACTGGTTAACTGAGAACCATCTTCTGCTAAACACCGCCAAAACAGAATTCCTCCTCATCTCTCCCCCGAATCATACTCCTATAATCGAACAGTGGATGAGCCAACTCACCGCCTTCAACTGCTCCCCCCGCACTATCGACTCAGCTAAATCTCTAGGAATTACCCTGGACAAGCATCTGAATATGAAGACTCACATTAGCAACGTGTGCAAGGGAGCTAACCACCTTCTGAGAACACTCAGGAATCTCAAACCTTTCCTACCTCAAGCAGACTTCATGCAAGTGGTCCAAGCGCTTGTCCTACCGAGACTTGACTATGGCAGTGCTACGCTATGTGGCCTCCCCAAATACACGTTGGCCCCCTAAAGGCGTCACTGAACGCGGCGGCCAGATTGATTACGGGCACTAAGCGAAAGGCACACATCTCCCCAGTTTTAAAATCTCTAAATTGGCTACCTTACGAAGCTAGAATTCAACTGAAGATTGCCTGCCTATCCCACAAAGCCCTACACTTCAAAACCCCCAGCTACCTCGCACAAAAGCTAGAACTATCTGGAGGGGTAGACCGTCAAGGAGTGCAAATTCCCTCCTCTTAAAACCACAGATCTTCCGCAAAAAAAGAACATGCCAACGAGCCTTCTCGGGCTCTGCTCCAAAAATTTGGAACTCTCTTCCACCGGAAATTAGGAGGATCTCATCAAAAGATACTTTCAAACTGGAAGAAAAAGATTCCTCATGAATAAGTTCTTACCTTAACATGAGGGACATTTGCTAGCTCTAAACGCATCGGTCATACTATAATATTTGTTATTATCTTCTGGATATGGTTATTATTTTGTTTTGGTTATCACTCCTGTACATGATTATTGCATTTACTCCTTTGAAGTCATTATGCCCCATCGCCCAGCCCACTCTTTGTCCACCCATGTGTATAAATGATCTGGTAGTTGTTCACCATCTGATTCAATGCCATTAGACTTCCCATTTGACTCATATTTTGTATATTGTTTTGGTACTGGTCTTTATTTCTGTATATGATTATTGTAGTTACTCACCTATGTCACTTGCCCCATCGTATAGCCCACTCTTCGTTCTCCCAGGGGTATAATTGATCTGGTAGACGTTCACCATCTGATTCAATGTCATTAGACTCCCCACCTGACCTATGTTCTGTTTAACGTTTTGATATTGGTTATTCTCTGTATATGATTATTGTATTTACTCCCTTACTTCTCTTTGCTCCATCGTTTAGCCCATTCCCAGTTTATTCAGGTTTATGAAGGATATGTTATGTGTGCATTATATGTTTCAATATCCATTAGATTCACCCTATTAGACTCATGTTTTGATTTGTTACCTCCTTTCCCTCAAAATGTAAAGCGCTCTGATATCCCTCGGGATCAAGTTCGCGCTATATAAAACTTTATAAATAAAATAAATAAACATAACTAAGAGCCTGGTGCGGAAATGAGGGGCATGAATATTTTTAAGTTCTTGTTTACAAACTGTGACTTGTGATGAATGTTTTTCAATGCAGCAATATAATCTAATTTTAAACGCTTCTGCATGTTGAAGCAATGCACTTTTTTCAATTTAGAAGAGTCTGTATTATATTGTTATTTGGGCGCTGTTTATATGCCACACATTTCCTGAGCTAGGTTTGTGCATGGGCTCTCATAGCTTAGCCAGACCACTGGCTTGGCTCTGGCTATCCCTGTTAATTTCTTGGCTCGGCACCTCTACTTGGAGCATCACAGTTTCCTCTTAGAAAGATATATGTGGAAAAATTCATGTGAAATCAGTCTTCGTGTTTAGTATTTTAAAGAATGCAAGCGGCTGTTTGAACATTGCCAAAATGACACGTTTAGCTTTGGTGAGGGTGGTAGGCAGCGCAGTATTTTTTGTATAGCTTTCATCAGAAACATGTGTGATGAAAGACGTTCTGTTTCAAAATCTCAGAAAGCCTTTGACTTTCTTTAACGAGGCCGCAATAGTAGCGGATAGCATTTCTAAATGAAACAACTTCCTGACAAAAAGTAGAGGTTAGAAATCCCTGCTGAGGTCAAAAGTGACTGAAGGCAAATTATCACGGAGTACAGCTGATAGGAGATATATCGCCTCCATCTACAGTCCTCAGGAGAACACTTCACCTCATAAAATAATCCAAATACATAACGTCTTATATGGACAGACATGTTGTACCTGTACCTAGGATCTGGTCTACTTGCAAGTGCTTAAATATAAAGTTAGCGCACTCCTGAAATGGAAAAAACTTGCAACACTATTTAAGCTTGTAAAGCACGTTTGCGTGCTATCTAGTGAGAGGCAGCCAGCCTCGAAATACGAATTACACTGCTGGTGAATGGACACCAGTATACTAGATGCACTGCTTGAATCATGGAAACAACCCTTGACTGTATTAAACACAGAAATGACACATTATTCAATTGTTTTTACAAAAAAGAATATCATGAACATAGAGTATTGATAATTTAATCAATATTATTGTATTTTTACAAAAATTTAGACTCACAAATAGAAAAAACCACAGTCATATGCAAAAATCAATGTAATTTAAATCAAACGAAACAAAACTGTTACATATGTTAAACAAGTTGCCAGCCTAGCCCAATGCATTTCGGGATTGTATTCATCCCTTCTTCAGGGGCCACTGCGAAAAAACATAAGCATAATCAATGTGATGCTAACCATTATTGTACAAAACGCAATAATACACACACCTGAAACGACCAGGTTGGCAGAAAAAAGAATGAACCTCAATATGAATTACGCAAGGCGATGCTGAAAAATGAAATCATGCATTACTCTACTGTATATGCCAAAACATTTTTTGGGGTGAAAGAATCTGTAAGACTCAGCTGTGCAAATCAACAGATGAAATTGTGAACAAAAGATCAATAAAGTTTGAGCACCTCGTAATTGAAACTCCAGAAAGTGATAAATCAACGATGTTACAAGCAGGTGAAAGAGTGCCTCAATATAACCAGTGCTAATGAGAATAGTTAACTTGTGCTTTTGTTATACTCGTGTTTAGACTGACAATGTACACGAACAAAAAACTCACTTCGAGCTGTCACAACCAGAAACCAATCTGTAGAACTCTCAAGGCGGTGAAAGCTGTCTATGCACTTATACGCACTGGGGTCTTAGAATTTTGCGTCTTCAAAAGTAGATTGTGCCTGTACCAAATTAAAATGCCCTGCGTGAATGCCCACAAACTTTCAAACAATCCTCTGCGCTAAATAAACATGTCTGGTAACTGCTTACCCCTATAAAATGGATACTGGTCACAACGATGAAAAACGCTACAAGCGTGAATCCATCTCCCCAATGACTCTCAAAAATCTTGAAACTGCAAGTAGAAACAAGCGAATCTGGTAAAAAATGAAAGACCGTGTAGTCGAATCCGAGCTATTAACTATACGCTGTGTGCAAACCTCTGCTTACCTCGTATTCTTCCTGGCATCACCCGAGAATTCTCCGAAACACTAAATGACTCTTAGTCCGTCAAGTGAATGAACTCAGTTCCTCCAAAGTGTTGATAAAGTCTAACGGTCCTGCTTGACGATGCTGAACGCGATGACGTCAAATAGAAATAGACAGAGGACTTCTACCTCAATCTTGATCTCCATCTTGAAATGGAGTGAAACCACTCCAATGCTATAGTGTATATAACCTATGGCTGATAACCTGACGCTCCTTGTGTTGTGTGTATGAAACCTGGAACTGGTACCATAATAAATACCAAACCGCTATAACAAAGGTATGTGACCTGTAGACTCACGTGATGGTGGTAAACGCGATGACTTATAATCAAAAATAAAAACCTGCCTACACTGTTCGAAATCACCATCTTGGAATAATGTAAGACATACCAAAATGTGGAGATTGATAACACTGAGCTCAGTGTATTGCGTTACAAAACAAAGAAACTGGCGCTGTACTGGACTGTTTGCTGAACCCATAAATTGTTAATGAATATGTTCAAGAAATTTTTAAACCTATATGATGAGTGAAATGACAGTGAATTATAAAAAAGAATTCACGCCAACTTGAAAACCGCGCCACCTGACGCCACTAAGTAATAGCTTGTCCAAAAGGCCACTGCAAATTGAAAACTGCGCTGCGCCCTGAGATGACTAAGACAGTGTAACCAGAAGCTTAAAGCGTATAGTGTGGAAAGAACATTGAAAACAACGAATAGAACCAGCCTGAAAGATAAAAATAATAATGTGCACTCCCTCTACCACCCTTTAAGTCAGTGAATAATGAGAAAGAAATGAAATAAAAGGAAATAAAAAAAGGTTGTAAAATTCTATCACCATTTGATTGCCATGCGTAAATCATACATTTACAATCTAATAAGAGTGACCTGAAGGTCTGATAACTGACATGCATGAAGTGGCAGAACCTGTTCAGAGAAAGCACGACATTTCCAATTTATCATTGAGACCACCTGGCATCATTGTATGAAGCATTTTTATCCACCACATTTCCCTCTGCGAAAGGAGTCTAGCATTGTCACGACCTGATTTGCAAGACAAAATTTCGACAATGGTGAACCTCAATTGTGCGAGTGTATGTTTGTGTTCTAGCCAATGTGATACAAAATGCGATTTGACACTCTGTGTACGTATCGTACTCTTGTGTTCTGATATACGAACTTTGATTTTACGAGTTGTTTTGCCTACATATAACAAACTGCATGGGCATTTGATGGTGTATACTACGTAGCCAGAATTGCAATCTCCGTTATACCTCAATGCTATGGATTTCCCTGAGTGTGGATGATTAATAGTGTTACCAAGGATTACATTGTTGCAATTCACACAATTATAACACCTACGCATCCCTGTATATTCCTCATGAACATTCTCCTTTGTTTGCGACAATGTTTCTTTAATGTTTCTGCTTCGTGTGTATGCAAATAACGGTTCTTGAGAAAATAGGCCATTAAAATCAGGTTCACTTCTCAATAACTCCCATCTGGATTTGATAATTCTCTTTATGCTCGATGATTTGGTTGAGAATTTAGACACGAAGACGTGTCTGTTTTGATTGTTCTTGGGTTTAGTTACGAGTAAATCTTCTCGTTTGTGAAGCTGTGTTTTGGCCGCTATTTTGGACAATAAGGGTTGAGGATAACCGCGCTGTCTAAACTTGTTACATTGTTGTTCTAAACTTACTCCCAACTCATTTTCTTCAGACACTATTCTTTTGATTCGTAGCATTTGTGAAAATGGTAAGTTTTGTAGTAGAGAAGGAGGATGGAAGCTGGAAAACAGGAGAAGATTGTTCTTATCCGTAGTTTTGGAATGCACAGACGTCTGTAATTTATTGTTCACCTTTGTAATTGAAACATCCAAGAATGATAAATTGTTCTCGCTGATATTATGAGTGAATTTAATGCGTGCATTTTTCGAATTCAATTCCATGATCTTGAGTCTTAAATGTTCTTCCGAATTATTCCATATGAGGAAGATATCATCAATAAATCTAGTGTAAAACACGAGATTGGTGGTCCACGAATCATCTGAAAATATGTGATCAAATTCGAATTTGGACATGAAAGTGTTGGCATACGAGGGAGCTCCGGAAAAACCCATGGAGGTTCCGCTTATCTGAAGATAAAAAGTGTCCTTCCATTGTAGATAACTATGTTGAAGACAAAACATCAACAATTCCAAAATGAAAACTTTGTTGACTCCTAAATCTGGTAATTGCAACAATGCCCACTCGCAGGCTTCCATACCCTCTTTCAGAGGTATCGAAGTGTACAGTGCTGTCACATCAATGGAGCAGAGAATCCATGTTGGAGAACACTGATCGCTGACTGCATGTAATAATTGCAAAAAATGTGTAGTATCCTTGATATAACTTCTCCACGACTGTACAAATTTCTGTAGATAGTGATCAACAAATTGTCCCGCGGGTGTAAAGATGGACTCACAACCCGAAACTATTGGACGAAATGGCGGATCCTGGAGATTTTTGTGTACTTTAGGTAACATGTAAAGCTTCGGTCTCCTGGGATAAGCTACACTTAAAAACTTCCGTGTATTTTCAGAAATCCATTGCATATTCTCCGCATGATCTAGGATTTTGTGCAATGTATCCATAATCATGAGTGTTGGATCTTGATCTAACTTGATGTAAGTTTCAGAGTCCTGTAAATGTTGAAAAACTCGGTATTCATAAAATGTAGTATCCATGATAACCAAAGCGCCTCCCTTATCAGCCATCTGAAATGTGAGCCTGGAGTCCATAGCTAGTTGTTTGATAATTTGCATCTCATGTTTCTTGAAGTTGGTCTTAATTGTTGGTCGGAGATTTAGTTTAGCGAAATCATCGCGAATGAGTGTTTCAAAAGAATCAAGTAGTTTATGGGACACTGGCACCATGAAAGTACTTCTTGGCTTGAAAATCTTTTGTTCCACATCTTGTTCACTAGTCGAAGCGTCTGTAGCAGTCAATGTAGGTACTAAGTTGGTAAAGAAATGCTTCAAGCGTAAATTTCTCATGAATTTAAATGTGGAAATTTCTAATTCCAATGCATTTGTATGATATACTGGAACAAAAGAAGTCCCTTTATTTAACACTTGTTGTTGTGCCGACGTCAACTCTACTGTAGATATGTTTATGATAAGGTCTTCTTGCTCCTCAGATTGCGAGCCTCTGCCTCTTTTTCTCTTGCTCCTCCTAGTTTTTTGGATCTGGTGGGCGTCCGCCTCTCTGGCTGCTGACTAAAAAAGACGTCGACTGCAGGGATGCATCTGCACCGCCTTGCTGAATGTTGGAACCACCTAATTCTTGTTGAACATCAGCTGGTGCTCTTGATAATTCCAATTCTTGATCTGAAACAATTGATTCCTGCGAAGAGGTGTTGGGTTTTTGGAAAGGTCGCCTACGGGCGTACACCTCTGCCCAGGTGTACACCTCGTTGAGCTTATAATCTATGGTATCGTGACGGAATTTTCTTAATTTTCTTTCCTGTATTTCCTTCCCATATACATCCAGCTTAGTATTGAGATCTTCCAAAGTTGTTTTCCAGTAATCCGCTTCGCACCTTCACTCATCATATAGGTTTAAAAATTTCTTGAACATATTCATTAACAATTTATGGGTTCAGCAAACAGTCCAGTACAGCGCCAGTTTCTTTGTTTTGTAACGCAATACACTGAGCTCAGTGTTATCAATCTCCACATTTTGGTATGTCTTACATTATTCCAAGATGGTGATTTCGAACAGTGTAGGCAGGTTTTTATTTTTGATTATAAGTCATCGCGTTTACCACCATCACGTGAGTCTACAGGTCACATACATTTGTTATAGCGGTTTGGTATTTATTATGGTACCAGTTCCAGGTTTCATACACACAACACAAGGAGCATCAGGTTATCAGCCATAGGTTATATACACTATAGCATTGGAGTGGTTTCACTCCATTTCAAGATGGAGATCAAGATTGAGGTTGAAGTCCTCTGTCTATTTCTATTTGACGTCATCGCGTTCAGCATCGTCAAGCAGGACCGTTAGACTTTATCAACACTTTGGAGGAACTGAGTTCATTCACTTGACGGACTAAGAGTCATTTAGTGTTTCGGAGAATTCTCGGGTGATGCCAGGAAGAATACGAGGTAAGCAGAGGTTTGCACACAGCGTATAGTTAATAGCTCGGATTCGACTACACGGTCTTTCATTTTTTACCAGATTCGCTTGTTTCTACTTGCAGTTTCAAGATTTTTGAGAGTCATTGGGGAGACGGATTCACGCTTGTAGCGTTTTTCATCGTTGTGACCAGTATCCATTTTATAGGGGTAAGCAGTTACCAGACATGTTTATTTAGCGCAGAGGATTGTTTGAAAGTTTGTGGGCATTCACGCAGGGCATTTTAATTTGGTACAGGCACAATCTACTTTTGAAGACGCAAAATTCTAAGACCCCAGTGCGTATAAGTGCATAGACAGCTTTCACCGCCTTGAGAGTTCTACAGATTGGTTTCTGGTTGTGACAGCTCGAAGTGAGTTTTTTTGTTCGTGTACATTGTCAGTCTAAACACGAGTATAACAAAAGCACAAGTTAACTATTCTCATTAGCACTGGTTATATTGGGGCACTCTTTCACCTGCTTGTAACATCGTTGATTTATCACTTTCTGGAGTTTCAATTACGAGGTGCTCAAACTTTATTGATCTTTTGTTCACAATTTCATCTGTTGATTTGCACAGCTGAGTCTTACAGATTCTTTCACCCCAAAACATTTTTTTGCATATACAGTAGAGTAATGCATGATTTCATTTTTCAGCATCGCCTTGCGTAATTCATATTGAGGTTCATTCTTTTTTCTGCCAACCTGGTCGTTTCAGGTGTGTGTATTATTGCGTTTTGTACAATAATGTTTAGCATCACATTGATTATGCTTATGTTTTTTTCGCAGTGGCCCCTGAAGAAGGGATGAATACAATCCCGAAATGCATTGGGCTAGGCTGGCAACTTGTTTAACATATGTAACAGTTTTGTTTCGTTTGATTTAAATTGCATTGATTTTTGCATATGACTGTGGTTTTTTCTATTTGTGAGTCTAAATTTTTGTAAAAATACAATAATATTGATTAAATTATCAATACTCGATGTTCATGATATTCTTTTTGTAAAAACAATTGAATAATGTGTCATTTCTGTGTTTAATACAGTCAAGGGTTGTTTCCATGATTCAAGCAGTGCATCTAGTATACTGGTGTCCATTCACCAGCAGTGTAATTCGTATTTCGAGGCTGGCTGCCTCTCACTAGATAGCACGCAAACGTGCTTTACAAGCTTAAATAGTGTTGCAAGTTTTTTCAATTTCAGGAGTGCGCTAACTTTATATTTAATCATTAGTTTCTTGCCGCTCATGTTAGCAGCACCCTACACAGTTCTCATTACACAATGTCTTTTGATAGCATATCTAATCTTACAGATAACAGAGCAGATACACTTACATATTTACCAACTCAAGTGAATGACATATATGCCTTGATTCAAGACACAGCATCTTTTAACGACCAGGCAGGCTCTATATCGCAACAAATCCGGCAATTGGAATTTATCACACGCAGAGCACTGAGTCAGCGTCTCCATGCGTCTACGCTTATACAATATCATAAAGTCCAGCGGATTCCGAGTGGATTACGCTTACCTATCAAACCTTTACTTTACAAATTTCAGTTCAATAAAGTATTCATGGAAAAGTGGCAGGCCGTTCTGAATAAATGTTCATTGGATTTAATTTTACTGTTAATAGAGGAACTGTCCCGAACTATCAGAGAGTTGGAGGAAGAAGTAGAAGCCATTAAATCCGATTTATCTTCAAGGTGCGAAGCGGATTACTGGAAAACAACTTTGGAAGATCTCAATACTAAGCAGGATGTATATGGGAAGGAAATACAGGAAAGAAAATTAAGAAAATTCCGTCGCGATACCATAGATTATAAGCTCAACGAGGTGTACACCTGGGCAGAGGTGTACGCCCGTAGGCGACCTTTCCAAAAACCCAACACCTCTTCGCAGGAATAAATTGTTTCAGATCAAGAATTGGAATTATCAAGAGCACCAGCTGATGTTCAACAAGAATTAGGTGGTTCCAACATTCAGCAAGGCGGTGCAGATGCATCCCTGCAGTCGACGTCTTTTTTAGTCAGCAGCCAGAGAGGCGGACGCCCACCAGATCCAAAAAAACTAGGAGGAGCAAGAGAAAAAGAGGCAGAGGCTCGCAATCTGAGGAGCAAGAAGACCTTATCATAAACATATCTACAGTAGAGTTGACGTCGGCACAACAACAAGTGTTAAATAAAGGGACTTTTTTTGTTCCAGTATATCATACAAATGCATTGGAATTAGAAATTTCCACATTTAAATTCATGAGAAATTTACGCTTGAAGCATTTCTTTACCAACATAGTACCTACATTGACTGCTACAGACGCTTCTACTAGTGAACAAGATGTGGAACAAAAGATTTTCAAGCCAAGAAGTACTTTCATGGCGCCAGTGTCCCATAAACTACTTGATTCTTTTGAAACACTCATTCGCGATGATTTCGCTAAACTAAATCTCCGACCAACAATTAAGACCAACTTCAAGAAACATGAGATGCAAATTATCAAACAACTAGCTATGGACTCCAGGCTCACATTTCAGATGGCTGATAAGGGAGGCGCTTTGGTTATCATAGATACTACATTTTATGAATACCGAGTTTTTCAACATTTACAGGACTCTGAAACTTACATCAAGTTAGATCAAGATCCAACACTCATGATTATGGATACATTGCACAAAATCCTAGATCATGCGGAGAATATGCAATGGATTTCTGAAAATACACGGAAGTTTTTAAGTGTAGCTTATCCCAGGAGACCGAAGCTTTACATGTTACCTAAAGTACACAAAAATCTCCAGGATCCGCCATTTCGTCCAATAGTTTCGGGTTGTGAGTCCATCTTTACACCCGCGGGACAATTTGTTGATCACTATCTACAGAAATTTGTACAGTCGTGGAGAAGTTATATCAAGGATACTACACATTTTTTGCAATTATTACATGCAGTCAGCGATCAGTGTTCTCCAACATGGATTCTCTGCTCCATTGATGTGACAGCACTGTACACTTCGATACCTCTGAAAGAGGGTATGGAAGCCTGCGAGTGGGCATTGTTGCAATTACCAGATTTAGGAGTCAACAAAGTTTTCATTTTGGAATTGTTGATGTTTTGTCTTCAACATAGTTATCTACAATGGAAGGACACTTTTTATCTTCAGATAAGCGGAACCTCCATGGGTTTTTCCGGAGCTCCTCGTATGCCAACACTTTCATGTCCAAATTCGAATTTGATCACATATTTTCAGATGATTCGTGGACCACCAATCTCGTGTTTTACACTAGATTTATTGATGATATCTTCCTCATATGGAATAATTCGGAAGAACATTTAAGACTCAAGATCATGGAATTGAATTCGAAAAATGCACGCATTAAATTCACTCATAATATCAGCGAGAACAATTTATCATTCTTGGATGTTTCAATTACAAAGGTGAACAATAAATTACAGACGTCTGTGCATTCCAAAACTACGGATAAGAACAATCTTCTCCTGTTTTCCAACTTCCATCCTCCTTCTCTACTACAAAACTTGCCATTTTCACAAATGCTACGAATCAAAAGAATAGTGTCTGAAGAAAATGAGTTGGGAGTAAGTTTAGAACAACAATGTAACAAGTTTAGACAGCGCGGTTATCCTCAACCCTTATTGTCCAAAATAGCGGCCAAAACACAGCTTCACAAACGAGAAGATTTACTCAGTAACTAAACCCAAGAACAATCAAAACAGACACGTCTTCGTGTCTAAATTCTCAACCAAATCATCGAGCATAAAGAGAATTATCAAATCCAGATGGGAGTTATTGAGAAGTGAACCTGATTTTAATGGCCTATTTTCTCAAGAACCGTTATTTGCATACACACAAAGCAGAAACATTAAAGAAACATTGTCGCAAACAAAGGAGAATGTTCATGAGGAATATACAGGGATGCGTAGGCGTTATAATTGTGTGAATTGCAACAATGTAATCCTTGGTAACACTATCAATCATCCACACTCCGGGAAATCCATAGCATTGAGGTATAACGGAGATTGCAATTCTGGCTACGTAGTATACACCATCAAATGCCCATGCGGTTTGTTATATGTAGGCAAAACAACTCGTAAAATCAAAGTTCGTATATCAGAACACAAGAGTACGATACGTACACAGAGTGTCAAATCGCATTTTGTATCACATTGGCTAGAACACAAACATACACTCGCACAATTGAGGTTCACCATTGTCGAAATTTTGTCTTGCAAATCAGGTCGTGACAATGCTAGACTCCTTTCGCAGAGGGAAATGTGGTGGATAAAAATGCTTCATACAATGATGCCAGGTGGTCTCAATGATAAATTGGAAATGTCGTGCTTTCTCTGAACAGGTTCTGCCACTTCATGCATGTGAGTTATCAGACCTTCAGGTCACTCTTATTAGATTGTAAATGTATGATTTACGCATGGCAATCAAATGGTGATAGAATTTTACAACCTTTTTTTATTTCCTTTTTTTTCATTTCTTTCTCATTATTCACTGACTTAAAGGGTGGTAGAGGGAGTGCACATTATTATTTTTATCTTTCAGGCTGGTTCTATTCGTTGTTTTCAATGTTCTTTCCACACTATACGCTTTAAGCTTCTGGTTACACTGTCTTAGTCATCTCAGGGCGCAGCGCAGTTTTCAATTTGCAGTGGCCTTTTGGACAAGCTATTACTTAGTGGCGTCAGGTGGCGCGGTTTTCAAGTTGGCATGGATTCTTTTTTATAATTCACTGTTCTTTCACTCATCATATAGGTTTAAAAATTTCTTGAACATATTCATTAACAATTTATGGGTTCAGCAAACAGTCCAGTACAGCGCCAGTTTCTTTGTTTTGTAACGCAATACACTGAGCTCAGTGTTATCAATCTCCACATTTTGGTATGTCTTACATTATTCCAAGATGGTGATTTCGAACAGTGTAGGCAGGTTTTTATTTTTGATTAGAAGTCATCGCGTTTACCACCATCACGTGAGTCTACAGGTCACATACCTTTGTTATAGCGGTTTGGTATTTATTATGGTACCAGTTCCAGGTTTCATACACACAACATAAGGAGCGTCAGGTTATCAGCCATAGGTTATATACACTATAGCATTGGAGTGGTTTCACTCCATTTCAAGATGGAGATCAAGATTGAGGTCGAAGTCCTCTGTCTATTTCTATTTGACGTCATCGCGTTCAGCATCGTCAAGCAGGACCGTTAGACTTTATCAACACTTTGGAGGAACTGAGTTCATTCACTTGACGGACTAAGAGTCATTTAGTGTTTCGGAGAATTCTCGGGTGATGCCAGGAAGAATACGAGGTAAGCAGAGGTTTGCACACAGCGTATAGTTAATAGCTCGGATTCGACTACACGGTCTTTCATTTTTTACCAGATTCGCTTGTTTCTACTTGCAGTTTCAAGATTTTTGAGAGTCATTGGGGAGACGGATTCACGCTTGTAGCGTTTTTCATCGTTGTGACCAGTATCCATTTTATAGGGGTAAGCAGTTACCAGACATGTTTATTTAGCGCAGAGGATTGTTTGAAAGTTTGTGGGCATTCACGCAGGGCATTTTAATTTGGTACAGGCACAATCTACTTTTGAAGACGCAAAATTCTAAGACCCCAGTGCGTATAAGTGCATAGACAGCTTTCACCGCCTTGAGAGTTCTACAGATTGGTTTCTGGTTGTGACAGCTCAAGTGAGTTTTTTGTTCGTGTACATTGTCAGTCTAAACACGAGTATAACAAAAGCACAAGTTAACTATTCTCATTAGCACTGGTTATATTGGGGCACTCTTTCACCTGCTTGTAACATCGTTGATTTATCACTTTCTGGAGTTTCAATTACGAGGTGCTCAAACTTTATTGATCTTTTGTTCACAATTTCATCTGTTGATTTGCACAGCTGAGTCTTACAGATTCTTTCACCCCAAAACATTTTTTTGCATATACAGTAGAGTAATGCATGATTTCATTTTTCAGCATCGCCTTGCGTAATTCATATTGAGGTTCATTCTTTTTCTGCCAACCTGGTCGTTTCAGGTGTGTGTATTATTGCGTTTTGTACAATAATGTTTAGCATCACATTGATTATGCTTATGTTTTTTTCGCAGTGGCCCCTGAAGAAGGGATGAATACAATCCCGAAATGCATTGGGCTAGGCTGGCAACTTGTTTAACATATGTAACAGTTTTGTTTCGTTTGATTTAAATTGCATTGATTTTTGCATATGACTGTGGTTTTTTCTATTTGTGAGTCTAAATTTTTGTAAAAATACAATAATATTGATTAAATTATCAATACTCGATGTTCATGATATTCTTTTTGTAAAAACAATTGAATAATGTGTCATTTCTGTGTTAAATACAGTCAAGGGTTGTTTCCATGATTCAAGCAGTGCATCTAGTATACTGGTGTCCATTCACCAGCAGTGTAATTCCTACTTGCAAGTGCACCAGGAATCCTACCTTAGAAACCTGAACCCTCATTGATTGGATGGGCCCGAAAAGCAGTACTGCCCGAGGCATATTTTGAAACGAAAAAGGTTCCATCAGTCAGTGATACCTCATCTATGTGATATATATGTATAAGGTAAATTTGTAGTGTAAACCTAGCCATAAGGCAACACTGTACAGGTTTGAAGGCAGAGCAAAGGTACAATCAAAAGGGGAGGCTGGGTTCTTAGGGGGTAATGGACTATTTATTGTCATGCTGGAGTGTTCTATAAAGAGGTTTTTTAAAATTGAAGACAGGTGGGGCGAACATAATGGATAAGGGATGTTGCTGCATATTCTGGATGCATAGAAGGCCTGTTTGATAGACATTTTTGCTTATGCTTATTTGCCTCCATTCTGGTAAGTCAGACTGGGGGGGGTGCTAGTCACGATGGCTTTGAAGATGATACAGCTCACTCTAAAGGTGGTACGGGTGACCAAGGGGAGTGGGTGATTTCCATTAGGTTAGGAAGTGGTCATATTTCTTTAGGCCCTTGATTAGGTATCCTATATCATGTAGGTTACCCTTAATGGGTCCAGTATCTAGGAGAACACTGAGCAGGGTGTTGCCACCATTCACAGGTCATAGTTCGATGGCTTGAATAACAGTTTTTAAGCCACTTTCTGGAAGGAACGTTTTCACTTTCTTAAGCAGAGAGATTGGGTACTAAGTCATCTTGGTTTTCTTGGCAATGTGTTCCTTACGTGTCAGGTCCATGTCAAGGGTGAATCTGAGTGACTTCATATTGGTTAAAGTTGGGCTTTAAATCTGTAGTGTAATAACTGCACTTTCACAATTGCTTTAGTAACCTTCATGCTTTCGCAAATTTGCTTGAAAATGCACCATTTGCCCACTCTTTGTTCAAAGTTTTCGCGGGGAGGGGAACCCCCCAAACCCCTCTTAGGTTGTTTGGGCTCACTCGCTACGCTTGATCGCCGAGTTGCACTCCGCCACAAATTTTACGCCTACCACTTTCAAATGTCACCAGCCACCACTGGTTGGAGATCACCAGATTCCAGGTCAGGATCGCTGGGGAGACCTCCTTCGGGTGTTCGAACTCGGGCCGTGGGCGTCGGGTGCAGAGTGGTGCAGAATTGCGGAGTCGATGGAATCTGGATTCTGGAGAGGAGTCTTTGTTTGAACAAATCCGGTGCTCACGGGAGAAAGAGTCTGTAGGAAGGTTGCAGGGCAGGTCCACCGGGCTCTGGGGGTTGCTGGCTGCTGGACTCACCAGGGTTCTTGCTGTAGGCAGGTTATAGACTGGACAGGCCGGTAGGGCTGGGGCCAAGGCAGTTGACGTCCTCTTCTCCTTCCTGGGTCAGCACAGCTCTCAGTCATTTTTCTTTCTTCCTCGAATCTGAGGAGGCAAGGTTCAGGGTCGCCCCTAAATACAAGGGTGTGCAGGTCGGGACCAATGGGTCCCTTCCTTGGGGTGGGTACACCCCCTATTATGCCACCCTCCGGTGGGAGGGGGCATGAGCCTCTTCCTAATTGGCTGAGTCCCCTGATCTTCAAGATGGAGGGGACTGTGATGTGTGCTTCACCTCGCCTTCTCCACCTGAGGAAGGGGTTGGCAAAGGTGGGCACACCTCTCTTCCTAGCTTGGATTTCCTGCCCATTCTCCAACCCAAAGTGGGGGCCAGAACCGGTGCGAACCAGTTGCTGGTGACAGCAAAAGGGAGGGACAGCGTCCAAAGGTGGCAGGCCTTTGAAGCTTCCCCTTTCGTAGACCCAGCCCATCCTGGGGGAGGAGGCATGACACCTCTGCCCAGGATGGGCTTTGTTTCTGGACCCAGATAGCAGAGGCTCTCTACCCAAGGATCCATAAACTTGTCTGGTGGTGGCAAATGGCGGGTAGCCATTCAGGAACCACACCAGGGCTGGTCCATTTTCAGGGGGTATCTCTAAGATGCCCTCTGGGTGCATTTTACATTAAATCCCACATTGGCATCAGTGTGGGTTTAATGTGCTGAGAAGTTTGCTACCAAATTTCCCAGTTTTTAGTAAAACTATTATAGAGCTGTGTAGTTCGTAATGACCAACTCCCAGACCATATACTCTTTATGGCTTTACTACACTTACAATGTCTAAGAATGGACTTAGACACTGTAGGGGTACAGGGCTCAGCCTCTGTACCCTCACCTCAGGGCTAGTGCACCCCGCTAGAGGGGTGTCTTACCTAGGCCTCAGGCAGTGGATTGCAGACATGGCACACAGGGATGTGTGCCATGTCGACTCTTCACTTTTCTCTGCACCAAAACATGCAGCCTGCCTCAGGTGCAGGGCCTCTTAGGGTGGCACAATAGGTGCGGCGGCCTTAGAGGCCTCCCCTGGTCACAGTGCCCTTGGTACCCATGGTACCTTTTGTAAGAAAGTGGCTCTGGATATACTGCACCAAAGTGAGGTACAGTGTGTACAGAGTCCAGCAGTCCCCAGAGGTTTGGCAGAGGTTAAAGTTAGATAGAACCTTACTCTCTAAAGTGGTAGCTTGGTCGAGCAGTAAGGCAGTATCAGAGGACAGTGTAAAGCATTTGGTGTACACACTCAGTCAGCAAATGAAGCCACACACTCAAGAACTGAACTCTAGGCCAATTGTTTTGTATAAAAATATACTGTTGTTTTATTTTAGAACCACAGGTTTGCATAAAATACTTTCTCAAGATAAGATGCTGTTTGTTGAATACTTTCAATGAACAATAGACTTTAAATGCAATAAGGTACAGAGGTTGCACTAGCAACGCAATACTTGGTATACTATAACATTGAGCTCAATGGGATTTTTAAGTAAACTGCAATAGAATTACTTTACGAAGGTTTTTCTTACTCAGGGCTGGATCCTGGATTCAGCCCTGGTGCATTTCCTGTAAAAAGTTGAAAGAAATCGTTTTTGTTATATAGGTGATTTTTAAGGAATATTTGTATGTTGCAAAAATCGACACTTTAGAAGAATTTCTGGTAAAAACCAGGCAATGTTATCCTATGGAGGAAAATCAAGTTATCGGAAAATCACAGTTGTGGTCACTTTTTCTAGTCAGTGCTGGGCACCTAGATCCAGCACTGGGTCTCTCCTGAGAACAGGTCAGTAATTTCGTTTTTGATACACAGGCGATTTTTAAGGAATATTTGTATGTTGCAAAAATCGACACTTAGAAGAATTTCTGGTAAAAACCAGGCAATGTTATCCTATGGAGGAAAATCAAGTTATCGGAAAATCACAGTTGTAGTCACTTTTTCCAATCAGGGCTGGGCACCTAGATCCAGCACTGGGATCTCTCCTGAGAACAGGTGAGTAATTTCGGTTTTGATATTCGGACGATTTTTAGGGAATATTTCAAAGTTCCAAAACTCGACACTTAGAAGAATTTCCAAGTGAAAACCAGTCAATGTTACCCTATGGAGAAAATGCAAGTTATCGGCTTTCAGGTAAGTACTCGGCTGGCAGAGTTAAGGTTCTGGGGCAAGACTCAGGGGTCTCCCAGGTTCAGGTTTGTACTGTTACACCCTCAGCGGCACAGGGGCGGCCGGGTGCAGAGAGAGTAGGCCCAACGTTAGCCTATGGCGGGCGGGGGGCCTTTGGTTGGTGGCGGCTGGCAGGCAGGCCACTCGGCTGTGGGAGCAAAGCTCCTGGTCACTTACTCAGGGCAAGTGGGGAAGTCGAACAGGGTAGTTGGTGGACCCTCAGCGGCACTGGGGCGACCGGGTGCAGTGGGCTTTTGGGCCGTCGGGCGCCCAATGGATTTCAATGGGAAAGCTGTGAGACAAACAAAGGCTGCAAGCTCGGGGACGGTGATTCTTCAGGTGCGACCACCACTTCGAGAGGTAAGTTGGGAAGCTGTAGGAGGGGTAGACACCCAGGAGCTGGGCACAGGGGGCCGTGGGGCGCCGGGTGCAGGGGTGTCTTTAGGCATTGGAAAATCTTACCCTCTGCTGGTTGCGGTTGGAGGGGTCCCTGGTGTTGAGGCTGCAGGCGTCGTCAGGAGCGTCGAGTGGAGTCCTTGGGTGCTGGATTCTTGGTCACAGTCGCCGGGGGGACATCCTCGTGGTCTTTGTCCACTTCGGCTCGGGCCGGGCTCGGCGGGTGCAGAGTGGGCAGGGTCCGCGGTCTCAGGCCGGAACCTGGGGTTGCAGATGTTTGAGCAGAACCACTGCTCGTGGGAGTCCCAGTCTTTTTAGTCGAGCAAGGCAGTCAGGTCCTCCGGGGTTTTTGAGGTTGCTGACCACTGAAGAGGCCGGTGTTTAGCAGGAGCAGGTTCGACAGGCCGGTAGGGCTGGGGCCAAGTCAGTTGGTGTCGTCCTCTTGTTAGCAGCTGCACGGCTGGTCTTCTTTCTTCTTGTTCTTCTTGTAGTTTCGGAATCGGGATCTCCGGAAGGAAGGTTCAGGGTGCCCCTAAATACTGAATTTAGGGGCGTTACAGGTAGGTGAAGGGGAGGGACCAATGGGTCCCTTCCCTGGGGTGGGTACACCACCTACTCTGCCACTCTCCAGTGGGAGGGGGGCAGGAGCCTGTCCTGGGTTGGCTGGGTTCCCCCATCCTCAAGATGGCGGGGACTCGAGGTTGTGCTTCACCTCGCCTCCCCCACCTTAGGGATGGAGTTGGCAGAGGTAGGCACACCTCTCTTCCTCCCTTTGTTTTTCCCGCCGGGTCTCCCGCCCAAAAGGGGGGGTAGAACCAGTGGGGACCAGTTGCTGAGTACAGCAAGTGGTGTGGAGAGGCTCACAAAGGCGGTATGCCTTTGAAGCTTCTCCTTCGCGAACCCTGCCCATCCTGGGGGAGGAGGCTTGGCACCTCGTCCCAGGATGTGCATTGTTTCAGGCCCCCGAGAGCAGCAAGCTCTCGACCCAGGGGTCCAGAAACATGTCTGGTGGTGGCAGCCTCAGCAGCCACTCAGTCAGGTCACTGGGAGTTGGTCGAGTTTCAGGGGGCACCTCTAAGATGCCCTCAGTTGTGTATTTTACATTAAATCCCACACTGGCATCAGTGTGGGTTTAATGTGCTGAGAAGTTTGATACCAAACTTCCCAGTTTTCAGTGTAGCCATTATGGTGCTGGGGAGTTCGTAATGACAAACTCCCAGCACCATATACTCTTAATGGCAGCACTGCACTTACAGTGCCCAGGAATGGACCTGGGTACTGTAGGGGTACAGGGCTCATGCACCTGTACCCTCACCATTGGCATAGGGCACCCAGCTAGAGGGGTGACTGATATATGCCAGGGCAGTGGTTTGTGGGCATGGCACACAGGGATGTGTGCCATGTCGACTCTTCACTTTGTTCTGCACCAAGACACGCAGCCTGCCAAGGCAGTGTGTGTGTGTCAGGGTACATGGCCTCTAAGGGTGGCACAATAAGTGCTGCAGCCCTTAGAGGCCTTCTCTGGTCACAGTGCCCTGGGTACCTGTGGTACCATTTACCAGGGGCCTACCTGTGGCCAGAGGTGCCAATTGGGTTTAGGCTTCAATGCAGTTTTAGGGAAGGAACACAGGCCCTGGGTACCTGATTGGCAGGAGCCCAGGGCACACTCAGTCAAAGCACATCAGCAATTCAGCAAAACGTGGGGGCATACCATGCAAGAAAGATGGCACTTTCTCACACAACCCCTTCCCCCCCCCAAACGAAAGGTGATGAGACTAACCTTGCCCTTGGGAGTCTTCATTGTCTAAGTGGAAGAACCTGGAAAGTCCATCTGCATTGGCATGGGCAGTCCCAGGTCTGTGTTCCACTTCAAAGTCCATTCCCTGTAGGGAGATGGACCACCTCAAAAGTTTTGGATTTTCCCCCTTCATTTGCATTAGCCATCTGAGAGGTCTGTGGTCAGTTTGAACTAGGAAGTGAGTACCAAACAAGTATGGTCTCAACTTCTTCAGGGACCAAACCACAGCAAAGGTCTCCCTCTCAATGGCACTCCAACGCTGCTCTCTGGGGAGAAGCCTCCTGCTTATAAAAGCAACAGGTTGGTCTTGGCCTTCATCATTGGTCTGGGATAGGACCGCTCCTATCCCTAGCTCAGAGGCATCAGTCTGCACTATGAACTGCTTGGCATAATCTGGAGCTTTTAGAATTGGTGCTGAGCACATTGCTTCTTTCAGGGTGTCAAAAGCCTTTTGGCAACTAACTGTCCAGTTGGGCATCTTCTTGGAGGTGAGTTCTGTGAGGGGAGTCACAATGGACCCATATCCCTTCACAAACCTCCTGTAGTACCCAGTCAAGCCAAGGAATGCCCTGACTTGGGTCTGGGTTGTTGGAGCTGCCCAGTCCAGGATGGCCTGGATCTTGGGCTGTACCTGGCCTCCACCAACAAGGTGGCCCAAGTACACCACAGTGCCCTGCCCTATCTGGGATTTGGATGCCTTGATAGTTAGACCTGCAGTTTGCAGGGCTTTTAAAACCTTCCCAAGGTGGACCAGGTGATCCTGCCAGGTGGAGCTAAAGACAGCAATATCATCAAGATAAGCTGCACTAAAGGACTCCAACCCAGCAAGGACTTGATTCACCAACCTCTGGAAGGTGGCAGGGGCATTCTTTAAACCAAAGGGCATAACAGTGAACTGATAGTGCCCATCAGGTGTGGAGAACGCGGTTTTCTCTTTTGCTCCTGGTGCCATGCCAATCTGCCAGTACCCTGCAGTTAAGTCAATGGTACTTAAGAATTTGGCTGCACCCAATTTTTCTATCAACTCATCTGCTCTTGGGATAGGGTGTGCATCTGTCTTGGTGACAGAGTTGAGCCCTCTGTAATCCACACAAAACCTCATTTCTCTCTTGCCATCCTGTGGGTGAGGTTTGGGGACTAGAACCACTGGGCTGGCCCAGGGGCTCTCAGAGGGTTCAATAACCCCTAACTCCAGCATCTTGCTGACCTCAGCTCTGATGCTTTCCTTGACTTGGTCTGACTGTCGATAGATCTTGTTTTTGACAGGTGCACTGTCAACAGTGTCCACATCATGGGCACACCAGTTTGTCAGACCAGGGGACAGGGAAAAGAGCTTAGCATACTGTTGCAAGACTTGCTTGCAGTCAGTCTGCTGTTGGGCAGAGAGGGTGTCTGAAAAGACAACTCCATCAACTGACCCATCTGTTGGGCTGTATGAGAGGAGGTCAGGGAGAGGTTCACTCTCTGCTTCCTGTTCCTCATCAGTCACCATCAGCATGGTGATGTCAGCCCTGTCATTGTAGAGCTTTAGGCGGTTCCCATGGATAACCCTTTTGGGTGTCCTGCTTGTGCCCAGGTCAACTAAGTAGGTGACCTCACTCTTTCTCTCCAGGATAGGGTAAGGGCCACTCCATCTGTTCTGGAGTGCCCTTGGTGCCACTTGCTCCAAAACCCAGACCTGTTGCCCAGGTTGAAATTCAACCAGTGCAGCTTTTTGGTCATACCAGTGCTTCTGAAGCTCCTGGCTGGCCTCAAGATTATTGGATGCCTTTTCCATGTACTCAGCCATTCTGGACCTTAGGCCAAGCACATAGTCCACAATGTCTTGTTTGGGTTCTTGGAGAGGCCTCTCCCAGCCCTCCTTTACAAGACAAAGTAGTCCCCTCACAGGATGGCCAAACAGAAGTTCAAAGGGTGAGAAACCTACTCCCTTCTGTGGCACTTCTCTGTAAGCGAAAAGCAGACATGGTAAGAGGACATCCCATCTCCTTTTGAGTTTCTCAGGGAGCCCCATAATCATGCCTTTCAATGTCTTGTTAAATCTCTCAACAAGGCCATTGGTTTGTGGATGATAGGGTGTAGTAAACTTGTACTGTACCCCACATTCCTTCCACATGTGTTTCAGGTAAGCAGACAAAGTTAGAACCTCTGTCTGAAACCACCTCCTTAGGAAACCCTATCCTGGTGAAGACACCAATGAGGGCCTTGGCTACTGCAGGAGCTGTAGTAGTCCTAAGTGGGATTGCTTCAGGGTATCTAGTGGCATGATCCACTACCACTAGTATGAATTTGTTCCCTGAGGCTGTGGGAGGTTCAAGTGGACCCACTATGTCCACACCTACCCTCTCAAAGGGAACCCCACCACAGGCAGTGGTATCAGGGGGCCTTTGGGTGGCCACCTGTCTTGCCACTGGCCTGACAGGTAACACAGGAGCTGACAAACACCTTCACCTTTTGGTGCATCTGGGGCCAGTAAAAGTGGCTAACTAGCCTTTCCCAAGTCTTGGTTTGGCCCAGATGTCCAGCTAGGGGGATGTCATGAGCTAAAGTTATGAGGAACTCCCTGTACTTCTGTGGCACTACCACTCTCCTGGTGGCTCCAGGATTGGGGTCTCTTGCCTCAGTGTTCAGTAATCCCTCTTCCCAATAAACTCTGTGGGTACCACTGACATCTCCCTTTGCTTCTGAAACAGTTTGCTGCCTCAGGCTTTCAAGAGTGGGACAGTCTTGCTGCCCCTGGCACAGCTCTTCCCTAGAGGGTCCCCCTGGGCCTAAGAGTTCAACCTGGTAAGGGTCAAGCTCCATGGGCTCAGTTCCCTCTGGGTGTCCAAGTCCTCTCCCTGAGGAGAGGGTCCTGATCCTTTGGCTGTATAGAAGCTGGTCCCCCAGTCTTCTTACCTTTTCTCTTGGTAGGTTGGGCCATTCTTTCAGGCTCCAACACTATTTCTTCAACCTGCCTTTTGCTCTGTGCTCTTGTTTTTACACACACCAATTCAGGGATGTCCAGCATTGCTGCATGGATTTTTAGTTCAACCTCAGCCCAGGCTGAGGTTTCCAGGTCATTGCCAATGCCAAGCAGACATGCAGCTGGTAGCTTTGGAGAGACCACTACCTGTTTCAGGCCAGTAACCCCCCCCAGTCTAATGTCACCATAGCCATAGCATGATTAGTGGTAACACTGTCAGCATTGGTGACTGGTAAGTACGCCCAATCAAATATTTCCCTGGGGAAACCAGTGTGTCTCTCACCATAGTGACACTGGCACCTGTATCCCTCAGAGCTTCTATCCTAGTTCCATTGATCCAAGGGTACTGTAAGTATTTCTTTAAGTTGGGTGGCCACACAGCTACAGTGGCAAACTCAACTTCCCCCTCTGAAACTAGAACTGCTTCAGTGTGCATCCTGATTTGCTCTGGGCACACTGTTGATCCCATCTGTAGACTTGCCACCCCAGGAGTAGCTGTACTTGTGGGCTTAGGGGCCTTGTTGTGAGGGCAAGACTTGTCTACAGTTAAGTGTCCCAACTTCTTACAGTTCTTACAGTTGTTATAGGGCTGTGGCACATAGGGAGTAGTTTGGGGCCCACCCCTCTGTACAGGTTTTCGGGGCCCTTTGGAAGACTCAGACTTTTTATCTTGGGGATTCTCACCACCTTTCCCCTGGGGAGGTTTTGTAACCACCTTCTTCTGGTCACCCCCAGTGGTTGTCCTTGTCACCCTAGTCTTGACCCAGTGGTCTGCCTTCTTTCCCAATTCTTGTGGAGAAATTAGACCTAGGTCTACCAAATGCTGATGTAACTTTTCGTTTGTGCAATTACTTAGTATATGTTCCTTCATAAACAAATTGTATAATCCAGTAAAGTCATGCACATTGTGTCCAGTTAACCAACCATCCAGTGTCTTTACTGAGTAGTCCACAAACTCAATCCAGGACTGGTTCTGGGTTTTGTGAGCCCCCCTGCATCTAATTCTGTACTCCTCAGTGGTGAGTCCAAATCCCTCAATCAGAGTTCTCTTCATGAGGTCATAGGACCCTGCATCTGGCCCAGAGAGGGTCAGAAGCCTGTCTCTGCAGTTATCAGAGAACAGTTCCCACAGGAGTGCCCCCCAGAAAGGTTTCTTCACCTGTCTCAGGTCACAGGCCCTCTCAAAGGATGTGAACCATTTGGTGATGTCATCACCCTCCTCAAACTTAGGGACAATCCCTTTGGGGATTTTAGGATCATAAGATTGCTCTTTATCCTTATTATTGGTATTGCTGCCACCACTGATGGGTGCTAAACCCATCTCCTTTCTTTCCTTCTCTAGAGCCAGGAGTCTGGACTCTAGATCCAGCCTTTTGGCCAACCTTGCTAAAAGGATGTCCTCCTCACTGAGGCTGTCCTCCCTGGGACCTGAACCACCTGCGTGGCCTCTAGGTCCCCAGAGGTTAATTCTTGGAAATAAGGGTGCAGGGACCCTTTCTTCCCTAGGAAGTGGTGGAGGTGGGTTCCTTTCTCCATCCTCCCCACTCCTTTCCTCTTCTGCTTGGTCATCACCATGCTCAGAGGGGTGGGCCTTAGCATACTCAGCCAGGAGCTCCTGGAGCCCTTGTTTGGTTGGATGCTGGCCCATTAGTATATTTTTAAGTTTACATAAGGACCTTACTTCCTTGAAAGACAAGTGAAGGTAAGGGGTGAGGTCGATCTCCTCAACCATGTCCTGTATGTCATTATTATCGTCACTATTAGCTGGGTTCTTTTCTTGAGACATTCTAACAAAAAAGTTCTAACCCCTCTACCCTTGACTATAGTGACTTTTTATTTTCTAAAATTATAAAGGGACTTAAGCAAGGCCCTGACAAGATTTTTAGTAGTTTGGTAAAAATGCCAATTTGAAAAAATCAGAATTCTAAAGGCAATTTAAGAGTTCTGTCGTGTGATCAGATGGTAACCAAGTAGTCCAACAAATGCAAGTTTGTATCCCACCGCTGGATTACCTGTGGCCAGGGATGTGCCAATTGTGGCTACTAAGGTACAGTCATGGGAAAGAACACAGGACCTGGGAACCAGATTGGCAGGGACCCAGGGTACATCAAGTCAGGTTGCATCAGATGTCAGGCAAAATGTGGGGGTAACCATGCAAAAAGGAGCACTTTCCTATAGAAGTGTTATTAAATTCTGAGTTCAGAGAGCCTAAAGTCCATTTCTCTATCTTATCCCAATTGAGAGTTATGCTTGTAAGATCTTACAAAGCAACTCCCATGTTAGCCAATGGGACAGATAGCCTTGCAATAGTGCAGTATTTCACTATCAGGGCATGTCACACACACCAGGACATGTTCTACCTTTCCAATAAAGTGCGCCCTGCCCAGGGGAGTACCTTGGGCCTACCTGAGGGGTGCCTTACATGTAAGAGAAGGGAAAGTTTAGGGCCTGGCAAGTGGGGGCACCTGCCAGGTCGACATCCTGTGTTCACTGAAAACTCCACATCAGTTCACAAGAGTCTCATCTACTGCAAGTGCATTTGCAGTTAGCTTATTGTAAAGCTCATGATGAAGCATGTTTTCCAGAAAAATAAATCTACTCCCTCTTTTCTTTCGTAGGCTGCTAGTGGAACCAGGCATTTCTTCGTGTCTTGGGGAAGACAGAAAGACACAGTAGGACTCTAAAACTGCCTGTCCCAAATATAAATGAGGATAATCCCTGAGTAAATCTCCCTTCAGTGAAAGGACCTACAACTAGCACAGCAAACATTCAGCAAAATAAAAATCCCATTATATCCTATGAGATTTAAATTTCGGCAGACGGGATATCCGTCACTGTTGTGATGGTGTAACCCATCCACCGAGCTCTAAATCAGGCCTTTAGTTTTTCCAAATGTACTTTTTGAGCCTTCTTTGTTCTATGATTAGATGCTACCTCATGCCCTCTTTTGAATGAGTAAGTATCGAGAGTACAGCTTGGCTTCACGCCTGCATTCAGATTTTCTTTAGGGCACCATTTTGAATTAGGTGTCGAGCCTCTTCAACTGGGATGTTTAAATACTTGGAGTTAGTCATTCTGAGGATGTTCTGAAGAATTCTCGTTAGTGCACTCTAATTTGTGGCTTGAACAAATGGTTTCAGTGTCCACTTGTCTGTTTGGCTTCTTCGTTATAAAAGGAAGGATGACATCCGTCCCCCAACTGGGGTACTAAAAGTTAGGGAGAGGACAAACATGGATTGTTTCCTTTGGTTCTGGAGGTCTTAAACCTCTCCCACCTTCAGCTGAAGGAGAAATGCTGCTGTTACCCTCGCTTGTTAATTGAATTTGGGAAAGAAATTGGTTGTAACTGCAAAATGACTACAAGACTTTTTGGCTGTTACTGTTACTGTTTCTGTCTCTACACCTTCATAAGATGACAGATAAAAGCGTATGCTTTTATAATTTACATCCTAGCACACCTATAGTCAAAAAATTCTTGTCATTCAAAAGGAATGCCCATAATCTGTACCTGTTTTCAGGAATGAGGTTTTTCGATGTTAACCTTGCCTCTCTGGTTGACCAGCGAAAGAGGATCTAAGTTAGCCAAGACCATGGGGGTTTCACAGTTTGATTAGAAACTGTTAGAACCTCTAGTAGATTCTCCAGTTAAAGCTCACTTTTCTCCCTCTCTCAACACTGCCATACTGCACCACATTTCAAAATCTGCTTCAAACAGCTAAAAAGGGTTGCAGCACACATTTAGTTGGGCTCTATGGTAAATATTTTCTCCCAAATGCATTAATTTGCAGGCCCTAGCAGGAGTCTTCCCAGTTGCAGTATCAGTTCCCAACGTGAGGTCCAGAGAGCCCAGATGGTCGAAGTTGAAGTGGTGTATGATCTGAATCTTGTCCCACGACGATTCTAGGGACCCACCCACAGGTAAGCCCTTAAGTACTCTTAGGAAAGGGTAGGGAAGTTTCAGATGTTCCTCCCAGAGTAGGGGCTGGACAGTGGGGACGATACTTCCATGTCCTCTGTCCAGTTTCGCGCAGGAGTGGGAGCCAATGGCTCCCGGAACTGGTTTGAACTGGAGTATGCGAGGGCATCAAATGTGCCTTTCAAGCAGTCTCAGTGGCGCTTGCAAGCACCGCCCACCCTGCCCCAAATACTCTAAACTCTGTCTGGGAGGTGGTCACACATCCCTGTTACAGGATATCTTTTGTTCTGCCATCCCCTGCTCAAGCTTGGCTCAGCAGCAGGAGGGCAGAAACTTGTCTCTGGTCAGCAGCAGCCCTAGCTTGCTGTCCGGTTCTGGAAGACTGGTACCAGGAGCACTGAGGGCCTCCAAGAGGAGCTTTACAGTGCATGAAATCATACCTCCCACACCGTTTACGGTGTGGGAGGTATGATTCAAACATGTTTGATACCAAACATGACAGGGATCGTTACAGCCAGTTTAGAGATGGTCATCGCGTAATGACGCATGGCCACTCCATATGTCATAATGGCTGATGCACTTACAACCCGGAAGAATGGACTCAGACGGTTACAGGGGCGCCCCGCTCATGCAGGGGCAACCTCACAGTTAGGACCTAGCACCCTGCCTTCAGGATTGAATAGCCTGCCTTAGGGGTGACTTATAGGTTTTAAGTGTAGTGGCCTCAGATATAGGGAAACCTATATCTGTTGCAAGTGGTGCTAGCACCAGCTTATACAGGCTGCAAAGCAGGGCCGTTTCTACCATTAGGCAAGACTAGGCGCCACCTAGTGCGGCAAAAGGGGGAATTTTCTTTTAATTTGAACCTACGAAAGTAAAGCTAGGCAGCTGCCTAGTCTTTCCTTATGGTAGAAACGGCCCTGATAGGGGAACAACAAGGTGGGTATTTGTGCAAAAGAAAACGTAAGCCACACACGCTAACCAGCTGCTTCCGTAGCTTAGCAACGGCAAACTGAGTTGCCCTACATCAGAGTAAAGGGGCGTAGCTCTATGGTGACAAACGTGCAAGGTGGTATGTATACTCCGAGGCCATCTTGGACTAGCTTTGCATAGTCTGGTGTGAGAGTTTCAAATTTAGTACGCGTAGGGGTGAGGCCCGGGGGTTCCACTGTTAGGCCGTATTAGCCTTCACTAGCTGCCTAAGCGTTATTATAACATTTTCTGCAAATTAAATAGTAGCTCAGTGCACCTTTTTCTGCACTTTATTTTGAAATCTAATTCTATTTCATTTTTCTTCCAGACGAATAATACTTACTATTGTATTTCTCGAACATTATACCCCACGTTAGCGCTAGCCTACTTGGAAAAAACAAGGTAATTGGCGTAACACCCGTTTTAAAATACAGCAACAAATCACTCATTTCAAGATGTTGACCACGCATATACACTACTCGGGCGACTCTACGAGCCCCAGAATATTTCCGCTGAATTTCAGACTAAGAGGCGGTAAATGAGTTTCCTCCTGGGCTCGGGGAGAGAATGGGGTTTGCAGGGCCGAGGCACGTCAGAGGACTGTAGTGAAAGTGAACTCAGTTTACCATCTTCCACTCGGAATACTGTGCCTGTTCTTCCTGCCCTCGTACCTGAATGTGTACAATGGAGTCAGACGTCTCGGATAGCACGGAGCTCTCCCTCATCGACAGGCATATGATATCACTAGGTATGTAACGGTTGCTCGTCCTGCAACAATTCACTGCGGAGTTTAATGAAAACCTGCTTTGTCTTTCCGCCCCACACCTCCCTTTGTTCAGCCCCTAGACAGCCCCTAGTTGAACTATTAAAAATGGTTATTGTTCTCTTTCGGAATTCTGGGCTGAAATATTGGCAGCTCAGTGAACTTTGCGCCTGTTGTCATAATAATAGGCTGTTCGTGACTAACAAAAATGAATGTGTCCTCATGAT